>CAJOBZ010000026.1:1312500-2512500 GCA_905332375.1 Pieris macdunnoughi
CCGACATTATTCTACGATCATGACGGCATGTAAAGTAGTTTTTCAACATACTTTTTATGTTAGTTAACGTTAGGCTATCAAATAACTGAATGGGTAGTCCATTTATTAGTCACGGTAGCAAATATCTCAACGTCCTCTCGCCATATATATTGTTTGCTAAGTAGAGTAAATCTTGGCCTCCGACAATAACAGATTTGCGACGCGATTTTTGCGAAAAATATAAACCTTTTATGTGTTGCATAGTACCATTCATTATACGAAGTACGAATAAACTTCTCGGTAGTTACAAGTTGGTCAAACAAGGATCCAATAAAAGACAAGTACCATTTGTTTTATCTCCGAATATCGCGATACAAGGCAACATGCTGCTTCTATGGTTCATCATTTCATTCGGAATTGGTAAGTAACTTTCTTACGATCTTCCTATGAATATAAGACGTTACATCATTGAAGTTGGTCTGTAAACGCGTAATGTCAATAATAATTAAACTGTTGTGTTATCAACTAGTTGTGCAAATATTATATAATTTAGTAATAATATTATGGCGAGGTGTCGGGGAGTGGCGATCCCGAGTTCCCGAGTATCCAAGTAGAACGCCTTTCCTCACCTCCGACTTGCCTTATTTGAGCGGTCGGAGAGTGACTTTTTGGAAGTGAAACTTCTTTAGGCGCATTAGGGTAAATTTTTTTGTGCAGCGTTTTTGTTGAAAGGGAGAGAGCGATTAGAGACCGATTGACAGGGAGTGAGAAGGGCGAATGACCTTATAGAAATTCTTATTGAAATAAAATGACGAAAAAAAAATTTAAATCTCAAATGATGAATTGTAAATTAAAATACCACGTGTTTTTATTATCGAAAAATAAATTTAAAAAATAAATTTATTATATTTTGTATTAATTTTCGACACTTCATATTTTAATGACAATTAAATTCATTACATTCCTAACATATCTTCCTTTTTTCCCTCCCTTTAAGTCTCGGAAATCTAAAGTTTTAGATTTGTATAAATATGAACAAGACTTAATTTTTAAGTCTTGTTCATATTTACCAAAGAAGTTTCACTTCTGTCATGTGTACTTTGTACGCACGTTTTAGTGGGTACGTTGCCGGCCTTTGAGGTAGGTATACTCTTACTTTGAACAGTTTGATTAAAAAAAATGTAAATACTGTATAATAATAATTAAAATTAAAAAATAAAAATTTAAAAAGTTTACTCCCTGTCGCCTATGCCGTGTAGTGCCTTTAACGCTGGCAGCATTTTCTCACTCTCTTGCGATACTTATTAGTAAATCATTAAAATAATTATTACTAATTTATATTATTATTATTATATATATATATATTTCATTTATTATATATATATATACATATAATATCTTAAAATTCGTTCTTCATTTACATTTAGAGCAACATTTTTTTTTCTTTTCGCCCATGGCGCTGTCTTCCTTTTAGTTTGTCTTTCGAACATACCGCCTAAGAAAAATAATAAATTCAAATAACTTTTCTGCAAATATTCTGTAGTTCATAACGGTAAATTGTCAACACAGACTAAAAATACTACGACCACGATCGACTCCGTTATCAATTATCTATGATTTTCTTTTTACAGGGTTGCACTTATGTTTGGAAATCTCGTATCCTTGTAATGATAATGAGTTGGAAGAAAAGTTTGGCTGCGACAGAATCTGTTCAGCTCGAAGCGAACCTTGTACTATCATTGCAAGCGATGATTCGAATAAATGTTTTTGTGCTTTGGGATTTTTCAGAGACCACAATGGAAAGTGTGTGCTTGCCAGCGATTGTTCTCAATCTGGTCTGTTTTCACACTTTATATTACGTACATTGTTGTTGGCCAAGAGGCTTCAGAGTGCGACTCTCATCCCTTTCGTAAGTTTGATACCCGGCACCAATGGACTTTCTGTCTAAAAATCTCAAAGAATATCTTGTCAACCTGGACACCTGGACAGGTTAAAAAAAATCTGTGGCACTACAATCTTATTTTAAGGTCTAGGCCTCATGATCATTTGTCAATCTAATAGGCAAGTAGGTTATCATCGTCTTGTGCCTGACACACGTCGGATTTTTGGGTCTAAAGCAAGCCGGTTTCCTCACGATGTTTTCCTTCACCGTTCGAGCGAATCTTAAATGCACTTAGTAAGAAAGTCCATTGGTGCACAGCCGGGGATCAAACCTACGACCTCAGCGATGCGAGTTGCACCCTAAAGCCAAAACCAACACTTCTCAAAACAAAACAAAAGTGTATACAGTTACAAAAACATTTTTGAATAACAAAGTTAATAACCGAATCGAACTTCAATATATCCCTCTTCCGTCAATTTACAATAACCTTTAAATCCCAGATACCACAACCACCACGCATTATTTAATGAAATGTGGTTTACACCAAACATATAAAACATGTGAGCCCTGTGAGAAAACATGTGTGGAGCCCAACCCAGTGTGTAAAAGGATTTGTGTGGATTCAAACTCTAGCTGTGAGCCAGCTTGTATGACCGGATGCTTTTGTGAAGATGGGTATTTTAAAGCCCCCGATGGGCGATGCGTTCTTCTAGGTGACTGTCCTAAAGGTGGGTGAATATAAAAATTATATAAAACACAAATTCTACTCTTATTATGTTTATTGGTGGTGACTGGTCGGACTTGAATCCGTGTATACGGTGATGTTATTTCGACTATGTATTTGCGTGTTGTTCCTACGAGAATGTTAGTGCGCGCTCCTTTTCCACTATGCCTATTGCTGACAAAGCTATGTTTCTTTTTCGTTTATATATTTTATATTATTATAGTTAATTACTTAACGATGGAACATGGTGTAATTGTTGCAGCTCCTTACAAACATTGTGTAAAACAAAATACTTAGCTATTAAAAAGAGTGGCTCCTCGTCCGTTCTACCCTTGATTTGAGAACTGGCAGTAAATGTGAAAATAGAAGATTAAAAATCATCAGGTAAGCTGGTATATTTACTTATTTTTGCAGCGGAAATAATGAGTGTCGCCAACGAGCCCTCAATCGAAGAGTGTCAGCAAGATGAGGTGTTTGTATGGTGTGGGTGGTGTGAAGCGACATGTTCGCAACCCAGCCCTGACTGTCCACCAGACGTGTGCACGCGAGGGTGCCTCTGTCGTCCACCGCTATTGCGGCACAGGAGTGGACACTGCGTGGAAAAGAGGGACTGCTTCGGACGTAAGTACATCATTTAATAATGCCTAAATACAAGCCTTATTTTAGTGAGGAGGTCATAGATAAATAAAAAAGAAAAGTAGAAAAAATACATCATGAGATGAGATGATCCGAGGCAATAATACAAAGATGGCTAGCACCTATAAATCACATGACAAGAGGAAAAGACAAATGGAGTAAAATTGTGACACGATGGTGCCCTAGGGAAGGCAAAAGGAGTAGAGGAAGACTACCAAAAAGATGGGAAGATGACCTCAGACAAGTAGTAGGAGTGATGTGGAACAGAGTGGACCAAGGAAGACCTGAATGGAATAGGTTGGAGGAGGCCTTTGACGACTGGCTAACAGATCTGCAGAAATCAAGCAAGATTCAAATAGTTAATAAAATATAATGAACTATGGTTATGTGTGTACCAAAGTCGATCTGAATTAAAAGGCTATATTATTATTATTATTTAGCGCCTATAAATCACACTCAATAATAATACTGACAAGAAAAGAGTGCTAGAGCAGAAGGCTCACTCCATAATAACCTTCTATAAAATTTTTATATTATGAAAAAATTTTGCAAAAAAAAGTTGACCTTCCTAGTTCCTATGACTATTCTGTGGTTCCTTAAGTAAAACTTTAGTTCTATCTATTATCCTGGCAACTCAGGGGGCTTAGAAAAGATGCCTTAACAGTAGTGTATGCAGAATAGAAAGTCGAAAACTAAACTAAAAATTTGTAAGAAAATTTACAAAAAAACCCTACCGTTAAGGCATCTTGACTAAACCCCCAGGGCCTTCTGATACATTATGTGTTTATATATTTTATATATTTTCCAGACACATGCCATGATCGTAACGAAGAGTATGTTTGTCGGTATGGCTGCGAACCAAGTTGCGAGCGCCGAGCGTGCTTCCGACAACGTCGCTGTTCCTTGGGATGTCATTGCAAATTTGGACTATTAAGAGATAGAGATGGAAAATGTGTAACAGCCGATAAATGTGAAATAAATATTACTATGAATAATACTACTAATACTCCGCCTTTCGTATAAATGTATAAAATTATAAAATGTATTTAATATATCGAATAATTGTTCAACATGTGTTTTTAATTTAGTTTATCTACCTCTGCCAACAATGTCGCAGTTAGTCAAATGATAATAAAATTATGTCAAAGTATTTGATGTAGCTAACGTAAGGCGAGACTTAATACAGATTACGGTATCCCTTAGGTAAAAATTTGGCTATGTTACGGGGCGAGGTGCCCGAAAATCTACTGCGCAACTAATGTCGACAACTATAGGTTTTCCAAATCACACTGATTATTTTTCCGACCCAAATATCGACCAATAGAATTGCACCATTCGACGTCACGTGGTACAACCTACATGGTATTATACTGATAATTTTTTGAAAATTTTCTCTGGTAGTTGCTTCAAGAAAAGTATTAAGTACCTAGTTGTTTTATTCATTATGAAATTCTTATTTGTTAACTGTACATTTCGTCTCATGGTGCAATTCTATTGGCCGACATTTGGGTCGGAAAAATAATCCCCCGAATACCACACGAGCTTCAAAATTATCTGGCATTTCCCTCAAGGTTCCCTGCAACAAATAAAGTCGTCAAGTTTTTCAGGTTAAAAAATTTGATGAGTGATTTTTTAACCTGAAAAACTTGACTCATTCATTTGTTTGCAACGAACCTATCGGGAAATACCCGATAATTTTGAAGCTCTTGTGCAGTGGCGGATTTACCAGCAGGCTGAGTAGGCTGGAGCCTAGGGCGGCAAATTTTAAGGGGCGGCAAATTTAGAGAGATCTTATAGAGATCATATTAATAAAATAACTGATAGTTGAACGACTGTGACTTGACAATACAGTAGATTTGATAACTTTTTCGCAAAGCCAACTTTTTCAGAAAATGCAAATCGGAATGAATTAATTATAATAAGATAAAACAATACTCAGCTGCAATTTTTTATTCCACGGCTTCTCTCCAGTTAAACAAGTAGGTATATTTAAAAAAAATTGAAGTGAAAAAAATATTTTTTCGAAAGTTATCGTGTTTACTGTGAACACGATCATCCAAAATCCATACGATATGGCATTAAAATTACTTCCTTTTAAATAAAAAATAATTAATCATAAGTGAAAAAATAATTTTTATAAGCTCAGCGATCATTTTTCTTGCCGATAAGTTGCTTTTTAAATAATATTCATGTACATCATATTTGTTAGGTACGGTTTAATGTGAGAAAACATCGGATTTAGATTTTTAGGCAAGAGTAGAGCATACCTACTACGCACTTCGCACTTAAGGCATGGCAAATGGGTAGTCGTATTTGTATTGTACGGCCAGAACAAACGACATGACGATTCGGTAAGAGTGTCTGGCTGAATGGATAGCACAAGTGCAGCGCGTTAGGGTTACTACGTGAGCCGAAGCGGGCTCCTGATGTATAAAAAAGTTATAAAGTTGGAATTTTATTGATAGAAAATTGATTTGATTGTGGACTAAGATATCAAAATTTAGAGGCGGCAAAAATTGAATAGCCTACGGGCGGCAAATCTATAAATCCGCCACTGCTCTTGTGGTATTATAAGTGACTATTTTGCTGAACCAACATCACATTTTAAATTTCATCTTCTTTATACATACTTTGATTAAGGTTACGGTTCCTGGTTGATACATTTCCTATTAAAACTACTTTTGCTATATATATAACAATTATTTTAAACGCAATCTGTTATATTTTTAATATAGTGAATAATTACCTATATAATAATTATCACTAAATAAATTCAAATCACTCGTTAAACGTAAATTAATCAATAAATGATCCTAATCCTTAGGATTGATTTGCTCCAGTTCAAACAAGTTGTATGACTCAAAACTTAGCGATTAAAAAGAGTGGCGGAAAGTGTCTTGCCAGTTCTTCTTGCCCGCTCTACGTCCTTGACTTGCGAACTGGTAGTGCATGTAAATTTAGAATTAATTTAACTTCTTTTTTGGCGTTCATAAGTGTACTTTGTTTACCTATATGAATAAAGCTATTTTGAGTTTGAGTTTGAACGAAATCCTAAATATTTACCCGCTTAGTCTTTGTGAGTTGAAGCAACAATTATTATACCAATGACTTCCACAGTTGTGCACCTTAAGTTATGTGGAAGTTTTGGTATATAATTTTAGTTTAGTTCTTTTTATATAATTATTTTTTAATGCCATAACATGTTGAGCTCCCTCTGCAATCAGGGGGTCTAGCCAAGATGGCTTAACAGTAGTGTATGTAGAAAGTCGAAAACTAAATTTGTATGGAAATGACGGCTCGTGTCGACAGTCGGTAGCCTAGGCCCTAAAGGCGTGAGTCGGGATACAATAAGCGACGCCATGACAGTGCTACAAAAAGACACACATTAACGCTTACGCTATTCGGTAGCCAACGGCCAATTAATGTTTCGGCAGTGTAGAAAAAACGGCGTTTCTCCGCCATGTTTTAGCATGTATTAACAGTTATTACCTGTGGATCACTCATCACAGCGAGGAACGCTGTCACGCATTCACGCTATCTGTGGTTGTAATTTGTATAATGTATAGCTTTCTCGACGAATGATGTTGTTGACCTTTAAATTTTGTTTTTAAAGAAATAGTGATAGTTACTCATTTTTATTTTCATCACTGCCCGAGTTTTTAATATAACGACGCTAAGTGGGTAAAAAACATGAGTGAAAAATTAAAAGAACTCCGAGAAAGATCTCAAAAGCGGAAGAAGCTACTCGCACAAACGGTTTGTTGAAAAGTAACCATAAAATTACAGAACGCCGTATAAGTTGTTAGAAATAAAGTGTTTTGTTTACTGAATATATCGTATACTTACCGCTGTTACCTAATAAAGTTCAAAGTAATGCCATATGTATCCAAAGTAAACTTTTCCTACCTAGCCTAGAAAAGTTGATAAGTATATTATTTTAACAATGAAGAATTATTTGAAATCTGAAATATGTTTGTCTTATAAAATGTAAAGATGTAGTGGTATATATTATTAAGATGTTAAATCATATTTCAAGATTCAAACTTTCTATTCCTCTTAAATCATGGTCATTACAGTCTACACTGCAATTTATGACTTTGTAACATATACCATAGAAAAGTCTGTTATATTTAGACTTGTTACAGCTTGGTGTGTCTAGTGTGAGTGAATTGCGGCATGCCCTCGGTACAGGTTTGGATGTTTTACCAAAAAAACAAGCTACAGCAGGTTTCAGTGCCAGTGGCAGTGAAAAGCCTACACCTAAGGAGCCTGATAGTTTAGTTTACACAGATTCATCAACATTCTTGAAGGTTTGTTTACTATCTTTGGTTAAATTGCTTATCTTCCTGGTATTATATCTAGTCATAGTAATAAAAGCACTTGCATGCATATAAAATCAAATCAGGATGGGATTCTTACTTTATAAATTTATTTCTATTAATTTTAGGGTACACAATCATCAAATCCTCATAATGACTACTGCCAACATTTTGTTGACACAGGACAGAGACCACAGAACTTTATACGTGATGTGGGACTTGCTGACCGATTTGAAGAGTACCCTAAACTACGGGAGTTAATAAAGTTAAAAGATGAGCTGATTTCTCGTACTGCAACACCACCTATGTATCTTAAGTGTGACCTCAAGGTGATTTTTTTTATTAAATACTCTTATTTGACCTATTTTGTAAAACATAAGTGTCTGATATTTTTTTATATTAATACAATAATCATATAATATTACAAGTTACTCCAATCCTGGTCAATTTGCACTATTATTGGTCCATACCATCATAAACTTTGCATACTACAATTTTTCTAATTTCCTCATTTATTTAAAAATTCAAGTTACCTATACAAAATTAAAAATTACGCTAAATTTTTTTGCAAGATAAAATTGATTTGGTCTTTAAAGTATAGACGGCAAGTGGCCTACTTGCCTTTAAAGTAAAATTATTTAATTGTTAAAAACATCTGCAGACTTTTGACTTGAAGACAATGGGTGTGAAGTTTGATGTAATATTAGTGGAGCCACCCTTAGGAGCAGGTTGGAGGTGGAAAGATGTTCTAGCCTTGGAATTGCATCATATTGCTCAACCACGATCTTTTGTGTTCCTATGGTGTGGAAGTTCAGAAGGTAAGTTTATCTGGCGGTGGAGGATGAGGCAAAGGTAGACTCTTTGACCTCTTCACAGGGGCAATGTAACTGTTACTGAAAACCCCAATTTATGCCAAAATTTCATACACAAAATAATATTTCTAACCATTCTATTTCAAAATTTTTGTTTACTTATAAATTGTTGCTGCTAGGTATTTCTAAGGACTTTCTTCATATTCTGTGTTCCATAGCTGTTAGTTTACATCTGTCCTTATTGCCATCCTGATCCACAAACATATATTGAAACTTTAGCACATTTATTTCATTAATTTATAAACTATTACAGATTTCTTTAGCCTTCATCACAATTATATTTTCAGGTCTAGACATGGGCCGTGAGTGTCTGAAAAAGTGGGGTTTTCGTCGCTGTGAAGATATTTGTTGGATAAAGACGAATATAAAGAATCCGGGACACTCCAAAAACCTTGAACACAATGCTGTCTTCCAACGTACCAAGGAGCACTGTCTTATGGGTGAGTCTTATACTAGAGAAATTCTTGTAGATTTTTTATATACATATTTAAAAATATAAAAAAGAATGAAAATTTTTTGAATTAATTTTTTTTTCTTTTAAAGAACAAGGTACATTTTAAGTGTGTAATGGGTGTGTGCTGTGGTTGTAATTGGCCCTGGCTCGGCATTATGCTGAGGAGTAGACTGCTCCACAGCACTGGTCGTTCTGTCAGAGACCACAGCAGCTATTTTGCCTCTCAGTTGCAAATAATAATAAGAATGTAATAATAATAATACTTAAAGAAAAAATAAGATTAATAAAATTTAGCAGTGTTTAATGAAGTCTTGTGTAAAAGTAGTTAAATGTAGTTAATAAAATTAAAAATAAGAATAATTGAATTTAATATACATAAAACTTGGCAATAATTTCCATACCAATCCTGTGTCCCTTCTGAATAGTGTAATTTGTTTATTTTTAGGTATTAAGGGAACAGTTCGTCGTTCGGTGGACGGTGATTTCATTCATGCAAATGTTGATATAGACTTGATTATATCCGAGGATCCTGAGTTTGGTTCCACGGAAAAACCGATTGAGATATTTCATATTATGGAGCATTTTTGTCTTGGCCGGAGAAGGTATGTTAGATAATTTTATTTTGTAATAGTTTTTCTGCTATCATGAAATGCATACTGTGATCATTAGTCACAGATAAAATACAGTAAATATACAACAGAAATTAAAAAATATTTTCAGGAAAATTTAATCCTATTTCATAGATATCTATCGGAACCATTGGTCATTAAGCGGATTATTGTATTTTTTTTATACAAACGAGCCTACGGGACGCCCAAAAAGGGCAGTCATAACAGCCAATTTTTAGTGGGTGCGTTGCTGGCCTTTGAGGGAGGAGTACACTCTAACTTTGAATAGTTGGAGGTCTCTCATGGAAGACCCCACCACGGTTGTCGATTCCACAGTTCGCTAATTCGCAAAAGAAAGTGCCATGAGTAGATTTAAATGTTCGTTGAAAAATAAAATTGTTAACAATTCTAAGCGACCCCCAACAACCTTCAAGTTCCATAATACACCTTAAGCCGGAATTAAATTACAAAATTAGTGGCATGAAATTAATTTCGTGTCATTATTTTTACCAACAGTTTCACCTCACCTGTAATTCAATATTTTCGTAATGCATTAATTTTATGATGGAGATGCGACGTGCAATAATTAGTGTCGCGAAAGTGTCTCTGCTGTGCGGACGTGTGTATTTTGAAGCTAATACATGATGCCACCCTGAGTTCTTATAATTAAGACTGAAAACTATTTCCAGTTGCTAAAAATCAGCAAAAACAATATAGCCAATAAAGCTTTGATGATGATGCATGGTTACTGCGATACTGAAAATTTCACGACACTAATTATTTTACGAAATTACTTTCGCATATATCGAAACTATTTTCGTGAAACTGATTTCCCATGCATGCCACTAATTTATTAATGTAATTCCGGCTTTACATGTGTTCCATACAAACCTATGTTTAAAAAGTACATCCTTCAGCCAGAGCTAACCAAGAGTTTAACCATAAACAGATCTGCACAAACTAATTGTCGACAGCTTTCTAACAAAACCACATATTGAATAAATTGTATTACGTCTTATAAAACTTATATCACTTCTCTATAGAAGTTTAAAAATGTCCACATTGATATTAGATTCTTAGCATTGCTGGCCAGTGGCTTGAAATTGCGGCTCTCAACCCTGAGGTCGTGCGTTCGAATCACGGTTGTGCAATGGATTTTTCTGTACGCTATAGCGTTCAAGTCTAACATATGTCAGACCCAGTTCACCTACTCGCCTATTAAATATACTGATGAAAATCGAGACCATCATTCATGTAGGGCTGAGTTCGAAACAATTTAATATTGACATTTTTTATTCGATTTTTCTTGTAGATTGCATTTATTCGGTCGGGACTCCACCATCCGTCCAGGCTGGGTGACAATTGGTCATGAATTGACGAACTCCAATTTCAACGCTGATTTATACGCTTCGTACTTCAATGAGGGCCGCGAAACCACCGGTTGTACGGAGCGTATCGAGGCGCTTCGCCCCAAAAGCCCTCCGAACACGAGTAAGGGCACTCGCCCTAGGGGCAGGGGGGGTTTCCGCAGCAGGGGTAGGGGCAGGGGATCTATAGGTTAAGCTTTAATAAATATATATTCTGTAACTGTTTTATTATTAATCAAGAACTTTTCTAAATATAAACTAAGTTGTTAAAAGAACGGCGGGCTGCGTGTTATAGCTGAGAAGGGCGAGGCTTGCCGCCTTTGATAGTTTGCGAGTTACGGAAGGAAAACAAATTATTGTATTTGCATTCCCTAATTGCCTCAATATCATGTCATAAAATCTGATAAAAGCCAAGAGGCTGATTGCAGATGGTTAGAATTTAAAAAAAACCTTGTAAAGACTAGGGCGTCTAACGACTGAGACATATTACATTTTGCCACAGTAACAATGTTTGTTACGTGCATTATTTGAAGGATTTTAACCGATTCAAAAAAGGAGGTTATCAGATTGACTCATTTGTGTGACATTGTTAGAATTGAATATGATCCATTAAGTATCCATAGTAATGGTTGCAGCTCCTTACATACATTCTCCAAAAAACTTGGCGATTAAAAAGTGTGGCCGAGAGATTATTGCCATATCTTCTCTTCCGTTCTACGCCCTTGATTTGAGAACTGGCATTAAATGTAAAATTAGAAGCATTTAATGTATATTTCTATTTTGACGTTAATAAAGTGTAGGTACATTGTGTTACCTATATGAATAAATGATTTTTGACTTTGACATACATGTACAAACTTATGGAATTATCCAAGTCGGTTTAATGTTTCTAAATCATCTTCAGACGGCTGCCTCTTTCCTTGTCCAGCTGGTGAATAAAAAAAGGAAATAAAACACAAAACTATATACATCAATATATTTATTTTACATAGGTTGTCTTTAAATCAACTCGACTATTCTGAAGTTCATCAAAATATAAAAAAGACAAAACAAAAATATGACATATGAGATCTTTTACTTACTAAGATTAGAAAAATTTACATGTTCTTTTATTATTTTAATTATTGTGAAACTAAGAATTTACGATTCATAAAAATTTATGCGCCGGCGCTTCGCTCGCTTAGGGATTCAATTTATAAAAAACATTATCGAGTTTTTTGAGGAGTTTCGTTTAAATTACTGTACACTCGTTGGATAATATACAGAACCAAGATTTTAGATCTTAAAACTTAGATTGGATTTTAGAAGCGCTTGGTACAATGTAAGACGGGCGCAGCTCCGGCGCTGGTATCCAATTGACTCACTCCTCTGACTACAGTAACACGGCCCATTGTCAAGTCTTATATTACATAATTCATTTTGTTATCATTATACAAGGCATATTCTTTCATTTAGCGACGCGAGCGCACGTCGTTCGAGTAATAGGAGCTTAAACAATTACATATTCAAGTAATTACCGATCAACGTGCTTTAAGCCCAGCTCGAAAAACGGCGCTCGGGCCTCTAGCGACACCCTTCTAGTATAATCGTCATAAGATCACATTTTTCTTATAAGGCAAACAACAATCTTTAAAGCTAAACCTTTGATGAAGGACAAGGGGAAGGAAGCGACCGATAACGAATTCTCATGCAAAACAAAATTAATTGGAATGGGGATTTAAACTAAACATGACTTTCAGAAAAGAAAGCAACGCACTAACATCTAAATTTGTACTTGATAAACGCGTAAAAATACGGACGCCAAATAGATTCAAATTCGCTTCATTTATTCGACTTATATAATCTATATTTACAAATTCGAAAACAAAATGGCGCGCGCGGGTTTCGTGAAAAGCGTTTAAAATTAAATTATAAACTAATTAATGAGACAATTGTTAATTGATGAAACTTAAACATATATTTTTCAGACTGGAAGCATTCGGGACAGCTGAGCCCACAAAACAAAGGGGCGAACCGTTTAAATATTTTACAATTTTGTGATGATAATACTTATAAATTAAAACAATTGGAAGTCGGTAGCCCCTTTATCAACACTGCATTCCGTTCGGACGATTCTATGACGTTCCTAACCTACCTTACCGCCTAACTTACGCTTAACTCTGCCGACCATAAACTCCAGAACGAGTGCGTTTCAAACATTCAGAATTTCAATACAAAAATAACCTGTGAAATAAAACACAAACACTCGGTTACTTTTGATTTCAACGATTCATCGAACCTAAACGTCATAGAAATCAGAACAATAAGGCAATATCGGCACTGACGGCTGGCTTAAATTCAGCAACTTATCTTACATGCTGTGGCTATTTCGTAAACCCCATTGCCTATTATTGATTATGAATTAGAATCCATGCTAACTGTGGAAAAACAATGTCACACTCAAGATGTAATCAACAGCTGACAGCTGCTTTATGAGTAATTAATAACCGATGCTATTGTCAAACTTCAAGTGTCACTCCAGGTTTTAATGTGACACAAGGGAACTGTCAGTTATAGCCTCACAACATCGGCTTGCCATTCATAATAGCAATTTCACAACTACGCCAGATTAGGTCTATTATTTTCACTGTAACATGGCAAAAAATCGTTTAAGTAACATGCAAGATTAGTCAATCCTCTAAAATTTGGCAAAATATGCTCGGAGCAACTGTAACCTCATCATGTTACACGCGGCACACAAGTATAAAATTATAAAAGTATTAGACAATATACAAAATAAAATACCGTAGGTATGTCAATAGTTAAGATGCATAGATTAGAATTCAAAATCCTATAAAAGTATTGCCCGTTATACCTACAATCATTATCAATTTCTAAAGTGACAGCGTTGTTGTTTTTTATTAGAAGTAGGTTTTTTAGTGTCAAACATTCAGACACTTAGGCCGATGTCGGCCCGTTTATAACGGGAACTAAAAAACTGTTTATATATTTCAAAATGAGGGTAGAATGTCTCTAAGTAATATTGTTAATACAAGCTGAGTTTTTATTTATGAATGAAATTTATCACTAGGCCACCGCTTTTAATAGCTATGTTTACAGTTGAAGTTTTAATTCAATTACGAAGAGGATAAAGTATTATTAATTTAAAGCAGATTATTCATTTATGTATTGTATTAACAACATATCAACCATCAAGTGAGAAGCAACCTCCTGACTAATTCAATAGCTATATAGCAAAAATCACATAAAACAATGTATATATGTAATTAGTTTGTCAATACAACTGTAGACACAGCCAGATGACAATGAGATCTTTGAACTTATAAAATGTCTATTGTTATTTATAATGACCACTCAACAAACATAAAAACATGCCTTGTACCGACTTACATTAGTGTATCTAAAATTCTAAAAAATTCCTATCAAGAGCTTTCTATACAAAAATAATATAATGACGATCAATTTGTGGAGATACAATTTAATGTATCAGTAACGCTGCAACCTTTTAGATCTGGCCTCAGATGTGTTTCGTGATTGTTTCTTCTAATAGGCAAGTAGGTGATCAGGCTTTTGCGCTTGGCACACAGACTTCTTGGGTCGAAGGCCGGTTTCACCAAGGACCTTCCTTCACCTTACGAGCGATTGTTAAATGCACATATAGAAAGTATCTATGATTTTTTGAAGTTATACTTCTTTAGGCGCGTTAAAATTCATGAGAGTGAAATTTTACGATGCGCGCGCACCGTGACACAAAATTATCAGTATAAAGTTGCCCACTAACGAATTCTTTTTAAACCAGCCGGGCGCCGAGCGTGCGCGAGCTTGATGGGAATAAGACAATCTACAAGTAAAAAGAAATAGAATATGCGTGAAGTTATGCCGAGAATTCTGAATGACCAGAATGACCTTTTAAACAAATAAAGGAGTTTGAATTATTTTTTCAAAAAAATTTAGCAATGATTTTTCACAAAGACCTATTGTTAATTAGTTAAAAGGTTATGAAACATACCTAGTTATTAAATTGAATGAATAATATAATAAATAATAATAAT
Organism: Pieris macdunnoughi; assembly: GCA_905332375.1. Taxonomy (NCBI): domain Eukaryota; kingdom Metazoa; phylum Arthropoda; class Insecta; order Lepidoptera; family Pieridae; genus Pieris; species Pieris macdunnoughi. The sequence continues at coordinate 1,327,394 of CAJOBZ010000026.1, forward strand.
TATTATTATTAATATTAATTCATAATTGAATAATATACTAAAAAAATAAAAAAGGCCAAAGAAGTATAACTTCTTACGCGCGTTCATAAGTACACGCATCCTTTTTTTTCAATATAAAAAATATCTGCCTTACACGCTACAGAAGATATAGAATAAACCCTGGCCTGGGGAACACTTGGAGTTAAAGAAGCACTTCTGACCCTTTGATAGCATCAGCATAATTTGACAGAAAGAGACTGACTACTGACTTTTTTTAATTATTCAGTTTTTAAGTATATGAGGGTAGTTGCTTGACTTGCTTAGTAGCACAGTATGCAAAGTATGTTTTTATAATGCTTTGCTTTCATCTTCCAATATCTGGTCGCACTACTGTACCAAAGACTTAAAAACCTATAGAGAAAAATCATTATCATCAAAATAGGCTCAGTCGTAGATTATGAGATATCTCGAAGGCTTACTTAGGTAACGAAGAAATAGTCGTATTATTTTTTAAATACTACCATTGTAGGCATGTTTTCAATTTAATGTCGAGAAGTCAGGTGGGAAAATTTTAAATTAAATAATATAAAATTATAAAAAAATTACTAATTTGATTTTGTACTCCGTCATACATCTGTAGTCATTTCGTAAATTAAATTAAACTTGAATCCTAAAAACTAAGACGGTCTTAATTTTTCGAGAATTTTCGGAATCTACTATTAAAAAAAACAAGAGTCGGCTATGACAATACTCTCAATGTATTGTGAATAGACAAGCTGTCACTGTCATGCGATTTGACAGATTCTGTGATAACGCTGAAGGGAATTTGATACGAGTGTATTTGTCAACCTATTAAAATGCATTTTCAAATTCTAACGAAATTCAATAAAAATACCAAAATTAGGAAACAACTGTAATCTCATTATACGCAATTGTGACATCTCTTGCACGTGGTCAATCACGAACCTGGTCATCCGTGATCACATGATCACGATCAAGTACCACGGTCACACACCCACCATTCGTACGTTTTTGACAGATCGACTCTTAAATAGACAGATAATATATTCATAAATATTACAGTAAAAACCATAACCACTTTTATTCACATTTTTTTAGTTATTTAAAATAAACTCCCATTACACGTACCACAAGCGAATATTAGTTGATCAAGTGGAAATTTATTAACACAGATTATAAACTGAGCCACGCGTTTATCCAAAAAGAGCGACAACACTAAATTCCATAAAACATAGACTTGAGCAAATTCTATGACAGCTGTCACCGAGCTATATTTTACAGTGGACACTGTCATACAATGCCAGGCCTGGCTCAGTCTATGATCCTGAAATTAAGAATCAATCTGTAAAAATTGCTTAAAATTAGCTCAGTCCAGGGGATGGCACAAGCCTATACCTACACACAGACACACAGAACACTAAGTTTTTCGATCACTAGGAGTTTGGTCTCTACGCCACCGTGTTAGGGATCAATGTCGTTTAAATCGCCAATCACAAGTATGTAGATTCACCTGAAATGAGAAACCCATGTAAGCGACCGAGCTTTACATACGACCTCTATTATTAAAAAGATTTGCAAATACAACTGACGAAATTAATAAAGAAGGTAACACAACTACACCCAATAATTTTATGTCTTTATTGGCAAATAAAATATTAAAAAAATCTTTAAATATTCACCGACAGTTCAATTCTATGAGAAAATATCGTCTAAATTGCGTCGCACTAAAAAGGTTCATTGCAAATCTTTACCATAACATAATAGAGGTCAGTGCACACACCACAGATTACGTTTTCAAATATAGAACATGGCCTAAAAGGCGCTAAACTGAGTCTGTGGCATGTGTGTGTCGGTTCTGCGAAGCTGTACAGCGGATGAATGTTAAATGAATGATTGACAGTGCCAAAATATTACTGGAATAATCAAGAAACATTATATTCCACGTTAGTAAAAGAATTTAGGAGATATTTTGGCTACTGAAGGGTTAAGACAGACACATGACACAGCCCACAACACAAAGACAGGACATTTTACAAAAGGATTGCATGCATACAAAACATTCTTTAACATAGCTACTGAAAAAGTTATTTTAAAAGTTTTCCAGTTTCAAATTATAATTGAAAGTCAAACAATGTACTTAATAGAATGCAATGATCGTGAAAATGAAAAAAAAAATGATTATTTAAAAAAATAGCGAGAAAGAAAGCTCAATTATAAAGAACCTTCGCTAAGTAACATTTAAAGAAAGCTTTCACCTGTAAACTGTGTTCGTACACAAAACGAACTACCGAAAACTTCGTGCTAATAGAGCAGTGATTAAAAGTGTAATTTTTGGTCCATTACCACCTCTCCTTTCATCAAAACGACGAGGGAGTAATACTGATTTGAACTTTAAAATTAACGATTAAACAATCTTGCGATCATGGTAAACCTATTTAAGCAAATAACTATTTTCGCGATTTATCGTTATTTAAGTGACTTAATTTAATTTTAATAAACTGATCCGTGTATTGAAAATGCAATGTCATAATAGGCTATTTGACAATTTAAAACCATTTCAGATTATTAATTAGTGACAATAGAACCTACACAAATTGTTAGATTTAATTCGGATAAGTTTGACGAGACGTACCAAGCCTGTAAGCACGTAAACACAGGTCAAGATTTGTACAAATACTTTTTATATTTAGATCAAAAACAGCCTTCGAGTTAATTATACTCCCAACAGTGTTAAGAAGTCAGACAGTGGGGTAATTTGATTATTAAAGTCCCGGGTGATTGATTACTATTCAAAAATGTATTTAAATATATAGTAATTTGATTTTCAGTATTTCATAATGTCTGAAAATTTACTTAGTGTGTTTCGTTAAGAATTTCCTTTTCAATAAAATATTTTTACTTATGGATTGTTGGATTAATTCAAGTTATTCTACTCCATATGCTTTTTGTATGTTTAAAACGGATTACTCTCAAAAGCACTTTATATGTAACTGTCAAATAACCTATACATACATTTAACGATTACATATAATTTATAACAATTAGTATGCTTTATATATTTCGAGAAAAAAAAATAAAAAGATTGCATACACATGCCGAGGGTCTAAATTAGCGCAACTAAACACGAACACTAAAGCAAAAATTATAATAGATATATTTTATTGAATGATAATGCGGTGCGAAACATGCTAAACACGTATACGAACTTTCCATAGATATTAAAATGTTCCTCTAACGAACGAAGGAAAAGGCAACAGACTACTCAAAACAAGACACATTTTCAAGAATGACATTGACATATTGAAAACCATTTTATAAGTACAAAAAGTATTGTTTATTATATTCCTGTAATACCACATTTTATCGAATCAACAATAAATAATTTCGATTCACAGATAAAAAGCTAGTCCGACTTTTCGTGTAAAGTCTGCATCATTGAGGAAATTTATTAATAAAAAAGAAAATACACAAAGAATCATAGATTCTATCTTCTATAAGCTATATCCCGTACGTCAAAAAGGTATTGAATTCTGAAATACAAAGTGTTGCCTTGGTATTAAGATGGAAAGTCCGTATTTTAATATACATAATATTTACGTGTTGGTTTCGGCGCAGAGCGGCGACAGAGGGCGGTAGCGACCGACGCGTTCGCAACCCGCGCCTACAAATAATTATTTTTTTATAGAATTATTGTCTTTGAAACAAAATAACATGGAAAAAAGACTAGCTTAGCTTGCCGTCCCTGGTGATTGATTACAGTTTTTCAAATGAAAACAGTTAAGAATTAATTAATGGCTAAATAATTTAATGTTTTATAATAAAAATAGTCGAGATATTGAATAATCTTGTAAATAAGATTTTGATTTTAGCGCCTTATTAAATGTCATTCTAATTTCAAGATGGCGTCTTCAATATTTGTTTATTAATGCATGTCTTGCTTTATTGAAATTAAGTTAATGTTAAAGTTTTTATTAACTAGTTTTTATTTCATTTATATGTTTTTAAAATGATCAGCTTAAGTTATTTCTTTAAAGTTAATAATTTTTTAATTTTCGTAGGCAGCAGCGCCTAACCACCAGAAATGTGTTTTCGCCGTTCAGTCGAATATCAAAAATTATGTAATTGTTAAAACGATTATTATTACAAATTTCCACACAGTGGTTCTTTGCTGTTCCACGTCAAAAGGTGCGTGAAACATACGCACGTACGTATACGTAATAGGTGTTAATTTGGAAACTTCATACCTGATTATCTGACACGTTTTATCGTTAGATCTAGATGCATTATCACCATTCCATTTATATTTTATATTACCATAGATTTCGTTATCGGTTGAAGAGATCTTTTAAAATATATGCTCTTATTACTCTAATGTTAACAAGTTTTGTATATATCTCACACAAGTAGCATAGACAAACTAAAATTTGTATTTTAATAACATGTTTGAAACAATGTCTAATACGACAGAAATACATCCGTCTCCCTCATAAACCCAATGTAAGAAAGGGACAACGGGCTTTGTGCCGTTGCTATCGAAAAAAATGCCAATTGACAAGTTAACCCACAAAATGTAAGCTTTATAAACAATATTGAGAACAAATGAATTGACTCATTTCTGAAATAAGGTCACAAAACAGAAACCCTTTCCTCACTTGTCAATATATAATCTGTAAAAATTAAAAAAAAAAAAACAATGTGGGATACATACATAACAAACAATTAACGCTTTGTATTGAGACATCACCTGTATACTCACCGCTTAAACTATGATCTAACATTCGAAAACTTATATTATGTCGAATTACTATATAATACTTAAATTATATTTACAACGAGCACAGAGGAAACCAAAATAAATGGTATCGCTGTAATAACTTAACTAAATTCATCCTCTCATTATCGAGTGAACTGTAATCTACTATAATATGTATATGTGAATGTGTAATCAACGTTTTATTATGCATTATATGTACTAGAATCAAAATAAATGTTAATATAAGCGGCCCAAGGAATCAGTCCAGTAGTTTACCTAACCCAATTTACATATTACATACCTTTTTAGGTCTGGGCCTCAGATTTCTGTATCTGCTTCATAATCATTTCTCAATCTAATAGGCAAGTAGTCAGTCACCTGTGGCTGACACACGCCGTCGACTTCTGGGTCTAAGGTTTCCTCACGATGTTTTCCTTAACCGTTCGAGCAATTGTTAAATGCGCACGGTTACATATTATATACTGACAATATTGACAGCCCAAATAACGTCTGTTGAATGCATAATAAAACCTACAAATCATCAACAATCATGTTTATTTTTCTTTTTTCGGCTCTCACCGAATTTCCCGCTAAATTCCCGCCATGAAGCTCTCATGTCGCCCAGAGACAAGCGCGGTTTGGATCGCTTCTCGTCCATAGACTGATCCGACCCAACTTTAGGTATACTCCCCTCCTTATCACTCTCTGTACTCTCCGTCTTTTTCGATTCGAAATTCGACTCGTACTCTCCATACGAATATTCGATCGGTGTGAAGTTCGGTCGATTTCTCTCCGCCTTATATCCGATGCAATTACAGGAGCCGTTGAGACAGGAATCGCACGATTTCGTACTAACGTTACTGATATCCGATTTATATGTTTTACAATCGCATTCGATATCGTAACGCTCCTTCTCGCGACACTTGCCCGTACATTCTTTCGGATTCGAATCGGGCTTAATCGGAAAATCGAATCGCGATTCGCAACTTATATCGGACGGGGTGTCTTTGCATTGACAGTAATTGGACCAATCTTTGCAATCGCACGTGTTCTTGGAAGACATAACGGAATTCGTGTCTTGGCTGTCAGATTTACAGTCACAATGGCCGCACTGACACAGCGAATGTTCTAGGAACTTGTAAGTCTCTTTACTATCGTTTAATTTACACTCGTAGTCTGTACACTTTTTAGCCCAACCCAAGTGTAAGTTGTCTCCAGTTTTATTCCCGCTATCCTTTTCACACGTAACTTTATCCCCTTTATCGAAGCTATGGTCGCACGGTTTAAGTGTATCCTTCATGTGTACGCTCGAGTGTAAGTGTATGGGTGTGTGTAAGTGTAAAGGTGTGTGCAAGTGCAGGTCCTGCTCACCGGAGTCCCAGTGGGCATCTGGTTCTGTGTCGGGCTCCGAACACGAGGAAGCCGTGGAGGACTGGGGCGAAGGCGCTCTGTCGCAGTGACCGCTGAACTTTGACGTTTCTGGTTGCTTCTGGATTATTATCTCGACCTACAATTTATAAAATTTACTACTCTCATGATTCCTTAGTTTGATTTATTTTGTATAGTCTAGTATTGAACAAAAGTCTAGTAGAATTATTTCTTTATCAATATGTAGATTACCTTTATTGGATTTTGGACTTTATTGGATTTTGAAAATGAATATTTTAATAGTCCCAAAGGATGTTAAAAATCAAAAACAGAAGACACAGAATGCAAACAGCCTATTATCTGTGCTAAAAGCAAAATTTTTTTACGTCATATGAATAATCCATTATCCAATACATAAAAACTATACTTATATATTATATATAGCTGTTTATTAAAATGGCCTAGTTTAAAAATAAATGAAAATTGTAAAAACACTATCATTCCGGCCCGAAGGACCTTCGACCGTATGTATCTATTTCAGGTTTTTTCTCTTCTATCAGACCGAATCTGGTCTAGATTCGACTAATCAGGAATAACTATTAACTCTGATATAGTACTAATTTCTAGAATAAAGTGAGGAAGAATGATTTGTTCTTTCTACGCATTTTCTTTGAGTTATCTAAGAATTATTATTATATTCTCTAAGATTTGTAATTTAATAGCTGATCATAAAAATGGCTCTCATCTAAATGATATATATCTAAATAAATTTTTTTTATACGCACACATCTGTATTAACGTATTTGATAGAATAAAATTACCTTAAAATCCTCACTATACAGTTTGTGTTGCTTGTCCTTGTGCGCGTCATCCAACTCCCATTTATTAAGGGTCAGCTTAAATGTCTCCAGGTTCGGACCTAATTTTTTTTTTAGATATAATTACCATTTACCAATTAAATGTTTATATGTACGTGTAACACTGATTATAGAAAAGTCAAAAGCAAAATAATATAAAAATCAACTCCTATTATTAGCATACATTATAAAAAATAAAAATCTCAAAATCTAAATCTTAATTTTTGGGAAAAAAAGTTTAAGCCCTTTAATGATAGGATAATAAATTATAAAATTAAAGTTCAGCTAAAGTATTGCCTATTATATCATCATCTATTAATTAAAAGATTCAATTCTTTATTCTCAATTCACTCTTTTCATCACAACGTAAATTTAATATGACGGAAAGGGACGAAACACCTCTCTTTCAAAAAAGTGCAATTTATTTAAAGAATAAGCCTGTTAGAAAAGGGACACCTAAAATGGTAGATACAATATTTTACTTGCAAATTTGATTAGTAAAAAAATATAAGAAAGCTCACTATCGTGCGGCGAGGGCACGGGCTGCGAGCCCACGCAGGCGGTGACGAAGAAGGTGTTGAACCAGAGGTGGAAGAGCCTCTCCTTGCGCATCATCTTCTGCTTGGCGTACACGTCCAGGCGCACGTCCCCGCTCAGGGGCGTGCACGCGAGTGGACACACGCGCACGTAGCGCTCGCCGCGGCGCGTCTCATGACTGCCCAGGCACGTCTGCGATATTATATAACATCGTATTAGTATTGGGACTAAAATATGCGAATATCGTATACAATAGCTACTGTATATGTTTCATGGTCATTTGTTATAGGCAAGTAAGTTATCAGCAGTTGAGCAGTGTTGGCCTAGTGGCTTCAGCGTGCGACTCACATCCCTGAGGTCGTAGGTTCTTCGATCCCCGGCTGTGCACCAATGGACTTTCTTTCTATGTGCGCATTTAACATTCGCTCGAACGGTGAAGGAAAACATCTTTAAACCGGCTTGCCTTTGAGACAAAAATTCGACGGCGTGTGTCGATGTGGATTTACAAATGATCATGAAACAGATACGGAAATCTGAGGCCCAGACCTAAAAATGCTGTAAGGTTGTAGCCATTGATTTATCTTTAATCAACATAAAAAGTATGTTGAAAACTACTTTTATATGCATTTGTCGCGCTCCTAAACAAGTCTGCTATGGTTACATTTATACATTCCATAGTGGTTTTATTATATTATATTCCGTAAAAAAAAAGTGAAACTGAAACTTCTTTGTAAATTAATTATTACTAAGGTAAAAGCCCCAATAGATGATCATGTACCAGTATATGATCACTCCATGTATTTGTATATCTATATTCACACTGTTTACACACTGTATACTTGCTAATGATAATATTAATAAATAAAAAATCTGCATTTACTGAATACATCAACCAATAGCGTGTATGTTTTCTCGATCTCCCTTACTCTCTCTCTCAATCTTTCTCACAATAGCTCTCTCCCACCTTTCGCTCCATGGCACTGCGTGATGCGACGTTCTCACTTGCTTGCTCCCTAATCTCCTTGGCTATTTGCTTCATGCTACGTTCGCCCTTTCTCGATCTCTCCCTTTTCTTCGACAAAAACGCTGCACATCTTCGTGATGCTAATTTGCGTTTCATACGTAAAATTTTACCCTCATGCGTCTAAAGAAGTTTCACTTCAAAAACAGCCGTTTAAAACCCTTATTGTACCTTAAGTGACAACTTCGCCTGCGCAACAGTGATCTCCAAGGTACAGTGGGCAGCGGAGAGTGCTGGAGGTGGTGACATCACCACTTCCCGTATGTGCACCTTACTGGCCGTATAGTGGAGTGAAGAGCGGACCAGCGAGGCGAAGTACTCCACGTACCGCCTTTGCGAGGGTATCGTCACACCTGGAACGCACAAAGAGCTGTTTTCAGAAATTTAATCTTCTCTTTAATCGTCTTATTGTAATTTTAAAGGAAATTCTTAAGGGAGCGTTCAAGTATTACGTAACGAATTTTTGGGGCTTTTGCAAACGTTACGATACGGGGCGAGGACTGAATTACGTGTTATTGTTAATATTATTTTCGACTTTCCAGTACTTTACACCACATAATGGTAAGTTTTAGGTATAATGAGTCACTAGGTGGTCACGAAATGTTTTATTATACTTGGCTACAGAAAAACGTTACGGCGCGTTACATGGGGGGGTCAATAATCTCTAAAAATTGCGTGACGTAATACTTGAACGCTCCCTAAGGCATGGTGCCTCTATTATACTTAATGTATACATAATTATTATTGTACGGTTCCTGGATCATTGGGGTACTTTAAATAATAGAGGATTTCTGTTTTACTTAACCACTCACGTACAATAATAGAATATAAGCGAAATAATGAAATGTGAATTGCTATAACAAATGAATGCAATGTAACAGTCAAAGAGAGTGCCTACGTCTGGCTATACTCTCGGGGCGTAACTAGGCAGAATACGAAATTCCACCCGTATCACCTCGACGTCCGGCGTTCCACTAAGCGTTTTACAGGGCAGTTTTTGCCGCGCACCACCACTATGTAGAACCAGCTGCCCACTGAAGTATTTCCGAACAAATTCGACTTAGGGTCCTTCAAGAAAAGAGCGTACCAATACTTAAAAGGCCGGCAACGCACTTGCGAGCCCTCTGGCATTGAGTGTCCATGGGCGGCGGTATCACTTAACATCAGGTTAGCGTCCTGCCCGTTTGCCCCCTGTTCTATATAAAAAAAAAACTACGACTATTTAGTAACTCGCCACGCTTATAAAACTAAGAAAGCCTGAGTGAGCAAAATGTACAGCCTTGGCTCGTAAAGTTATATATTACTAGCTGATCCGGCAAACGTCATTTTGCCATGTATATCATTTATAATAAAAAATAGGGGTTGATCGTAGAGGGGTGAAAGTTAGGGGTTGTATGTATTTTTTTATGCTGTATCATAAAAATAAAAAATAAGTAATTTATCTAAAAATTAAAAAAAATAATTTAGGGGTGGACTACCCTTAACATTTAGGGGGATGAAAAATAGATGTTGTCCGATTCTCAGACATACACAATAAGCACACAAAATTTCATGAGAATCGGTCAAGCCGGAGGAGTATGGCAACGAAAACTGTGACACGAGAATTTTATATATTAGATTAATTACATATTTATATAAAATGTATAGATATACAAAAATTTTCCAGGTCTATAGACAATTTAATATATATAATACCTTTCTCGTCATGAGTCCTCTTAGTGCCGTAGAACTTCAAAGCTTCATCTGCAGTGGCCTTCTGCCCGCTGTACAATAAGTAACAGCATACCATTGTTCCTGGAACATTATATTTTAAACAACATTAATAAAATTAAAAAAAAAACATCACACAGTATTAAACTTTACAACTAGGTATTTATCATTTATGATGTTATGTGAAACATGGTGTAATGGTTGCAGCTCCTTACAAACGTTGTGTAAAACAAAAAACTTGGCGATAGAGTGGCGGAGAGTTTATTGCAAGTTCTTCTCTTCCGTAAAATCATAAGCATTTAATGTATATTTCTTTTTAGACGTTCATAAGTGTACAATGTGTTACCTATATGAATAAATAAGTTTTGACTTTTAATTTATAAGATTTAAGATATCACAAACGAACAAATCATCTAAGAACTCACAATTTCTATTCCCAACGCCAAAACGAAGAACTGTGTTTGGCCACGTTCTTATTTACATTTAGGGACCCTTTATACTAAAATGTTATGGCATGTGTCAGGCATAGGCTGATCACCTACTTGCCTATTAGATCGACTAATGATCATGAAACGGATACAGAAATCTGAGACCCAGACGAAAAAAGGTTGTAGAGCCACTGACTTTTAATTTTTTTCTTATAATCTTTAAAAGTTAATAACACAGCAATATCAATATATTTAAACATAAAAACTATAATAAAATAACTTCATATTTGTACATACATTATATAACAATGTCGCATTTGCAAATTCGCTCTGCAAACATAAAAAAAACTATTTGTTTTACTATTATGAATGTAAAAAACCTTTTCAGCTTAAGGTAGTTTTTTCTTTATATATATAAGAGGTATAATAAATAAAAGGACAAATTTACGGGGTTCCACCTTAAACGATAAGAAATTGTATAAAAACATATGACATCGAATCAATTAAATGAGTAATTTTAACATGGCAATTAAAATTGTAGTTATTTTCGTATCAATAAAAACTTGATAAATTATTCATTTACTTATATAACTCTTTGATTGGATATTTAACCGCTGTTTTAGCGTTTAAACGTTCGATCCTCAACTCCTAGGTCGTGCTTTCAGATCCCGGCTAACCTAACCTTCGTATACACAAAGAACACTTCAAGCCCTGCGATTCTGTAACTCTAAACTAAACTACAAGCTCCCACCTTTTCAGAATGCCAAATCATAAAATGACTGCTTCACGACTGATTTGAGAGCGACCGCCGATGCGAAAACCGCTGTGTGAGTTCGAAAAGTGAGTTACAGAATCGCAGGGCTGTGCTGTAAAATATCGTGAGCCATACCGATGGCTTTGGATGAAAAACCCCAGGTTTACGGTCAACTTTTTGGACAAAAAATTTACGTCATATAAATCTTTACACTCCAAGAGGACATATCCTAAGGATCATGAAAAACAAAAGACGCAAGTATGGTGTAATTCTCTTGATCATGTGTCAAAAGAAACTACGATATCACGCCATGCACATACCTATGTAAAAACTATACAAAGAGCACACACATGCAATCAAAAATAATAAACAAATCAGTGGTGCTACAACCTTTTCAAGTCTGGACCCCAGATTTCTGTATCTGTTTCATAATCATTTGTCAATCTAATAGGCAAGTTAGGTGATCAGCCGGTTTCCTCACGACTCTTTCACCGTTCGAGCGATAGTTAAATGCGCACATAGAAAAGTCCATAGTTGCACAGCCGGGGATCGAACCTACGACCTCGGCGATGAACGTCGCACGCTGAAGCCCCTAGGCTAACATTGCTCAAATAATAATGCCTTTTATTGCAATTATTAAGGGCCTGATCGACGGACGAGTAAGACCGCGGTTTTATGGCTCGTCGGTAAAGCTCGCCGGTGTATCATTGCAAAACCATGGTTTTAAATACCGCCGAGCCTGACTCGCGGCTCGTCGTCGTGCTATATTTTTTATTTTTGGTTGCCTTTTTTCAATCCAATTTTTAACCCAAACTTTAGGGCGATTTTTTTTTTCATAACTGCGTAATATCCTATGGCGAGATAACACAAGACTCGGAACAAGACATGTTTGCGACTGTTTTGCTTGCTAATCGATCAGCACCAACGAGCCGCGAGCCAGGTTCGTCGGTATTTAAAACCACGGTCTTACTCGCCTGTCGATCATAGGCTTAATAGAGTATACCTTCACCGTTCGAGCGAAGAATAGACAAAATAAATAGACAAAAAATTCAATTGGTGCACAGCCGGGGCTTGAATCTACAACCTCAGGTATGAGAGTCGCACGCTGAACACTGCTCACACATGGAATAGCCCATTCCAAAAATTCTCCACAAAAATGGGTAAATTGCGTAATAGAACCCTTTCCGCACCTTTCCTTTAAACCACACACAAAGGCATTCCCAACTTTACAGCTACACCACAAAGGAATATAGCCATTACTGCGTCGACATAAAATCTCTTTTTCTTTAACACGGCCGATAACGATCCGTTATTGGGACTATTTCAGGATGAATATTTAAAAATCACAAAAGAATACGATACTTATAATATAGCTAGCAAGTCTTTTGTTGCATACTTTTGCTACTTTGTGTGAGATCCTGTTTGCGCTAAATCGGTGTCAGTCAAAGAAGGATGACTATTGTTGATTTTGACTTCAAATCATTTATTTCAATTAGGCCTACTTAAAAAAACAGGACTTGTTGCCCCTTGCAAAAGGTAGATTCATATATAGAAGAATGGGCAAGAAACTCCATACCTACTCTTTTATAATAGTTTTACAATATATACATTGATTTGATAATTATATGTGAAGACGATGTACCTAGAACAAACAAAAACTACTATACCAAAATAAAAATGAATGCATGATGTTATAAAAAACAATTTTATGTAGGTACATGGTACATGGGTCACATATTCACAAATATTGCAACTATAGATTTAAAATTATTATTTATACAAAAATAAATAATTAACATACAATCAAACAGTGAGTGAGAGTTAATTTCTTATTAAAAAAAACGCTTTATAGAAAATCGCGTTGTTATATAATAATACTCCTATACTCGTAAAATAGTTTTTTGAACAATTCAAAAACTAGGTACACGAATCTTGTAAAGTTATTATTACATAATATATACTATTACATCATTACAGAAATATAACTTATGAAATCTCCGCGTTATACGGGGGGAAAAACCGTCATATGGGGAACGAAATCGCGTAATACGAAAACGCATTATAAGGGGGATTACTGTATATAAATGTATTAATACTCTATATTAGTATGAATACTTTCTATATAATACGCTCAAATTCTCACTATCACTTTCCCCTTGAAGACGTATTTCCCGTCCTCTTAAATGGGTCTTATATATGTACTGAGTATAGTAACACGTGTAGTTAAGATCAATCTTAGACATTGAAGGTCTTATGTTAATGTAAGCTCACATTGACTCACAATTAAAAATTCTTGGCGGTTTAAAATAATTTTAATGTTATACTATTAAAGACGAGAGCGATAGAGACTAAACCTTATTTAAAGTTTAGAGTTTCGGAGAGATTTCGAAGTGAAAACTTCTTTAGTGGCGTTGTACATTTTTTTTGGAATGGGTAAAAAATGTTAAAATCGCGTCAGGACACGGTGACCTGATCAAAAATTCGTAAGACGGATGGAGAGTAAACAGCTGGCGCGGCGTATTTCTGTAATATAAATTGTCATGTTTGTGTACGATAGCGCAATAAATAAATATTGTATTCTACCACATAAATGATAGTACTTTTATACTGATAATTAAAGCAATTCGTGTAAAATGATTCCCTAACCATTTCAAAATATCAAAAATGCACAACGTTAATATGCAAGTTTTCACTTCTGCCGGCACTCCCGGAGTGCAACCCGTCGTTTTTTTTATATTTTTATAGAATGGGAAAGGGGGCAAACGACCCTACGGGACCCAAAAAGAGACCGACCATGGACACCCATTTCAGTGGGTGCGTTGCCGGTGAAAGATCAGAATTGATTTCATAGTTCGCTAGTTCGCAATAGAAATTGTCTTGTGAATTGGACCGTGGAAGACTTCCAGCCATCTAGGTGATGGTGATGCATTTTCTTTACCTTATTAATGTGATATTTTGTTTATGCATGCATGCAATAAGCATGGTGTTATGCTAGCAGTAGCTTACTTAGCAATTAAAGAGAGTGGTGGATAGTTTCTTGCCAGTTATTTTAGTTTTAGTTACTTTAATATAATAACATTTTATTTTAATATGTCAAGTGATGCATGGTAATAGTTGCAGTTGCTTACAATTCCCTTGTACACCAAAACTTGGCAATTAAAGTGGCAGAAAGTTCCTTGCCAGCTCTCATCTATCCCATCACCCTTGATTTGGGAACTGGTTGTAAATGTAAATTTGGACCTTTTTTTTATTGACGTTCATAAATTTACGAATCACGAGTATATTAATATTGATTTGATTTTCTTTGCTTTATAAAACAAGTAAGTATAACCTGACAGCTAAACTCTGAAACAGCTAAGCATTATTCCTTTTGTTGAACACGAAAACATTTTTAAAAACTGCATTTCCCTCACTGAATAGATATGGGCACAATGCAATTCACTTTTGTTACGCGAACGCTAAATTAACTTTCATATTTCAAAGATAAATAAAGCAAGTTAATCTACAGTAATTTAAAACGATTTCAAAAAAGGTTTACAATTCAAGCTGTAATTTTTTAAATTATATTTTCTTTAGACATAGGCCCCAAAAAGCCTCGAATGATTTTTGAGTCTAACGCCGTCAACCACGTCAAACTTAACGTCTTCTTCTTATAGTGCCATCTCCTTGCGAAGGTGGGCGATCATCATGGCTAGTTTAATTTTGGATGCCGCGCTTCTAAACATTGACATGGTGCTTTGACCAAACCATTGTCTTAAGGTCTTTCAACCAAGACGTGCGTCTGCGGCCAGGTCTCCTTCTACCTGCCACTTTACCTTGTATGATTAGTTGAAGGAGCTCGTATTTTTTGGAGTTACGTAAAACGTGTCCGAAATACTCAAGTTTCCTTTTCTTGACCGTCATAAGCACTTCTTTGTTCTTCTGCATTCTGTCCACCACGGTTGTCTCAAACTCAACTACGTCAAACCATAACGTTTTTGACATAAGGGAGTCTCGACTAAGCAGGACGGCACCTCAAAGTAAGATTCAGATGCCGTGTCGATGTTTTCTTTCAACACGAGCAAGTTTTAATTACACAGAATTCCATTGCGTGTTTAAACGCACAACTTTTGTTTTAAAATTTGCATTACTCAGAGAAGATTTAAAAAATTTAAAGCCTTTTTTATAAAAACGTCTACCGACTGATAATAATAGTAACCATGGTAACGAACATCGTTAGTCCGTTGTTAGAACTAAGCAATACACACCTGTCCTGCCCTTTCCAGCTTTACAATGCACTGCCGCCACATTTCTCGAGTCGGCACTGAGCCACGAATGAACGGACTCGCAGAACGGCTGTATCAGCTCGATATTCGGCGGCGTGTGGTCTTCAAAAGCATATATTTCCACCTGAAATTTAACATAATAATTAATTTGAATCAATATTAATAACAGTGCGCCCAACAGCGTTGTCGACATGTATATGTTCATCGTGGGAATTGATATGTATTCACAATATACTTATATACAAAATTAAAAAAAAAAACGATCATTTGAAGCTTTTAAATCGTATAACGTCCCTTCCTTTTGACTTTAAACCTGTTCGTTCGGTTGCCACCAATGTAGGCAATATACCCCGAAATTTGATGATCGATTTTCAAACATACTTCCCCCTTAACCACGCACTCCCGACATAAAAAACAGCCAGTGCGCAAAGGCAATCTACTGCGGTATCGTGTGAATGTGGTTAGCACGTTCCCAGAAATTGGCTTTTGAATTCTGCATGGAAGTCTGCGGTCTACTCAGGGTATTGTGTAACAGGACATCAAGGACGCAATGACACAATGGTGTAATTTTAAATATATGGACAGAGGATTCCTCCAGCCCTTTTTAAACACTAAATTATTTTAAAAACGGAAAAAGTTGCCCATTTATGTATTTCCGCAAAAACACTGGCGAGCCTTCTGGCAATGTAAGGGCCAGTATTTAACCAAGTACTTATGTACTTGCTAATAACAACGTTTATATACAAGTATAAAATACGACACAAGAAATTAATGGCATTCATAAAACAAAAAACATCTACATCGGCTACCATACCATATTTCGCTTACATAGCAACTAAATTAAAAGAGACGGTTTATTTAATTATAATATAGGAGTTAAGAGTCTGTGGTTAAATTGTTGTTGTTTTTATATTTCAGGTAATTATAAAGTTTTTGGTTACTTATTAGTTTAAAGATTTGTTTGAAAGCTTATACATATTATAATCAGCGTTGAAGGAAACACATTGGAGTTTCATTAAACATATAAAAAAGGGCTATAAATAAATATATGTATAAAAAAACTAATGAAGTACTATATTCTCTCAACGGCGTAGAATCTTGGACATAGTCTCTGATCTTCTTTATAGAAGAAGGGGCAAACGGGACCCTCTCAATGCCGCGAGGTATTAATCCGAACAACTCCTCTGAACACTCTCCATAGTAAATGCGGTAGAAGTCGCAGAGTGAGATCTAGGTTTATACTGGGTGGCGCAAAAGTAAAGACCCTATTTGATTCAGCTATAACATTTTTTCTAAATTAGAAAACTAGATTTTGGTTTTTTTAAATGTATATTTGTGCCATTAAATTTCGTACCATTAGGATTAAAAGATGATGTCTTTTAAATGGTGACCTCCAGAGTTGTATCCCATTTGAGCCCTATTTATTACATTTTGCATAACTTTCCGTAATACTTCCTGCGATATGTTCCTTATTTCTTGATGAATGTTTTCTTTTAGAGCTGCGAGAGTCTGTGGCTTGTTCACATACACCCGATATTTCAAAAAACCCCAAAGAAAGAAGTCTGGACTCGTCAGATCGGGTGATCTTGCAGGAAATCGTCGACGAAATTCACGTTGTGTTTTTATCACTGATGAATTATTCCGTAAGAACATTGACACGATTATTCCACGTTATTGGGGAGTAAAACTTTTACATTTGTTCACTACACAATTTTCAACAACAGAATGAAAACTATCGTAAAAAATAAACAAATTTTCTTAAGTGCCAGTACTTTTGCGCCACCCAGTACAAAAAACAACTTGGACAGACCGCATACGAAATACAACCGTGATGGACAGAATGCAGAAGGACCAAAAAGTGCTTTGACGGTTAAGAAAAGGAACCTTGAGTATTTCTGACACGTTTTACTTAACACCAAATTATACGAGCTCCTACTAATAAAAAAAGTCAAAGTGGCAAGCATAAGGATAACTGGCCGCAGACACGCGTCTTGCTTGAAAAACCTCAGTTCAGTATGTCAAGGAAAAGGCATACTGCAATTACATATTCGATTAATTAAGAAAGAATGAGATCAAGTTATTTTTGGACACAATTTAAATATAGATTTATAAAACATGTTGAAAATTTCACGTCCATTACCACATTTAATTTATTTTATCAATGTTAACTGTATTCGCATATATTAACGAAATAATATATAATTTTAACTGCTATTAGTCATCATCCTACAATTACAAGTTTATTTTAGTAATATTTAAGATGTTTTTGTAAGACTACTAGCGTACTGTTCTGAGACAAAGACAACTGTATGGAAAGGACCAAGAGGAAGAAGAGGCCGCCCAAAAAAAAAGGTGGATAGAAGAAATAGAAGCGGTAGCAGGAAACGAATGGAGAAAGAGAGCCAAAGACAGAGTGAGTTGGAAAAAGCGTGAAGGGGTTCCGATCGACGGTACTGAAGGAAGCTAGGATATAGGATAACAAGCAAAAGAAGAAAAAAATGTAAATTAATCTAAGCTGTATTATTATAATTTGTTTTTGTCATGATTGGAACTAAATTTTTTAATATAAAAATAAGTCATGCTCTATTATATCATGTCATAAAAAAAGTTAGCGAAGTCACCCCAACTTATTTTATTATAATTTTCGGTAAATTTCTACCTTAAAAGAGCTCCAAATTTTTTTTTTGTTCTTTACGACTTGTATGTAGTACCCCAAGTAATATTAAGGAGGCGCTTGGCTTTGGACCCCTTAAAAAACTAATAATATTACAGGCATCATGTAAATGATTGGGGTGCCGTGATTCGCCAACTTTACCTAATTTTCTTAGCGCCATCAAATTAAAAAAAATATAATGGAAAATACCTGACACAAGGGACAGCCATCATCTTTATATAATTTAATTTATATATTTTTATCTCTATGAATAAACGTTTCGTTTTGTAACTGTAAATTTGAAGGCTGAAATACCTTATACTAAATATTAAAATTTAGATCTAAATCAAGCTTAATTTTTAAGTCATGTCCTTTTTACTCCAAATATATAAGATACTAGCAGACCGGCCAAGCGTTGCTGTGGCTAAGGTTTTTTATTATATTACATAGTAGCAAACTATTCAAGGGCAACGGTAGGGAGAACACCAGTCATGGGGACCACCATGCTTTTTTGGTGGTTATGCCATTAAATTGTAGCTTATGTGAGGTACCAACGTCCTACTCTACGTAGGACGTTGGTACTTTCAACACAGCGCCATCTGTTAGAATTGTGACTATCAAATAATAAACAAATATTTGGCAATAAAATAATATTGCGGGTATAAATTGAGATGTAAGCTATCCTATCTTGAACAAACAAAGTGACACATAATTTATGTATATTAAGATAATATATTGAAGGATATAGAATAATAGGAAGGATTAGCAGTTTGACTTATGTATGATTGTAATAATTTAAGAAATATGTTATTTGTATAAGATATAAAAACATATTTTCTCTGTACGTTTCCGTTTCATTTTTGTATTTTTTTAATTCTCTATTTTATAAGGAATTTAAAATTATTACTGTTGCTAAGGGCTACACCCCTTACTAGTGTTTTCTGTACTTTTTGTTTATATATATAATAAGCAATAATACATATAACGTTTATGTAGCTTGAAGTACATTCAGAAGCACACAAGTTGTACGAAATCAATGAAAACATACATGGCCATTGTGACTCGTGTGAAATACACTATAATACACAATAAATAGAATCTATAAAGGTACCCCCCCTTAAATAAATATTTTTTAATACATTTCAATACAATATAGGCCAGACTAATCTATACAAAACGATTTTTTTAAAATTAGATGTCGGATTAAAGGACTTTTCCCAACACGAATCAAAACCGCAAATTCATTACAACACGTAAATTTAAATTAAACCCGTCAAAATTTAAAGTTTGACTAAAGCCAATATTATCGTGACAATATGATAGAAAATTACATTAAAATTTAAATTCTTCTAACCATGACCACTTAACGCATTCCGTGGGCGTGATCCCATAAATGCCCACAAATGTCACGGTCATGTCACGGTGGGCGTACGAGAGTTTGTACATAAAATTAAGCCTGAAGCCGACTTTACAAATGAGAAATAGTAGGGACCTATTGTTTTGTACCTTTCCAATATACAATATTAAAAATATTGTTAACCTACATCTCATATATAAAATTCTCGTGTCACAATGTTCGTTCCCATACTCCTCCGAAACGGCTCGACCGATTCTTATGAAAAAACTTTTTTATTATTTTTTGAACAATTTTTATTTTTTTATGATACAGCATACAAAAATACATACAACCCTTAATTGTCACCCCTCTACGATCAACCCCTATTTTTTATTTTAGTGGATAGTTATTTTTATTAAACTAAAAAAAACGTTTCCTAGAAATAATATACATAGCAAAACGACGTCTGCCGGGTCAGCAAGTAGTAATATAAAATACATAAATAGAAAATTAAAACAATTCAAAAAGTTTGGTCCCTGTGGCAGTTTAACAGTTTAAAAGTCAAAAATCATTTATTCATATAGGTAACACAATGTACACTTAAGAACGTCAAAAAAGAAATATACATTAAATGCTTCTTATTTTACATTTACTGCCAGTTCTTAAATCAAGGGCGTAGAACGGAAAGAAGAACTGGTAATAAACTCTCCGCCACTCTTTTTAATCGCCAAGTTTTTTGTTTTACACAACGTTTGTAAGCCATACACCATGTTCCACATGACATCTTAGGCAATTAATAATAATGAAATAAATTAAAAACAAAGATTTTTCCTCTATCAGCAGGAGGCATGGTGAAATAGGAGCACGCACTTACAATCTCGTGGGAACAACACGCAAATACATAGTCGAAATAACTAACATCACCGCATACACGAATTCAAGTGCGACCAAAATGTAAAATCATACACACCGCAACTCACCGCAAGGCCCCTAACAACCCACGAAGCCCTCAAATAAAAAACCCTCTAAAAAACTCGAATACCGCACACAAGGACCCAAAACCTTTTACCTGAGCGAACCCAATTCGGGACAAAACCGGAAGTGCCTCCCACGAAACAAATAGTACCAGTTCTATTAAACTAGTTCAAACCCTTTAATATTTATGAACAATTTAATTATTTCATGAGAACCGTCTAGATGACAAGGTCATTTTTGATGTTTGACTAGACTAGACTTTGGAAATGACACAATTTATGGCTTTGTACGAATAAATTATGTCAGAATCCGCCTTATATTTAAATGTATTTAAAAAAAATTAGGTTAATACATTTAGTTATAAATGCGATAGTAACACATTTATATATAAATCAAAGCTTCCTGCATTTCACAGCAGTAAGCTAGAAACTGCCCATCTGAGTTGGTTACAATAAAGCCATAAATGCGCACGGCGGGGAATGCCCGGCACCAAAAGCGACAGGTATCTGAGGTTCAACTCACTCCAGGCACTGCGTCATAAAACCACCTTGGGTAGTTCGAACAAACCACATCAAAATCCGAAACCGGCATTTTACAAGGACCTCAGCGGTAATAAATGTCCACCATTATTTTTCTGTTTATTAGATAAATATTAAGTACAGTTACCCCTATAACGCGGTAACCCGTACCGCGTTGTAAGCCCTATTTTTGAAGTGAAACTTCTTTATCGAGGTTGGAAAAAAATTTAGTGTAACATTTTTTCGTTACGCGTCACATTTTTCGGTTACGCGCCATGTTGCTTTTTGAAGTCAAACTTCTTTATCGGCGTTGGAATGAAACTTCTTTATCGACGTATGGGAGACATTTTGTAGCAAATCGTCACGTTTTTCAATGATAGTAATAATTCTATTACAATTAATGAAATTCTATACATAATAATCTTCGTAGTAATAAGGTAATATGAAATATTTGTATTCATGTCTATGATAATAAAAGCCTTTTGTTAAACTTTATCTAATTTAACGAATTTCTGTAAAGTAAAAGAAGCATATAGTAGATCATTTTTCGAAAAATAAGATCATAAAGAAGTTTCACTTCTTACGTGTGTACACCTAGTACACGCACAATTTTTATCTTTTAACAATGCAAAAACTAGGAACACGAATTTTATAAAGTTATTTGGTTTAATTTAATAACAACACAATTGAAACAGGTGCTCAACGCAAAACGTTACTATGGACAACGTTATTATGGACTCGCCGATGTTACACTACAGACATATAACTTTAGAAAACTCTGGTTTTAGGTCTGGCCTAAGATTTATTTAGACGACTTTCTTATTCGACGTTCTTTGCCATTTTTAGACGTCTTCACTACCAATACCTTTCATCATTGGTTCTAAAACATGCGAGTTTTCTCATGGTGTCAGTGAACCAAAGTTCGTAGTACAATAACAATTACCTAATTATTTTCATTAGCCAGCCAGTTTGGATTATTCAATTGCAGTGCAATTAATATTTATGGATCTTAACCTTAAATTATTATAAAAATATAACTTGTAAATGTCTAGACTACAGTTGGACTTTAATCAAATTAACGATATTAATATTTATATCGGTGAGATTCAAAATTGACTAGAAGAGAAACGTAAAATCAAATAGCTATCGAAATACAAAATATATATTTTTTTTAATGGAAAACATTATTTGGAACAAGCTCCGTTTGAATAGTTTCTCTCTATAAAAATCGAATGAAATGAAAAACATGTTTCTAAACTCCAACAATAGCTTTAGGGTTTTTGTTTTGTAATCGGCAGGTCTGGGAATACGTCGTTATCTATTTTGTATATAAGCACGCACAATATTTCTTCAGTTTTTGTTTGTTTTTTTTTTGCAATCACAAATACATAATAGACCCTTAACTTTTCAATAGCAATATTACTAAATACAAAAACCAGCTAGTGTCTAGCTATTCAAATTGCCTAAAGGGACTCCTTTTAATATATTTAGTTATTATATTTTAAGGTTAGTTATTGTTTTTCTGTTATTAACTAAAACGTAGATCAATGTTTACGGTACTTTTTTTATAACTTGTTACCGGCTAAAAAGACAGTGGCTACACTTTTGTAGTTGTTAAGTCATTTACATATATTAATAAATGAATGACAATATGTTTTATATTACTAATAATATTCATATGTCAAAACAGCTACAGGGTCAGCTAAATATACATTGTATGGAATGCGTTCAAACTGTAAAAAAAAAATATATTTTCGACTAGTCAAACTTTTACAAAGAACCGTAAACCTTTAGTTACTAGTAATGTTTGCTAGACACTCTGCGCCCTCCAATTTCGGCCTCTCAAAAATAACGGAAAGCACAAAGCTAATGCACCGGAGCACTGAAGGCACTCAGACAATACTTCACAGGTGGATAACCCTCACTCAACCTGTAAAAATCGTTTCAAGGTCCAATTTTCACCCTTCTACCTTGTTCGGCGTTTTGACAGTTCCCTTTTGTTTAAATTTAAAAATGGAATTTTTTAGAAGCCTCTTCAAAAACTTCAACAACGCAGACTAAAAGATTGTACAGTGTCGGTTACCACATTTTTTTTTAATTTTGATGAAAATGTTTATCGCATAAAAAAATTACCAAATCAGTCTTTGGGGCCGGTTAAGTATTACGTAAGCTGATTTACTGCAATTAATCCCCCTCTTGTCAGCAAAAGTAAGTTCTCAAAAATAATAGTACATAAACGTATCAAATTTTTGTAGGAATCTTCGAAAATGCATTTCGTTTACAAGCATAGACAATGTGTGGGTAATATGTGTAAAAAAGTCAATAATTACTGTTGACGACAAAGACAATCGCTGTATTGCGATACTTATTCGTTGAGCCAGCAAAGTGCCAGCTCTGGGGTCATCGGTAAATATACCAGGCGCCAACTGAAATCTTTAATTAGCGCCTGTGCACTTCAACCCCATGGCCCAATCTCTACTCCAAAGGGAACAAAATCAAATCAAATTCTGTAATTAATTCCAAAACCTCACGACTACCATAGACAAATCTTCATCAATATAAATAAAAATACATTTCAGACTACAGGGCATTTTAAGTCAATTTAATTTAAATTTAATAGGAATATTCTCGATTTCCATACAATGTGTAAGTAGTCGCAACATAATCAAACGCTTTAATCATTCAACTGTCGCCTACGTAAGGCTTCCGAAGGCAAATAATGGCTGTATTATGGGAAGATTCCGTCCAATTATTAGTTCATTAGCGCTGCGGTAATAGGTTTTCGGTTTGATGTCTTTTAAAACCGCGTAATGTGAATAAATTTATATTTAATTTACAAATTGCTCATAGAAAATTATTGGCAATGACTAGAGTCTGGCTAATGAAAGAAGATAACGAAAATGCGCGCCAAATTCAAAAAATTTAGTATGGTATCTCTAAAAGTTTGATATATTTTGTGGATTAAACTTACTTGATACTTGATTTTATTTTATAATTTTTAAATTAAATACTATACGTACCTATTTAGTATTTTACTATTGATACTTAAAATGACTAGCATTGCATGGAAAACTAAAACTTTATTTATTATAAAACACAACTTTATTAGGAAATTCAAATCCTGCGAAAGAAACGAAATATTCTATCAAATAAAACAAAGTTTAGGCTATTATACCTGTTAACTATTCGGAAAAAATATATAATAGAAATAAAAATGAGTAATTGCATGAGGTATCAAGACAACAAATCGTAGTAACCTAAGAAATTCAATGACATTCAGAACATTTAGCATCAATCGAAAAGTCTTGACATTTGACAGCTATAATAATAATAAATCATTTATTTGCAAGATAGTGGTACATTTAGATCGATCAATTATCAGCACAATAAATATAAAAATAGGCATGCAAATGTCATACAATTTTCATTAAGTCATATAATAAGAACATCAACACAATGTCATAATAATAAGTTAAGCTAATTGTAATTGTTGTCAAACTTATGGTCCAAGTACTCGCCCACGCTATAAAAATTTAAAAATTTAATCACCTTCCCCTTGAAAGCATTACACGGCAGTGATCTATAACTTCTAGGAAGGTTTTTTTATGTTACAGGAGGCAAACGAGCAGGAGGCTCGCCTGATGTTAAGTGATACCGCCACCCATAGACACTCACATTGCCAGAAGGCTCGCAAGAGCTTGAAGGACCCTAAGTCGAATTGGTTCGGAAATACTTCAGTGGGCAGCTGGTTCCGCATAATAGTAGTGCGCGGCAGAAATTGCCATAAGAAACGCTCAGTTGTGGAACGACGGACGTAAAGGTGATAAAATAGTTTGATAGTAGACGTTTGTCTTATCTGTGTAATATAATCGAGAAAACATTTTCATGATTTGACTAAGCATCCAAAAACAACAAGATATTAAATATGAATCGAAAGCCATATATGCATGAGTACCTACCCAAATCTATATATCCTGGCTACTCGGTGTTTTTGGCCATATTAGCCAAAAAAAAATATATCTACTGATTTTGGTACTACTAATACTGCTTAAATGTGGGTATCATAAAAAACACGCACAAAAAAATTTTGGGGTGCACCATGTTTTACAGTAAATAACCTAACAGGTCGAGGTCAAGGTCTATACATGACCAGAGCAAGGCGTGTGAAATGGACAAGATTCTATATGGAAGGCCCGAGATGGGTAAATAGACAGAGTTAGACAGGTCAAGTGATGGAGGGATCATATGATGATGTGTGGACTAGACTAGTTGGCTAGAATAGAAATTATTATGAAATAGAAAATGGCCTACGTGTTTCAGGACACACTGCAAACACACACACAAATATATTGTATTGTGTTGCCGCACCACCCATCTTCTTAATATATATAAATTACGTGTCACGTTGTTCTTCCGCTATGGACTGAGGACTCCTAAACTACCCAACCGATTTCAATCAAATTTGCACACCGTGTGCAGTTTGATCTAACTTAAAAGATAGGATAGCTTACATCTCAATTTATCAATTAATCTCAATTTAATTTACACGCAAAATTATTTTATTGCAAAATATTTGTTTATTATTTGATAGTCACAATTCTAACAGATGGCGCTTTGTTGAAAGTACCAAGGTTTCAAATAAGCTACAATTTAATGGCATTATCACCAAAAAAGCATGGTGGTCCCCATGACTGGTGTTCTCCTACCATTCCCTTGAATAGGTTACTACTATGTAATATAGCTAAAACCTTAGCCACAGCAACGCTTGGCCGGTCTGCTAGTATCATATAAAAAATTACGACCTCCTGGATATACACGAAAAAACCGTCGGTTAAGCACTTTTCAGGAATTCATATAGACAAACTGTCGGGCCTTTTTAAAAATCACTGTTTTAGTCGTTCCTTCCTCATAACCGTTCGGATGCGAAACTTTCCAATGAGATTAGCATCTCAATGACAATGGACTTTGGATCTAGCAATTATAATATAAACGATAACGATTGATTCACTCAACCCACTACACTTGTTAGCATGATTTCATAAAGATTTCATTTCCATAAAAAGATAGTGTTTTTAAAGGTGCTATATTATGTGCAAGTATGTAACAAGGTTTCATTAGTCATTATTTTATTAGTCTATACTCTATACTAATATAAAGGTAATTGAGGTAATCTTAGACAGTAATTAAAAAAAAGTGAGTGCCTACAAAGTTCACATATCAGAAGTGAAACATCTAATTGGCAAACTAATTTTAAAATCTAAAATTTTGTTGCTCAAGCACGGTTAGATCCTATGACCTAACCGACCTAGGGTCGCACGAAGCTCACTTATGATGTAAATAATGTTTAAATTTAAGGCATAATTTGTCAGGTGTCAATCAGAGGTTGTGATTCAGGAGGCTTAGAGCGAAATAAGAAACCGGTATGTCAAAATCCAAAACGTCTAAACATTATCTCAGTCTTATCCCGCCCATGTTAGTAAAATAAATTTGCAACAATATTTTTTTTTATGGCTCTGGCACGGTTTGTGCATTAGCCAGCGTCAAGTATAAGATTTTTATAATTCGTGCTTTTTGCCTTAGAAATTCGACCATGTCCTTCATGTACGATTTAACCAGCCGAGAACAAATTTAAATTAAATTAAAACTTGCCCTCGAACCGAGAATCGAACCCGGTACCCCTCACCTAGCTGCCACTTAATAAGACCGCTAGGCTATGAGGCCCCTATTTGCAACAATATAGATAGAAAAATCAGGCGCTCAAACGCCCGGCAGGTGATTTTGAATCGCCAAACCACTAATAAACAAACAAACTGTACAAACATCACCTGTCCACATATCCCTAACATTCGTACTGACGTGAGACTGATCTAAAATTATCGTGATTCATGTGCACTTTTTATTTTTCATCTATCCTTTTTTTAGTTTAGTTTTGTCTTAATAACATATGTATTATGTATTTTTGCACTTCTTGCTTACCTTATCTAAATTAATACATTATTTTTCACAGTGGTGGCATAAAAGAGGTCCGGCTTAAAGGCCGCCAGTTGCCCTCCTATTCATTTAATTATGTTAATACAACGAAGTGTTAATAGATAAATAAACGTTGTAAATAGAACAATATACCAAGTAAAACGCTCACACTACGCGGAAACATCCTTATTCATCTGCGGTTGGGAAAATAGGCAATCACGCGACAACTAAATGGAATAATAATCGCAAATCGAATTCTAAACGCTTGCGGTTTAAGGTAAATTTAATTAATATATGTCCTTTTTGTCCTTATAAATTCGAAAAAAGCACATTTTTGAAAACGTATTCTGTAAGTTGTGAATGTAAGATCCTTATTACTAAATTTGGTTAGATTAAAATTAGTAAAAGCAATGGTAGCCTTTGTGACTTCAGCGTGCGACTCTCATCCCTGTAGGTTCGATTCCCGGCCATGCACCAATGGAGAACGTGGGGAAACCGGCATGGCCGAGACCAAAATAGTCGAAGGTGTGTGTCAATCTGAGGCCAAGACCTAGGGCTGTAGCGCCACTGAATTATTATTATTAAATAACTAGGGCTAACTCAGTGAAGAGACTAAAAAAAACAGTCATAAGTTAAAACTAATAGACAATATTTTACTTGCATTAGCCGAGTACATAAGCAAACAAACAAATTTTACAACAATTACATTCACGTGTTTCGTGTAACTCGTAAGTCAATAAGAATTATTTTTCTTCTCTTCAAGGACTTTTAGTCATCAGAAATACGTTAAAGTAGACGAGGGTACGTATTTAGCATATATTCGTCATAATGAGGGTAGGAACATGCAGCTGAGTTTCATCAGAATACGAAATTCCACCCGTATCACCTCGACGTCTGTCGTTCCACAAGCGTTTTTGAGTTTTTGCCACGCACCACCACTATGTGGAACCAGCTGGCCACTGAAGTATTTCCGAACCAAATCGACTTAGGGTCCTTCAAGAAAAGAGCGTACCAATTTTTAAAAGGCCGGCAACGCACTCGCGAGCACTCTGGCATTGAGTGTCCATGGGCGGCGGTATCACTTAACATCAGGTGAGCATCGTGCTCGTTTGCTCCCTATTCTATAAATAAAATCAGTTGTCTTCTCTCTTAATTTATTAATAAAGTTATTATTATTAAATCCAGATAGCTAGACATAGCTTCGAATAGTGCAGTTTGCCCGATAAGCGGCCATCTGCAATCACCCTAAGCGTCGGCTGATAAGCTATCAGCGTTATCATGAGGAAGGGCACTCAGGGCGACGGTTTGTCTACATTTTCACATTGGCTAGACTGGTCTATATAAAAAAATAAACGGCTGGAACTAAAAATATATAGTCTGATCACCAAAAATACTATTTACTATATACTTTTACACACAAATTTTCCAAGACTTCTTTACTTCCACTATACATTTTTACTATTATTATTTTTTCTACTCTTATTATTACATTCTTTTTTTTGCGTCTGAGGCGCCAACTAATTTTTGTAGTCTCTGGCAGAATGACCAGCGCTGTGGAACAGTCTGCTACACAGCATTATGCTGAGTCAGAGCCAACAACAACCAGAACAGACACAAACACATTACACACTTAAAATATATCTTATTTCTTTTTTTTTCTTTTTTTTTGTAATTTTTACATTTATTTTACTATTTTACTATTTTTTTGTCTGTGTGTGTTTCATTAGTAATAATAAATGTTGTCTATGTTCTAATAAAGACAAATTATCTAATACAGATCATCATCGCTGATATTGTCACTGTAGACTGCATTTTCAAGTGAACAGAATTTAGGACATTTCCTTTCATCCCTGTTCGATTCAATATTACTTTATCAAAACTCAAAATAAAATATTAAACAACTTTTCCGTTTGTTTAATACCTTCTTCAGACAAATACGCTGCACATCTTCGTGACGTTCCGTCAAAATTTTAAAGAAATTTCACTTCAATATGCATTTATTGTATACATAATCAAAATAAACTGGACACAGTTTTTCTGTCCACCGGGACGTCAGATTGAAAACTTATATATACTTATATAGGCACAAACCCATACAAGATAATATAGTGTGTTAATTTGTTAATTTATATAAAAGTGATATGAGGATCTGATTATATTTGTATGTCGGCGCCAATCAATCATTATCTTAATCTAAGTCAATATATGTTGATGAAGCATCATAAGTATGTGTTCACAGCAAAGGTTCATTTAAAGATAAGATCAACACTAAGAGCAAATGGAAAGAAGTATACTAGATATAAAGAAGATATTGAGGCAGGCAACGCACTTGCGAGACATCTGTCAATGTGAAACAAACGGGCTCACCTGTTGTTAAGTGATACCCATGGACACTCTCAATGCCAGAGGGCTCGCGTTTGCGTTGCCGGCCTTTAATCTATTACACCTTTGAAATGCATCTACGGACGGGGGTTAGTTAAAATCAGATTAGGGTAAAACACCGCCTTCACCGGGGAAGGCGTGGACTATTACTTCGTACTTCGCTTACTCCAGTGAGCTTCCGTCCTGCCCTTCAGGCGATTGACCACCCCGACGGCCCAAGCCGAGGTCCGAGTCTCGCAGGAGACGCCCTTGCGTAAGTCGCGGGAAAATGCTCATTCCGACCAAGCTACACTCGCCAAAAAATATCAATACATTTAACAATATAGGCTCCACCATCACGTGAATGTCGAGGCTATTCAACTCCTTGACACCACGGGCCTAGTGAGAAGACTTAAAAGGACAAAACCATTTGAACTAGTGAATTAGTATTAAGTGCTACAAGGTGACTAAAAAAATAGAACACAAGAACAGACTGTCTTCCCTTTAATAGAGACTGTAAGTAGTGTTATTTGGACACTTTCTTATTCTAAATATCCTTTTTAGTAAATTAGGTTAGACTTAAATTAATTATTAGTCTTAAGTTAGGCTAGATTGTAATGCTCCATGATGTCTTAGTAAATACACATGTATAAAAAAATACATTAAACAAAGTGGTACCTAATTTGGCTGTGTTGTGTGATAGTGTAAAAGTGAGTGTAAGTACGTGAATGTGTATGTGGGGTATGCTCTTCATTTTTTCGTGGCCCATTCTCCGTCGGGTTTTACAAGACTATTTATTTTATTACATATTAACTTAGCTGCCTATTTCAAACTGTCGTATTTATTCTGAATTATTAGTTTCACAGTTAAATAGATTCCCATAAACGTTATTCACCAAAAAACCTTATATGACCCATAAATAAGCGTTTATAAAGAGTCAAGTACAATACAATACTCGTAGATAAATGCTAAACCGGTTTTGATGCGACCGAAAGCCTGTTCAAGCGGTTGAGGAATTTTGAATGTTCGTCTCAAAAGTCCTGTGATTGTTTGTTTTTATTATTTAGTTTGTATGCGACTGACGCACGAATTTTGTATCTTAGGGTAATATTAGACAACATAGCGCCTCTATATACCCTTATATGTTAAAAACTTATTTTGAAATAAGCATATGTACTAGTCTCCACACAATGTATCCTTCACCAAATGACCAAAATTAACACGTAAAATCTGGAGAATTATTTAATCAAGGTAATTTAATGAGCAGTGTTGGCCTAGTGGCTTCAGCGTGCGACTCTCATCCCTGAGGTCGTAGGTTAGAGTCCCAGCTGTGCACCAATGGATTTTATTTCTATGTACGCATTTAACATTCGCTAGAACGGTGGAGGAAAACATTGTGAGGAAACCGACATGTCTTAGACCTAAAAAGTCGGCGAGTGTCAGGCACAGCAATCACCTACTTACCTATTAGATTGAAAAAATGGAAACAGATTCAAAAATCTGAGGCCCAGACCTAAAAAGATTGATTAATTTAGTTTTATTTTTAATTTGACGGCACGTGTTATTACGAGGTTCAACGATAAGTTCAAGCAAGGACGTCCTTTCTTATTAACGATCTAAAACGGATATGCAAGGCAAATATTTGTTAATACAACACGAGATTTTTTAATCACTCGGTAAAATAATTTGTTTAAAGAACTTTATTATCGTTAACAAATCCATGAGAACTTTAATTGCCATCGGCAAGTTTTAATTTTTAATTCTGACCTTAGATGTCGGCAATGCCTCTTGATTTATTAAATCCCTTAACATTTATAATACTAATCAATTATACAATTGCACACCTACTTAGTTTTTTCATTTCATAATTTATGTACGCAGTCGGCTTTTTATATAGCATAATATTATATACAGTGTATACTCGTTATAATGTCATTCGTTATAACGACAAACTCTCTAACCCAATACCCATACATTAATTCTTCCCTCCCTCTAACGAAAGCTCTCTATAACGAATAAAAATGCTGGTTCCCTTGAAATTCGTTATAAAGTGTTTACACTGTATATTGCCAATGTATATGTCACCTAAAAACACCTTGATTGTATCTATCTCCAATTGTAAACTGTGAAATTTAACTCAACTACTCTATTTACGTATTATTATTTAATTGTAATCTTCGTAAACCGTCATGTGAAACGGCCATTTTTCTTTTCTATTGGTTATAGTGATGTGAATTCTCGTTTTCTATTGGTTATAAGTGATGTGACATTCTCGGTAAATTAATCGGATCGTTTTTCTATTTGTTATTTTTAAAGTTGAACCTATCAATCATTATTTCCTCATTTGTTAATTTTAAATTTAAACCTAATTTAACCATTACATTATTCATGTTTCAATTAGTAGAACCCTACACTAATTGAAACATGAAGTTAATGTAATATATGTACATTTGACAGGAATGTCACATCTCTTATAACCAATAGAAAAGTAGGAAATGGCCGTTTCACAATTTGGTTTCACTTCGATAGATTACAATCACAATACGTTAAATTGTAAGCGGTACGCTGAGGTTCACAATCTTTCGACAGTTTATAATCTCGCGAGATAGATTACAATCTAACGGTTTTTACAATTTTACGTTAACATATATACTGAATTCATTTGAGTAATTCATTAACTCCTTGGAAACTATTTGACCCAGAACTCCATTTTATAGAATGAACTGAGTGGCAAGACTTTATTCTATATATTATATACCTAAAATAAAAAATCCCATAAAAATAAATCAATCAAACAACATTTTTTAGGTCTGACCTCAGTTTGAGTCTGTTTCATTATCATTTGTTTATCTAATAGGCAAGTTGGTGATCAGCCTTCTGTGCCTAACGCACGCCTTCGACTTTTTGGGTCTACGGCAAGCCGGTTTCCTCACGATGTTATCCTTTACCATTCGAGCGAATGTTAAATGCGCATATTGAAAGAAAGTCCATTGATGCACAGCCGGGGATCGAACCTACGACCTCAGAGATGAGAGTCGCACGCTGAAGCCACTAGGCTAACACTGCTCTAAATTATATATACCTACTATGACCAAATAATATTAAAAGCGGGTGCGTAACGCCCTTTATAGGCTTTTAACTAAACGTAACTACGATTCACTTGTGTCTACTGAGAACATAATAACATTCTGTGTCTGGCCAGAAAATAGTTACAATTCCTTCAAATATTTTTACTTTTAATATTTTTTTTTCCTAACCCATTCTCAAAAGTTACATCATAAAAGAATTTCTTACATTTTACAGTCAATCTCATGTAATTACTGCAAGTCATGAATCTCATCACGTCGCGGAAAATAATTAACCACTTATCTCTATCCATATAAAATCCTAGGAATATGATGACGATATATTGATGCAATAAATGTGCAATTCTAACATATCTATTCCCCAGAGCTGGTGCTTTCCTTAACGAATAAATATCGCAATACAGCGAGAAAATGCTGCCAGCGTTAAAGGAACACTGCCACAGGGAGCAAACTTTTTAATTTTCTCTTTATTTTTAATTATTTTTATTATTACTATATAAATATACACATCTTATATGTTTAATCTAGGATTGGAGACTCGAAATCAAAATACAATTGGAATAGCTTTTGTTAAAAATAGCAAATATCTATTGCTACTTTATAGAGATCAAACTATTTCATCACTTTCCCAAGAAGTTACGGAACACCGTCTTCTTTAAAAGAAATATAGATTTTTAAAAGGCCAGAGTCTCTACAAAATGTGGAAGTCCATAGGCTATATTCTTCAGCCCAGACATGCAACGTCATTTAAGCTATCGCAGAATATACTTAAAAGCAGTAGTAAGAATATCCATAGCGCTAAAACCCACATACACCCCATCATAACACATCCGAATTTGGTATTACTCAGTTAAATGTATTTAAAAATTTGTATTATTGTTTTCCTTTCGAATGTGTGAACCTTTTTGTATGTATTAAGTATTCCATCTTTGGCTAAATCTCTATTATAATTGTTTTTTGTTATATATAATTTATATAAGCTGTCTCTCTCTTTAATCGGCAGCTCATGTCTGACCGTCGTGGTCTTCAAGCGGACTATCTGCTGCTTCCACCGGTTTCGGACCAGAGCGTATCTTTCATACACACACAGTTTTGAGGACGATGAGTCTTTCACTTGATCGGTGCATCTGGTGAACGGCCACGTGATCTTTTGCCTTCTGTGTTACCAACCACGATCAGTTTCTCCAAGTTCTCTCATCTCATGTTGTATAACATAACAGAACTTAATATAGTAACATTAATATGTTAGCTGTAGGATTATGAAATTAAAATTCTAAGGTAATGAATTGGACAATGATATATTTTGGTGTAACATAGCAATATGAGTCACATGATATATTTATACCTAATTACTTTTGCCGCGCTTGTCAACCATTAAAACATTGAATGCATTTTTTTATAAAACAAATCGACACAATTATCTTCCATTGTTTCCGTGCTACCATTTTAACATATGACTCACAATGTTAATATAATGTAGGTACGTGTCGCACGACATATTATATAACATTACTTTATGTCCGCGACATCGGTCAAAATATATCCAAACAGTAAATCAAACATTTCCTTTGATTTTTGATTCCATAATATAGATTTTTGTAAAGATCTACTTTTTTTATTTTAATTACACTTCGTTGCAAGAAATACAGTACAATTAATATAGGGTAATCGTTTTCGAGCGATCTCTCGTAAAATTTTGTGAGCATATCGGTTAGGTCTGCGAATGTAGACAATTTTTGTTTGTTATTACAAAAATACATACAACCCTTAATTTTCACCCCTCTTCGATCAAACCCTATTTTTTTATTAAAAACTTATGGCTTGAACTCAGGTTTATATATATATATATATATATATATAGAAAAGTTCACAGAAAAACCTAAAAAGTTTTCATTCCGAAAAACCAAACAGTCTCTGGGATAGCATAGCAAAATGTTCCATGTTGGTATGTACTAAACAGGTACGCTAAGTACAATTTATTTTTATTTTTTTTTTCCGTGGGGAAATGCGTTACGCATACCCTCCCGCGGCATGGTTGACCTGGGGAAGGGTGATGTGGGACTCGCTGTTGTGCATACCCACTAAAACCCCACGGCGCCACCAGCAATCGCCCGTGGCAGGACACGGTAACGGCGTAGCCTTGTCCGCATCCAGCCACGCGATCAACCGTTATTATTACGGTCCTCTACGGCCACGAATGATGTGGAATGGACCTTGGCACAGCAAGGGCCTTTCACATCGGCCACTTCATCCTGTTTTATAGAGCTGGGGGAGGCCGGGTACAATGCTTGCAGGGATGCATTAGCATCCCTTCTTTTGGACGCATGAGCCCCTGTTCCCCCGCTGGAGCAACTGCGTGCCCAGGATTACACACGCTAAGTACAATCACATTAAGGAGAAACAAAGTTCGCGGGGGCAGCTAGTAAGATATACAATCAGTTAGACATATAGAATGGAACATAACAAACCAACTAAAACATAAAAAGGACAATAAGATATATATATATATATGTATAAATTAATAGATAACGTTTAAATAAATATAAAAATAGATATATTTCGTTTTAAATCTCTTATCATACAAACATCCATTAAAAAAATCTATTTTAAAACTATCACAAAAATACCATTACTAATTGAAATGTGTTCACGTTTGTCATAATTATTAATCAATTTTATACGAAACAAATATATAACAGTGAATTAGTTAATTTTCTAGTCTAGGAAAATAATACGTAAACACTGAAGGTTATTTCGGTTGCTATGCGGAGATGTGATAGTCACGATTTTTAACGTTAATTTATCCCAAGAAATCTTATTATTCTCAAATTTCAGCAAATTTGAATAATTACCAGACAAAATTAATTTATTAATTTTCCTTGGACAAAGAATTAGTCTAGCAATTCAAAGAGGGAACGCTGCCAGTATCTTCGGAACCTTGCCTGAAGGGACTCTTTTTAATAATATATTTTAGTTATTATATTATATTTGTTAAGGTTTTTAGTTTCAGATTCAAAGAATGTGATTTTTACGTTGCTTAATTAATGTATAAGGAATTGAATTAAATTGAAAATTAATTTACAAGGAAATTCCGCTATCATTAATACCCAACTTATTAAATTAATTTTAGTATTTAATTGTATTGTTATGTACAATATGTTTTGTATATTTGCATATAGTGTTCTACTATATGTAAGCAATTGGCTGTGCCAAAAATTAATCTGGAATTGTATAGGAAAGACACCTTTTTTTTACCAAAAACAATCAGACTATTAGAGTTTTTAAAAATCAACTTAATTTATTACTTTTGGATAAAAAAATATTCTATTTATGATTATTTGCGTGAAACATTATAATTAATATTAATATGATAACGTAATAATATATTTTAATAATATTATATTTTATCACTACAAATAATATAAGAATGTATCACTGCAAAAATATGACTCATAATGTATGTCACTTATATGTAAAATTCCTTTGAAGAGAAATTTGCACGCCATTATGTGTGGCAGAATATGCAACTTTAGATTTCTGTACTATTTGTTAAAAAAAATATTATTATTATTATACCAGTCTAAGGCTACGTAGAACCCCTAACGTATATTAATAAATCTTATGATTAACATATTTCTGCAATATTCGAATATTTACCACACAAAATGAATTTACTTAATAAGGAAATGCCGCTAGAATTAATGCTCTATCGTTGGGTCACAAGTTTTTACATAAATTTTAGTGTATAATTACATAACAGTAATGTTGAGTATATAAATATACAGTAATATTTTAGTTAATGGCTATGTAGAAGCGCTAACTTAATTAAAATTTTATGAAAATATTTTTTCCAAAATATTCTAACTATACGGACACTGAAATATCAAGAAATAGGGTTGGATCGTAAATAGTTGTATGTTTTTTCCGTATTACAATTCACTTTAAATTTAAATTAACTTGACAAATAATCTATTTTATTAAGGAATAGGTATTAAGAACGAAAAAGTTATTTTTATTATGTAAATGAATTCTTCTAATTTTTTAACCATTATATTATAAACTTGGCATGTTAAGTATATCCGTGGTCTCTGCCTACACCTTCGGGAAAAAGCCGTGATGATATAAATAAATAAATATTCAATAAGTAACATCAATTATTAAGACAGCATTTTTACACTTATTAACGTCAAACCACAGACAAGAACTGTCAAATCACAAGCCACAGATAAATAAAAACAACTTACCCTATCATGAAACTTCGTAGAGTCGTACTTTCTCTCGCTGCAGAGGTTATATATCTTGTAGTGATCCTTGTGCATCTGCTCCAGAAACCTGTACACCTCATCAATGTGATTCCGGTACACGCCCTCCAACTTCTCCGCTGGGAAACCCATGGCTATCAGCCTGTCTGTTATATCTGATTGTGCATATAGGAAACAAATTGTCCACATATAAAAGAGAGGGTTTACATACAAAAAAAAACATACAATATACTCCTGGAGTGGTGGGAAATGTATTTCAGGAGCCTCCCAGTTTATTGTGAAGGAATATGTGTGCGTCTACAATGGTTGTGTAGGTGTGAACTGTTTTTACGCCGCGATGCGCAAGTCAAAAGTCAAATATCATTTATTCATATAGGTAACACAATGTAAATTTATGAACGTCAAAAAAGAAATATACATTTAATGCTTCTAATTTTACATTTACTGTCAGTTCTCAAATCAAGGGCGTAGAACGGATAAAAAGAACTGGCAATAAACTCTCCGCCACTCTTTTTAATCGTCAAGTTTTTTGTTTTACGTTTGTAAGGAGTGGCAACCATTACACCATGTTCCACATGACATCTTAAGTAATAAATAATAATAAAATAAATTAAAAAAAAAGATTAGTCCTCTATCAGCAGGAGGCATGGTGAAATAGGAGCACGCACTTACATTCTCGTGGGAACAACACGCAAATACATAGTCGAAATAACTACATCACCGCATACACGAATACAAGTACGACCAGTCACCACAAGTGACAGCAAGCGAGCTGTATCTCTGGTAAAGCGCGTGCGGGGAAGCCCTAAAATCATGCTGGCGGTAATAACAGGTAGGCCGGGTTTCCCTTACATGGGTCATTGCATTGGGCTGCATGCCTTTTTAATTTCATGATTTAATATACTCTAAGGTACCTAATGATTTAATAACAGAAAACCATAGGTTGTCTGATTGAATAAAGAAATAAAATGAAATATTAATTTATAAGATTTTTTATAAATATAAATAATTATGTACATAAGACAGTCGCAAAAAAAACTTTTTAACAAAACGTATGATAGAAGACAGGCGACCAGACCCGGTGCTTTCGTCGCTCAACGAATAAGTATCGCAATGCAGCGAGGAAATGCTGCCAGCGTTGTCACAGACACCAATCTTTTTAAATTTGTTTATATTTTCTGTTAATTTTTTTACTAATTATTACTATGTAGGTTAAGAAAATTGTAAATACTGTATATTTGTGTACTTTAAATTATTGTTTATAATAATTTACAGTACCTTTATATATATAATTCTTCTGTGAGTGTGTATGTCACTGAACTTCTCTCAAACGACTGGACCGATTTTGATGAAATTTTTTGTGTGTGTTCAAGATCTGGGAATGGTTTAGATTCACAAATCAGCCCGGCAGATGGCACTGCAGTCGGTACTTTCATACTTTGCTTAATATCCTAATCGCTTTAAATATCATGCAGGACAACGTCTGTGGGGTCCACTAGTACTATATAAAATTTATCAGCTCAGCCAACTTTCCTGCTCACCTCTCTGTCCGACAGTATGTGGCATTTTATTATTCAATACCATTGATATACAAAAAACCCAAGATGCACAGTCTCGAATAAAAGTAACGCTCGAAAGTGTCCCGAAACACTATTTCTGTCCATAACAGTATATGTTACAAGCATATATTATTGCAAAATCAACCTTACGCGAATTGCTTAAAGTTGTTATTACAACGCAGTGTATACGTACTTAAAGCAATAAAATTTTACGACCGACCGTGGTCGGTAGGACAAGGTATTGAGTGGAGTCGAACATGACTTTTTTATTTACAACTATTTAACATAATTTTAAATTTATCCGACTTTTCGGGTGCTTTACAGCGTGAGTGGTCACGGTGACTGAAGACAAAAGGTGTTGGATGTTAAATAGTTGTAAATTTATAATAATACATAACATTAATCCGGTTAAAAAGTTTTTTCTTTAAATTAAAAAAAAATGTTAAATTGGCTACCTCCTGAGCCACACTTTATATAGCGTAAATATATTTGTCAAAAACTACACAAAAAAGTTCAAGAGTACATAAATTTATTTATAAAAAAAACACAAATAAATAACATCGACTCCACTTATAGACGCGAGACTATTTGAAATGAGCGCACAATTTAGAATGTTGCGCTCATTTTTTGAGGACGTTTTTTTGACGTTGAGTGTGCATCTTGGGTTTTTTGTATATCAATGTTCAATACGTTAAAATTACATCGTTAAGCTGTCATATTTACAATATAATAATTATACAATTGCACAGTATTTCAAGGTTTCGTAATGAGTATAACACATTGATAACTTGTATTAATCTCGTTCGCCTCGCTCTTCACAAAAATTCACAACTCTAGGACAACTAGAACAGTCTATAGCAGTAATAAGTATTTTATGCTAGTCTTTTTTTTTAGCTATTATATATAGAGCTCAGATTGAGGCCTCCCTAGTAGGTCAAAGACGTGTGTAATATTTAAGACTATTATATGAAGGACCAAATGAGGCTTAGTAATTATTATTCTATAGCCTATGTTCTGGCATGTATATTTACATGTAAGTGTAAAAGAATTATCTGCGTAATTCGCCAATAGTTCCGGTTTTCCGGTTCCGGGCTAACTATGACACACAGTTTTTTTTTAAATAATAAGTATTCACTGTCGTTTGTTCAGGGTTATTTTAATTTTCTTTCTTTTGCCTGTTAATGTATATTGTCTAAGTGTTTTGTTTTATAATATGGATATGAAGTTGTAAGATTACTTATAAATAAATAAA
Source organism: Pieris macdunnoughi (assembly GCA_905332375.1). Lineage (NCBI taxonomy): Eukaryota > Metazoa > Arthropoda > Insecta > Lepidoptera > Pieridae > Pieris > Pieris macdunnoughi. The sequence goes on from CAJOBZ010000026.1 coordinate 1,367,059, forward strand.
TAAATTTTTCAAATCAGTTAAGTAGTTTTCAGCCTATTCAATGCAAACAAACAGTCAATTATTCTGTAATATTAGTGTAGACTACTGTACACGGAGAGGCGTTTCATGGACTTTAAACATACAATTGTCTATTAAAATATTTATAAGGCTTAATCTTTTCGCCTAGACACATTAAAAGAAACCTATTAAAATTTAAAATAAAAATGCATTCTTAATTAATACGAGGATTATAATTAAGTTTTTCCAACCAAGACCTCGTCACGATTAAAGGAAAAACAGATATAAATTCACACATTATAAGAATAACCTCGTAACCATAGCAACACTGTATCTATAATCCACGTTTTATAATACTGCCGCGTACAAACGCTTGCAAGTTTTGCTAAGTTTTTGTGCATTGGTATTTTATATTCAACACACGTAAATAACGTCTTTATTGCTTTATAGTAAAATCTATTTTATTATCCGCAAAATATAAATTTATGTTACTTTAACATTGGCAAACATTTAATTTTTAATGAAACCAACTTCAAATACTTATCAAAGGAAAAAAAAATAACAATATAATTGACTGCCATTATATACATGTAATAAAATTATATTATATTAAATTAAATCAAATGTGTATTAATTATAATTAATATTAAATCCACAAATTGCATGAAAATAAATTGACGAATATAATTGGAGATAAATGGCCTTCACGTAGAAATGTAAAATTAAAGTATCGCAGACTCACATATATATATGCCCCATGCCCAAACATATACTTACCAACCAAAATTAAACATTAATCTAAAGACTTGCAGTTTTAAATTACATTAACTGTATAATTATTATTAAGTTCAGTTTCCGATCACCCACCGTCTGATTAATTTAACATTCGACCCACTTATTCATTACAATCCTTATATATAACTTAAAACAGCTATACAGTAATTCCCCTATAGCCCGGACCGCGTTATAGGAAATCGCGTTGTAGGAGTATTCTCATAAAACCGTTTTTTTATACAAAAACTAGGAACAAAAATTTAATAAAATTATTTCGTTTAATTTTCTAACAACACAATGTACTTGACAAATCATTATAAATGTCACACTACAGAAATATAACTTAAGAATATCCGCGTAATATGGGAGACGAACAACGTCGTTATAGGGGGGATAACTATATTTAAGACGAATTGAAAAATCCGTTTTAAAGTTAATATATCTTTATTATTTCTATCGTATCGTTGCAGTTGAATACAATTTCCTTGTAAACAAAAAATATATATATAAAAGAGAGGCGGAGAGTTTTTTGCCATGCTCGTCCGCCCTACTGCCTTGTTAGGGAACTCAAGTAAATGTCAATAGAACCTTCCATTTTTAGTTTCACCTACGCCACAACCAGGGGAACAGCTTGCCGTTAAGGAATTAATACTTGAACTTGAAAAAGCAAAGATGGAAGCTTCCCATTGAAAGCTACAATCACATGACACTCTGCAATGAGTCACTCGCGGAAGGCATTTCTAAATTGTTATAATAACGCTATTATATGTTTCTACATAAAAATTCAACATATAAATTCTTAATTTGTTATAATTACTTATTAAATAATTTATATTTTTTGCATAAATTATACACGTGCGAAGCGAAATCTGATAACAAAAAATGTGATGGCAGATCTTTAATTTCATCTTAATTTTGTTTACAGTTACTCAATGGTTTCTGGGCGGTTTATCATTATTGAGACTGGACACAGCGGAATATAGTAGGTCTACAAATATCTATTCAAAGTCAAAATCATTTATTCATATATATATATATATATATGAAATAGATTCTAATTACATTACTCATTCTCATCAAGCTAGAACGGTGACAAGAACTGCAATAAACTCTCTGCCACTCTTTTAATCGCCAAGTTATTTGTTTTACACAACGTTTGTAAGGAGAGCAACCATTACACCATGTTCCACATGAAATCATAAGTAATTACTAATAATAAAATAAATTAAAAATAAAGATTAGTCCTCTATCAGCAGGAGGCATGAAATAGGAGCACGCACTTACATTCTCGAGGGAACAACACGCTAATACATAGCCGAAATAACTAACATCACCGCATATATGAATTCAAGTCCGACCAGTCACCACGAGTAGCACCATTTCACGAGTATGACGCATGGCCAGCCATCGGCCCCCTCGCCATATTTTAGGGTGAGAGACAACCCGATGCATGGACGCCGCCACAAGCAATGACATTTTATTAATTTAGAAGATTAGGAAATTTCTTAATGTGTACAACAACAAGAGTCGGGGACATTAGGAAATTTATTTAAAAAAATAATACTAATGCCGACTTTCTAACACACGACCACACACTTCTACGTTCGACGCATGCGCAATGGCTTAAAAGCGTCGCACAGCCTACAATCGCTGTCCTCGTCTGATAAATGATGTTACGCGCTAACTCTCTTTCACTCTACCTTAAATATTTATTATCTTTAACAGCCAGTAGCCCTTATTTGCGGCCAGATTTAATTAAGCAACTTTATATGATAATTAATAGAAAAAAATTAGCTTCAATTTGACATATAATTAATAAAAATAGGTTATAAACGTATAAATTTATCGAAATCATACCTGTTTACACCTGGCTGCAAAGAGGTGCGGCCAGGTGAGCAACGGCACCCTTGATTTTTTAGAATCTTCATATTAATTACCGTGATGTAGACGTTATTTTATTTAAAAAATAAATAAACGAAATTTTTTACCAAAAATCAATTAAAAATAATGGCGGCCAACTTTGATAGGCACCCTAGTAAATATATATTCTCTTAATTATAAATAAACATAAAAATTTGGTTTTAAACAAATAGTCGATGAGCACACCAATCCTGCAGCGGGATCTTAGACCATGTGTTAACATTGCTCATATAAGACCAAAGTAAAATTACATAATCTCGTGAATTTGTTCCTTTAAATTGTATTTTAATAGAAACTTTAAAAATACCTTTAAAAGTTAAATGTAGTAGATAAAAATAAGGCGACGCCGAAACAGCACAGTTGGCAACTTGGCAAGGGACGAAAAGTGCATTAATTTTAGATGTTTAAATTTGGTTAAAATATTAAAATGTATTCGTGCCAAAGTATGCGAGAAACATAAGGTCTCATGAGAGATATTCCGTAGTTGCACTTTTCATTTTAATTTTAAATTATTCGGGAACTTTGATCTAATGTGTAGAGAAGCGCTTTGAAACCGACTGGTTCTGTCAAAATTCCGCCTGTCAAAAACTAATTAAATTTGACGTACAGTGTCCCAAAGCATAGTTAATAAGATTTGGCCTCATTTTAAAATTACACTGGAGTTACGACGGACATATTTCACCAATTTGGATAAAATCAGATCTAATCTTATAATAATTTTAATATTACCAGTTTAATTATATTTAAGAAAACTCGCTTGCCTACCATCCGCCTACAATGCATCGCCCTCCGCCATTTAATACCCAAAAGCGCTAATAACTCCGAACGTGGCAACACTGATGGCAAAATACCGTGTTCACAAACAATAAAGAGAGAAAAACTATGACTAAATTAAATTCATAAAAATTTAAATTCACATACACATTTAATCTTAATATATATAAATCTCGTGTCACAATGTTTGTCCTCAATGGACTCCTAAACTACCTAACCGATATCAATCAAATTTGCACACCATGTGCAGTTCGATCCAACTTGAGAGATAGGATAGTTTAAATCTCAAATTATAGTCGCAATTTTAATTTATTGCAAAATATTTGTTTATTATTTGATACAATTCTAACAGATGGCGCTGTGTTAAAATTATCAACGTTTCACATAAGCTGTCATCTACCTTTCACATAAGTTCTCCTACCGTTTCCCTTGAATAGTTTACTACTATGTAATATAACAAAAATCTTAGCCAAAGCAACGCTTGGCCGAGTCTACTAGTTAATATATATAAACCAGTTCTAAATGTCTACCATAAATCTAAAGTTATGTCTAATCTAACTTATTATTTATTTTCCTAAATATATAAGTTACTAGCTGATCCGGCAAACGTCGTTTTGCCATGTATATCATTTATAATAAAAAATAGAGGTTGAGATTCGGGGTTGTTTGTATTTTTTAATGCTGTATCATAAAAAAATAGGGGTGGACTACCCTTAACATTTAGGGGGGTGAAATAGATTTTGTCCGATTCTCAGACATACCCAATATGCACACAAAATTTCATGAGAATCGGTCAAGCCGTTTCGGAGTAGTTTAACAAACACCGCGACACGAGAATTTTATATATTAGATAGTATCGCAGTAGATATCGATGTCTTCTATAAAATATATAATAATATCACTGCTATTGTCAATGGTTTGCGCAGCGCGTATAGGGCTTTTAATTGCTTTTTATTAATATTCTATAGCCTATGTTCATCAGGGATAATGTAGGTAAAAAAATAATCAAACAATAAAATCTTAGTGTCTACACTAGTGATTTATCTACTATTTTTTTTATAAAAAAGAAGCAATCGGTCCTGAGGCTCACCTGAAGTGACCGTCGCCCATGAAACCCTCAATGCCAGTGAGCTCGCGAGTGAATTGCCGGACTTTTAAGAATTGGTACGCTCTTTTTTTTTCAGTTTTCCAGCGCAGATTTGCCCCCCCAAAAATACAAAGGGCAAACAGTGCGTCCAACACTGAATGCTGAATGTTCCGATGGTGGACGCCCAGAGGGGTTATTACAGCTCTGAAGGTGATTTCTATTACCAACTAATTTATAACCATGATTTCAATTAAACTGAGATAAGCCTCAATTCGTTGATTGTATGATTATTAAGGCTTCGCACACACTAGTTAAAAAATTATCATGCATCGGCTATATCATATTTAATATAAACCAGTTCAATATTTTAAAAGTCGAGCTAATTTGGCTGATTTTTATTTATGGAAAATTTGTTTTAGGTAGTATTTTAAAATTGTATTTTAAGGAGAGACATAGACACATTGAACCATATGTATTAAAAACTTGTTTTTTTTGTGTATATGACGGTGTGAGTAGGATAAGACAAAAGACAATTGACGGAAAAAAAGATATATATATATATACAATAATATCGTAAAAAATAATCTTTTAATAATCAAGTCATTCAACGAACTAAATCTTTGTCATTTGATTAAAACTTATTACTAATCAAAAAGAAAAACTTGAAAAACCCTGTCAAATTAATCTTTTAAAAAATCACCGTGCGCACAAAATTATCAAAACTTCACGTATTCTGTCTCATACATATAGTCTAAATTAGAATATAATTCTAATTTTTTCATCATTATATATATAATTCAATTGTACGTGTGTATGTCACTAAACTCCTCTTAAACGGCTGGACCGATTTTAATGATATTTTTTGTATGCGTTTGGGTGGCGCCCTGGAAACTTGAAAACCTTTCAAACATCAAATAATAAATTTAAAAAAATATTATTCATCAATTCGCATTAAGATTAAAATTAAACAAACATAATTGATTATAACGAATTGTTTTTAAAAAATTTTAAAAGAATAATGAAATTATTATATTATTTGTCTTTCATTTCATACATTGTTTAATATCCTAATCGCTCGAAATATCATGCAGTACAACGTCTGTTGTCTGGCCAGTCATTTATAATTGTAATACCATGTGTACGCACACCCTAACAGTTTAATTAAGAACTCGCTCGCACAGTATGTAAATCATGACTGTTGCTATGCAAGTTTCATTTCACTAGTACCACGACCTTGAGTGTTCGCGAAGCTTTATTCAACATAGTGCGCGATGAGAAGGCATTTCTCAATATTAACGCTAACAAACTATGTATGAATCCAAATGACCTGGCACTACAACCTTTAGGCCTCAGATTTCTGTGTTACAAGATCATCATTTGCCAATCTAATAGGCAAGTAGGTGATCACTTTTTAGGTTTAAGAAAAGCCGGCAAGTTTATAATATGGGTCCCAGAGAGTTACAAAAAAATATGTTTAAGGAAATTAATATTTTAACGATGCCTTGCCAACATATCTCTATTTTAAAACAAATATCGCAAATATTGTTGTTCGATTACCAGCCTGGTTTAACCCATATACGTAACCCACAAGTAGCTATGGACCAGTGTTTTGGGGCTCACGCCCTTAGGGGGACAATTTTATTGTTAAGGGCTAATCGAAAATTAATTGAAATATCAGTTATTCATTACGTTTTAAAATTTTACTGTTTCATTAACAATTACCTTATAGTTCTAGAGATGTCTTTCTAAAACCTATCATAAGTTAAGTGTACAATTCAATTTTTAATATTAATATTAGGAAAAAGGGTGTAAGAATTCTCGAAAGGCTAATGTGGGGTCGACTGTCCCCCGATAGACTGTTTTTATCATGTCATTAGAGGCAAAACAATTCATTTCATAAGCTTATTAGTGAATAGCTTATAACAAGGCGAGTGCGTTGCTAAGGTAAACGAAACAAAATTTCCCCACGTCAATAAAAGCCTATTAAATATATATGTAGGAATATATATTTAAATATATAAAACATTCATAGTTTTAGTCCCCTTAATACACGTTATCGTACGTAATAAACCAGCTAAATCTCAATTCGCGATAATTTCAATGCATGTATAAGTCGCATGGCTTGCTGCAGCTGAGAGCCAAAAATTTGCGGGAGGTTGCACAGGACACATTTATTTTATTATTAATTAACTATTAATTACTTAAGTGTCATGTCATGTGGAACATGGTGTAATGGTTGCAGCTCCTTGCAAACATCGTGTAAAACAAAAAACTTGGCGATTCAAAAGCGGCGGGGATTTTATTGACAGTTCTTCTACGCCTTTGATTTGACAACTGGCAGTAAATGTAAAACTGAAACATTTAATATGTATTTCTTTATTGACGTTCATAAGTGTACATTGTGTTACCTAAATGAATAAATGAATTTGATTGTTTAAAATCATTGTCTGGATAAATATATACTCGTATATATGAACGTTTTTTTGAATAAAACTGTCTAGAGCCACTTGTTTAAAATCATTGTCTATATATATATATATACTAGCAGACTCGGCCAAGCGTTGCAGTGGCTAAGTTTTTTGTTATATTAGTAGGAAACTATTGAAGGGTAACGGTAGGAGAACACCAGTCATGGGGACCACCATGCTTTTTTGGTGGAAATGCCATCAAATTATAGCTTATGTGTAACGTTGATACTTTCAAAACAGCGCCATCTGTTAGAATTGTGTCAAATAATAAACAAATAATTTGCAAAAAAAAAATATGGCGGATATAAATTAAGATATAATCTATCCTATATTTCAAGTTAGATCAAACTACACACGGTGTGCTAATTTGATTGATATCGATTCGGTAGTTTAGGAGTCCATAGCGGACAAACAACGTGACACGTAATTTATATAAATTAAGATATATGTGCATCGTTGCAATTTTAGTTGTTTTAACACAAACACAAAAACGCCACCTCACCGTGAGCAAAGTAGAGGTGCGTTGGCCGTAAATATTCAAGTTGGATGACTTATTTCTAGCACCGAGTTCGTTAGCGAACAATTTTTCATTGTTAGCACCTTCGGATTACGATTTATACACTTAAATCTTACATATACAGAAAATATTAGTTATTTATTATTAATAATAATTAGCAATTTCATTCAGCTTCTTTTACATTTAAACACGTTTCTATTGCAATCTTTTAGGTATCTGTGTGTCCTTTTTAGCCTCCAAATCCCGGCATTCCTCTGCACTGTACCACTCTCTGTCATGTACCTGCTGTTTCTTAATTTGGTCTACCCACCTTCTTAGTGGTCTTACTCTATTTCGTTTGCTGTACCTTGGGCACCAGTTTAGTACTTTTTGCTCCAACTTTCTGTTCCTCTTGCTATGTGCCCTGTTTTCACTTTATTTTATTTATTTTTATTGTAACATCTGTTATCTTAGTTGTTTTTCTGAAAGCTGTATTCTTTATTTTGTCTATTCCTTATTTTAAGTTAATGCGTGTTTAAAGAGATTCCTTCTACGAAAACAATGTATTCTAGCAAAAGTTTATAAAGACTAAATCAGTTTTACTACATTATTTTAACACCGTTGTGTCTATAAAGGCGAGAATTTAACTGAAAAAAGCCATTATGACTATATCACGTAAAGCTGTAATTTAAATAGAACCGCGCGGTGGGTAAAAAACTCAATACCAAAGGGCTCGCAAGTGCGTTGCCGGCCTTTTAAGAATTGGACGTACCTTGAAGGACCATAAGTTTTTTAAGAATTAACCTATATGAATTACGCAAAAATCTGCAAATGGGATATCGCGAGGAAGGTTTTTCATTATAAAAAAAAATAGAAATAATGTCCAAGATATGTATTATATAACGACGAGCCTGCGTGGATAGGATAGCCTTGTGCAAAAACTAATAACTTATAATAGACATTCATTAATTCACCGTTATCTACATTGATAATACAATATTATTTAAATTAAACCAATACAGGTTAATCTAGTACGCAAATATAATATTGAAATATCTCTCTCTTTAATCGGCAGCTCATGTCTGAGCGCCGTGGTCAACAGGGAAGCATATGGTGCGGACAATCTGCTTCGACCGGTTTCTGTCCAGCGCCTCTCTTATGACAGTGTATAGTTTTGTGGACGATGAGTCTTTCACTCGGTTCATCTGGTTGGTGAACGGCCACGTGTTTTTCCTTCTTTGTTACCAACCACGATAAGTTCCTCCAAGTTCTCATCGCCTCTGCGATGCGAATTGCCGAAAAAAGATTCGCTTTCAGCATATGGTAGACAGGCGAGTCGATAAACGGAGTTGGGTAGGAGCTTAAATCTCTTCCTGTGTCAGAGGAATAAATATTTATATGAGCTGCCTTTCGTTGAGAACCCGTTGTTTAGTTTTCCATTTTCCCCAGATTCTTCACTTCTCAACCCAATACCTTCGTAAGACATTCACCTGCTAGCAAATGTAAATTTAAAAAAAATCGCTAAGTTTATTCAAATTAAAACCGTTCTAACAATTATAACTACATGCGCCTACGCGGAAACTGGGTCGCGCTGTCAAAACGCGTAATAAAGTAGCTAAAATATGTCCAAAATTTACGATCTAATATTAACGAACGCACTATGCATACAAATCGACTTATTAAACTAACAAGAGGGCAATACTAATGCTTCGAGTTTCCTACCTATAAACGTCTCTTAACTGTAAACAGTATTTTTAGAAATCTGAAAATTTAATGAGCCAAACATGATGGCTGATGTCAATCTTCTTGTCTAATATATAAAATTCTCGTGTCGCGGTGTTAGTAGTTAAACTCCTCCGAAACGGCTTGATCGTTTCTCATGAAATTTTGTGTGCATATTGGGTATGGCTGAGAATAGGACAACATCAATTTTTCAGGGTAGTACCCCTAAATTATTATTATTTTTAATTTTTAGATAATTTTTCTTGTTTTATGATACAGCATTAAAAAATACATACATCCCTAAATTTTCAACCCTCTACGATCAACCCCTATTTTTTATTATAGCAGATACATAGTTATTTTTATTGAACTAATGTTTATAAATAATATACTTACATGGCAAAACGAACTTTGCCGGATCAGCTAGTTTTTTTAATGTTGTCAATTTTATAACACCCTATATCGATATCCAATGACATACGGGAGTAAAACTTTGCACTAAGTCTCATGTTTGAGGGTTAGAACCTCTGGAAAGAGAAACTTTTATTCTGAGAATAAATAATTTATTTAAACCACAGATATATACATTTTCATATTCAGTATCAAAACTGTCGAACTATAATGACTTCAGTGTCAACATAACTTTAAGGATAGCAGCAACCTCAAATACCATGAGGGTTCTCATTCACACTGGTTGATTGAGAGGCCCATGATAAAAAATTTTAGTTAAAAAGAGCTTTGGGGTTTAATAACTGGTTTCGCATGTTTAATCAATAAGTTAAGTTTGAAAGTTGGTTGGTCTACCCGAGGTGGTGGGTAAATGACTTTGTTCTGACTCGTGAACGGGTGCTACTTGTGGTGACTGGTCGTACTTGAATTCGTGTATACGGTGATGTTAGTGTGACTGTGATTGCGTGTTGTTCCCACGAGAATGTAAGTGCGTGCTCCTATTTTACCATGCCTTCTGCTGATAGAGGACAAATCTTTGTTTTTAATTTATTTTATTACTTAAGATGTAATGTGGAACATGCTGTAATGTTGCAGCTCCTTACAATCGTTTTGTAAAACAAAAAACTTGTCGATTAAAATAGTCGCGGAGAGTTTATTGCCAGTTCTTCTCTTCCGTTCTACGCCCTTGATTGAGAACTGGCAGTTAATGTAAAATTAGAAGAATTTCATATATATTTATTTTTTCGACGTTCATAAGTGTACATTTTGTTACCTATATGAATAATTGTTTTAAGTGTGTCGTGTTGCAAGGTTTCCGTGGCTACCAGACTTGCTCCAAAACCAATGCTCGCCCTTATCTTAAAACTTGAATTAAAATGAATAAATCCTGTGACACTGACAGGTCCTGAGGTCACTGGTCTTAAGCCTGGTTACCATGGAGACCTCGCCACACCTTCGTAATAGACAAGGACGCGCATGACGCAAGGGCGTGTGGCGCGTTGCCACACACGTCGAGTGTAAATTGACACTAAAGAAAAAATCATTACAGAAATAAATCACATACAATTTATTGTTGGTGACATAAAATTGAAGTACGTCCAATTTCTCTGCATGTGAAGTATTCTAGTTATGACTGACCAAAATGGACAAGTGCTGAATTTTGCTTCAATTTTTTGACATCACTTTGGGCACATAATTGCTAATAGTATATTTATTTATTATAAACTAGCTTTTCCCTGCCACGCTTCGCTGTGGAACATTGTGATTGAATGGTTGAGAAATGAGAAACAAAACAAAGAAAACATTTCATATAAATTTAATTTTGCAATCCTTGATGCGGATTCTATATCATGCTAAAATTACAGCTCGATCGGTGCAGAACTTTTTGAGTTTTTGAAGCGTACACAAACCAACATAACATTTTTATATATATAGATAAACAATTTATACTAACTATTCAAATTATAGAACATAAAAAAGCCTTAAAAAGTATAATATAACTAAAATATATTATTAAAAGTCCCTTTCGGCAAGGTTCCGAAGATACTGGCAGCGTTCCCCCTTTGAATAGCTAGACTAATTCTTTGTCCGAGGTAGCTGCCAGCTCTTCGGTCTCCTGAGATGCCGACTAACCTTTTTACTATTTCCTCAAAAAGCCTTAAAGCGCTAGGACACCATGGACCAAGGGTCTCGACACCGAATAGGACAAAATCATATTCGGATCTTGTATTTGCAAGTTTTAACGTTTTCAGCCGCTTCGTTAATTGCTAATTACATTAATGTTACTAAGAACCCTAACTTTCAATAGCCATACGGACAGGTATCCCGATTTCAATAGAATTTTTGTTCCACGCAATCCCAACTTTCATACAAAAACTTCGAGATTGGTATTTCTGTTGGAAGGTACGGTAGGTAAGGGTAGAGGACTCGTAAATGAGAAGTGTCCATAACTCAATTATAAACGCAGTATCTAAGACGAAATTATTTATCTTAATTAATGATTTATTATAAAAAATTAAATCAGTGGTGCTACAACCCTAATTATGTCACGGCCTCAGATATCTGAATCTGTTTCATGATTTGTCAATTTAATAAGCAAGTAGGTGATCAGCCTCCTGTGCCTGACACACGCCGTCGACTTTTTGGGTCTAAGACAAGTCGGTTTCCTCACGATGTTTTCCTTCACCGTTCGAGCGAATGTTAAATGCGCACATAGAAAGAAAGTCCATTGGTGCACAGTCGGGGATCGAACCTACGACCTCAGGTATGAGAGTCGCACGCTGAAGCCACTAGGCCAATACTGCTCACTGTGATAACACACATTCATTTATACTGACCACAACGATTTATTATAACCTAGTATATAAATCAAATACCTAAAGTGCTTACGAGTGTAAGCGTGACCTTATTAAAAGCTCAATGACGCAGATTGTGCAACTTAGTTGAGTAACAACAGGTGGAGATTCAAATGTATTTTGAACAATCAATATAGAAGAAAGTTCCCAGTGTTAGCCTAAAAATGTACAATGTTAGTACATAATTAAAAAAATTACAGAACGAACAACTGTATACATTTCATCAAAATCTGACTAACCATTTAATACTCAGTTACAGAGCGATAAATGCTTTAAAATTGTACGTAACAGCTCATGTTTTAATTTTTTTAGAAAGCAAAAGAATCAAACGTGCATCAGCATTTTTCACGCGAGTCGTATTTCGAGCTATATTCCTAAGAGAAAGTTGTTCTACTAGTCAAACTGACCTCTTCCCCTTAAGGCTTCGCTCCACTAGATATTTATTTGTATAGTGCTACAAAAGTATATGTCTTCGAACGAATTCAAGGCAACATTTGTTTGAAATAAAAATAAAATAAAATTCACGAATTGAGTATAAAGCGAGGTATCATTTGAAAATCGAATAGAAAATTGACCTTAATACAGAAATCGTCTAGATAAATAATTCAAAAATCGAACACAAGTGGATTTTACAGTAGTACAAACATTTTTAATATTACTCACGAGATGTATTTAAAACTTTAGCCCTAATAAAAGTTAAACATGAAATTAACTTTTAATTTACGATACAGTATAATACGTTTTTAATTGATATTTAATTGGTTTATTACTCTCGTAGTACAGATTACTTGAGGCAATTAACGCTCGGGTTCTAAAAAGTACCATTTGTAATTACTACGATTGGTAGTTATTTCTATAGAAAGCGCTTATGACATATATTTTCTATATATATTAACGAAGCATTGTGCAAATAATAAGGAATATTTATGTTTACTAGCTTAATATGAAGGCATAGTTGTATTTGAAATTGAATTAAAATTGCGTTACCTATGTCTAAAATATCATAATAGCTTAGTGGTACAATCGTTTAATCCTTGCCGTTTCGGATTTTAGCAAAAAGCAATTTTTCTTTAAAATATTATACATCTTGAAATGCGGTTTTATGGCTTTACGAGTATCTTTAAAATATTTATCTATACTAATACAATACACATGAATAGTGTTTGTCTTACCTCTTATTTCATCTACTTCTTTGATTTCTTAAAGTATATAGCCAAGTTTCGAGAATCATCACCCTACAAAAAATTATAACGAGTAAAAATTCTGTGGGATACCGATAGCAGAAATGATTTAATGAATCGCGGCCCTTCTAATGTATTGACCTTAGCAACTAGACAATGATGTCGAGTTATGGGCAGAGACAATGTACCTGCCTTAAACGCATGGTCACCATATCTATATAAATACATATATAAAAATGTTATGTTGGTTCGTGTACGCTTCAAAAACTCGAAAAGTTCTGCACCGATCGAGCCGAAATTGTAGCATGATATATAATCCGCATCAAGGATTTTTTTTATCTATTTTTTTCCCCAAGTATTGCGAAATTAAACTTATATGAAATGTTTTCTTTGTTTTGTTTCTCATTTCTCAACCATTCAATCACAATGTGCTACAGCAAAGCGTGGCAGGGAACAGCTAGTAGATATATACAGACATAACTAGTATCGTAAAAGGTTAGCCGATTAAAAATTCATTCGGATTATCGGAGTCGGCCAAGCGTGAGTTGTAATCCTATAACTAAATTATACCATTTAAGCATTAAGTTAGAAAAAGTTGAACCGAAGGTTACATTTGTTAAACTACTGTGGAAAATTGTTTATGAAAATGCGTCGAGTTCTGATTGAAGATTAGCTTTAGGCGTAATTTTTAGATAATAAGGCATATCTGACGTAAGGTGCCAGCCACGGACACTTGTTTTAGGAATAAAATAAAACACTAATCAGTGGCGCTACAGGTTTAGGGACTAGGGCCTCAGATTTCTGTATCTGTTTCATGATCAATTGTTAATCTAATAGGCAAGTAGGTGATCAGCCTCCTGTGCAGGCGGTTTCCTCACGATGTGCTCCTTCACCGTTCCAGCGAATGTTAAATACGACCTAAGGGATGAGAGTCGCACGCTGAAGCACTAGCACTAGGCTAACACTGCTCTTTTTGGAATTGGTACGCTATTTTCTTGAACTGAACATTTCAATAGAACTCTCTATTTTAAATCGTATTAAAAAAGAGAACCCGCTAAAATATTGTCTATATTTTTAGTGATATAATGTATGTAAAATGTAAAGTTTATACACAAGTGTAGCTTAGTTTAAAATCGTAACGTTTCCATTAAAACTGCCTAGAATCATACGATATAATTTCAAATCTATTTCTCATTACAATGCACATTAAAACACTGACGATGCGACCTATTTATTATACGCTTTCAGACAGCATGGCAACGCTGAGTGTACAGTTTCAAATGTCACTATCGACTCATATGCTGCGTATAAACAAAAATGGTATTTCCTTATTAAATAATTATCATTATCAGATAACTTATAAATCCCATTTGAGCAACGGGTGACTGACCGCCGCGTGTGCTGATAATTTGTCACTGCATTTGTTCGCGAAACACACTTCCTATTATTTTAAATTAATACTCATTTATTACTCTTGCAATTAATATTTTTATGTGTTATTCAAATAAGGTTTTTCTTACAACGGGTGATATTTATGATCTATATAAATCTGACATGCCTAGTTAATTCATTTTAGTTCTGCTTATTACCATTTTTTTTTTAAATTCATTAAATTGAAAAGGTCTGTTAATTTGTATTAAACTATTGGAACAACAGTTGCAGGCACCTTTTATAGATACTAAACTCGGTAGCACTGAACACCTTGCTACTGTCACTCAATATTATGATCATTATCTTTCTGCTGGATGTCTATACAATGTAAAATATTTAACATTATTGAGCCCTAATAAAAGTTTCAGATCATATAAAATACCATACCATAAAATCATAACATAGCAACTAGATAAGATACTAAAAAGATTTTTAGATCCCCATATAACACATGTAATGTTAAGTGGATAGATAAGCTATAAATCAATATCATAGAACTGTTGCTTTAAAAAATAATAATAAAGAAGTCTATGTGGAATCGATTTGAAAGAAGTAGAAAATTGAGGGGAGTAAGTCATCGAATTTATTCACTTAAGAACAGTATATTGCCAAAATATTAAAACTGTTGTCATATTAAACATATACAAGTGTTACAATTATCGTACTGTGTTGTACTTTTTAGGTTCTAAAACAATCAGAAGTTTTTAATTATTAGGATCACAAAATAAAATAAGAGATGTCTCCGGCATTGGGCAGTAAATGTAATAGAGTCAATATCATATTGTACAGTACATGAGGTGATAGAATTTTTTTTTAAATCCTACTTAAATTTGTAAGTTAGTAACTTTGTATTATTTTTATAAATTAATATGTTTTAATTAAGCTTTGAGAAATTTCTGAGTGTTGAATAATCAATATTTTATGTTATATAATATTGAATGATGCATTTACTATGTATCAGCTAAAGCAAATATAGGTTTGAGTAAAATATATATTGATGTTAATTGAACAGTTGATAAAATATAAAACCACTTGATTTATTATAGTTTCAAAGTACATAGTTAAGAAGTTTGAATTTATTTAAAATAGTAAAATAATAGTAATAATAATAATACTAGTTTCCAGTCCTATGCAAGCTGTTCTTATTTTAAATAAGTATTTTATTTTAATTCAATAAGAATAAAGTCATAGTCAAAAATCATTTATTTATATAGGTAACACAATGTACACTTATGAACGTCAAAAAAGAACTCTACTTCTTTTTTAACTAACAATTAGAATGTTAAATGAATAACCACTTAATAATACATGTTTGGACTAACAAGTTATCTTAGAAGTGCTAACTAAATAAAACTTGACATTGAGTTTAAGAACACCCTGGAATTATATAAATACTCAATAGAAGTTATCTTTAGATCCACATGATTATCAGTTGCTTTGTTAGTGCTGTATATACTTCCCATGTATATAAATATAGGTTATGTGTCTTGTTGCTATGCAAGATATCTTTCACCTACATACCTATACACTGGATATAGTAACATTTATACAAACTAGTTGTAGTTTTCAAATGTTTAACATACTTGTTTTGACATAATGCAATGGTCTCCATCAATTCTTTTAAATGACTTGACAAGATTCTTAGTGATATGTTTACTTGTATATAAGATATATTTCATAACATATCAATGTATAACCTCAACTAGACAAAATTGCTACTACCTATATTGACTTATAGGTTATACTTTGTCCTTGAGTAAAAAACTATCCTAGCAGGTTCAACTACTTGTGTCTCTATGAAATCCAGTTAGGAGATAAAAAGTGGACTCACCTCTGGTTGGCAACACACACTAACATAAAATTAACACTCAGAAAAGGATACAAGCTAAGTCCAAATTGAAGCCATCTTTCATATATCGTTTTCGGCGCTTGCTGACCATGTTTTTCAGAGGGTTCGTCATCTTGATATTCGAAATGGAGTTGGCCATGGCTCGTAACAAGGCGCGCCGGGGGAGACGCTCAGCCGCCGCGCCCTTAGGCTGGACCGCGCCCGGCACCCAACGCTTCTCGGGTGCCTTTCGCTCACGGCGCCGGCAGCTCAGGCATGCACCCATAAAACGTCCGCAGCTCGCATGGGGCCGGCGGAGCGCGAGCGAACACTGCGCCCGTCCGATCAGCTCGCGCCCGCCATGCCTCCCGCCGCCGTTCTCCACTCTTCACTGCCACTCCGAGCACAGGACACTCCACACCACACCGAGGACACAACGCACCACTCACTCATATAGCATAAGTATTGGCTACTCCACGCCCGCGGCCCGCCACTCGTCGCACCCACTATTGACGCGAATTATATATCGACTCGAATTATCTCGCACGAATGGCGTCCATTCTGCGATCGCGCTAGATCCTAGACCTCGAGTCCTCGACCGACGAGAAATAGTTGCACAAGAAAGAAAGATGGTTATGAATTGATGGCTGAAAGTCTGAACGCCCTCTCATTCGCTCTCTGAACGTTCACGCTCGTACGACAGAGATAAAACACAACCTTAATTTCTAGCAGTGGCTAGCTAGCTCTCTTTGTTCATTTTAGTTTCCAATTTGTTCCAAGAGATGTCACGCCAATCGTAGGTATTTGTAGCTCCTCAATTAATATTTATGCTTATTTATTTAAGCAAATCATATTTGAAACTTATAATTCAATTTCTTATGCAACAACAACATTAAAATAATAGATATATAAAACTGCGGAATTGTACATTTTTGACATTAAATGTCAAATAATATATAATACTTTACCTATATATTAACAGATGGCGTAGTCCTAAATATATACAGATGCGTTCAATGCAAGCAATATTTCTAAAACATAAAAGTTGGATTCAACACATTGAAGCTTATTGTTTTTATATATTGTTTATTTTAATATAGTAAAGACATGCAATATTTCATCCTGAATGAAATAACTTACGCCATCTTTAGGCTTATTAAACAAGCTTCCGTAAACATATTTCTGAAAATTCAAAATCAAATGTCTGGTGTCTCCTGGATACAAAAATATTTATTTGCACTGTAAGGTGACGGTGGCAAAGTGCGCCTACCGGGCAAGTGCACCTACCACAAATATCTCGAAAACTACCGATTTAATACTAGTAGTGACACCTTATATCGATGCTACAAACTAAATCATAGTTCTTTGTGAAACTCATATATTATAGCTCTAGTCATGTGAGTTTGAGACACGAGCCATTTTATTTTCACTGATATTCAAAGTGGTGAGGAGAGATGACTATGGCGTGATCATCGTCGTAAATCTCAAGAAATCGAGTTTTTACCGATATTCGAGTGAGGTAAGTGCACAATTTAAATATTTTGCTTTTAGATTCTGACTTTATTTCACTCCTATCTAGTAAAATTTATATATTTCTTGCAAGTTAAATATTCAAACCTCAAATTTATATAGTTGGGGAAGCGCGCCATACTGACTTATTATATGGCGCACTTCGCCGCAATCCAGAGGTTACAAACTTTTTAAAATGTGTCTACAATAGACTAGTAAAAGTCACAATTATTAAATCATTATTATTTATGATTTTTGTTTAAGATGGGGCACTATGAAAGAAAAACTGACAGTCCTTCATGGTCCAGAGAGGCTTTGAATGAAGCAGTCGAAGCTGTTCGATCGGATAGAATGTCTGGGTATGCAGCCGCATCAACCTTTGCTATCCCAAGAAAACTTATTATGGACCACGTCACAGGTCGAAGGGGCCAAAAATCATTAAGTCTAGGCAGACCACCAGTATTTCAATATGAGACAGAAAAAATGATGGCAAAATGTTTGCATATAATTGAAAAAAAATGGCTTCGGCCTGACTCGTACAGAGTTTCTAGATATTGTTAAGGGACATGTCAAGCAGAACGATCTAAAAACACCTTTCAACGATGGTACTCCCGGCAAAGATTGGTTTTCAAGCGTCAAAAAGCATTATAAGTTATCAATTAAAAAACCGCAGGCTGTAGAGGTTGCTCTTAAGACTGCCGCAGACCCATTTGTCATTCAAGAATTTTATGATATTTTAGACAGAGTGATTGCCGACTTAGGGCTTCAGTTACTGCAGTGATCCACAAAAAACCAAAGTCATAGGTCTTAGGGGATTTCCATCGACTCGGACTACATCATCCTCTGGAAAGTCGATCTCCTTCTCTTAAGTTATTAAGTTGTAAGGGTAACAAGCCTTGCTTGATTAATGTTTTTGAATAATTACAACTAATATATTTTAGAAGATGTTTCTCATTGATTTTCTTTTCGTTACCTAGTTTTGTTAAGAATTTATAATAAATATTACACTTAATAACTAATTTCAATGACTAACTTCTTATTTCAGTCCCTTTATAATATTTATACCAAAGAAATAGTTCCAAACCATGGTATTCCCATCGTAAATAAAAGAAAAATATACTTGACACTCGATTATCAATATTTAGAAAAAAGGTTCATAGCCTCTGACTTAAGATTGTATGGCGCATTTAGCCGAAATTTGGTTTTAAATACATAGATTCTTCTAGAATGTGGCTATGAAAAAATAAAAAATGGCATGCGTTTTGTTGCTTGTTTTCTTAAAATAATATAGGGCTGTTTTTATTCTGATGCTTTATTATTGCGTTTTATTAATACAAGGCGCACTTACCCGATTTGTCGGCAAAGTGCGCCGGGTCAGACTGTTTTCAGATTTTATGCTGAAATTCGTTAATTTGCCGTCAGATTCTAATGACACGACATTAGTTGTTGTTGCAAAACATCACAGATCCTTATGGTACCATGATTTAGTGTCACTCGTGAACTTAAGCACAAGTAATATTGCACCAAAGTCAACTATGAAAAAAGTATGGCGCACTTTGCCCCCATCACCTTACTGCTTAAGGTTACAATACCATTGTAACAGACTGATATACATACTTGATACGCCAAACTACAATCAACTAGCGCAATCCATGTCGTGATACACACTACAAGATAGCTTCGCTAGATTTTTAGATTTCGCTCGGTGTGGTTTTCATAAAAAGTAATGGAGTCTTTCGAAAACCCTGTATATTTTAGAATAATTGTGAACGTTTTTAACATTATGGCTTCTTTTTACTTGCTTATGGGAAACGCATCCATTGACGCTGCATGCAAAATATTACCTTGACTTAATACAATAAGATTTAATTTTGATAAATCTAGTATTATTACTTTATTCCTTTGAACTTTTAGACCATCCTAGTTTTTCCTCAATACTATTACTATTCTCATAATACAGTCAAATAAAAGAATCAGCTATTGTATGGACTTTACATCCAATCCAAACAATACATCAAATACAAATCCAATTCTAATATTTAGTAGAAATAATATAGCCATGCTATATTATTTCTCTTTTCAAACATACTACATCGATTAGCAGGGGCGTAGCTACCGCCGTATTTGCCGTATCAATTATACGGGGCCCCCGGGCCACGGGGGCCCCCAAAGTGTGTAAGGAAAAAGAATAAAAACTTTCTAATTTATTTTATTTTACAAATGACAAAATTCTTTAAAGCAATTCCTTTTTTCCCGCCTTAAGCGTGTATAATTCAGTACAAACAATATTGTTCTTCTGGTTTAGCAGTATTAGTAACGATTTGTAAAAGAAATGAGTGAAAGAAAAAGAGATTATCCCAGCGGCGCTGAGAAAAGAAAAAATAAACAGAAAAGGGACGAGGTTATAAAAAAAGTGACCAAAATTTCTTCATTTTTTCAGAGACAAGATACTGTGAGTGATTTAGATTGGAAAGGTAAGTACTACACTACTACCCAACCCATTTATTAGGGGCCCGTAGTGATAAACAAGGAAATCTTTTAATTTCGGTCTGTCCCCCCTCGATTTTCACAATTATACTGTTTTTAGGGTTCCGTGCCTTGATTAAAAAAAACAAAATTCTAACTTATCTATAGGATCGAATTGTTTTGTTGTTTGTTTATCAGTCCGTATCGTATCGTTAATTGCGTGTTGAGAACTTCAGATGTGCAGACTCGCTTTCGGGTTCTCGTTTTATATGGCCACTACACTACGCGCTGCGTTTAAATAGCACGCAGGTGTATAGTAATGCACGGACGGGCTGCAGGTGATTTTGTATCTACTAATAGGTACGAGCACAATCCGCGTAGAATCTGTGTGCGTCTGAACTGAACACTCTCTAAACCCTTAGTAACGTTATTTATTTATATATAACTCTTTTTAGTTTAGTATCAAAGCATTCGTATTTATTTTTTAACAATTACTCGTTTATTTTTAGATTCTTCTGAAGCATGTTCTTCGTCACATATCCACCCGGAAATAGAAGAAAGCCAAGCACATACTTTATCGGATGTCCATCCAGAAATCGAGGAACCCCAAGTCAACGATTCTGATATATCTGCAGATAATGCAGATTGTAATATAATTTCATCAGATAGAGGAAATTTTGGTGACAATTTAACTGAATGCGAACGAAAAATAATTTTTAAATTGGGTCCATTTAAACCACAAGGACCATTTCCAAAAGTTTCAGAAAATAACCGACCTTTTTCAGCTTATTATTATTCATATTTCAATCAGGCAGGCATAAAAATTATAAGACCATGGTTATGTTATTCTAACGTTTTAAACAAACCGTAGTCACTTCTGTTGGTTATTAGCAGATCGTCAAAACAAATCGTACTCCTCTGCTTGGGTTAACGGTGTTTCGGTTAGAAGCAATTTCACACAAACTATTCTTGACCATGAAAAGTCACAGCAGCATATTAGTGCCTCACTCTCTTATAATAATTGGTTGCAAGGAAATACCATCGATACTCTATTGAAAAGTGAAATCGATAGTAAAATTACATTCTGGAGAGATGTACTGCATCGTATAATTAATGTTATAATTACTTTAATATCTTGTAATCTACCTTTGAGGGGGCATGATTCTGATTCTGGCAATTTTATGGCAATTTCACGTCTGCTATCTAACTATGATGCAACTTTAAAAGAACTTTTTCTAAAACCGAAAGGTGAAATAAATTATTTAAGCCCTACGATTCAAAACGAAATTATTAGTTTGCTTGGTACTAACGTTAGGAACAGTATTATCTCAGAAATTAAAAAAACTCCATTTCTGACAATAATTCTGGATACAACACAAGACTTGTCAAAAATTGACCAACTATCTGTAGTTTTTCGATATATCTCGGTTACAGAAAATGATGATAATGTGCCTAAAGAAATAAAAATCTGTGAGTCCTTTTTAGGATTCATAGCAGTAACCGATTGCAGTGCTGCAGGTCTGAAAACTGTCATTTTAAATTTGACTAAAGAATATGGAATTGATTTGACTAAATGTAGAGGACAGGGATACGATGGAGCAAATGTTATGTCGGGTGTGTATGGAGGATTACAAACCCTAATAAAAGAGCATGCTCCAAATGCCGATTATGTTCATTGTGCTGCGCACGCTTTAAACTTGGTTTTGAACGATGCTGCGAGACATGTTCGTGAAGTATCGACTTTTTTCGATAATTTAGAAAAAATATATACTTTTTTTTGGCAATAGTATAAAACGCTGGGCTATGCTAAGTGACGATTCATCTGAAAAATATTTGATTACCCTTAAAAAGGTATGTCCTACCAGATGGTCTTCTAGGAACGACGCTTTATTAGCAGTAAAGAATTTTTTTTTACTAATCATGAAAACTTTGTACCAACTAAATTTAATTTCAAATAAAAAAGATGAACGTGAAGAATGTAAAAGTATAACTAATATTTTAGAGAGTTTTGATTTCTTAGTGCTCGTTACATTTTTTTCTTCACTATTTGAAATTATTAATCCTGTTTCTAAAGCTCTACAGCATGAAAATAATGACTTACAGAAATCTAGTATTTTATTAAGTAATCTTTTAAATAGACTGTGCCAATTAAGAAATCAGAATTCATTTAATAGTTTGCTAAATGAATCCAAAGATTTAGCAAAAAAGTGGGGGGTAACAACTGTTTTTAAAAACAGTAGGCTAACGAAGCGTTTTTTTGATGAGTTATCACAAGATGAGAGAATTTCCGACCCGGAATCCTATTTCAAAGTCAATGTATACTATTGCTGTTTAGATATATTAATTTCTCAAACTAAAGAAAGATTTCAGAGCCTTTGCAACCTGAGTAGTATATTCGAAATATTACAACCGGAGAAACTCCTATCTTCTTGAAGCGAAGAGATATTAAACGCTTCCGGAAAACTGTCTGCTAAATACAGTAAAGACATCTCACTTAATCTTTGTGACCAATTAAAGGCTCTAAAAACATGCTTAAATTCTGAAATTACAAAAATTTATTCCATTAAAGAACTCATTGAATTATTGCTAGTAAAATTCAATAGTCTTGCATCCAGTTTTCCCGAGGTAATCACAGCATGGTTTTTATTCTTGACCCTTCCAGTTACAACCGCAACGGCAGAAAGAAGTTTTTCAAAATTAAAACTAATAAAAAATTACTTAAGAACTTCGATGGGACAAGAACGGCTGTCAGACATCTCACTATTGTCCATAGAGGCAGAAACTTTAGAAAAACTAAAATCATCATTAGCCATAAATGATTTAATAAATCAGTTTGCCGATAAAAAGGCAAGGAGAGTGAATATTTAAAATTCGATTTTTATTTGTAAAATGGGTAAATTATGTGATAAATAAATATTACTTCTCACAATATTTTTTTTCTTTTGTGAAAAATCTTTACCTCCATATAAGGGCCTCCAAAAATTTTTTTATACGGGGCCCCGACAAGGCACGCTACGCCACTGTCGATTAGGTATACCTACTCTAAAATAAACATACATATCTAGTTTATTTGCACTATGATAACCGCACCCACTCAGCAAATATGCTATTCTTATCACTGTATAATGTGTATTTTAAATCTATTATCACATGATAAAGAATCTTATCAAATCCAAGTAGACAGCTTGTTGCCACGCAAGTTAGACTATAAATTTAGAACTGGATTTAAACGTGTCTACGATCAGTTTAGGGTAAAAACCGCCTTTACCAGGGAAGGCGAGGACCTTTACTTCGTACTTCGCTCACTCCAGTGAGGTTCCGTCCTGCTCTTCAGGCGGTTGACCACCTCGCGACGGCCCAAGCCGAGGTCTCAGCCTCGCAGAAGACGCCCTTGCGCTTAACTCAAAATAACTTTATTCATATAGGTAAACAAGTACACTTTTGAACATCAGAAAAGAAGTATAATTAATTGTAAATTTACATTAATACCAGTTCGCAAGTCAAGGTCGTAGACCGGGCAAGAAGAACTGGCATGAAACTTTCCGCCACTCTAGTCGCGGGAAAAAGCCCATTCCGGCCGAGCTACACTCGCCAAAATAGCCCATGCTTAGCTGTAAAGCCCACTAAGGCCAACCAGTGGCGTAGCTAGGTGACCAAGGGCCCTGGGGCAAATAAAAAAATGGGGCCCCACTGCTATGTAAACTGATCAAAATATGAAATTTACATATACTTTAAAAATGCTAAGCTACTTAAGCTCTTTTTTGTGAAGGACAGGTAATAAAAACATTAAACAGTAACATCATACATTACAATTAATACTTAGTGTAGGTAGAAAAGATTCAAGGTTTTATTATATAAAGGTCAGGCCTACCAACTGACTAAATAACAAAATTATATTTACAATTTTTTCCTAGCTTTCGATTTCGCAAAAGTATCAATCTTCTTCTTTTAGTGCCTCTCCATTACTGGAGGTTGGCCGTCAGTATCTTGAAGCGTGTCTTGTCCTGTGCCAGATGCAGCAACTCTTCTGCAGTTGCAATACCTGTCCATTCTCTAACGTTGCGGAGCCATGATTTCTTCCTTCTACCAACACGCCGTTTACCCTGGATTTTACCCATTATAATTAATTGAAGGAGGTGGTAGCGGTCATGGCGCAACACGTGGCCCAGGTACGCAACTTTCCGTTGTTTAATGTTCTGCAAAAGTTTTTTCGACATTCCAACTCGTTTCAGAACCTTCTCGTTAGAGACCTTCTGGATCCAGCTTATTCGAAGCATGCGACGATAGCACCACATCTCAAATGCTTCTAAGCGCCGGCGGGTATCTTCTTTAATTGTCCAAGCTTCACAGCCGTACAGAACAATTGGCCATATGTAACAAAGGAGAAGTCGGACTCGGAGTTTAATGGTCATGTGACGGCAGCACAAAACTTTCCTCATTTTGTTGAAAGATTCTCGGGCAATTTCGATTCGAGACCTAATTTCCTGATCAGGATTCCACTCGTTTGTAACCCAAGTTCCCAAATACTTGTATTGCCGCACCCGTTCCAACGTTCTACCAGCTACGGATAAATTAGGAACTAAAGTATCGTTTCGGGAAATGACCATCACCTTCGTCTTTACTGCATTAATAGTCAGACCGTCTCTTTCGCTAGTTTCATGAACTTTATTAACAAGCATTTGTAAATCATCCATTGACGAGGCTATTAAAACAGTGTCGTCTGCATAGCGAATGTTGTTGATTATCTTTCCGTTAACTTTCACACCAACCTCTAACCCCTCAATGGCCTCTGATATAGTTGCTTCGGAATATACATTGAATAGCAACGGAGATAATATACAACCTTGACGAACACCACGGTAAATACCAATCTCATCCGTTTCCTCGTGATGCACTTTCACGGTTGCTTTGTAAGTATCAATGACTTCGTTTAAATCCAGGCTTGATGCGGTTTTGTTTTCAATTGTTATCTAATTCGCGTTATACAATGAGCTGTAGCCGAAATCTTTAGATTTGACACGATTTATTGACTTTAACGGACATCAATATGAGTGGTTAAATAAAATAAAATTGAATCATTATATTGACCAGTACAAAAAAGCTTATTAACATTATCTTACTTACTCCTCATACAACATTAATTTTTTACCCGTTCTCAAAAAAAATCTTAACTCGAATTCACAATAAAACGCACATATACACTATCCGTCAAATTGACAACACTGCCAACCTACAGAAAAAATTTAGGGGAATTCCCTGCCTAGGGAAAGTTATGCCTATAACTTTTGAATTTCTCTCAACTGAGTTGTCATGATTAAAGTGGGGTTGCAATCTGTTATATTTATTTTGAAAATTGGAGAAATTTCCAAAAGTTCAGAACGATCGAGATTTCTGGTAAGGATTCGAGGGCCCCCTGAGCTCGAGGGCCCCGGGGCACTGCCCCGCCTAGCCCCTAGGTAGCTACGCCACTCTGGCCAACAGCGAGAATCCATCCAAAAAACACGTGTCTATACTCGCATAATGTAGTTACAAAGTAAATATTTTTAAGACATTTTAAACTAAGGATTTTACCGCTTTTTTTATTAAGGCTTAATGTTTCACCTTTCAATGACGACATATTTAATTCGTATTTGTTTTGGTCAAGATGTAATTTATATTTAGATTTTAGGTACTTGATTAGCCACTACAAATGTTGGCTTCCAATGGCTCATACACCACGCTGGACAGGAGCGGGATTGGGTCATCATCATTTATAAAGGAAGGCTTCAAAGGAGGGTAAAAAAATCGCCATTGTTACGATTTCATCAGATTAATATCTGTTCTGGTTAAAAATTAATACATGAAAAATAATGAAAGAAACAGATAGACCAAAGGATAATAACAGAACGAACGGTCACTCAACCCCAATGCTAGTGTTTTACGAAGAATATCAAGCTGTAGATATTGCTAGACAGCAGATTAAAATGGACAGGTTTATAAATGATATTTATAGCATATTTAAACTTGGTTTTAGATAAGCATTCTTAGCTGTGATAAGACAAAAATATCTTTGGCTAGAGTATGTTTTAATAAAAGTATTTGAGTGGACATTAACATATTAATAACAGTGAATTTCCTCTTGAAGAGAAACACAAGAAACATGTCAGTCCTTTTTTAGATTCGGGGACCAACGTCGGTTGTAATGCTTCTCGAAACAGATCTATCTGCAATAAACGAAGGTAAATGCGAAGCATATCCATTTTATGACAGTCTCCATGTACAAGTAGCGGCACGAAACTCTAGCGCTGACCGTTATTGCGCAGAAGTAAAAAATAAGGTACCTGAGGGGGGCTAGAGGAATGAAGAGCGGGCGCGCGTAGCGTCGATTGGCTCTCCAGTCGCATTCCGTCCCCCGCGCGACAGTACACATGCGCAGCAATCCCCTCCACGTATCGGCCAGCGCTAGACTTACGTGCCGCTGCCTATATATAGACGTAAGATGCTGCAGTCACTTTTTATCCGTCACCAATAATAATTGCAAAGTAGAAATATATTAAATTGCATATTTGTATTTCTTAATCTAGTTTATTGTCTTTTATTTTTGTTGTATAATTTCTTTTTCTTTAATCAATGTAATGTTTCCCTTTAAATGTTGAGCACTTGTCACTGATGCACTTTAATGTATTATGTTTTTGTATGTCGTGTATTGATGTTTGTATGTGTTTCGTTAGTGTGCCTTTTTAAAATAAATAAATAATCATATATAATCTATATAAAGATATGTCAAAAAGGTTAGTCGACATCACAGGAGAACGATGATCTGGCCTGACCTTGGACAAAGAATTAGTCTAGCTATTCAAAGGGGGAACGCTGCCAGTATCTTCGGAACATTGCCTAAAGGTACTCCTTTTAATAATATATTTTAGTTATTATATGTTAAGGTTAGTTATTTCTTTCAATGTATATATAACATTTATTTCAATATATTATTAATAGTTATGTATCTATATAAATTTCTAATCTGTATCATAGAGATCACAAATTGACTTCCGTATGTCAAAACTCAATGCATTTTGACGTACGAGACTGATAGCGCTGGTTTTCTGAATGTTACCCTTTGTTAGAACATATTACCAAACCTCCTTTAAAGTTTTAAACAAGGACTATTAACCAGACGCCTAGGTTTTATTTCCAGCGTAAAAAAATTGGATTGGAAAATACATATACTTGCTTATGTTGATTGAGAACTTTATTTTTTAAGTTCTAGACAAAAATAGTCTCAAAGTTATATTTTCCATTAAACAGTTCCATTAAACATTTAATATATGAAATAAAAATCCAGAAATTACAATCTCAATTTATTCTCATACGCCGTCAATATTTTCTCAACTTCAACGCTCCTCTCCCTCAGTGTTGCCATTTCATCGTCGCTTAAAATCCCACTCTTTTTCCCAGCATTTTTAATTAAAAAATGTTGTATAAACAAACGTAAGCTTTCCCTGAACATATGCAACTTTGGCGATTTTGCTATTCTGTGGAAGGTTTCCAATGAAGCTTGGAGATCCGCATTCATTATTATGGCTAAAAGTATTTGACGCATAAATTTCACAATTTGCTTGTTTAGGTCTGAGAACTCGATGATCTGAAAAAAGTTAAATCGACTTCAAAAAAGGAAGTCTTCCGTTAGACATGTCCTGTAG
This sequence comes from Pieris macdunnoughi, assembly GCA_905332375.1. NCBI lineage: Eukaryota > Metazoa > Arthropoda > Insecta > Lepidoptera > Pieridae > Pieris > Pieris macdunnoughi. The sequence goes on from CAJOBZ010000026.1 coordinate 1,395,195, forward strand.
GATAACATTTGAGTATATGTTAAGGCTTCCAAACACATTTTGATTTAAATAAGGTATAGTTCAAACTAATAAGCAGTCCAAGTGTCATCAAAATCGGTTCAATATATATTTTGTTGTTATATATTATATATATATATATTAGTAGCTGACCCGGCAAACGTTTGTTTTGCCATGTATATTATTTCTAAGAAAATTTTTTTTAGTTCAATAAAAATAACTATCAACAATAATAAAAAATAGGGGTTGATCGTAAAGGGGTGAAAATTAGGGGTTGTGTGTATTTTTGTATGCTGTATCATAAAATATAAAAACAAATTTGGGGTGGACACCCCTTATCACTTCTTAGGGGTTTGAAAGATAGATAGTAGCTGATGCTCAGACTTACTGAATATGCATAAAAAAATTCATAAGAACCGATACGATCAGATAATTAATAACAAAATATGGTTATGACAAACTTGATCTAACGCTAGTCCCCACACTAGGACCACTTGTGGGTGACTAGATTACAGGAATATAAGTAATGTATAAAAATATTTTTTAAGAAAAACTAGTCATAATATTAAACTAATTAAACAAAAAATGTGTTTCGCTAAACACGTAACTTTTGAGAAAAATATCAAATTCGGCGCTTTCGCCATTTTATATGTTTTTTGTGATGACAATGTTTTTATTAAACAAAAAACGAGCACAATTCCAGTTTAAATCTCAAAAAAAAAGATTTAAAAATGTTAGTCATCAAATTAATGTTTTAATTTTCTTTACCTTAAGGACAGAAAGGGCCAACCCCTTCTCCATAATGAGATGAATTAAAAACTGCGCCAAATTGCCCATACTCTGCTTCGACAACGAATCCAATTCCTTTATTTTATCCCACACTGAGTATTGTATTGATAACTAAAATAAAATATGCTAAATAAACTTGGGAAAATTTTAAGTACAAAATACAAAACCTCACCAGTTCAATATGCAATTAAAAATAAATCTGTGACGCTACAACTTTTTTAGGTCTGGGCCTCAGATTTCTGTATCTGTTTCATGATCAATTGTCAATCTAATAGGTAGGTGATCAGCCTCCTGTGCCTGACACACGCCGTCGACTTTACGGGTCTAAGGCAAGTTGGTTTCCTCACGATTCCTTCACCGTTCGAATGATAAATGCGCACATAGAATGAAAGTTCATTGGATTGAACCTATGACCTCAGAAGGCACGCTTAATGCAATTACGTTGGACAATAATCACAAAAAGTAAAATCAAAAAAAAAATCACGTATCTAACCTGATATTTCCGATCCGTATCGCACAATTTCTGTCCCAAAACCGCATAATATGGGTTATATTTTTTCTCTTGAAGACAACAAGCCAGAAGGACGTGAACAATTTCCCTTTCCTGCTGTCCTTTCAATCCTAAATGTTGGAGTTTCTCAAATGCGTCCATGTAATCCTGTAGATTTTTTAAATATTGATAAAAACTTCAAAGAGCCCAAACGTAAAAAATCTTTGTGTAGAATAGACAAAATAAACACAGCTGTAAATAATAAGGTAACAGATGTTACAAGATCGCACATGGCAAGTGGAGCAAAAAAGTACTAAACTGGTGCCCAAGGTATAAACGCATAATAAGGAAGACAACTAAGAAGATGGATAGACCAAATTAAAGAAACAGGTGGTTGAGAGTGGCATTGGCGGGATTTGGAGGCTAAATAAATATAGTTTAGCACACAAACTATAAATAAAGTAAAAAATAATTCCTAATTTAGGCTGAAAATGGTAATGAACAAAAAATACTGGTTTTATTGTGAAAAAGCGAGGGTTGCTCGATAGACGAAAAATATGGCACAGAGATGTGCTTTAAAAGCGTGTTTTATAGTTTTTTTTAAACTATATTTATTTTCCACTTTTTAGTCCTAGCAGCAATACGTGTTGTCTCAATTTAATCGTATTGCTTTGTGGACTTAAAAAAAATTTCATTGTTTTTTCGAGATAAACCTATGAAATTATTATATTGTCGCTGATTCTTTATGAGTGTACAAAGTTTGAATTAAATCTGTCCGTTTAATGTGGGTCAAAATCGAGTCCGAAGGAGTCGGTTATATACATACATACATACAGGTGAAGCTAATATAAAGCGTGTAAAAAGGACACACAGATACCTAAAAGAAGATTGAAATACAAACGTGTTTAAATGTAAAAGTATTTGAATTTAAAGGCTATTATTATTAATAAGTGAAAAAAAAATATTATTTTAAAATTACAATCTACAATAGTTTTAGAGTTAATAATAAAAACTTTGGCGCTACTATTTCGTGATAATTTATCTAATAGGCAAGTAAGTGATCAGCCTCCTGTGCATACACGCCGTTAACTTTTTGGTTCTAAGGCCACTTTCCTCACGATGTTTTTGGAAGTGAAACTTCTTTAGGCGCATGAGGGTAAACGTCACGAAGATGTGCAGCGTTTTTGTCGAAGAAAAGGGAGATAAGAGAAAGAGCGATTCAGAGAGTGAGAAGGGCGAATTACCTTATAGAAATTATATTTTAAAATTAAAATTTCGTAAAGAGAATGTATGAATTCTGCAAAATAATTTATTGAAATCTCAAATGACGAATTGTAAATTAAAATGTCACGTGTTTTTATTATAGAAGAAATAAATAAAAAAAAATTTTTAAATTTCGACACTTAATATTTTAATGACATTGTATTTATTTTCGACACTTTTTTCCCTCCCTCTAAGTCTCGAAAATCTAAAGCTATAGATTTGTATAAATATGAACAAGAGTTAAAAATTAGTTTGCCAAAGAAGTTTCACTTCTGACATGTGTACTTTGTACGCACGCACTTTTTATGTGTTAAATGGGCACACAAAGACTCACTACGTCTTTTTAGTTCGACACTCTTTATACTTAATATGAAAAAAATAACAAATAATAATTATATCATCGCATAAGTGCCACACCAGTTTCCGCAAATATTATACTAATGGTATTTCCGTCTAATTATGTTTAAACAATAAAAACAAAAATTATTTAATAAATGTATGTTTTGTTAAAAGTTTTCTCACCTGAGCTGACATTATAACACAAAATATGCTCCTCCTAACATCGGTATTCATCCGTTGCTCCCGGGCAAGTTTCAATAACTTCTGATCGAAGTTTGTCACTGTCTTTACTTCTTCTCTGGGACGATTTCCCTCCCACGCCGAACCCACTACCCACCACTTACCACGCTCATGAGCTGGAAATATTAGTTAATGTATTGGATGAATAAAAAAAACGACGGTTTGCACTCCGGGAGTGCCGGCAGAAGTGAAAACTTGAATATTAACGTTGTGCATTTTTGATATTTTGGAATGGTTATGAAATAATTTTGAACAAAATGCTTAAATTATCAGTATAAAAGTACTATCATTTATGTATTAGAATACAATATTTATTTATTGTGCTATCATACACAAACATGATAATTTATATTACATTAAATACGCCGCGCCAGCTGTCTACTCTCCATCCGTCTTACGAATTTTCGATCAGGTCACGTGTCCTGACGCGAGTTTAGAAGTTTTTACCCATTCCAAAAAAGTGTACAACGCAGCTAAAGAAGTTTTCACTTCAACAAGTGTAAAGTAATGTTCTTTGCCGCCTGAGCCACTGATTTAACGCGGCAGTTGTATATAGTAGTTTTGGTAAGTAGGGAATTACAAAATGCATATTCATTAACAAGTTCGGCAGTTAAAACTTAGCAGTAAAGTAAACTAAAATAAGTCGTAAAATATAAAATGGATTATATAATAAATACTAAGCAGTGAAATAGTTAAATGGGCAGTTACGAGTGGGCCATCCTAAAACTTCCGGAGTGATTGGAGGGTAGTCGCAACGTTTTCGAGTCCTCAAAAAATAATCAATTAAATATAGTTAATATTAAACATATACTATAAAAAATTATAATTTATCAGTGGATTATCTATCTCTGGAAAAGATAGTTACTTCATTCGTGAATTAATTTATTGTAATTAATATATTGTATCTTATTAGTAAAAATGTCAGAGATTGAATTACGCGTTATCATTAATATTATTTTCGACTTTCCGGTACTTAACATAACAAATGGTAACTATTAGGTATAAAGAGTCACTGGAAACGTTTTTCTATTTGGTACAGACGTTACGGCGCGTTACATGGGGGGGGGGTCCCCAAGAATCTCCCCAAAAATTGCGTTACGTAATACTTGAACGAACTTGAATATGACTAAAATTACTTATTAGTCTTAAGTTAGAGTAGATCGTAATGTTCCATTTTCAGTGAACAGATTAAAAAAAATACCTCTCAATAAATCCTCCAACCGTATATTAAGAGGCGAGGCGTAATTTCCCTTCCGAACAATCGCTCTGCACATTTTCTTCAAATGCTCGACGTATGACGGATCGTAGTTCGGTATCTTCGTCAAATTATTATTTTTCACAGCTAGCAACACTTCCAAAAGAAACTTTATTCTTGACCTGAAATGGAAATGTTTTTATTAATATTATTTTCATTCATTCAGTCCTATGACGTTATCCGTTAAGTATATGAAAAGGATTAAGGACCAAAGGGAAGGAGAAGAGGGCGCCCCAAAAAAAGGTAGATAGAAGACAGCAGGAAGCGAATAGAGAAAGAAAACCATGGATTTTTTTTCGTTCGTTTTTCTGACGTTTATAAGTGTACATTATACATATATAATATACGAATCATTTATATTTTGATATTTTTAATACAAAACGCTTTACCCAGATTTTTCTTAAATTATTTTAATACCATTTTGAAATTTAAAACAAATCGCCTAATTAAAATTATTTATGATACAAAATACTTTATTTAACAAATTTTCAGCACAATTTTAATTATTTTTTATACAAAATTGTCTTCAAATGGTTTCTGATGTCTTAAGAAAACATTTAAAAAAATTGCCGTATCAACGTCTAATTAATCGATGAACGCCGGTTGCACGCACGAAAAAGCATAACTCATTGTCCGCTCATAATCATATTAGAATGAATGAGTGCAAATAAAAGTAAATTTATCAATTAAATTGTAGATATAATTTTCCTCCTTCTTTGTATCCATACCAAATAGTGATAATTCAATATAATGATTCAACAAATTCATAAAACTATGCAATCATTTCATCAATGTTTTGTTATGACGTTGTTACGTTAAACTATCGTCCTCGTATCGTAGCGACTTCACAGACAACCATTTTTTTTTCAAGTTTATTGTAATTAATTACAAAATTGCCCACAAAAAATATCCAACTATATTTCTGATGTCTTACCCAGTACTAGCCTTCTCATTCATCCGAGCCACCTTCCCTTGCGTGTCTTGTATGAAGTTCTTCAAAGCCAAAGGCTCCTCCTTCCTCAAAACCCCGCCCACACATCTAAGTGCAGTGAGAACACAATCTATGTTCTTCTCACTCAAATCTTCTACTAAACGTGCGAGAATATCGTAGAGAAGACTCGCGTGGTATATCTAAAAAAAGTGCGTGCGTACAAAGTACACAATATGTTAGAAGTGAAACTTCTTTGTTAATTCATTATTACTAAGGTAAAAGCCTCAATAGATGATCATGTACCAGCATATGATCACTCCATGTATTTGTATATCTATATTCACACTGTTTACACAACCAATAGCGTGTTGCTTCATGCTACGTTCGCCCTTTCTCACTCTCTCTCAATCGCTCTCTCCCTTTTCTTCGACAAAACGCTGCATATCTTTGTGACGTTCCGTAAAAATTTTACCCTCATGCGCCTAAAGAAGTTGCACTTCAAAAATCCCTTTGCAGATTTAATATTGATTGAAATGAATTAAACCCATTTCACATCAATCCGATTTCAATTCAAACTTTCCTTAAGTGTTCCTTTACTAAAACATACAATCGCGGCCGGGGAAAAAAATAATCTATAGCCAAAATTCAATAACCTATAGGGGTTTTATCTGTATCTGTATCATCATCATTTGTTAATCTAATAGGCAAGTAGGTGATCAGCCTGTACCTGACACACACCGTCGACTTTTTGGGTCTAAGACAAGGTTTCCTCACGATGTTTTCCTTCACCGTACGAACGAATCCGGGGATCAAACCTACGACCTCAGGGATGAGAGTCGCACGCTGAACACTGCTCACTGTAGCTTTATACTGATCTAGTTAGAGTCGGTTCAATACAAGTTTATTACAATAAAAAATATTATTTCTCTCCATATAATTAGGGTTCTTAAAATCTAATACCTTAAAACTATAAAGATGCGCCAAACAGGATACTAAATTATCCAATCTCTTGTCTTCAACAGGCTGCGGGTCCATCATCATAAAATCAAATTTCTTCGATAACTCCTCTAAGAAATGCGCACCTGGAAGTTAAAATTCAAGGTTATTTCTATTGACTGGCCGTGTTCTGGTACATCTCACACTTCGATGAGTCGGATTTAGCAGTCTCGTTTTATAATCGATCATTAGAACTTCAGGCCTGGTGTAAAAATAATGAAAGAACGGTCCGTTCGATTGTGATTTTATTTTTTTATTTATTTATTAATAATATAATAGTGTGGTGGAAACAAAATTTTGAGATATTTTCTCTATTCGCCGAGACGTCGGACAAATTTGTTGTCTTTGGTCAACAGCTGTCAATACGCGTTGACAGTTGACACGCAACATGGTACGTCATTACGCGTTGACAGTTGACACGCAACATGGTACGTCATTACGCTCGATTGGCCAATTACAATCGAATTAATGTGAAACGACACAAAGATATATTTTAAAAAAATCTTTATTTTTTTTCTTGTATTTCGGTTGTATTATTTTTCTTCTGTGAAACGTTTATTATACATTCATGTTAACATCTGTTTCATCTTCTAATGTCTACTTCGCTTTCGAATGTAATCCATGACAGAATTTTTAAACGTTTTTGAGAATATTACCCTATTCATTATAAGTTAAAAAATAAAAACTGCTATTAGAAATCTGAAAGAAACAGAACAAATAATAACGAATATTAAAATTAATAATAAAATCCTTATCCCTTACCAATTTCCGATCCAACATTAGCATGCAACACTGATACCAAAGCTGCATGTTCTGCCACCATTCTGTCCGGTGTGAGGGCAACACTGACAGTGACGTCTAACCAGAGCTGCGTAAGCGCTGTGTTAACTGAGTTCCGGCTGTTGCTGAGGTAAAGATTCTCTATGGACGTACTCGCCCAATGTAGGTTTGTACCAGCTAGTTTGTTTAACACACCTGAAATGTACAAGTTTCAAAATAATAAGTCGTCAACACACAAGTGAGGTTTAAATTAAAAAAAATATTTTACAAGATTTAAAAGAGACTTCCATACAAATCTTGTAGCCCCGTAAAGATGATAAAATTTATTTATAATATAGATATTATTATTAGATAAAGATTTTGGTACTAAAGCACAGACTACAACGCTAAATAGTACTGTTCAGTCACTCAAAATGGCCGCGTGACCTAATGTCATTCAAGCCCGGGAAGCCCCTATAGCAAGTGAGCAATCAATTCTAGAAGAATAATTAAAAAAATATGTGATATATATATATATTTTAAATACAAGTTTAAAATATGAACCATCCAATAATTATTTATTTTATTTGATTGACAAATTCCATTATTTGATATTAATCTAAAACTAGATGGATTCCGATTTCTGTCCATTTAATATATACTTTTAAATTAATTTTTTTAACTGGTGTTCACACTGCTTTCTCCCTCAGTTCTCACACACTTACTTTTAACTTGCCTCTTCAATTGCGCTAAGTCCTTCTCTGACCCTGAATCTTTGTTTCTAAGATGTGGTGGTATGTAAACTCCTTTTTCTTCCTAAATTAAATGTGAAAATTTGTGTTATTAAAATGATATTACTATGTACTTATATTTAGTAAAGCATTGTAGGCCTAGAGCATTGAGCGAGCAACTCTTCACTCTGAGGTTGTGCATATTATATATTTCTCTTTAGGTATGCATTTCATACATAAAGAGAAATATCTTTATTTATTTTATTTGATTAGTTATACGTATAGGTTGCCTATAAAAAATTTGACACAATTACCAGTTATTAATTTTTGTATAGTTATTTTGCTAATTTAAGTAGATATTTTTATTAATTTTTAATAAATATTCCAAAAAAAAAATGTTGCTAGATGTTTACATATAATACTTATGGCACCGAATAATCCGTGTATCTTTCTTCTTGATTTTTTTTAAATATACAGAAATTATTACAGGTGACGAATGTTTATAGCAACCTATCACTAATCCATTGCAACATTAACATTTGGTTAAAAGTTAAAACTAATTTCAAAAAATAAAACAGACAGGTGCAGACTCAAGTACTCTCAGAATAAAACCCAATACATATGTTCTACTTTAACTTCTTAAATGAATTTTTAGCAAGGAAGCTCTTTTAAAAAGATAAACTGTAGAATCACATTGATGCTTTTAGTTACCTTTATTATGTTTCCCTCTTTATCTCTCTTCCGTCCATAAATATCTTCCCAAACATCTGGTTTCTCTTTACTGTTAGTATCAACCTCTTCAATATTATTATCCATTTCTGAACCATCACCAGACAAATGAGAAACTTCATCGTCACTAAATACTTTACTAATATCTTCTTCAGATACAACTCTTTCTTTGCATTTCACTGAGTTTGATTTCTTTTCCGCTAATTCAGTATTTTCTCTATCTGTATCATTATCACTTTCTTCATCACTCAAACCGGTGTCCTCATCATCGTCATTACTTAAATCACCTTCAGGGTCATCAGACTCCATATCTTCATCATTTTCATTAGTTTCTAGGCTTTCTTCATCTGTGTTACTTTTCTCTTTGATGTTTATGTCAGAATGTTCAAGTTCCTCATTAATATCCATATAATCACTTTCTGAATGATCTGATTCTACTTTTAAATCTTTTTTCTTTGTATCTTTTTTTAAATCCTTTCCAGTCACCACAGCAAGATCTTCTTCAAAATCTGAATCATTCCCCACATCTGCTAAATGTTTTTCTGCAGCTACAATTTGCTCTGATGTTGTCCTGTCACATATTTCTAAAAGATCTTTAAATAAGTCAAGGAAATTTTAATATCATAAACAAAAAGTAAAAATATAGTGATGTTCGGTATAAAAGCATTTTTGTGTGTTCTATTGATGATGACACAGACCGCCTCCAATACTAAAATATTTTCATATTTATTTAGAAAAATTCAATACCCAAAACCAAGTTTTAGAAGTTTTTTTATGTATGATTTTAATTGTATTGATTGACCTAAACTGAGAACTTTGATCTATATGAATATTAAATTACATAGTACATGCATAGATAACACAAATTACAGAAAGAAAATAAAAGGATACAGTCCAATCCATCATCAGCAAAATAATTATTTTTATTCTTAGATTTATTTAAACCAAGTTGTTTTTCTAACTTCTTAATAACTTTTTCCTCATCTTCGTTCGCCTTTAAAAACATATTTTTCCTTTGATTCTCCATTTGTGACTTAAGTTTTTCAGTTTCTTTAATTTCCTTTTTTCTTTCTTTGTCAAGGATATCATGGATCATTGGTTTTGGTACTTTTTTCTTAAACAAAAATCAATAAAAAATTAATATAATATAAACAATAACTATAAACTTAGGATATAAGTCAAGACATCTTTCAAGCATTTACATAGCAATGTTGGCCTAGAGGCTTGACCGGGAGACCCATAACCCTAAGTTCATATTTTAAAAACATGCCTGGGAACCTAAATGCCCTAAACCATATTATCTATATGCACGGTTGAAGTTTGTTTGAAGGAAAATATCATGATTTAGACCTAAAAGTGATAGTGTGTGTCACGCATACTAAGCGTATCACCTGCTTGTCTGTTAAGACAGCAAATGAAATAACAAATACAGGAATCTGAGAAACAATGTCTATATAAATGAATAAATGTAGCACCACTATTTTTATATTCATTTACATAGTGAATGTGTAATTTGGAATTACTGGAATATCTTCCTGTTTTGAGTGATTTGGAGTTTTTAGGGCGACAGCATAACGTATCACGTGTAGGATTAAATAAAGTTTATTTTACCTTAACTTTAACATCTGAAGCTGAGGAGTCATCAGGTCTCTTTACAAATTTGCCAGGTGAAAATGATGGCTCCGATTTTTTTTTCAAATAGTGTTCCTTACGGTGTGTTTTTTTAAGTTGTCTTTTCTCTTTTCGAATAGCTTTACGTGAATTAACTAAACTTGAACGAGGCTTTTGGTTAGATTTCTTCATGGTCTTTAATATTTATTGCATAAATGTAAAACGAAAGTAAAACTTTAAATGAAGCACTAAAAAAATTTCAATTATAATAAGTACTTTTCAATTAATTAAAAGATAGAGAAATGGTAACAAATACAACGAAGGTTATGTTCATATTTTTATTATTTGTTTTGACACAAACTCATGTGCTAAACGTGAGTGTGACATCTATGTCATAGTTATTAGTTGACATAGAGTGTTTAACATTTAGGTCTGACGAATGACGATTGACAAAAGCTGTTACCACTAAATGGTTACAATACAGCCCACAATCCACATGCTTTCTTGTTTTATTGATATAAAATATATACGTGTTGAATTGTATTCACCTCTTTCGGGATTTTTAAAGTCGCTTAATAGCTGAAAAAGACACCAAGTATCAAAACACCTTGACGATACACTATACCGGCATAATATGAAGCTGAAAGTAGGGAATAGGGATAAGACAATTTTAAGCAGGATCCGATTATAACGCCTTAAATACATATAATATTCACTGATTGGATAGCATGGATTCGATAGGAGTTTAAAGAGATAGTGAGAATTTTGACATTTACTAGGGAAGGTAATTTAAACTCCATCATCTGCATAAGTTCCATGTAGTTTAATAGAAAATACCAATAAATAATAATTATGATGATGCAAATGTACATTATTGACATTTTGGAAACAAACTGAAGTCTTTGATTGAACGTCCAGTAATATTGTACCTACATTATATTGTGTTTAAAATTTAAATGGTTGTTTTGGAAACATTTCAAAAGTGGAAACGATTTACTGCTCGGATCGTATCCTCATGACGGAAGTAGATTTCCTCTATCCAAGTCCATAGCTAAAAGCTCAAAGCAGCAGTCTTCACTCTTCCGCTTGACAATTCGACTCTTGACAATATATATCATAATATACTTTTCGAAGATCTTTACGCTGATTTGTCTATGAAAAATAAAATCCCCGGAGTGCAGACGATTCGGAATGATGAATGCTTTGTTTTGAATTACTTTGTGGACTATTTAAGATTCAAGAGAACCAGTGTTTGGCTTATTGGATCGAGGCTTTTTGTTAAAACGGAGAAATATATCTAAAGGAATGATGGTGGAGGGTTCTGCATTTACTCGGAACGATGTGTTTCAAATGGCAATACGTGTGGCATTCGTATCTGCTGTTACTTACTTCTCTATTAAGTGGCTGGTTAATCAGATAGATCCCACTTCGAAAAGTCGAAAGAAAGCAGAAGAAAAGGCGCGGGAACAGTTACGCAAGTACGTATTGATTTTTATTTTTTCCAATTTTTCATCTCATAAAATATTAATTATTATGCAATGTGCTGTAAAAATAATTAAGATTTATTATTTGTCAATTTTTCAACCCTAACTATGATGTGGATATGTGCAATGTGCATTATAGTGTGATAGTATTCTAACCTCTTTGCTATGCATACTATATGCATAGTTGCCAGTTGAGCTTATTATTTCAGTCTTTTGCCAAATTCTCATTGTGCTATTTATGGAGACACGGGCATTGTTTCTGAACTAATTCTATTGTTTTGAGAAAATTCATTAATATGTTGTAGCATTTCTTAACCAATTCACCAGATTTTTATCATTTGTATCACTTAGTTCTTTCAATTATTAACTAGCTTACTAGCTTAAAATCTAACACAGTCACTGTAATACATGGAACTCATTGTCACTTTCATACTAGAAACTTGAGTATAGCTGTGTTTGCTACATACATAGACATGCATAAGGCTTTTTTATATCAAAAGGGTAAGAGACTTCTTGTTAAGGGACACTATACCCATAAATACTTACAGTCAACAATGTTCATAATTCTGATGCCAATGACTGGCTATAATGTAAGTATCAAGCTTGAAAAATATAAAATTTAATCAAAATTGCACAAGTTATAGGAATTGAAAAGTAGAAAATGATCAAATTAAGTGTGATATATGCTTATATAGGCAATAAAAATTGTAAGAATAGAATAAATAGTGCATATGTTAAGGGTCTCTTCCAGAGCTGGCCTTGGCAGTAAGCACTCAGTGGTGTTTGACAAGTTGACTGACCATGAAATGATCATCGCTTCACAACTTGTGGTCCCAGATGAGATCAGCGTAAGTTTATATTAAAATTTGAATACAACTTTTTATTTGACTTTTATGTCTTGTCCAAAATGTAAAATAATATAATGGTTAAACTTAAATACAACTAAACTGTTTAAAAAGTTTCTTACACACTTCAATTCAAAGATATCAAGTAAGTAACTTAGGCTTTTTTAATTAAAAATTATTGACAGTTAAAGAAAAAACATCTTTGAATTTTTGTGTTCTTGTAGGTGAACTGGAAGGATATTGCGGGTCTTGACAATTTAATCATGGAACTGCGTGAGACTGTCATTTTGCCTATTCAAAAGCGGGAGTTATTTGCAGACAGTCGACTGACTCAGCCACCAAAGGGAGTCCTTTTGCATGGTCCACCAGGTAATAATCTTATATAGAATAATAAAGAATATTAGGGCATTTATAAAGGAGACATTTTTAAGTACTTGCATTTATTTACAATTCTTTCTTCACGTCATGATAAAATAATATAGCGTAAGAAACACCCAACTAACTATCACATACAATATGAGTTTTCTTCTATAAATAATGGAGTTAACACATGTTAATTTCAATAGAAAAGGCTACTGCTGGTTAGTAGTTACAATATTTTGCTGTTCCACAACTGAGCGTTTTTCAAGGCAGTTTTTGCCGCGCACCACCACTATGTGGAACCAGCTGCCCACTGAAGTATTTCCAAACCAATTCGACTTAGGGTCCTTCAAGAAAAGAGCGTACCAATCCTTAAAAGGCCGGCAACGCACTCGCGAGCCCCCTGGCATTGAGTGTCCATGGGCGGCGCTATCACTTAACATCAGGTGAGCCTCCTGCCTGTTTGACCCCATTCTATAAAAAAAAAAAAATTGGAAACAATCATTATAGCCACAAAGGTAGCCCTAACATGCGTGGCATCTAATCATAAAATAAATATATTTCAGGTTGTGGAAAGACTTTAATAGCAAAAGCGACAGCAAAGGAAGCAAACATGAGTTTTATTAACCTCGATGTGTCAATGTTAACTGACAAATGGTACGGAGAGACACAAAAGCTAGCTGCTGCCGTCTTCAGTCTTGCTGTTAAGCTTCAGCCGTGTATTGTGTTTATAGGTATGTCTATGTCAGTTTTAAGATCTGTGTTTGTATATCAATGTAATTCCAATTATTTTGTAGTTTAGTAACAGAAGATGTTTTTAAATGTCATAAGTAATAAAAATCATATAATAATACAAATGAATAAAATACATTAAACTTTTAGGTTCAAACAGTTTTTGCAAGATATATAAATTTTTGAAAATTCAAATAAGCAATTGCGTTGCTTTGAAAATAAAGTTTTTTTTTTTGTACTTACACACTATATTAATTAAACTATATTAATTATTAAACGAAGACGAAAATAAAAGTCTATTATTTAAATTATCAATCCCTTTTTAAGCTTTTTACAATATCCTCATAATTAAACAACATTGAATTCAATCCCGTTGACTTTGACTTTAGTCAACTCCAAACCAACTGAAGATAATGAAGAAACAAACAATATTTCTGGATAATCTAATATTTCAGATGAAATCGAATCTTTCCTGCGCACACGCAACTCTCACGATCACGAAGCAACGGCCATGATGAAGACCCAGTTCATGTCTCTATGGGATGGACTTATCACTGACCCCTCTTGTACCGTTATTATTATGGGTAAGTCGTAACTTAAAAAAAAAAAAATAAACAAATACAGTGTTATGTAATTACGTGATTGCTATTTATTTATTTAATTATTGCTTACAAATATAACAATACAAAATACAGTAGAACCTCGTTAAGTCGAACCTCGATAAGTCAAAAACCTCCAAATCTCGAAAAAATGTTTTGTTCCCTTACCTTAAAACACCAAAACCTCCATTACTTGAAATCTTGACCCTCTGTTAATCGAAATAATCACCGAGTCCCTACAAGCCATTTTGGTACATATTTTCACTCTATAACTCGAAAAATTAAATTTGACCTCTGTATCTCGAACATAGGAACATTTTATTTTACAACCTTTACAACTTGATCATTTGGAATTTATTATCTCTATTGTTCGAACAAAAATAAGTTACCGACTTTAAGAACTTGCCGCCAATGTGAGTACACTATTGTTTCTTAGAAAACATTTTAGGAGTATACAATAATAAACTCTTTATGTTGAATCAAAATCCGCCAAAGTCGAAATCCTCCATAAGTTGAAAACTCTATAACTCGAATTTTTTGGCGTCTCCCTTGATGTTCGACTTATAGAGGTTCTACTGTATACATTCACGATAATTACTTGGGGATTAGTACTTTTTGAAATAATTACATCTTTCTATCTCTATATCTATCTACAATAATAATAACAATATTATAAAGATATATTTTAATTTATAAAATACTGAACCTAATCAAAAATAATTTCCCTTAACTTTTATTTTAACATAAACTTCATTTTTTTTAATTAATATTTATTGCTAATATTGGTTTGTAGGTAGGAATAAAATTTCGTAAAATATAATTAAAAAAATACTAAATATATTACAAAAAAGTTAAATCCTGCAAAGCCGAGTCTCAGTCTAGAGAACCTAGAATTAAAAAAAAACAAAACTGGAGTATTTCAAATAAGATAATTTATGCAAATTCTACGGGATATTTGCTCATAGATTACATAAATTTATGCTTAAATAAATTTCTTGAAAAAATATAACCGGCTTTAAATACAAAATAGCAATATTTCTTATTTGGGGCCGTTCATAAAATACGTTCGCATATAAGGGGCGGGGAGGGGCTGAGTGTGAGTGTGACAAGGGGGCCGGGGGTTTAGGACGTGACGTTCGCCGTTTATCATTATTTGAAAATCCTTGGATTTCTGAATAATAAAAATATTTATTAATTTATTTAAATTTGATTATAACTAAATAAATATTTTTAATTTTCAGCATTTGTGTACTATCATTTAGAATTTATCATACTCATCAGGGGTTGTCCTTAGTTTTTGTGACGAAATATTTCTAGGGGGGTCACAGAAAGTGTGACACAGCGTGACAATAGGGGTGGAGGGGGTCACAAAACGCTGATTTTAGTGTGACGTATTTTATAAACGGCCTCTTTGATTGTCACCAAAGGAATTAAATGAAGTCAACAATAGTTAATTTATTTATACATATATGGGTTTCTTAAAGGCTAATTTTAGGAACCCGTTTGACACCATGATCACCTCGGATCGGTCTCTGTGTTTGATGATCCACAAATACATATCTTTGGTTTACAATTGTACGAATAAACAAAACTAAAAATGTAGGAGCAACAAACCGACCTCAAGACCTGGACAAGGCGATCCAGCGGCGTATGCCTGCCACTTTCCACGTGCCCATGCCCAACGAGTTCCAAAGGGAGAGGATCCTGCAGCTGATACTTCACAAGGAACCCGTTGCCCCTGATGTAAGTATATTCAGGTTAAAAATAAATAAAGTACTTTTCACTGAAATATTTCGAAATCAAAACAGATTTTGATGAAACTTCTTAATTCATATTAAATTTGTCCAAATATTATTAGATAAGCTTAATTTATTCCTTGAAACATTCATCCCTCTTTACAAAAAAACCCATTTAAAATTTAATACAAAAAAAAACGACGGGTTGCACTCCGGGAGTGCCGGCAGAAGTGAAAACATGAATATTAACGTTGTGCATTTTTGATATTTTGGAATGGTTAGTGAATAGTTTTGCACGAATTACTTTAATTATCAGTATAAAAGTAATATAATTTATGTGGTAGAATACAATATTTATTTATTGCGCTATCGTACACAAACATGACAATTTATATTACATTAAATACGCCGCGCCAGCTGTCTACTCTCCATCCGTCTTACGAATTTTCGATCAGGTCACGTGTCCTGACGCGAGTTTAACATTTTTTACCCATTCCAAAAAAAGTGTACAACGCCGCTGAAGAAGTTTTCACTTCAAAAATTTTTATTTCCGAGGACCTCTTATAGAGTATAAGCCTCCTCCAACTGGCTCCATCTCTCTCTATCTTGGCCATTTACTACCAATTTTCTCCAACAACTTCGCTAAGCTCGTGAGCCCATCGTGCAAGCGGGCAACCTCTCTTTCTTTTCCCTGGTGGCCCTTTCCAGCCCGTTACCCTATTTGTCTAACTGCCATTGTTCATGCGAGCCGTGTGGTCCGCCCATTTCCAGTTTAGTTATTTGAAATAGGATTTTGGATTATAAATTATATAAAATTAAATTAATCTACATTGTTTTAAATCAAACATAAAATAAATTTTAAAATTCAAACGACTTTAAAATGAACAGGTCATTAAAAAAGATAAAATTTAAACCGATTTTGATAAAATTTTCGGTAAAAACATATGTACCGGATTTTATTAACAGTCAACTAAATTCTTGGAAACAAAATCTTATGTTGAAACAATTTTTATTGAATTTATTCTGCATTAGTCTTAAAGGTTGCGGTCTTAAAGCTTAAGAAAGGTTCGTAACAGACATATGTGATTACCATAATTATTTCCAGATTTTGTCAAGCAGAAATAAATAATAATAAAAAATTACCAGCAAAGCGGATTAAGATAGCGGTAGAGAGAGTGAGATAGGAGCGGTTTGAGATAGGCACGTAACAATGCTTTCTTTAACATTAATCAGTACATACTCTACCGAATATATCCAGCTCTGAATAAGAACTGTTTAATCCGTTATAATCGCGAAGAATTCGAAAGAGAGGTGCCTGAACTTCTAGATTGTTTTAGCAGACGTAATTTGGAAAATTCTGCTGATTTTAAACCTTGCTTTGGGACTTATATATAATTACATGCTGACAGTTTTTTTTAAATTTATATTCTATAAAGGTCAGTCAAACACATAAACGCTTGGCAATTAAATGTTGACTGACTTTATTTAATTCACGTCTCTATGAATCACGTTTTATTAAAATTTCAGATCGAGTACAAGAAGTTAGCAGCCAGCTCCGAAGGCTTCTCGGGGTCTGATCTCCACGAAGTGTGTCGTCAGGCGGCTGTCTACCGTGTCAGGGATTACGCCCGAGAGGAGATGGCCAGGGAGAAGGAGGTATTTGCCCTTGTATTGTTTGGTTTTCTATTTCTTGATGTTGCTTTGTAAAGACACATTTTTAAAAAATATTTTTCAAACTATTATTACTAGGAAGCCGCAGTGCTCGCAATTCTGCTTCGCTTTAGCACAAACTTGAGCGGAGCGAGTGTTCAACTCAATTTTTAATGATGAGTAAAAATAGATAGGTTCAAAACATTTAATTTAAAGATTTGATTTTGTTGAAAGCACTTTTTAGTTTTAGGTCTCCTTCGAAGTTGTTTTTCCGCTTATTTTGTGATTTATTCGTAAATATTATTGAGTTTTTATAGCCTATAGCACGGGAAATTTTTCCATCTTTAATTTAAAAAAAGAATTTTCAAAATCGGTTAAGCCGTGCAAAAGCCTTAGTGTTTGTACAGAGTGTCATAAGAGTGGGCGCATGGGAGCTCAATTAAAACAACAACATAAAAAGTAAAAGAAAATTTCACTAAAAGAATGAACGTAATGCACAGTGTTGCCACCATAGACAATACTTTTCCTTATACTGTCTAATTTGTTTTTATACTTCTGTCCCTGTGGAATAATTTTGTTTATTTGTTTCATCTGGCAATTAACGAATTACGAAGGCAACAGCCGAAGGTTAAAAAAAACAAAAACTAATTTAAATAAAATAAAAATCACAATTAATATTAAGGCTAAACAATCTGATGTTTGGAATTTTAATGCGAAGACTAGATTAAATATAGATTTCACGAGATAATAAATGCAGACACCGTGCAACGTGCGGCAATTGTAACTCCATGATTCTGCCGATTCCATGATATACGGCTACGTAAACGTTGTCTATAAAAATTACGAAAAAATCATATCCAAAAAGTAATTGATAATTTTTGAATAAATAAATTGTTTTATTTTTCATTTATTAGAACGTTATAAGTACAGTCAAACTTGGATAAACGAGAGTTCAAGGGAGCACAATCTCATTCTAGCTTAAAGAGGTTTCTCACTAATCCGAGTTTCTCGCTAATGCAGGTACATGGGTAGCGTTTCTCTCTTATAGAGAGAGGTACGCAGCAATAACAAGTCACAAAGTCACAGTCTATATTATATTTTTATTTAGTACTTATTTATACTTGAAAAAATCCTTCAACTTCGTTTGGGTTCTGTTTTTTGTAATTTAAATGTTTTTCTCTGACTCATAAATTTTGTCGAATACAGTAGAACCTCGTTAAGTCGAACATCAAGGGAGACGTATGTATGTATTTTTATTGTAAAGTTCCTCCTAAATAATATAAATAAATAAGCTCGACTGTCGCTTATAGAGGTAAAGATAAGTAGCAGTCTCACTTACGGAGGTCCATGAGGGAAATACGACTCTTTTACAGAGGTTTCTGATTCTCGATAATAGAGGTTTAAAATGACGGGTCCCGGCTATTACTCTCAGGGTAGATCTATAGTCCACTTAGACTTTGCTCTGACTTAACTATCGAGCTAAACACAGTCGGTATTTATAGAGCAAACTCAATTCTCCCTAGTGTTGGCTTAGCTTAATCTCAATCCACAAATCGACACTTACCAAAAACTTTGACTATAAGCCTAACAAAAATAATGGCCCAAAATTTGCTTTACCATCATATCTTTTACTGGACTTTTTATTTTTGTCGGTTTTTAATGAACGTGTTGCCATTTTTATCGGAGTTCCATAGACTTTGGGAAAAATAAATTTGAATTCAAAGAAATTATAAATGATCTTGATAAATACCTATGAAATGCATGAAATAAAATAATTACACATTATTATGGTATTTATTGTTGTTTATTTATATTATTTATGTAATTGTTCAAACCCCATTTTTGAGAAATCTTAAAAATAACTGGTGTGATTTTGTATGTCACCTGCAGCCCTGCAATTGGCATATTATAGTGACAACGAAATTCAAACTATAACCTAACCAAAACATTGCGATCCGTTCTACGTAATAAAATTATTGTCATCTTTAAATAATTAATACATTTTCTAAAGGTTACTCGTGAATTTCTAGTTTTGCAATAATAAAATAAATGAATACATAAATAACAATAAATTGAAGATATATGTGTACCGTTTTAGATTTTTAAATATTTGTTATTGTTAACTTTTTTAAAGGATAATAAACAAAGTATTGCATGAAATGAAACATCAATTTGTATTTTGACATTTTCTGTCTTAGCTTGGGCTTAGCTTAATCTCACCGTTAAAATGTCTATAAATACGAAATCATAGTTTAACCTTAGTGTACACTAAGCAAAGTTTTTCGTAAGGTAAGTCTGAGCAAAGCCAATGCACTATAGTCTCACTCTCACTTATAGAGTTTTCTCACTTATCCAGTTCTCACATACCCAAGTTTGACTGTAGTTATTTTTATAAATAAATAATTTAAAATAGTGATTTTTTTTATCAATCTCTATTCAAAGTCTATTAAGAAGAAAAAAATACGAAACAGAAATCAGGCCAAGCCTAAAGTTTTGGTTTTTTTGGTTAAAATTCAATGAACATTTCAGTCTCAAGACAGCAGAAACAGTACGGAGTCAGATGACGAATACACAGACGCGATGCGTCCCATCACGATGGAGGACTTACGACATTCCTTGGCCAAGTTGAAGGAGTCCAAGATCCAGTGCGGGTCGCTGGCGCCATCTATGAGGATAGAGCTGGACTAAATCAAGCCACGGAAACTCTGGAATTTTCCACACTTGAATGTTCCACGAAGAGGTTTTAGAATGATCGCGGAAGTCAATGATTTTCTGGATTTTGATGTTTAAATCTTTGGTGTATCTGGAATCATGGCGATTCCGGAAATATACGTAATGTTCCGCGAACATTCTAAAACCATAAGCGTTTTGGGATATTCAAAAGCTTTTAGATTAATTTCGAAATACTCAAGAATTTCCGCGAAGATTGTAATTGTTTAACGCTTCTGGACATTTCGCGAAGATTCTGGAAATTTCGGAATTTGTAGAATTTTAATAGTTAAATTGACTTGTTGAGTTACGGCTTTTTGAACGTTTTGGTTCTGGGACGAATGTATTTATTTGTTTTTTTCTCAAAATTCAACTCAAAAATTATCCAGCGTAGATTTTAATTAGTTTTTATAAAACTTAAGTTATTTGAGGTCACACAATATAATCCTTCAATAGCTATTTGATGTCTATAGTATTTAAATAAGGGGCCTAATATTATTGTACTGTATATGAACTCGATTGACTATACTTGATCGCCGAAGGTCCCGGGTTTGATTCTGGGATATAAAAAAGCTGCTTGCTTATCGATCAATGATATCACATGAACAGGAACATTTAATTAGTGTAATATTTAAAAGTAAATTTTGACATAAATTATTAGATAGATAGCTAGCTAAATAAACCCGAAAAACACGGATTTATCGCAATTTTGCAATTATTAAATGAAAAATGATGACTTATATTTAAATTACAAAAAAATTGTAATATTCTGATAAATGCGTTGCGTTAGAATCTATGGTATCATCAATTGAAGCTGGTTTTTTAACTTAACACGAATTTGATGCTTTCTGTACATAATCTAAAATAAAGATTGTTTTTGTTTGTAATCAATAACCTCTAAACGGCTGAACCACTTTTTTTTATTCTATATTATCACTGATATATCTACTTTCAATAGGAGCGTATTTTTTTATGTCTCATATTTTTGGTTGATATCTTACTTTTAAATAATTTCTTGAATGTTTGAATTGAAATATAATTTGTGCTTAAAAGTCCATTGACGACGGCTGTAAGCTACGACGGTGACACTGCAGAGCACATATTAAGTTTTGAAAGCTCTGAACAGCTTTTTCTTGCATCGTTATTACAATGTAATTGTTAATTTGTTATGCCCAAAATTCCACTCAAATATGGTTTGTGAGTTTAAATCGAGTGGATTCACTGCTTATACAGGTTTATGTAGATAAATTGTAAATAAAGGGAAATAAAATGTTGAGAATGTTTTTGTTTTATTATCGACTTTATTCAATTATTTTTTTAATCAATTACCCTCTAAAAAAATTAGCGTCTTTAATCAATTCAAAAGGGCATTAAAGATGCATTAGAATGAGCCTACTAGACTAAAATTGGGATAGCTGATGGCGACGCGTATCTCGTTCGTACATATACATATTGTTACGAAGACGGGTCGACTACAATGTTTCTAGATTTTTCCACTACTTAGAGAACTTTTCAGCAGGCTGAAATGTGATTTCTGACCGTTTCAGGGGAGGGTCAATCACATATTAGAAAATCGCAATTTACATAATGTTACCCTAGTTTTCAGGAGCCTGAAACATTTTTTCAGGCCGTTTCAGAACACGTGTAGTCGAATGGTACACTTTTCAGGAAACCCGTTTTCAGGCGTTTTCAGGCCTGGTTATACCCCTTTGATGAAGGAATGTTCTAGAACGAATTTTCTAGGTGTGGGACAAGGACGGAATGATACGCGAGAGAGAGGGAAGATCGGAACCTTCTCGAAGCTAGACCGAGCACTCTAGAACGCCGTACGACAAGGACGGAGCAATGTGCGAAAGGGATAGCTAGTACGCACGTTCTAGAATTGTGCGATCGCTACTCAGTTGCGCTGCCGCCTAGAGAGTTCTCGAACATCGCTCCCAGGGATATATAAGCGAGCCGAAACGCGACCAGTTAGTTCAGTTTTGAATGCGATACCAAGCGATAAACACCGGAGTGACAAAGTGCGAATATAGTGAAGAAAAGTGAATACAAGTACTGTGTGAAGTGCGTGTTATTAGAGTAATTAGTGACAGTATTTTGTGTGTTTATTTAGTGAATTTTTGTGCGTAATTTCCAGTTTTTAGTGTTAACAAATTCCTCGTAGATTTAATTGAAAATAAACCCTTGAAGAGATTTACGGCGTTTCTATCCGATCCCCTAGCTCGTAACATTTTGGTGTCAGAAGTGGGATAGAAAAATGCCAATTACTCCAAGGGAGAATCAAGAGGAGTTTGTAGCTGAGTCTTCAGCTGCGGAGGGAGTCCAGACAAGGGCGCAATCAGCACGCGACGCTGCCCGACGACAAAGTTTCGATGCGAACCGCGGGATGGGTGAAAGCAACGATGCCAACATGCTTCTTGCTCTGCGCCAAATGATGGAAGAACAGGCACGACGTCAAGAGGAACAGGCACGACAAATGATGGAGGAACAGGCACGCCGGCAAGAAGAACAGGCACGCCGTCAAGAAGAACAGGCACGCCTAATGATGGAAGAACAGGCTCAGACACGTCGTATGATGGAGGAACAGGCACGGCGTCAAGAGGAGCAGGCTCATCAGATGATGGAGGAACAGGCCCGCCGTATCGGAGAAAAACTTGGTGACCTGAAAATACAGGTAGAGAAAAAGATCGAGAACTTGGAATCTGATATGGACTGCAAATTTTCGAAACAGGACAAACGTATTCTCGGATTAGAACAAGAGATGCAGTGCCTGAAGACCAAAGGTGTCGTAACGACTGTAGCACCATCTGGAAATCTGAAAGTACCTCCCTTTGACGGTACATCTTCCTGGGGCGCGTACAAAATACAGTTTGAGACTGTGGCAGAGTCAAACGGGTGGAATGACGATCAGGCTGTCACCGCCCTTATGTTGGGACTGCGAGGCGAAGCCCTGGACGTGTTAGAAGTCATGACAGGTAAAGTGACACTGACGCGCCTGCTGGATGCTCTGGAGTCACGTTATGGGGACTCAAATTTGGAGCCAGTCTATAGGGCTCAATTACGGGAGAGAGCGCAGCGACCGAGTGAGAGCTTGCAAGAATGGGGTCTGGAAATAGAGAAGCTGGTAAGAAAAGCCTACGCATCCTTACCAGATGTAGCAGACAAGATATTAGTGCAAACCTTCATTGACGGAATAAGAGATCGTGAAGTCAGGATTAGTGTGAATCTTGGTCACCACAAGAACCTGAAGGATGCTCTTGCCCATGCGCTGGAGGTAGAGGCGATTCGGAAAGATTCTCGACCTTACCGCATTAGGGCTGTCACGGAAAAACCAAACTCGTGTCAACGTGGACCAACCTGTTACCTCTGCGGGGAAGTGGGGCACATGAGGTTTTCGTGCCCAAAGAAAGACTTCCGAGGTGATGTGAAGGTTAGACGCGGGAATACCTTGGTTATCGACGGAGTTGTCAATGGAACTAAGTGTGACCTAACACTGGATACCGGAGCTTCACGAACCGTAATCAGATACCAACTTCTGAAGTCATTTTATGGAAGCCCTTCTCGAGGAATTGTACAGCTTGTTACAGCTACAGGTCAGCGTATAACCGATCGGGGAGAAGGTATCGCAACCTTCAAGATTGGTGGAAGATTTTACAGACACAAGGTTGTTCTTGCCGACATAGTAGATGACTGCATAATCGGGTTAGACTTTATGAAGCTGTACAATTGTAAAATAGATCTGGAAAAAGGAATCTTTAAGTGTGGAGAACAGGAAGTTTGCTTAAAAGGACACTCTACAAATAGTGGTTTTGACGTCTGTAGAGTTATCAATGTGGACGGACAGGCCAGTAATCAACAAGAGTGGAAAGTTACTGAGACCTATGAGGAAGCCTTGTCAAGACAACTATCAAAGGCAGAGGAACAATTAAATAAACTTTCTGACATGATATCTACCCACGAAAGAGAACTAAGAAGAAGTTCAGATGTGTCTCAACAACACTGTGAAAAGGTCAACAAACAGGACGGAAGGGAGATTGGCCATGTGCGAATTCTTAGAACAGACACCATTCGTTCAGATTGGGGTGGAAAATTGATGCAGATAGCACAGCAAGAAGATTGTGACATTAAACCAATTCTGGATTGGATGAAATCATCAGCTGTCAAGCCGCAGTGGAGTAAAGTCGCATCTACAAGTACCACTACTAAGAGTTACTGGGCTCAATGGGATAGTTTAGTTCTACATAATGGAGTGTTATGTCGCAAATTGAAAAATGCTCAAGGCGATCATTTGCAGATAGTTGTGCCAAGATCCAAGGTTCGCGACATATTGGAAATGTTTCATACTGACTTGTCTAGTGGACATTTAGGAGTAAAGAGGACTCTTATGAAGATTAAAGAAATATTTTATTGGATACACTATCGTGAAGATGTTGAAGACTGGATCAAGAAATGTAAAGATTGTGCAGCTATTAAGGATTCGCAGACTCGGTCTCCATGGGAAAGGATAACGGTGAATGAAAGTGATGATGCTCGGGACGAGCATGTCTAAGGAGGGGGTAGTGTTACGAAGACGGGTCGACTACAATGTTTCTAGATTTTTCCACTACTTAGAGAACTTTTCAGCAGGCTGAAATGTGATTTCTGACCGTTTCAGGGGAGGGTCAATCACATATTAGAAAATCGCAATTTACATAATGTTACCCTAGTTTTCAGGAGCCTGAAACATTTTTTCAGGCCGTTTCAGAACACGTGTAGTCGAATGGTACACTTTTCAGGAAACCCGTTTTCAGGCGTTTTCAGGCCTGGTTATACCCCTTTGATGAAGGAATGTTCTAGAACGAATTTTCTAGGTGTGGGACAAGGACGGAATGATACGCGAGAGAGAGGGAAGATCGGAACCTTCTCGAAGCTAGACCGAGCACTCTAGAACGCCGTACGACAAGGACGGAGCAATGTGCGAAAGGGATAGCTAGTACGCACGTTCTAGAATTGTGCGATCGCTACTCAGTTGCGCTGCCGCCTAGAGAGTTCTCGAACATCGCTCCCAGGGATATATAAGCGAGCCGAAACGCGACCAGTTAGTTCAGTTTTGAATGCGATACCAAGCGATAAACACCGGAGTGACAAAGTGCGAATATAGTGAAGAAAAGTGAATACAAGTACTGTGTGAAGTGCGTGTTATTAGAGTAATTAGTGACAGTATTTTGTGTGTTTATTTAGTGAATTTTTGTGCGTAATTTCCAGTTTTTAGTGTTAACAAATTCCTCGTAGATTTAATTGAAAATAAACCCTTGAAGAGATTTACGGCGTTTCTATCCGATCCCCTAGCTCGTAACAATATTAAGTTTCTCATGTAAATAAAAATACATTTTTGTAATGAGAAATAAAGTTCTTTGAACATACTTTAAGAACAAAATGGCTTCAGCGTGCGACTCTCATACCTGACGTCGTAGGTTCGATCCCCAGTTGTAATCCAATGGACTTTCTTTCTATGTCCGCATTGAACATTCACTCGAACAGTAAAGGAAAACATCGTGAGCTTTGCCGAGACCCAAAAAGTCGACGTGTGTCAGGCTGAGGCACAGAAGGATCACCTAGTTGCCTATTAGATTGACAAATGACCCTGAAACAGATATAAAAATCTGAGACCTGAAAATGTGGTAGCGCCACTAATGGATTATGAAACTAACGTCAAGTGTATTTCAGTGTAAATTTTTGACAGCTCGATTTTTTATGGAAGTGATTTACAAACAGTCCAAAATTTGTCAAATCAATTGTTTCTCTTCTATTTCAATAGCTTGAAAACGTCATTAAAGCAACTTTGAAATCAAAGGAATTGATATTAACGAACGAATAAAAATGATACAGTGCTTTTATTCAGAGATCAGTCGGGGTGTTTCAGAAAGTACCTACCTATTGTTTAATCTCTAGATTACTAGGCCGACAAAGCTACACATCATTTCATGGTATTACTTTAAAATTTACAAAAAATTAAAGTAACACTTTTGTTATCGAGGACATTGTTCGCGCCCTGAATATAAAAGTATGATTGAATGAACGAAGATCTGGGTTTATTTCTAAATATTTTGTTAATATACTTTTTTCACTTAATAAGGAATTGATTCTGCGACCTTTACATAAGCGGTTGGACATTTATAATAATAACTAAGTCATATTTATTTCTTGAAACAATCATCCATATTTACAAAAGATACCGTAACACAAATGTTTTTATTTTGTTTAACTTCTTACAGAGTATACGCGTCCTCCAACTGGCTCCATCTCTGTCTATCTTAAGCATTTTTCTCCCAATCTTCCCCTCTAACTTCGTATAATTATGGACATTTATGACACACAAATATCTAAATAGGTATACTGTTTAAACAAAACTTGACAAGAGATGAGTAGTTAATATTACTTTTTTTGTATTTATTAACACTTTATTGCACATAACTTAAACAAAGATACATAGTACGCTAGCGTAACCTAAGCACTAATAAAAGAAACAGATAAAAATGTGGTTAGTTGTAGTGATGCCGTTTGACAGTAAACATACCAAAAGATTTTCTAGAAAACTTAAACTTTTTCTGTTCAACTGGCGTAATTCTAATATCCGAACACGACCCAAACGTCTCCTGTGTCCCACACCCCATGCCCTCTGTGCCATCGCTACAATGCCCCCAATTATTCCCAGCTACATACCTCCATTGTAGGACACAATGGTCGCAAGATATTTTAGGCAAACGGTACTGCACCGTATAATTTCCATCACGGTGTGGAAAGAAGTAAAACCCGCCATTTTTCAACTCGAGTGGGTATCTGTCAAAGCACTCTTGGCTTTCGGCGTCTGGGCACAGATTAAGGTACCAATAACCCTGGTGAAAAGCTGTTATTTCGATGGCAACATTGATAATCTGTTTTGATGTGAAGTTAGCAACGATGGTGCCTGGTCCAAATTTCCCGCCTAGTTCGTGTGGTCGCGGCGAGGGTAGGTCATATGCGTCACCACAGATACCGCATCTATGAATAAGAATTACATCTATGATTCAATAAAATGTTCCGAACATAACCTTGAAGAGTTTATAGCTTTGAAATTACGTCCTTTCAGAGCCAGAGTCTTATGCGTAAATCCTTAGGAAAACTGTGATTGCCATTATTATTGCACACAAAGAAAAAAAAGGTTTTACCTTGTTTTATAATAATAAAGTAGGGGGTTTGACGTTTGTTTATATTTGTCAAGTGATACCAGCGCTACTAGCGGCGAAGTTTGGCAGTTTTCTTCCCCATTGTAAGTGTTGACTTGTAACCAAAAAGGAAAGACTTAGGAAGATAACTATGACGGGGTCAGTTTTATTGACGCTTTATAAAAGAGTTTACTCCTCCCTCCAAGGCTGGTAAAACTAGGTCTTGGATGTCCAGGGGCTTTTGTGACGATTCTATGGCTGTCCCGCAGACTCGTTTGCCTTCCTACATTATATACTAAAGAAGGAAAATGCAACTTAGACTATTATGCTATTAGACTACTTAACTTCGAAAGGAGTAGTTTGTTATTTCAATATACAAATTATTATTCGTCTTAAACATACCTTCCCTTGTTCTTATTATGTTGTCGGGCAAAACCGCCGCAATTGAGGCCTGTATCGTCATAATCAGGCGGTGTTTTAAAACCTAGCCGCCAAGCCGTGGCTCTTCCCGGTGGTGACCAGACCCTGGCATGGCCACACACAGATACCACTAAGGCAGCAACTGCTAGTTGCCACAACATCTAAGGACAAATTTACCAACGAATGTACGATATAAGCTATCCTTCTTTCTCAAGAACAAATTTTTTCACTTCTTTTTCGTAAACAAATACAAAATCCATCAACTTGAGTTTGATATTAATGAGCAGTGTTGTCCTAGCGGCTTCAACCTGGGACTTTCATCCCTGAGGTCGTAGATCCAAACCACGGCTGTGCATCAAGGGACATTCTGTCTATGTGCACATCTAACACTCTTCATAAAAGGTAATCAGTAAAGGAAATCGTGAGGAAACCGGCATATCTTAGACCCAGAAAGATGGTGGGATCAGGGACAGAAGGCTGATCATCTATTTGTCTATTAGAACAAACAAATGAACGAAACAAACTCAGAATTCTGATGCACAGACCTAAAAGGTTGTAGCGCCACGAGGTTTTTGTATAAACAAAATTGTATTTATTGATAAAATGAGGCTGAATTCTTAAACTGTACTTGACATTGCCTGACTGCAGTATTTGCCAGAGCATAGGAAACCAGTAGTAGTATGCACAATCTCCTTGCAACCCATAATGTTTATATTGATTTGCAATAAACAATTTAACTATTGTGTGTGTATAGGATACAGCCAAGTAACCTTGCAGTGCTTTCCAACCCACTATTATAACCGTCGATCGAACCCAAAATCACTCATAGTAGTCCCTTTTTACCAAAAAAGTTAACCGACTCAAAATAACAATATTTTTTTATTTATATTTAAGTCCTTGTATTAC
Source organism: Pieris macdunnoughi (assembly GCA_905332375.1). NCBI lineage: Eukaryota > Metazoa > Arthropoda > Insecta > Lepidoptera > Pieridae > Pieris > Pieris macdunnoughi. Next base: position 1,423,950 of record CAJOBZ010000026.1, read on the forward strand.
TAAGATATTTAATATTATAACTATGTATAAGATAATTAATTAATTTATATAAAACATTCTAATCACCTAATACCCCTTGTATGTAAAAAATATACCTTGTATGGGTATCTAATATCAATATAAAATTTGCATGCCTACTTTTATATGACTGTGTGCGGATTTTTATAAATAATAATCGATCGAAATGTACCACATTCTTTGCGAATAAACGATTTATTATTATTAGGCGATTAGACTGTTTTTTAGATGCCAAGTCATAATTCGTTAGACAACCATTGTGGTCTGAACGGTCATCAAAACGATGACATCGGTTAAAATTAGTTTAAATTCTTCAAATATCTTACCTTTCTTACCATGACACTAAATTAACGCCTACAGAAAAAATAAAGCAATTTAAAATGGTTGGATATATTTTTGCAATATTTAAGCAATGTTAACACACTGAAGTTTAAAACTATAATACGCAAATACACAAGTTTGCGTAAAAATAATACTATTAAATTTCGATTACCCTCTTTAAAGGAGATTAAATAATAATTAAAGACTCGGTCAATTTTTGACCTAATTTATTCGACATTTATATGTATGTGCTATATATGTATTTATATATACCAGCGGACCCGACAGACGTCCTCCACGATATTTTAAGCGATTAGGATATTAAACAAAGTATGAAAGTACCGGCCGCCGCGCCATCTGCCGGGCTGATTTCTAAATCTAAACCATTCAGGGCGCCACCCAAACGCATGCAAAAAAATTCATTTAAATCGGTCGAGCCGTTTATTGAGGAGTACAATAGAATAGTACGTAGTACTAGTACTTTATATATATGTAAGGAAAACATATTTTCCTATACAAACTCTTTTTATAATTTATTTTTCTTCTTTGCCGTCTGATCGACGATGTTTAATTTGTCACTACTCACTTGACATAATAGATGTAAGATGTTTTAATTTTTTTCATTACATTATTTTATTTTATAAAACCTAAAATAGAGGCTTTAAATGTTGTTTCTTTTGTATTCACAGGTGAGTGAATAATTTGTAAATATATATTTTTCATTAAATGTAAATTAATAGATATTTCTTTAGTAAATAAATCTTTTGTATTCACAGAGAAACGCAGTTGCGCCTTATTTATCCCCAGTACTCGTATAAGCGATCGATACCATTATAAAGATATATACTACGTTATCAGTCCTACAACTCAAATGGAGATGGGCAGGGCGCGTAGTGCGATATACAGATGGCTGATGGTCAAAAACCTTTCCGGTAACCTGGAATGGACTGGCCCAAAAAAAAAAAAAAAACAAGGGCAGACCAATAGATTTTCAGTGTTACTTGTAATTTTTTTTTTTAATTTTTGTTTATTTTGGTTATGCCTTCTTGGACTTTAGCCTTAGTATTTTTTTTCTCACTAGGGGTGCCTCGAAGATCGCTTATTAGTAATAAGGCCGCCCGCTGCATACCTAATAACGTATGTCATTTGTTTTTTTATTGCAACGAAGTTTAAATAAATAGAGCCATGGGCCGACAAGTTAAAAATTGTGGCTGGCAAAACTTGGATGATGTAAAAATAAAACAGGGTGGGAAAAGCCTTCTCCCGCATCTTAGAGTAATATAATTGTATATATTATGTATATTTCTTTTTGTATATTATATGTCAATAAACGCTTATTATTATATAAGTAATTTCAACGCAGATTATAAAAAGGAAGCATTGGCGAAGTTACAATCAAAAATCGTAGTAGGTATAAAGGTATATTTTGTTCGTTTCCAAGAATGACGTCACCAATATTTAGAAAAAAAAACCTTTTTTTCTTTAGAAAACACCTTACTTAAGTCTGTTGAGATCTGACATCTTCTCTTATATGCTCATCATCGCTTAGTTATCATCACTCGCCACATCCAATTCTAAAGGTCCACCTTCAGGGACTATATATTTCAATGGCGCAATACTTATATCGGAACAAGCTCCAAATGTCTCCTGATTCCCACAACCAATACACTGAGTTCCATTACTGAAGACTCCCCAATTGTTCCCCGCCACATACCTCCATTGTAGGGTACAGTGAGCACAAGATACCCCATCAGGGAGTCTGTATCTCGCAGTATAGGTTCCACCTTTCGGGGGGTAATAAAACAGACCACCATCCTCTAACTCCAGAGGATATTTATCGAAACATTCCTGGTTGGATTCCATTTTTGGATTAGGGCACAGTTTGAAGTACCAGTAGCCTTTGTGGTATGCGGTAATCTCTACAATCGTTTCGATTATTTGTCCTGATTCGTATTCGCCGACGATTACGCCCTGGCCGTAGGTTCCGCCATTTTCATGAGGTCGTGGTAAATCCATGTCGTAGGCGTCGCCGCAGATTCCGCATCTGTATAAAGAATGTAAAAGAATGAAATTTCTTTAATGGATAAGAAATTTATTTACATAACTTTGCTAAGCAATCTCATTTTTGTCTAAATAATATGATGAATGAAGTGAATACCACTTGTTCACTCAGTCTGTTTTTTTATGTATAACGTAATCTTTGTTGTTGCGTAATATTTAATTTTATTTACCCTTACAGTTGCCTGGAAAAGATTACTCAAAAGCGGCAAGCCTTCTAATTATGTAAGAGTTCTTATTATGCTGGATTGGTAAATTGGTAAACAAAGTGTCAAACAATTGCAACAATTTCATGCCTCCATATTTGTTTAAAAGTAGCATTGCTAGTTAGTACAGTATCAAAATTATGTACATATTTGTATTTAATTCATTGAAGGAAATTATGTTAATAATATAAATACATCATCAATGACTCATGATGACTTTTGTTGCGAGTTTTCAGAAGTATGTGTTCAGCATTATTAATACTACGTTGATAAAGGAGATTGCGTTTGTCAATGTCAAAACTTTTAACGTTCGTTAAAATTCAACGAAAAAATACTGATCATTCACTCTTCTGAAAACTCGCAACAAAATTCATCATGAGTTCATGATATGTTATATATATATATATATATATATATATTATAAAATTCTCGTGTCACAATGTTCGGTCCCATACTCCTCCGAAACGGCTCGACCGATTCTTATGAATTTTTTTATGCATATTCAGTAAGTCTGAGAATCGGCTACTATCTATATCATCTATCTTTCAAACCCCGAAGTGATAAGGGGTGTCCACCTCAAATTTTTAGATTGTTGTTGTTTTTTATGATACAACATACAAAATACATACAACCCCTTATTTTCACCCCTCTACTATCAACCCCTATTTTTTATTAATGTAGATAGTTATTTTTATTGAACTAAAAAAATTTCCTAAAAATAAATATGGCAAAACAATATTTGCCGGGTCAATTAGTTATTAATATAATTTCTTCCAATAAAGTAAATACAAATACATAATTTTGATCATTACCAATCCAGTATGCTAAGAACTCTTAAATAATTAGAAGGCTTGCCACTTTTGTGTGATCGCTATCAGGCAACCGAAATGGTAAATTAAATTTAGTAAACGCAACAAAATTAAAATCTATAAAATACGCTAAAAATGTCTGTTCCTGTAGCGTTTACATTAACATTTCTGTGGCTTAACGTAGACAAACGCGGACAGAAGTACTACTCTAGTGAGTATATCTACTATTAGGTTTTTATACTTAACTTACTTTCCATCATTGACCGAATACTGTCTATCAAAACCACCGCAGTTCACGCCCGTATCATCATAATTAGCTGGGGTTTTAAATCCCATTCTCCACATAGTAGCCCTGCCTGGGGGTTGCAGGACTCTTCCATGACCATATACCGTCACCACGAGTGTGGACAGAGCTAATAGATGCCACAGCATCTGAACGAAAGATTACACAACATGTTTTTTATTCGGGAATTTTTTTAATATCTATTATTTTTAAACAGTATAATCTAAAGATGACATTTCATTCTATGACTCTCATATTATGTCAATCCATTAAGTTTTTGACATACGGAAGTCTGACTTCATTATGAATCTTACTCTTATTCAACAAGTGTCTATTTGTATGTAAATGAAAATGTATATATCAATTTCGTCTTGTAACAACTAAATAGAGAATGTTTAAGAATATACAAAAAAAATTGCTTTAGATTGCGTACCTCGACTTCAATAAACTCACCTTAAATACAATCACCACCACAATTAGATTTCTATTAAACAAAAATATGACTTTTTCATTATTTATACGATTAGGTTATAGATAAAGTAAATTCTGATAAGGGACAAGGTGTTTCATGTAACCGCATCGGCTTAGCATTTCTAATTTCTATTGCTCTATGATAATCTTAATTATCGTTAGGGAAATTATTTTATTTCCTGAATAAAATAATTATATATCGTCAACTCAATATGTAGCTTAGAAAAAAGGCGAAAAAATTATTTAACGTGATAGTATTCTCAATGCTCCTATTCCACCATTTCTACTGCTGATAGAGGACAAATCTTTTTTTATATTTTTTTATTATAAATTAACTATTAAGTAATTAAGATGTCATGTAGAACATGGTATAATGGTTGCAGCTACAAACGTTGTGTATAAGAAATAACTGCTCTTTTATCAAATAAAAAAAAAGACGCGAAACGCATTCATTCTATTGTTATGTGTATTCAGATAAATTACTTTATAGTTTACGTCTTCCTTGTGATAGTTAAAGTATTTTAATAACTCCAGAGAATTGCGGACGCCAATATGACATAATAGTTATATTATATAGGGAAAGAAAATGAAATTAAAACAACAATATATTTAATTTAAAATATTAGTTATCGCTTAAACGGTAATATCAGCTTACGTTACATTACATTCTATATATTATACCAAACAGTAGAGAAAAACTACATCAATGAGTTGTATTTAGTTAATGTTGTATTTAGTTTAAAAACATTGTCGCCACCAGCCTTTCTTTTAATAATAATTTAGGCTGTATAAGTCATGAGATCCATCAAGATGCACTTTGGCAAAACTTTGCAACGCACTAGAAAATCGGGTCCCCATGATTGTCTGATTTAGTAGAACTTTTAATTATTTTCAAAAATAATTATTGATCCACTGCCAGTTAATTCTCCACGCTGTATTGCAATACAAGCGAATATAAACCACTAAGTTTTGAAACTGACACCACCGGAATCGTACATTTTACCGGGATTAAAAGACTGATTCAGACATCTCTGCCGAATCGCATGTTGGATACATAATATATATGTACAATACGTAACTTATTCTGTAATTTGTGGTAGTAGCGAATTCATTCATACTAATACGATAAAGTCAAACAATTAAAATCATATATTTTAAAGCAAAAATAAAGATATATTATATAAAATAATAATATTAATTACACAGGATATATACTGATGTTTGCCTATAAGTGTCTTCACGTTAAATCTTGTCTTTTGATTTTCAACAATGTATCTGTGTGCCGTGCGTTGGCAAGCTTTTGTAAATAAATGAATAAACATATAAATATATTGTTACGAACTAGAGGATCGGATAGAAAATGCCGTACATCTCTTCTTTATAAATAAATACACGAGGACTTTAAATACACTAAAAAGACGCAAATTACGCGCAGAAATATACTAATATAAAAAAGTCACGTTTCAGCTTGCTGAAAACGTCTCTAGGTTGTAGAGGAATCGAGGAATATTCTTCGTAATAATATCAAAGTTGTAAAAGCTGGACACTTCATCAGCGTTACGCAAAACATTTTCTTTTTGTTCAACTAACACAAGCTAGTATAAGATCCCGATATACAACGACCTTCACCGAGATGCTTATTTAATGAAACGTATTTTATATTTAATTTAATATGTCAATAAATATAATCCATATGGGTTGCCTAGCAAATTTCAGTCCAGAGTATGTTTAATTAATATTTAAAAAAAATATATTTTTTTATAATTTGCATGTAGTAAAATTTTTTTATTTTTTTCAATCAATATTTTTAATCAGGGTAGTATTATATATGTATCACTATAACTTTCTTTTTTACTAAAGATGTATATATACTTTAGTGTCACATAAAAAATATACACATAAATAATTAATTGATTAAAAACAACCTAACGTTTGCATATTCTATGGGCTTCATACTTTCGATTGGTATAGAATTTATCTAATAATCATACCGGTGAAATGTTTAAAAAAATATTTTTTTTTAAATATTAATTAAAATACTCTGGACTGAAATTTGCTAGGCAACCCATATGGATTATATTTATTGACATATTAAATTAAATATAAAATACGTTTCATTAAATAACCATCTCGGTGAAGGTCGTTGTATATCGGGATCTTAGACCAAGCCTAAACACTCGTATTTAACATACCTCAATACGAATTATTTGTCATCACACATGACTCATTATTACTCAGGATATATACCATATCTATTCTTAATAATCCGCGAACATATTATAAAGATATCGAAGTAGAACCTGGATATTAAAAGAAAAATTCACTGTGTTCAACCAAGTATATTATATATAATACATATATAATATCTCAACACGATTTGATAGTTTTATCATTCACATCTGTGAATTGTTTACACGAGAGTATTCGGTTCGATACCATTGCATAGCGATTTAATATTATCTGTTTAACGAGAAATTAAATTTAGTAGCTTATTGCAACAATATTCAATAAACAAGTTTACAAGTGCAGTAAAACGCAATAAATATATTTTAAACTTTGGTATTTATTTCAATATTGATAAATTATATCTAGACTTATTTCCTCTGTTAACCCTTAAAGCCAGTTTGAAATCCAAGAGTCCATAGACTTCGCCTGAAAAAAAAATCTTTCCTGATTATCATAATTAAAAAACGATGGACGTTACACAACTGAGCGTTTCTTAAGGCAGTTTTGGCACCACCACTATGTGGAACCAGCTGCCCACTGAAGTATTTCCGAACCAATTCGACTTAGGGTCCTTCAAGAAATGAGCGTACCAAATCTTAAAAGGCTGGCAACGCACTTGCCTTCTGGCAATGTGAGTGTCGATGTGTAACACTTAACATTAGGTGAGCCTCCTGCCCTTTGCCTCCAGTTACATAAAAAAAGGAAAAAACAGTGTTTCATAGTTCTTACCTTTTTCCTTTTCCTCTTATTCCCCTTTCTAGGTTGTCTACGGCTTTTCTTCTTGTTGGGTTTTTTCTTAGGCTTTGTGGTATATGGCGCCACATTTGCTTTTTGAAGCAACTTGAAGAGCCCTATAAAAAAAATGGTATAATGAAATATTTCTACTTTTTAGTATAATATTTAATGTTTAGCACTTTGGGCTTCTTTTACGAACTTTAAGTAACGTTTCAACTTGACTAATCGTCATTTATGCGGTTAAATAAAATATTAAATACTGGCACAGACTATTGCCCATTGCCATAGCCCAAAGCACATAAGAAACTACTTTCACAATTCTTTTTTATAGACAATAAATATTATCTATGGTTTCCAAACCTATGTTATTTGTTTTGCCGCGAAATATAATATATTAAATGTAACTATCGCTAAATAAATAAGCTTCGTAAATATGCGTCAATATAATTTTCTCAATACCGATTATACAAATAAATTAAAAATAAAATCTGTTTTGAAAGGTTAATTCTTGGTATGTTTATTATCTTTATTTCGTGATTAACTGGCGAAGGCAGCAATCAAAGGCCTGTATAGATGCGTATAAAATTTATAAGACAATAAAGATTAAGATTATGGCTTTATTAGGAGATTACATGAACTTACACGCGTCATTCCATATAATTTTAAAAAACATTTAGTGGTGCCACCTACCGATTCTACCGTTCGTTATCTACCAAGAAATCCAACACGGCCGTGAGAGACTGCATTGTAGCACCAAGATGATTTTCAAAAATCTTTTCGCCCTGTTATCAAACTATTTAATCACCTTCCTATAAGTTATAGATCATTTAAGAGGAAGATAATTAAATTTTTAAAGGGGCCTGGGAGAGTAGATCGTAAGTTTTGACAACTATTAAAAATAACTGTTCTTATTATTATGACATTATGATAATTAATTTGGGATTTGCATACCTACTTTATATGTCTGATTGTGCGGTTTTTATAATAAATCAATCTGAATGTACTACTTTCTTTGCAAATAAACGATTATTAGCCGTAATAATAATAATATGTCGCAACATAATGGAAAATGAACGCGGCCGCATCGGTCTATATGAACGCGATAAACTCAAAAACGTTTTACCTATAGATAATACGAATCTTCAAGAAAGTTTGGTTTTATCTTAATTGACTGAAATATAGCGATTATTGTTAGTCGCAAAAGACTTGAAAAAATAAACAGAGCGAACGGCAGCTAACGACATAATAAACAATAATAAAAAAAAGCCTTTAATGCTGTTTAGCCTTCATGCTAAATATTAAGTAAATATGCCTAAAGTAATATAATATAATCTGTCGGCTATATTATTTATTTGCAGCTTGTCCTTAGACAAAGGCCTCTTCAAAAATTTTCCAAGCTTAGCGTCCTCTAGCGGTTCGAAGCTAGTCACATAAATTATTCTTAACATCGTTAATAATTTTCTGGTTAATAAATCGCTATACAGTTCGATGCCTTCTTTACCATCCAAAAAAGTAGAACTAGTCCGTACCATCAAGCAGGGGAAAGTATCTCGGCGACATCCTCCCTAACCAGCAGAATCGACTGCAGATCATAAACAGCGAAAACCAGGTAGGCGGAAAATGTATTGACTACGAAATATTTAAGAGAGACGGCAGTGGTTTAGACATGAATAAAGAGTGATTTCGGTGAATGAGGACCAGGAATGGGTGCCTCTCAAGAGGTGCAACAAGCAGGAGCGGATCTGCCTAAGGGCTTTATGGGCTGCAGCCCAGGGTCCCGTGGATACAAAAGGCCCCCAGTCCCCACAATAGGCGATATTTTAAATTAAAAAAAAAATCTGAAATTTAAAATAATCCCATCATAAGGCTGGACTCCTTGAGATTGATCAACCGATGCGCGTCTATCGAACGGACGGGGAATTCCCTGTCGGTTGTTTTCAGTCAGTGTATTTTTTCGCGTGTGCGTCTATTACGGGGCCATTCCCGTAATAGCCCAGAGCCCAAGAAATTAACTACCCGCCTTTGGCAACAAGAATTAATTCCGCGGCATAGCTTGTTCGTACTGGACTTACACATGTTAGGTATTAGATAAAGACGAATTACCTGATACGCAAAATTACTTTCTCGCTATAAATATTTTAAACGCGTTTCTAATGAAAGTTGCAAGCATCAATATTGACCGATAGGCCTTTGAACATGCTTAGGAACTTGAATGGAGAAATTTGTAGTCATTTCGACGTTCATAACACATTTATCGATTTAATCAGATTAGTGTAAGAAGTTCCTTTTTTCTATTTTGTTTTGTTTAATCTGCTATTTAATGTCTTTAAATCGAGCTTGTTGTACAATGAGATAGGAAATTTTTAGTCGCTAGAACCTTTATAGGACTGGACTGTGTATCCATGTTAATTTTGTCAATCTAATAGGCAAGTAGGTGACCAGCCTCCTGTGCCTGACACACGCCGTCGACTGTTTGGGTCTAAGCCGGTTTCCTCACGATGTTTTCCTTCACAGTTCGAGCGAATGTCAAAGGCGCACAAAGAAGTCCATTGGTGCCATAAGTCTCATCAGACATCGAGTTTATTGCCAGTTCCTCTCTTCCGTTCTACGCCCTTGATTTGAGAACTGGCAGTAAATGTAAAATTAGAAGCATTTCATGTATATTTCTTTTTTGACGTTCATAAGTGTACATTGTGTTACCTATATGAATAAATGATTTTGAATTGAACTACTTTGAACTACCTCTGTGGTTTATGAATAATTTATCTGATGTATAGTTAGACTACTGAACTATTATTTTCCGGGTTGAGAAATACAGAAAATGTACCATGACAAAATGGACGATTGCGGGGATTGATATTATTGCTTTACTGCGTGTAATCGAATTAAAAATAGATGCTAATATGGTTTATATAAGTCTATTACTTACAGACCCTACAGGTTCGATTTAACATAAATTACTATTTGGATAGGCTATTAGCCTCTATTCGTTAGATTAGATTATTAGATAGACTTAGATTAGATATTCATTAGATTCTATTCCCGTATAAACGTAAAGTAAATTTAAGATTACTTAAATATAGAATATAGACAACATATTACTAACGAAACACACAAAATAATAATAATAATAAAAAAAATAAAAATCAATGTTTTTGAAGTGAAAACTTCTTTAGCGGCGTTGTACACTTTTTTTCGAATGGGGAAAAATATTAAACTCGCGTCAGGACACGTGACCTGATCGAATATTCGTTAGACGGATGGAGAGTAGACAGCTGGCGCGGAGTATTTAATGTAATATAAATTGTCATGTTTGTGTATTATAGCGCAATAAATAAATATTGTATTCCACCACATAAATGATAGTACTTTAATACTGATAATTAAAGCAATTCGTGCAAGCTTATTCCCTAACCATTCCAAAATATCAAAAATTCACAACGTTAATATTCAAGTTTTCATTTCTGCCGGCACTCCCGGAGTGCAACCCGCGTTTTTTTTTAAAGAACAAGGTACGTTTTAAGTGTGTAATGCGTGTGTGTTCTTGTAACTGGCCCAGGCTCAGAATTATGCTGAGAAGCAGACTGATCCACAGCGCTAAATATAGAACATTTCTCACCTTCTGCAGACTTAATATCCAACGGTATACTCTCCGCATCAACATATCTAAAGGGAGAGATGGATATATCAGAACAGGCTCCAAAGGTTTCTTGATTTCCACACCCAACACTCTCGGTTCCATTATCACATCGTCCCCAGTTATTACCAGCTACATATCTCCATTGTAAAACGCAGTGGTCACACGAAAGACCGTTAGGTAAGCGATAACGCATTCTATGGGTTCCCCCCTTCGGTGGGTAGTAGCGTACCCCACCATCCTCTAGATGTAAAGGGTACTTGTCGAAGCATCTCTGGGTCTCCCTTTTGGGATCTGGACAGATTTTGAAGTACCAATAGCCCTTGTGGAAGGCGGTGATTTCGACTGTCACTTCCAAGATTTGCCCAGATCTGTATGTTCCAACGACCGTGCCTTTACCATATGTGCCCCCTAATTCGTGGGTACGAGGGGGGCGCATGTCGTACGCGTCGCCACAGACCCCGCATCTGAAATGTTAAAGTTGAATATTATGTCGCAAATGGGCAACGAATTATAAATAATATTTAGCTGTAAATTAGCTTCCAGTGGTCTTATTAATTTCGTAATCCTACAGCTAACATAAATAATATATTAAAAAAAGATGTAGCCTAAGTGTGTCGGCTACAGAGCAACATTTTGGAACATTCAATAAAATACTAGATATACGAACGATAAAATGGCGATAATTTCTGTGGCTGTCGACCATATTTTCATACTAAAGGTGGTAAGAATATATGTTTTTATAATATAAATGTTTGTAGTAGTAATAAAACATTACCTAATCATCTATGCCCAAATAGGATTTTCTTTCTTGACAAAGTTACCTTTAGAGTAAGAGAAGAATAAGAATGAACAATCTTTTTAGTTTTAATTTCATGAATTACTATTGAAAAACTCTATGGACTAAATCTACTTTTATTATTTTCCACCTTCAAATGACAATTTTAATGTTCAAAATAATTCAAAATAGAAAAGTCTGTTAATTATTCCATTCATTTTTACACGTAATCCTACAGATTATATGTTGTCTCTTCTACATAACATAACTTTTCGTGTTAAATAACGCTAATTTGTGTTAAGATTTACTCCTCATAAAATTTCCGTACCGGGCCTTATAACTCAAATCGTTTCTTAAAGAGTAAACTCCAAAAACAATTACAATAATATAGGCAAAGATGGAATACATAACATATACAAAAGGGCTCAAATATTTACGAAAGGAAACAATCTAATCAAATTATTAGATACATTAAATAGGTAATACTTAATTCGGCTGTGTTGTGTGATGGTGTGTGAGTATGTTCGTAAGGGTTTATATGTGGGGTGTGCTCATGATGCAGTGATGCGCTATGGATATTCTTAATACTACTTTTAAGCAAAATCCGCGATAGCTTAAAAATAGAAATCCAATATATTTCGTCAAGTTTCATATATTAGTAGCATCCTAAATGAAGTAATTAAATATGTTATTTTTCGTGTTCTTATTATTACCAATAAGATTTCATCTCCACCTCGTCACAGCGAAACATCGATTTAGCGTAAACGCTTGAACTGTTGCACTGATTCGAGTGATTTTCATTACTTACGCAACTTAATTATAATATAAAAGTTATTAGTCAACACGATGTAGTATTCTCTCGATCATGATTGGAAAGTCGAATTATGTAAATGCTAGGTTAATATGTTCAAATAAATGTCAAATGTAACACTTTGTTTGAAGCTGGGTGTCGGTTAAAATATGAGCTTATAACTAACATAAAATTAGTGGTAGTGGGGTAGTGACGCTAAAAACTAACTTGGGTTCTTAAATCTAAGTGACACTTATGTTACCTATAAAAAATATATATAAGTGTAGTCGATCTATTGGACATAATCGGAAACGAGAAAGTTATCTTACAATTTATGAGTGTGGGAAAAACTTGGCTTCAAGTGTGCGATGATTGCTAACATTTGGTTTACGCTTCTTATTGTTTACTTAAATATATATATATATATATATATATAACAGGTAACTAAACTAATCTTAGCTTACATAACTCACGATACTTACGTTATATATAAATTTTATATAACTTTACTCGTATATTTTTAAAAGCAAGGTGCCTTTATAGCGTAGGAAAGTATTTAGACAACACCTTTTGATAACAATTATAAATAAATAAACTGTTCTTATTATGTATTATAGCATTATATTGTATTTAATTTGACATTTGCAACTATATGGCTGATTGTGCAGTTTTTAATAACTAATCAATCTGAATGTACTTTCTTTGCAAATAAACGATTTATTATTATTATATAACTAATTAAACACGCAGAAATGTGCTTGCCACAGATTGGGGTAATATGGAACTAACACACGTATGATTACACGTTATAAATATAGTATTGTCTTTATCACTCTCATGTTGTTTGCATATGAAGAAAGGTAAACATATGAATACATACTTTCCCCGATTTGTCCTGTATTGTCTATCGAAACCGCCGCAATTGAGGCCGTCATCATCATAGTCTGGTGGGCTGCTGAACCCCATACGCCACATGGAGGCTCTACCTGGAGGCTGTAGCACCCGCCCATGACCAGACACTGACGTCACGAAGGCCCCAAGTAGTACTGTCCGCCAGAACATCTAAAATTTAACATGTTTCTGGTTAAAAAAAATATTTCAGATATGTATCTCATATATTTAATAGGAAGTTCATTCTTATGCGGTTAAAAAATAATATTTAAATAGTAGGTATTTTTAAGGATTAGGATTTTGTTTAATAAACGACTTTTGACGACTCATTGGTCTAGTGGTTAGTACCCCTGACTGCGAATCCATGGGTCCCGGGTTCGATCAAAATAGATTATAAAAAGGACGGGCTGAGACAAACATCGATGTGATGAGCATATTGCAGTGTTCTGCTTAGGTCTTGCAGAGGTGTATTAAATTTGCATTTATAATAAAATTGACTTTTTTTTTCCTAATTCTTTTTAAAATCCGAAAAAATCTCCCCCCGTGTCTACCCTCTATCTATAATATCTGTTAGGTACTATATTCTTCTTAGACATACTATTTATAGTTGTTCCTGAGTGTATTAAGATAACACAAGCTTCACCAGCTACCTTTTTTTTTTAGCATGGGACTATTTGCGTTTGGTCAATTATGTGAAGTGCTTATTAGATTAACACAGTTTTTTTTACAAAAAAACCATTGAAAAAAAAAAAAAAAATAAATAAGGGTAACGTAATTCGCCTTGGTGAGTATTTGGGTCAAAATTAAACTTGCCAAAACATACATTTACATTATGGGTACTATAATACCTAATAAAAACTACACTCCCAATAGCGATAGCGATAGTAAGAAAAACATATTTCGTGTTATTTATCCCGGTTATTAATGTTTCGTAATATAAAGTAATACATTTTTGTTTTGTTAAAGGGACCACCCCTCCCACCCCCCCAAAAAAAAACCCCCCTCCTGTTGCTTCTCCCCCGTTTCCCCCCCCCCCCCCCCCAAAACCCCCCCCCCCCCCCAAAATCCAAAAAAGGGGGGGCAGTTGATCATTTCGACATCAAGGCTACGGATTGTGCGGACTAAAAATAAATATATATATTATATTATTATATATATTGTATATCAAAACTAAAGGAAAGCCTTTCCTATTGGAAGTTATGGTACAAAAAGAGTTAAACAAAGACGAATTACAATTAAAAGTAAGATAAAAGAGATTTATTAAAAAGGAGGTTAGTTTACAGGGTGGCCAAAAAGTCGTGGATCAAACGCAAATAGGGGATAGATGAGGTCATCAGCTGCAAAAAATTGTTCTACGGGAGGTCTCTAAGCTCAACCCCTGCAGAGATATAATTTATTTTGCATTTTATAATAAAATTGACTTTTATTTACTAATTCTTATTAAAATTCGAAAAAATCTACACCCTGTATCTTTTTCATAATATCCACTAGATTGGTACTGATGAGTTCTTGCGTTAGACATACTATTTATAGTTGTTAATTGAGTGTATTGAAGATAATATTAAGTTATACGATATACATTTTTTTCAAATCATAACTTTTTTTTTACTTCGGACCCCACTGTGAAAAAAAATTACTTTTCTTTTACTTAGTACTTTTTTTTTACTTTTATTTGCGTTTGATCCACGACTTTTTGGCCACTTTGTATATATATGTCGCAGCTAGCTAGCTTATTAGCCGTTTTTTTTTTTTTTTTTTTTTTTTTTTTTTTTTTTTTTTTTTTTTTTTTTTTTTTTTTTTTTTTTTTTTTTTTTTTTTTTTTTTTTTTTTTTTTTTTTTTTTTTTTCCTTTTTTTTTTTTTTTTTTTTTTCCCGTTCCGTTTTTTTTTTTTTTTTTTTACTGAGTAGTTAACTTTTTTGACTAATGGTTAGATATTTACATTAGCCGTTCAGTTACCAACGGAGCCAAGCTAGCCTTTAACTAAACGGCGCCTCTAACTCTAACTAAGTTGTAACAAAATCGAGTCGTTGGCCGCATGGCCGATGGCTGGCCATGCGTCATACTCGTGAACGGGTGCTACTTGTGGTGACTGGTCGTACTTGAATTCGTGCGGTGATGTTAATTATTTCGACTATGTGTTTGCGTGTTGTTCCCACGAGAATGTAAGTGCGTGCTCCTATTTTACCATGCCTCCTGCTGATAGAGGACAACTCTTTGTTTTTAATTTATGTTATTATTATTAATTACTTAAGATGTCATGTGGAACATGGTTTAATGGTTGCAGCTCCTTACAAACGTTGTGTAAAAAAAAACATGGCGATTAAAAAGAGTGGCGGAGAGTTTATTGCCAGTTCTTCTCTTCCGTTCTACACCCTTGATTTGAGAACTGGCACTAAATGTAAAATTAGAAGCATTAATATTATGTATTTCTTTGCTGACAAGTCATAAGTATAAAATGTTACCCATGATTAAATGATTTTTGAATTTTTAATTAAAGCGACTGAAAAGAAGAATTTTAATAAATATATTAATGTATTTTAAATTTTCAATTAACGAAAATGTATCTAATCTTTAATCACAACCTTGTTTATGGGTGTGTTGTCTATGATTAATTTTGTCAATAAACTTTGTCATTCACCGTATTTATATTTACTAAGTATCTACTCTAGTTATCTAATTAATCTTGTTTAATTAATCAACGAAAGAAGGTTTTTAGTTATCTTTAATTACAGTTTAAATTTGAACAGTTAAATAAATACTGTTATAATTTTATGACGCACTTTTTTCAGTAAACTAAAATTAACAACAAAATTTTACAAAACAAAAAAAGCAAAATTATTTTTGAGGCAATGATCGGTGTCTAAATTCGGATTTGCCAGCCTCTTGTATTCTATCCATCTTCTTTTTATATATAGAAGATATAGATATAGATATATAGCGTTAGCAGAAAGCGAATGTAGAGAAAAGCCATGGGTATTTGGAAAAACCTGGTTGTTTGTTATTGTCAGGAGAAGGAAATATTTCTTATGAAAGAAAATTTAAGAATACTTAACCACCATACAATTCAAACTTTTTTGATGTAACCTTATGGCGTTTGACATAACATTGACAGAATGCGTGCTGCAAATATCGTCAAAAAGGATGTAAGAAAAATGAATATCATTTAAAACAAATGCTTCGATCGAAGTTATTATATTGACAAAATACATCTGTTCCCGTGTAGGAATAGCAACAAAACTATTTATATACGCGCCAGAAAAACAAACAAAGAATGTTTTATATCATAAAGCATTAGAATAATAAACCCTTTGTTTCTGAAATATTTTTTTAGTTAATGATACCAATTCGAAATCAATATTCATAGTTAAGACAGGACAACGTCTGTGGGGTCTGCTAGTTATAAATAATTTATTCTTATTGCATGCAAGACATTGATTGGTTTAATGTGTGTATATAGGGTTTATAAAGACGAACTGATTCTTAAAAGACTGGCATGCATTGGCGTGTGTTCAAGTGTCTATAGGTCGCGGTATTAGTTAACATCTGGGCGTTTGCAATAAATACTAGTAGATGTACATGGAACTAAAATGCGGTTTGTCCAATGACTTGCTCAAATAATGAATTTCTCTTAATGAAATGCAATTGTTCCGGAGCTAGCAACAAAACAATTTATATACGCGACGCTGAAAAACAAACAAAGAATGTTTTATATCATAAGGCATTAGAATAATAAACCCTTTGTTTCTGAAATATTTTTTTAGTTAATGATACCAATTCGAAATCAATATTCATAGTTAAGATAATTTATAAATAATTTTTAAATATAATATTAAGTTATAAATAATTTATTCTTATTGCATGCAAGACATTGATTGGTCAACAAGAAATATTGTTTATTTAAAATGTAATCACTTTTAATAAACAAATCATAAATGATATAAATAAAACCAGCATTGCCTTGCCATTTCTCTGGAAAATAATATAATTGCAACGAATAAATGTCTAAATTGCATATTTCTGAATAAATATCTAAAAATGTAACTTCATACTTACTTTAAACACTTTAAACACACTAATTGCTCACTTACATTATAAAATTTCTTTCACATCACACAAGCGAAAGTAAATTACGCAATAATAAACTGTTTTCGGCGCAGACACAGCCGCATGCTCACTCGACAACATCATAATGAATTTTATCCCGCCCTTTCCATTTCGTTACTTTCACCTAAAATCAATCTGTTGAGCTCCGGAACAATTGCATTTCATTAAGAGAAATTCATTATTTGAGCAAGTCATTGGACAAACCGCATTTTAGTTCTGTGTACATCTACTAGATATCCACCTTTTTTATTTATTGCAAACGCCCAGATGTTAACTAATACCGCGACCTATAGACACTTGAACACACGCCAATGCATGACAGTCTTTTAAGAATCAGTTCGTCTTCATGGACCCTATATACACATATTAAAGTGTGTATGAACCAATTGGACCTAGCTGGGCAGCTGGTTCCACATAGTTATTAGCGCCGGAGTCCTTAAAAAAGCTCAGTTATGGAAAAACGGACATTGAGGTGATAGGGGTGGAAATTCGTATTCTACTCGATGTAATAATAATAATAATTTTTTGCAAGAATATGGTACAAAAATGTGTAAGGTGGTACAATCGTAAGTTCGCATATTCTGCCACACACAATGGCGCGCTAATTTGTCTTTGAAGGAATTTTAAATTTTACATTATTAGTCATATGAATTGGTCAATTCTTATATTATTTGTATCGTACATATCATATTATACGCTATGAAATTCATATCAACTACAGTGTCGGCAAATAATCATGTATGATGATGAAACTAAGCTGCAGGTCCTTCGAACACACTTATATAAAAGTTAAGTTCCAGTGGTTGCCTGAAAGAGATCGCTCGAAAGCGATAAGGCCGCCAGTTGCCTTTCCTTTACAAGTAATTATGTTAAATTTTTATATAAAAAACAAAGTGTAAATAAATAAATAAATAAAAGATTATATGAAAAGGTGTCCTGTGGTTTTCTTTAAACCCATGTGCCTGGAAAACTAGCCATTCCAAAATAAAAATTTTTCATTTTCAGCCATGTTTGACATTACCTACCTCGTTTAATCCAACAAAAATTGAGATTGCGCTAATTTCCTTTTTCGCATAAGTGTACAATGTGTTACCTATATGATTAAACGATTTTTGAATTTTGAATAAGGTTTATTTATTTATTTATTTACTTAATTATTTAATTATATGCAGCAAGTAATTATATGAGCAGTGTTGGCCTAGTGACTTTAGCGTGCGACTCCCATCCCCGAGGTCGTAGCTTCTATCCCCGGCTGTGCACCAATGGAATTTCTTTCTATGTGCGTATCTAACATTCGCTCGAACGGTGAAGGAAAAAATCGTGAGGAAACTGACATGTCTTAGACCCAAAAATTCGACGGCGTGTGTCAGGCGCAGGAGGCTGATCACTTCCTTGCCTATTAGATTGAAAAATGATCATGAAACAGATTCAGAAATCTGAGGCCTAAAACAGGTTGTAGCGCCACTGATTTATTTATGTAACTATATATGTATTCAATAAAAAATTTAATAAAACTATTATACAATTAAGTTTATGTCTTATGACATAAACTATTACTTACACTAACAATTTTATAATTAACAGAAAACCTTTTGCTGTCTAAAGTACATTTTTAAATCATATTATATTACCTCCATACGCTTCACAATTTATCTGCGTTTAATATGAAGCAGCCAAGGAGGGAATAGGAGCTTGTCAACGCTAGACTGTGCGAGTCGAATACGCAGCAAAAAGGTTACCTGTCCCAGCAAGTATGCGCTTTTCGTTTGTTATTCATTATTCTTAAACCAAATTTGATCAAAGCTAAATCCCTACGAAGTTCTAGTGAGTACTACCCTAACACCCCCACCGAGAACTTCGTAGGGACTAAAGGTAAGGAACGAAATTGTACCTTCTTTCACTTTTACTTATTTTGTACGCTTTCAAACATTACCCTATAATACTTTTCATGAGAGGACAATATGACGCTGCTGGTTTCGAGAACTTTCGTTTATATAATATTCCGGTTGGAAAGCAAATCTCTCTATTAAATGTTTAAAAAGTCGAGAACCATTTATCAGTCAAGTCAAAGTCAAAATCATTTATTCATATAGGTAACACAATGTACACTTATGAATGTCAAAAGAAATACATATCAAATGCATATAATTTTACATTTACTGCCAGTTCAGCCCTGTGATTCTGTAACTCACTTTTCGAACTCACACAGCGGTTTTCGCATCGGCGGTCGCTCTCAAATCAGTCGTGAAGCAGTCATTTTATGATTTGGCATTCTGATAAACAATAAACTACAATTTCCCACCTTTTCAGAATGCCAAATCATAAAATGACTGCTTCACGACTGATTTGAGAGCGACCGCCGATGCGAAAACCGCTGTGTGAGTTCTAAAAGTGAGTTGAAGAATCGCAGGGCTGAAGGGCGTAGAACGGAAGAGAAGAACTGGAATAAACTCTCCGCCACTCTTTTAAAGCGCCAAGTTTTTTGTTTTACCCAATGTTTGTAAGGAGCTACAACCATTACACCATGTTCCACATGACATCTTAAGTAATTAATAGTTAATAATAGTAAAATAAATTGATAATTAAAGTAAGGACATAGCTTTAGTGGACTAATCACGTGGCATCATAATGAGGCATCCTTTATCAGATACAGTTACATATTTATTCTCTACCTAAATAAAAATATTCTGCAATCACGAACAATATCGTAAAGATGTTGAAATGTCGATCATAACTTTGGAGGCTTTTTGATATCTATATAATTTTGAACGTTACCATTATCACCATGAATGTACATAAAACAGGACTACAAGAAACACAATTAATTCATCAAGTGTACTTGCTTTATCGCTTATTAGCGATCCCTTCTAGGCAATAAATTTTAAGAAAACTATTATCTTAATATACTTAATATAATAAATTACGCGTCACGTTGTTTGTCCGCTATGGACTCCTAAACTACTTAATAGATTTCAATCAAATTTGCACGCAGTGTGCGGTTTGATCTAACTTAAAAGATAGGATAGCTTACATGTATATAATTCTACTGTACGTGTGTATGTCACTGAACTCCTCTTCTATTTCAACTCTTTGTATGCGTTTTGGTGGAGCCCTGGATGGTTTAGATTCACAAATCAGCCTGGCAGTTGGCGCTGAAGTCGCTACTTTCATACTTTGTTTAATATCCTAATCGCTTGTCCGCTAGTTACTTATAAAACAACCTTCCTTAACTTAGTGTTGGCCTAGTGGCTTTAGCGTGCGACTCTCATCCCTGAGGTCGTAGGATCGGTCCCTAGCTGTGTATCCTTCTATGTGCGTATTTAACATTCGCTCAAACGGTGAAGGAAAACATCCCGACTTGCCTTAGACCCAAAAAGTCGTCGGCGTGTGTCAGGTAGGGTTGCCATGATCATTTGTCTATGATCATGAAACAGATACAGAAATGATGCCTAGACCTAAAAAGGTGTAACTTATAAACATGCACAGGGAGTTCGTAACATAGTAAAGATACTAAATGCAGTTGTGGGTAAATATACAATTATTTTTATGTTATAAAAAAGATGCGTAATACTTTAGTGGTTCATAATATATTGTCCCGTTACTGATAAGCGAGACTTATTTATGAATTTTATGACTGACAGGAAACTGATAAAAAACAGATATCGCTACTTTCATAATGGCTTATAACACAGCGATCATTGAAAAATTGTCTTTCTAAGTAGTACAATAAAAATGAAGTCCAGTAGGTAATGGGGCTCATTCCAGAGTCTTCCATTGAAGATTTCATTACAGGCAAGGAGGTGAGACCAGCCGTCGACGCCTCAGATATACTTCGATATACTACTATGTTATTCCTTCCTTTATTGCGCATATTTGTTATTTTCTTCATTGTACCCATCATATATTAGACATTCTACCAAAATATGTTCTACCGCAGTGTTTCTCAACGTAGGTCCCCAATAATTTTATTATTAAGGCTATTGAAAACGTATAAATTTGAATTTCAGTTTTTCATTGTGTTGCAAATTAACTGTGTAAACAATTTCCTAGTAATTTCTTCATAAAACCTAACATTTAATTATCTAAAGTGAACAATCCAATTTTTAAATATTAAAAATTATGTACGTTGCCTATGCCTAAGAATTTTTAGAAAGGCTGTTCTACAGTCTAACTGTATCGCCGTCGCAGGCTGCGTTCTCTTGGTAAATTTTAATCGGTGACTAAGACGCGGTCCGAAGTCAACCTCACGGTCGAGAACCAAGTTTTAACACTAAAAAAAAACAGTTAAACGTGCTTTTCAGAAAAAATCGTACTTGTTATCAATTCCGAATTTGGAATGTAAAGATACCTGTATAATGTTAAACTAAACGTGTATTTGCAATAATAATTGTAATGTTGTACTGTGGTACCGTTCAACAATGCATTAACAATAAAAAATAACTACAAATTCACTCATTTATTACCGTACGAGTTCCTTGCCATAATTTTAGATAAATAAGTTAAATAATAAAATCATGACTTAATGAATACTTAAAATTAACAAGCTCGACGTCTTTAAAATTTTGACCAACCGAAAGTTACAATAATGATAATCAAATACCGAAAGTGACGCCTGAAGATTCGCTTAACCTCTACGGCAGGTAAAATTCAATCAAAAATTATTAAAAAATAATACCAACGGAGAGCAATGCAAACAAATAGAAAACAGTTTCAATAACCCAAACAACGTGAAAGAGTTTATACTTGCCAGTCTCAAAAGCGAAAAACTGTCACATTTTTAAAATTGTTTTGTATCTTTATTTACACGTTATTAATCCAACTTATACATAGTACATTGCGATTTTAAATCATCTTTAACCTAAATATACATCACAGATATAGATATAAACATATTGGTAGTCTCTGCTAAGCTAACCATGGAATACTAATTTGTAAACAAACAATTCGACTAATGCAACTTAAATTTGATTTTCATTTAAAAATTAACAAATGTACTAAATAAAATGAGATACGATAATAAGTATAATAATAATTATAAAACGAAATTAAAATCTAATGATGAAAGAGAAGAACAATTAAGAGAAATGAAATTAATCCCTGTCCGGGATGATAAAATCCACTCAAAAAATATTGGCAAGAACTTCTACAACCTCAAGCATTTAGTTCTGATAACTTCACTGACATTTGTATAAAAATAATTAGTGACTAGATGTTTCTTAAATCATTTAGATTTAGATATTGTACAAGCTTAGATGAAAAGTTGTAAATAAATAAAGAAAATCTTAAAATGTTTTCCAAAACGGTATCCCTGGATTGATAAACACTACAATTTGTTACGGCTATTCCCAATGGAAAATTTACTTAGTCTGTTTTAATGTCTTCGAGATTATTCTTAATATCGTTTTCTTTGTCACGTGTTTTATTAGAATCGCATTCATCTAAAGACTTCTTTGTATCCATTTTTATTGGAAATTCCTCGTTCAATAGATTTTCAAATTCAACTGCAACTTTACTAACATTTTTTTTCATGGTGGTATCCGGATAACTCTGTAACGAATTCAAACATAGACATTCATATATAGTTTAAATTATGTTTTTTAAATTATATGTTCCCAAACAAAATATAATATAAACAAGCTGGTGACCTGGTGTTTTCCTCGCTCAACGAATATATACTAGCAATAAGCGAGGAAATGCTGCCATCGTCAAACGTACATTGCCACAGGGACCAAAATTTTTAAATTTAATTTTAATTATTTTTATTATTACTATGTAGGTAATGAAAGTTTAGTATATAAACAATACCTTAAGATAAAGCTTAACATTATTGAAAATCCGTCTAAAATCCTGTATAACTTGATCTATTTCTGTATACGAGGAGTTTTTCAATTTCGTTAAAATGTCATGTAAGCACATTGGATACTTAACGACCTCATAAAATCGTGGTGCCTGGAAAACATTGGAAAATATAATGAAATAATTATTATGAATGTAATTAAGTAGTTCAAATATCAAATTAAGGCTACTAACGGGTTGTCCTAGATATGCACTAAAGCTATTAAAATTGTAATTATCATACCGTTTTTATATCCATATCATGCTGAATAAATGACGCTTCGTTAAGCGTGGATAATTTCGCTATTATGATTTCAAACTTTTTTACTGAAGCTGATGGTATCGGCTTCTTCTTTTTTGGATGATACCACATACCGGAAACACCCACTTTGGACTTTGTTGTAAATTTCTTTTGACTGTCATCTCTGACGCAATTCCCTGTTTGATCAAAATTCGCACACTTCATTTCCTTAGACTCGTTTCTTTTATTTACGTAATTTTGTATATTGTCGTCAAAGTCATTCTTCTGTTCAGTTTCGGAAAATTTTATAATATCTTCATTAAACAAGGTTTGACTATAATCATGTCTCAAGACATTTTGTTCCCATAACTGTGATCCGGAAGATATATATTGATTGAAGGACGAATTTGTTGGCCAAATATCATTTTTCTCAAAATTCATATGTATTTGCTTGTCATCATTTGAAAATTCGTCAATTGTACATAAACCTAAAGCATCATATAGTCTTGCTGTGTCTGATTTACTGTCGTCGTGA
Organism: Pieris macdunnoughi; assembly: GCA_905332375.1. Classification (NCBI taxonomy): domain Eukaryota; kingdom Metazoa; phylum Arthropoda; class Insecta; order Lepidoptera; family Pieridae; genus Pieris; species Pieris macdunnoughi. Next base: position 1,447,888 of record CAJOBZ010000026.1, read on the forward strand.
AGGAAATCCATAAGTTTAGGCGCCGATTGCTTTGCAGCCTCCCATGCGCGATCCGATGTCATGGAGTTGAGTATATCAAGGCAATCAATGCTTCTCATTTCTAATGGAGGTACCATATTCCTAAGCTTTTGTTCTTCGTTGAAGATATCATCAGCACGTCTTGGTATCAAACATGGCCAAGATTCGACATTATATTTGGGCTGAGGAGCTAATGTGACAGGTGAAAATTGGCCATTTATTTTTAAAGAATCTTCAACTGTACTCGCACTGTCGAAGCCTATGTCTTGAGATCCGCTTTGGACGAATGAAGATATTGGATCAGCTGGTTTAATAGGTACCTTGTAACTTCCAGGTTTCATATAAACCTTTGACATTTCATGGAACTCATCGTTTTCATTGTCAATAAATTGTACGGGGCCAGAGATATTGCTCGAGAGCGTTACAACATTAGATGGAACTTGAATGTTGTGATTGTGATGAGTTAAAAAGTCGTTAGATTCTTTTTGTACCATCTGACCCCACGCCGCAAAAAAATCCGTGTCATCCTTTGTGTCACCACAGCTGTTATTTTTTTGTACATAGTTTTTCATATCAGCCGCTGTAGCCATACTAGGTATTAAAGTTTTTTCTACGTGACTTAAAGGTATCATTTTAGCTTTTAATTCCATGTCTCTTCGTTGCATTAGATCACAAGGCATCGCTCCAAAAATAGGTTGTCCGGGAGCTTTGCCAAGTTCTGCATCCATTTTATGCCGCAGCTGAGCGTACAAATCTCGGTGGTCAGTGTGACACATGCTTTCTAAATTTCTAAAGTCTGGAACGTTTGTTATAGTCCAAGATTGACGGGGCTTCGCTTCTCTTACGTTATAGGGATCACATTTGTACGACGTCTTTTGATAATCTATTTCACTTTGGTCATTTAAAGGATAAAAGTTCTGTGTACTTGGAGGTGGAACAACTGGAAACTTTTTGTAGCTGACGTTTGGTCTAGATGGCCATGGATTCTCGTTGAAGTTTTGAATCTGTGCCTGATTTTGGCTCTGCATCCACGGAGGTTGGACAGTATTATATGGTTGTGGAGAAGTATTAATAGTTCTTGGGGTGCTTACATGCGTTTTAATTGGCTGAAATTTGCCTTGATTTTGATGACGAGGCGCCGCTGAGTTAGTAGCATAATAGTTGTGTGTAAAACTCTTTTGTTCCATAGTGAATCCTTGATCAAGGCATTTAAAGGTTTTATAAATATGAGTTAGCATTTCCTTTGTTATTGCTTGCCATTGAACGAAACATTCTCTGATGTTGGGACTATAATATTTATTTTCAATTCTAGAAAAACTGTCATGTTTTTCACTTAGTAGTTCTTTCACGCCTTTCCAACCATCTAAGATTCTGACAAAAGAAAATATAAAGTTTTTTATTACCCACGGAATACCCTGAGAATGCAAATTAGCAACGGCACTGTCTGGTTTTTGTACATTTGAGCGTGTTTTTGCACAAATCGAGTGTATATTTTTAAAACAGGGACGATTGTGATGAGCGATAGCTATATTTTCAGCATCAGTACACGCCTCAATTGCTAGTTGGACGATTTGTATAGGTATTTGATCATGAATAATAATTTTATCTAAAGCCGTCAGCAATGTTTCTGAAGAGCCACTGGATTTTTTATCGTCTTCTTGCTGACTTCCTTTTTGAATATTTTTAGAATTCAGATCGCCTTTAGATGGATCAGGTATATTACAAAGCTCCGATACCATTCGCTCACCTTCAGCGAAGAAATCCAAACTCGTTGTAGAATCAGCTCTAAGATTACGATCATGTTTTCTGTTCGGTTCCGTTTCGGTACTGGAGTCTTTATATCTTTCGTGGTATCGTGGATCAGCACTGCAGACGTTTCGCTTTTCGTGGCTTTTGACTATTTTTTTCTTAGCGCCTGTACCAATCGGTTCTTGGTTGGAGATAGACCATGCACTTTGCGATCTTCTATCAGGGTTTAGATGCTCAGTCATGGTTGATCGGCTGTAGTTAGGAGAGGAAGGATGGAACACCACACCAACTAATGGCGAATGTGGTGGAGAGCTAAACGTAGGCACCGACGAGTTGATGTATCTAAAATAACATTGATTTAAGGGCATTATTGTTTTAACTATTTTTAAATAAATTATAAGTAATACCTAGTGTTTTGACACTGTTGGCTAGATGAATCATAGCCCCCAGATGTTACTCTGCCATAGCTTGTTTTGTCACCTTCCTTTGAGCCTGAAAGTTTAACCAAATGAAAGAGTTGTTTTTTTGGTAAAGCAAAAAATGCATTCAAGGCATCCATACTCTCGGATGGCGTTTGATGTAGTATGTTTTTCTGCAGATCGTAAGAGGTCCTAATCTCCAAGAGTCTAAGTAAGAAAGTTTAGTCAGTCGCAGAACATCAGTCATGTTGGACATCATGTCACTGATCTACGAGGGCTATGGAATAGACAGTGTTCAGTTCTGTGCACACATATGTCTTCTGAAATATCCCCTACATAAATGTCAATTTCCAGTCGCCGTGGCCGAATCGGAATGAAAATGTTTTAAACCTAGCGTACCTGGGCTCAATTATTATTCTCAATTATTTCTTTGCTTATAGAAAAAAAAATCCGCTGTACACAATATTACTAGTATATATAAGTTTGAGCTTTTTGGTTGAAGATGCAGTTCTGATGCATAATCGAGATCGTTATGTTTTATTTTCCATATCATGAAACATTACAATAAAAATCGCATAGCAAATCGAAAAAAAGTGAATTCAATCGCAGCTCACTGACCATAGTGTTTCTGTATCACGGTATAAGAATGGTTTTTATGGAGGCTTTCTTGTCCTCTTTCCCTTCCCTCAGTGCCTTCGCGATGGTCAATAGTTTTATCACCACCATATTCTTGCATTTGGCTGTATACTGAAACATTAATAAAAATTTTATTAACCAAATTCTTTCAACGATCAACTTTGACGCAACCGCTTCTTGATCTAAAATCTAGATGGTGCCTCCCTTCAAATATTGACTTTTGGATAGATAATTAGACGATTTTAACATTTTAATATACATTTTAGATTTAGCAAAACTACTGTGCATTCGAAATATATTACGTTTGCGATTACTATTTCATTGTTAGAAATATAGGTTTTTAGTATACTTACGTTTTTTAAAAAATCCTAGAGCCTCGCCTGAGAACCGTCACAATTAATACATTATAAAATTAGTTTATTACCTATGAATTGAAAACTTCGTCTGTCAATGTAACTGTCTTTAAAAAAACTTTAATCTTATAAATAATTGTTAGATTTGTACACGATTTGGATTTGTATGAGCCACTGTTAATATTAATTAATTCAAATTATATTTCTTTATGCAAAATGTGATTATCATGGTCGTTTTTCTTTCTCCGATGTTCACTGTTCAATGTGTCTTGCCAAATATTTCAAAAGCACCATATGATTCTGTTCATTTGTTTTAGACAAACGATTTTCTTTTCTGTTGACAATATGCGACCTTCGTGAAGGTTTTTTCTATTGTTTGGGTTAAAATAAACCCCTTTATTGGGCTAAAAATCACCCTTGACTTTAAGGCTTTTAAGACGCAATTTCAATTTGAAACAAATAAATTGATGTTGCCAACTTTTTTGTGTAAGGTTTTATTTTGGCTTTGGTTGGCGTAGATTTCAAAAATAAATTCCTCAATCAAAAGTAAAGTGGTGTACGACAAAGATTAGTGTTATTGTAATGCGCGCGAATATCATTGCTTTCATAAGAACTTAATATAATAAAACTTGGGAATTTATTTCTTTGTAAAAACACTTTGCAAACATACGAATTAATAAGGAAAACAAAATTACATAATATTATGAAATACAAGAAATTAACTAACTACTATAGGCACTAACAAATAATAGAACTTTTGCCAGTTCACTCAACGGACAATGAAAAAGGTCCGTTAACCTATGTAATTCGTTGACTTAATTAATACACCGAATCATATGTGCCCATTTCAGAAGGTTAGTCCTAGCTGTGGGCACATGAAGTAAAGGCGGAAGATGTCAGACTCAGACCCATCAGGTACATAGAACCTAAGGTACTGAAGTATTGTACCGTCAATTGATTCTTCGAGTAACATATTGCTATGTAATTTTACCAGGCTTGCGGCCATTCATCAGATTTTAAGAAAACATGAACTTCTGAGCTAGGAAAATGAACGAACAATTTTTCTATGATATTTTATCAAATATACGGATGAAATAAATAAAATCACAACTCATTATACGAAATTATAATCTCTCTTCATTTTTATTTATAAACTTTAAGCTCGGTATTACATAACTTATACAACTAGTGAATTCTGCAACTGGGTAACAAAATAATTAAAAATTTAGGACATTTGCTAGTACACTGACTAAGTCAAAATTACTCTGCGACAGCTTGGCTAAACGCGTCCACCACATTGAATATATATTTTTGTGTTTAAATTTTAACGTTACAAGGCAGTAGTCGTAGTATAAAAATATATAATACTCATTCCGGCCGTTACTATTTCCTTACAAATTCTAATGTAATTGGGACACGAAATATTATTACCCAGTATACTCGCTATTTTTCTGTTCTACTAATTACAACTTATTTAGTAATGCACTAAAAAAGAAGAATACAATAGATGTGCGTATCCCAAAAGCGGTGAGTTTCGAAGAACTATTGCAGAGGTCCTTATTGCAGGAACATACTTCTTGACGTCCGCCGTAACCCGCTCGATTGTAACAGGTATTCTACAAAAAAACTCGTATTGTGTCAGGTTATGCTTAGATTTTTTGAAGTTATACTTCTTTAGGCGCGTTATGAAAAATTGATGAGAGTGAAATTTTACGATGCGCGCGCACCGTGACACAAAATTAACAGAATGAAATTAGTGGCGCATGTTGGCACGCCGCCTCTGTTCACTGTGTATTAATATTTATAATATTTATCCACATGTTTTGAGTTTCTACATTTAAAATACGTGTTTTCATTTTGTTTTCATTATACAAGTGCGAATTTTGTATGTGCGTCTGTTTTATAATCAGAAGTGATTTAAATGGAATATTTAAATCAATACTAATTAATATAAGAAAATATTTGTGAAAAAACTGTGCTCATCAACCTTCCTAAGTGCTTCAATACAATTGAGGTTATCTATCCGTATGTATTATTAATAATGCCAAAGAAGTATAACTTCTTACGCACGTACATAAGTACACTTTTTTATGTATCGGAGGCAAACGGGCAGAAGGCTCATCTGATGTTAAGTGATACCATGGACACTCACATTGCCAGAAAGGCGTAAGCGCGTTGCCGGCCTTTCAAAAATTGGTACGCTTTTATAATTTTATAATTTAGAAGCGCACTGTGGGTGGTTAAGTCTTTATCGACATCATTAGAAAACTTTAGTGTTCCGTTTGATTTCCAATAACATCAAAAAAGTCAATCATTTATAGTATTGTCTTTGATTAACATAACCTTTACACATTTAAAGAAAAAACTTTTTACCGGATTAAAGTTTACAGCGTGCGTGGTCACGGTGTAAAGCACGCGAAACGTCGGATAAATTTAAAATTATGTTAAATAATTGTAAATTTATAATAATACATAACTTTAATCCGGTAAAAAGTTTTTTCTTCAATCATTTATTTCAATTAGGCTTATTGAGAAGGCGCTTTTGAAAGTCAAAATTACAAGTTAATAAAAATTAAAAAACTCTAGTTGCCCCTGCCAAAAGGTAGTTTCATATGAAGAAGAATGGGCAAGAAACTCCATACTTACTCTTTTCAAATAGTTTTTACAATCATCTAAATGGGGATTTACTCGAGCGTCTAGAGACCTATTGGGATGCAAAGTTGATAATAAGAAGAAAAAATGTTATATGATATATACCTTTACATCGTGGGGAAGCGCTATAGATTATTAAATATGTAAAAAAAACTGTTCTGGACATCCTCACCGTCATATTATAGCATCAATGCCCTACGTATTTTTAATAATGTACTAAGTTAATCTATCGTTTGCATGATGCGGGTGGTTGTATTTAAGGGTTGAAAATGAAAAAAAATAAAATTTGACGTAGATTTTTAAGAGTTTAATAAAAAAAGCTCTTATTACTAATCTACGATTTGATGGGACCAACCCACCCATTTTCATAATTTGCAAAAAAATCGCAATTTTGAAATACTCAAGCCTCAGATTAAGATATATGTGTTCATCTTTATGTTCTAAACTACTGTCTCATAATCTGACGATTATCTATCGCCTGATCTACAAAATTTTTTTAGAAAAACGGTTCACCTAAAGGGCCATCCCTCATTCCCTAATTCCATTCCTGGGCGCTTAAAATTGATATTGATTGATATTTTGAGCTCGCTGAGTTCAAATAAATAATATTTCTATGCATTTAGCTCTCCCTCTCAAAGTCTGATAGAAGTTTCATAGAACACTATTTTTGGAATTTTTCAAACCCAGTAACTTTTAATGGATCAAGCAATTTTCACGCGTTGGCGGCATTCGACGCAGTTTTATTTGATCGAACCACAAATTTTCGAGTAATCCCAAAAAACATTTTTCGGGTTTCTTTCGTTCACGATATCTCTCAACGAATCAACCGCTTTTGACCAGCTTGGTGGCGATCGACGTGGTTTTTCAAGCTCAAAGGCGGATTAGTTTTTGAAGTTGATCGATAAAGAAACCACTTTAAAAAAAAAAAAACTTATTTTTTAAGATTTTTCAAAATTTCTCAAAATCTTCGATCGAATCGGTTCAAATTCACAGGAAATGTAATTTTGAGGGAAATATTTAGAACGCGTTTAGTAGATTCCGATCGGTTTAAGGAAATGTAGGCATCACGCAGCTGCACGCATTTAACTTTATCGACGAATTTTTGTTATTTCGTCTTGCGGAAATCGTCAGATTATATATTTTTCATTATTCTTGAATTATTTCCTTCAAAATAAAAAAAAAATTAGCTACGCTCGAGAATGTCGAGATGACGTTTTTTTTTTACAACTTTGTTGCCCTCCCCTTTTTTTACGTCACTTTCAAATTGTCAGATTAGTGGAATATACACTTTTTAGGATGTAATTAACTCACCCTACCTTAATCTGACGCGCTCGGGAATTTCTGATGGTCAATTTTTTTTTACTAATCTGATCCTGTCTCCTTCACGGGCGGCCTTATATATGGGCCTCATATTTTGTGGAGGTACTTAACCGGGTACAAGGTATCCCCCTATATATTAATCTGCCGCGCTTTAGTAAATCCCGAAATCCCCTCTTGGGCTCCCCTACCACAATATTTTTTATATAATGATTTGATAATTATATGTGAAGACCATGTACCTAGAACAAAAAAACTTCTATACTAAAATAAAATGGTGTTTTAAAAAAACAATGCAGCATATATTATTATGTAGACACATGATGCTCACATATTTACAAATATTCTAACTAGAGATAGATATATTATTGTTTTAAAAAAAGAAATAATTAACATAAAGTCAAATAGTGTGTGAGTTACGTCAAAGATGATTTGTTAAAAAAAAATAAAGCAAAAATAAACCTTATATAGGTATAGGTATACTAGGAACCAGTTGATTTTGTATAGTTTGTTTGTTCTATGGAGCGGGACCAGCATGTTTCCAAGCTTTGTAATATGCTTGTCTACAAATACACCCAGCATTTGGAATCAAACGGAACTTGAAACATATATGAATAGCATTTGTATACTTAATAAAAAATTTATGTGGCTACAACCTCTTTAAGTCTTGGCTTCAGGTTTCTTGATCATTTTTAAATCTAATAGGCAAGTAGGTGATCAGCCTCTAGTGCCTGACACACGCCGTCGACTTTTTGGGTCTAACACATATCGGTTTCCTCACAATGTTTTCCTTCACCGTTCGAGCAAATGTTAAATGCGCACATAGAAAGAAAGTCCATTGGTGAGCCGGGGATCGAACCTACGACCTCAGTTATGAGATTCGCACGCTGAAGCTACTAGGCCAACACTGCTCAGCATTTGTATAATATGACATAATAATGTATGGCTAATATTCTATTTTATTGGATTAGCGATATTTATTAATATTTTTAAGATCCTTTTTTTTTTTTAAACGAAATTTTTTACGTATTCTTAATATTACGAAGCTAACCTTGTATCGACTTTCATCCCAGCCACAGCTCCGTATGACCCGGCTCATGGGCAATTGTCCATTTGTCTCATAGTCCACATGTTGAATGATCTTCCTACAGAGAGTATGCGTAACTCCTTTGTCTAGATCTGTACAGTTCTTCTTCAAGGAGTCAGGTAAAACAGCGGCGGAACACATCGAATTTATTGCACTATTACATTCATAACACAATATTGCTAAGCCTGTAAAAATATACATCAATTATAAACCCCAATTGTTAAAGATATTGCAGTCATATTAGTCTATTTGCCTTAAAAATAGACGCAGAAAAATCTCTATAATCTCTAGCTATATTTACATACGAGAACACAATATGTTTTGTTTTTTTTATGTAATTGGAGGCAAACAGGCAGGAGGCTCATCTGATGTTAAGTGATACCCTCGCCCATGGACACTCATTGCCAGAAGGCTCGGAAGTGCGTTGCCGGCCTTTTAAGACTTGGTACGCATTTGGTTCGCCCTCGAATTGGTTTGGAAATAATTCAGTGACATTCTGGGCACACTACACCTTAGCAATACAGGATTACTTTTTGCAGCTGAAAACCACTGAAGTATAGTAATAATCTTATTTTTGAGATAACGATATAAATAATGTAAGACTACAGACACAAAAGCCAATTAATCTCACCGATATTCAAGAGAGAAAGATAATCTCTTTACAATTACATTAAAGCACTAGTATTAATAAAACCATCATAAACATACATTATTACATCGTATCGTTGTTTAAAAAAATAACGCCTTGCAAGATTAATTGGCAATACTATATACGCTTTATTTATAATTATTATTATAGAATAATCATTTCCTATATATATATAGCAACAGCATGAAAGGTAAATTAACGTTTGAAAACCATAATGTTTAATTTTATTGTACGTATTACCGCTAAAATATTTCCAATTTAATTTATATTATAAAAAAACTCACCGTTTTGATAAAGTCCAAAAAGGACAATTATAAGAACAGCCCACTTCATGACAACGCTTTCTCTCAACTGCACCCCGAATGCATCTAGGGTAGCTTGTCCTAAATCCAACATTGTGTCACCAGATAATCCAGGATGTTGCTCGTTGGCTCAATCGGATACACGCAATTGAGATTGTTAGTGATTTGTAACAGGATTCAAGAGGTTTACAGAGGTGAGCCAAGTAGATTAAAATTACTTGCCCAATCCCAAATTGTTCTTTACTAAGGCTAGATAAATAAAAGAGTACATCAGCAAACTGTTTTTAATAAACTTATACAAACAAAACAATAACTGTCCATTAACAACTATATTAGTCGCTATTTACAAGTGATTGCTAATTAACCTAGATGTGAACACATTGCATAAAGGTTTCAAGGTGCGTCTAAAATCGTAATACAGCTAATGTGATGAGCATCAGAGCGGTGGCACCGACTGGTACGGAGGCGGAGTTGCATCCGTCTTCGAGGCAGGAGCACACTTCTTGTCTACCACCGAAACCGGAGCGCTGGTAGCAACGACCCTGGAATCAAGATTGCGATTACGTTAAAACATACGTGACATGTAATTTTCTGAGTCGTGCGAGTGCTTTTAGATATTGTTTTGTAATTGGGAGATTTATTTAGGAGCTTTAGTACATAGTTTGTTTGTATCACTTTCTTTTGTTATCTGCTATTAAGTTTGCCAATCGTGAACATTTGTCTTTACTAATATTATATAGAGGAAAGAATTGATTTTTTGTTTGTTTGAAATGAATAGGCTCCAAAACTACTGGACCGATTTCAAAAATTCTTTCACCGTTGGCAAGCTACACTATTCCCGAGTGACATAGGCTATGTTTCATTTTCAAAAAAATTAGGGATGCTTACTAAAACTTGAATAATCAAACCCAAGGTGTAAAAAAATAACCATATACTTCCTTCAATCGCGTGCGCTGCGAAAACTGTTAATGATAGAACAAAATGATGTATTTCAATTTTTCAGGACACATCACTATCTATAAAAAATATCGCGACAGCATGTCTCTATCTTTTATAGTTGCGTCACAATAAGCGTCCTTTTATTAATGTGATTTTTATTAAAATACCACCGCTAGAAAAGGCTCTTTATTCGTACCTAGGTATTGATCCTTATCAAAATAAATACCAACGTTTCACATAAGCTACAATTTAATGGCATAACCACCAAAAAAGCATAGTGGATTTGTGTTCTCCTGGCCGTTTCTCTTGAATAGTTTACTATGTAATATAACAAAAATCTTAGCCACAGCAACGCTTGGCCGTCTCTACTAGTAATCTATATTTTGTGATAATAAATACTGATAAACAAATATTACTACATATTATTTATGGAGATTCAAAACTCTGAGGACAAACGTAGCAGAATTTTGAAATCAAGTCTTAATTTTATTTTTTCTTATGCGAACCAGTGATTTTTTTAACGAATCTTACCAATATATAACTAGAGATAGGAATGTTTATTTTGTATTTATTCATTCACACTTCGTTACATGAAAAAAAATAAGGGCTACAACGGGCGGCCTTATCGCTAACAAGCGATCTCTTCCAGGCAACCCTAAGGGAAAAATCTAAAAAATAAATATGACGAGTAAAGTGCAAGAAGTGCATAACCAAATCTTATAAAAAAAATACACCTATTTTTTTTATTTAAATAAATATCTAATTACATGAATTTAAACTAAAAACTATAATTAACATATTTACAATCAAGTATACAGTATTTACAAGTCTCTTAACCTACAAAGTAATAATAAAAATTATTAAAAAGAAAATCAAAACAAATTTAAAAAGTTTGGTTCCTGTGGTACCTTTAACGCTGGCAGAATTTCTTAGCTGTATTGCGATACTTATAATCTAATTAATATGTATATAAAATTCTCGTGTCACAATGTTCGTTCCCATACTCCTCCGAAACGGATCGACCGATTCTTATGAAATTTTTTATGCATATTCAGTAAGTCTGAGAATCGGCTACTATCTATCTTTTAAACCCCTAAATTGTAAGGGTGGTCCCACCCCTAAATTTTTATTTTTAAGACAATTTTTTTTGTTTTTAATTTTTTATGGATCAGCATACAAAAAATACAAACAACCCTTAATTTTCACCCCTTTACGATCAACCCTATTTTTTACTATAGTAGATGGTTATTTTTATTGAACGAATAAAATGTTTCCTAGAAATAATATACTTACATGGCAAAACAACGTTTGCCGGGTCAGCTAGTACCTAATACTTCTACCTTCAACAATCATACATGTATAACTTTGCAATTCCAAGCAGCTGGTTTACAATTAACTTTTGACATACCTTATAACTACTGTCATCCCAACCGCACCCCCTGATCACACGGCTGTCTGGGGGCATCCCGTTCATCTCGAACTCGACAACCTGGGATATCTTCCGGCACATTGTGTCCTTGGGGCCGCAGGGGAGTCTCAATGAATCCGGCAATTTGTCCATTAAACAACGCGAGTCATTGTGACTGTTGCATTGGTAGCAGGTTATTGCTAAACCTGTAACAACATTGAGGTTAATGTGAAAATTGGTAAGTTCCTGTTAAGTGAAAATTGTCATTTTTACAAGCGGGGATGTGGAAATGGGAGAGCATCTGAAAGAGAGAGGCAGAGTCAAGGCATGATCAAATCCAATAGGTATTTCGACATACAGAATTATTCTTATAATATGCATAACTTATACTTGATAAAATCATCACATAATAAGAGAGCAGTGTTGAGCATGTCTTCAGCGTGCTCTTATCCCTGAGGTCGTAGGTTCTATCCCCGGTCGAACAATGGACATTCGATGTGCGCATTTAAAATTCGCTCGAACAGTGAAAGAAAACATCGTGACGAAACCGGGAACTTTTTGGGTCAAAGGCACTTGCCAAAAAGTAGGCGTGTGTCAGGCACAGGAGGCTGATCACCTACTTGCCTATTAGATTGATTGATTATGAAAACGGTTGTAGCGCCATTGATTTTTTTAATTTATTTCATTCTATCAATCATTACTTCATTCTATAAATTATTACTCGTACCTTCAACATAATATCAAAGTTAGGTAAACTCGTTTCACGAATTGAAGCTACTAAGGACATAATCAAGTATTCCATAGCTATTAAATATAGCATATTAAAATATCGGATTGTAACGTTTTAATTTTGTTTTACAAAAAACACAAAACACTGAGATTTGCGATATTAATCAGTCAATTACAATCCACTTTATTTCAATTTATTTTAATACAAGAACAAGACTTTGAACTCTTAATTATAACACTGCAATATATAAATCACAATGTCAACAGTAGCAAGTACTAATTGCGCGCATAGTAAGAACAATCCATTGATATTCGACCGGGGTTCTAACACCCTAACTCAGAGAAAACGCTAGTACTCAAAACTCTCAAAGATGAAGAAGAATATATATCAAGAAAAGAGCAATGTGTCATGGTTCTAGGCGCGCTACTCTCAACCAGTAGTGCGTTCGAATCACGATAAGGAAAATATTGTATAGCTTTAAAAAAAAATAGCTCTAAAATTTATTTAAAAATCTTGTTTTTGATCATTTTTCTTCTGCCTCGTAATTTGCTACTACTTATATATATTTATTGTGACCCAGTTAACCTTTCGATTAGCTTTTACATTTTTGTTTATACATATTATTGTTCATTTATTTATTTTTTGTTATTTCTTTTGTTTACTTTATTTTAGTTTAGTTAGTGTAATTTGTTATTTTGAGTTTTTTTGTTAATTATTTATGCACTTCTTGTACTTTACCCTCTGTAGGTGTTTCTTTTTTATTGTTCCATATTAGGGTTGCTTGGAAGAAATCGCTTGTTAGCGATAAGGCCGCCCGTCATAACTTATGTAACCTGCTTTTTCATATGTATGTTTTTGTATAAGGTAACGAAGTGCAAATAAATAAACAATCGATGGTATGTCGAGCAAGAAGACTGATATATTACCTCTATTAATAAAATCAGGAAGCAGCAACAGAAATCTAAGGAACAAGGTGTTCAGGTTCAGGCGCTACTGTTCTTTTTTAATTGAGCTATAGAATGTCACCACCACGATTTATATTAAATATTTCACAATTTCACCACCACAAACTTCCATAATGACAATAAAAATTCTTATCGTTAAAATGCGCTAACAAGTGTTCCTATTAATTGTCCTTGACATGTCCCTATCGCGAACCGCAAACCTAAAAATATAGCGTTTAAAATATCGATATTTCAGGCACCCAAAGTCGTTACTTAATATTTAATTATTTAGGGTATTAAGTAAATTTAAATATATAAGTCCCTTGCCATCGTCAACGTCCCAAGTCTACTTGAGCCCACTGGAATTGCAAGAGACGATGGCCGGATACCGGACGGTATGAGTTTGATTCCATGGAAGATGGGCCGGGTGCTGGTGTGGGATGCAACCTGTTCAGACATACTGGCCCCTTCCCATCTACATGGAACCAACAACAGAGCTGGTGCGGCTTGTGATGCGGCTGAAAAAGCTAAAGCATGCAAATACAGGGGTCTAGGCTCCGAATATGATTTTGTCCCATTCGGTGTCGAGACCCTTGGTCCGTGGGGTACTAGCGCTATAAGGCTTTTCAAGGAAATAGCAAGAAGGTTAGTCGACATCACAGGAGACCGACGAGCTGGCAGCTACCTCGGACAAAGAACTAGTCTAGCTATTCAAAGGGGGAAAGCTGCCAGTATCTTCGGAACCTTGCCTAAAGGGACTCCTTTTAATAATATATTTTAAGGTTAGTTATTGGTTTTGTTATAGTAATTTAAAAATAGCTTTTGTTTAGTGGATATAAAACTTTTATCATTTAAGTTAACTATGAGTGCTTCTATGTAATGTGTTTTGTTGAATCTTATTTATATATCTTTTTGCTTATACCAAAAGAGGTACTTATTTAAATTTATTCATCTAGCATCACGCCTCTGCCTCGAAGGTTTAGGCAGATATCACGGATCTCCACTTGATACGTTTCTGAGATACCTCTCCCGCTTCATCCGCTGTGATATTAATCATGCTCGTTGGTTATGGCTACTTTCCTCCTGATCCTGGATTGGATCCAGGTATGTACGACAAGGATTGCCCAACCCGATTTCACCATCCACCGGCCTTGTATATTCTACTTGTAAACGCTTCACATTGATCCGTTCTACATGACCACTTAAGTATTCCCCGGATTTAGGGAACTGGGGCTAGAGCTTGGGGGGGGGGTCTTCACAAAAGAGGGGCCCCCACGATAGTTCGGAAAATAAAATGTTTTTAATTCCGACTCGTAAACAACTTTTCTTTTGTTATTTTTGTTTCGCTGTTTTACCTTTACCTTTGTATAACGTATTTTGTATTTAAGAGAAATATATATCTCTAAATATTAATAGAAATCATTATATGTTTGTTAAATATTGAAAGAATCTACTTGTTTTCACAATAAATTATTGATTGAAAACTCGACTGAAAAAAATTGTTCATTTTATTTGGAAAATAATTTGGGGCCTCCACTCCTTTGTTACCCCGAGGCCTCCAGACCTCCTAGTATTCCCTTTTGTATCCATGTCACTATTTCCTCATAACACTTCTCACATATCTCACTATTACTTATCCCATTACGCGATGTTCATACATTCTTCTTAACGTCCGCATTTCCAAGGCAATTATTATTATTTTATTCTTTCTCTGCCACATCCATTATTCATTCAAATGTATTTAAAGCCTCAACTTAAATTAGTCTTTAACTAATCACACATATAATTTAGTTGCTTAGTTGCACAGATTTTAACATGCATTATTATTAATTTACTGTTAGATATTATTTAATAAAAGACTCGTAAGTGAAATACACTCGAACACAATACTGTTACTATGACCGTAAAACAAGATTGATACAATATTACTTTAAAATTGCGCTGTAACAGTTTAGTATACAGTAGACACTATATTAATAAAATAATTTATATATATTTATGTCGGAAAAATTTCAAAGGTTTATTATTTTTATTAATATTTAGTTATAAATTTGACGATTATTTAAATGATCCTAATCCTTGTGATTGATTTGCTCCAGTTCAAACAATTTGTATGACTCAAAACTTGGCGATTAAAAAGAGTGGCGGAGAGTTTCTTGCCAGTTCTTCTTGCCCACTCTACGCCCTTGGCTTGCGAACTGGTAGTAAATGTTAATTTAGAATCAATTTAACATCTTTTCTGTTGACGTTCATAAGTGTATTTGGTTACCTATATGAATAAAGTTATTTTGAGTTTGACATTGAGTTACACACGATGCGTGTGTAGTCTACACACGCATCAGCCTTGCTGTTGACGAAGAGATCATCTTAATTTTGAAATAATTCTATGTAGAGAACAGGACCTTTTCAGGGATTTCACAAAGACGTCGCAAAAGGTTGCCATTCCTTTGTATGGTGTTTAATTTTGGTGGATTATATGTTGAATATTATGATAGCTAGAAAGAATTTTATATGTATTACATTTTATCTTCGTCGTCTCTAAGAAGCGTTAGTTTAAGGGTTCATTATCTGTGGAATTCTTACCATTTGTACCCCCGTTGTACATTTTCAATACCAGTTAAAATTTTGCTACTTTTATCTTGGACATCGGACCACTTATTTAAATACAAATGAACAAAAGCATTATCTAGTATTTACGCGATTGGTTCCAATATTATGTAAAAATTATTAAACAAACTTTAATATTTAGTTACAATACTACATATAAACATAATGATAACATAACAATTTATAATTAGAGAGTTATTTCGATTGGTTGGCGTTAATATCACACGTTAACATTTAATCCATTATCGCCTGAAACTAAATCCCCCAACCGACCTTATCCTAAAAGCAAAAGGTTTCAGTTAGACCATAACACCACTTGAAGTAATTAATCGACCATTAAAGATAACTGAAAACTCTAAATACGATCAATTTTGTTTAAAAGTTTCGTAAAAACTTCGAACTTCGTTCAGATATCGATAAAATTCATTGTCTCAACCTACCTTGTTGTAGTATACTACAGAGGACGACAAAAACACACCACTCGGCTACACCCATGTCAGTTGAATCAGGATTTCACCAGTTGTGTCCGCTGAAGACCGCACGGTCCGTGTTTCTATACGATACTGAAACTAGCGCCCGAGTTCTATCTATACAAGTAAATCTACTACACTTATTCAATTGACATGAGGAAATTACTTTATTTTTAAAGTTCCCGTTGGATTGTGTCATTTGTGATGCTTCCTGCTTTTAGGTAACTGGATGGCATCGATCGAGTCCCGGAGAAAACACGGCTTTAATTGCAATTTGTGATGTTAGTTATTTCGTCTATGTATTGGCGAGTTGTTCCCATGAGAATGTAAGCGCGTGCTCCTATTTCACCATGCCTTCTGCTGATAGAGGACAAATCTTTGTTTTTAATTTATTTTATTAGTATTAATTAACTATTTATTACTTAATATGTCATGTGGAACATAGTGTAATGGTTGCAGCTCCTTACAAACATTGTTTAAAATCAAAAACTCGGCGATTAAAAAGAGTGATGGAGAGTTTATTGCCAGTTCTCTTCCGTTCTACGCCCTTGATTTGAGAACTGACAGTAAATGTAAAATTAGAAGCAATTAATATGTATTTCTTTTTTGACGTTCATAAGTGTACATTGTGTTACCTATATGAATATATGATTTTGATTTTTTACGTCATCAGTTTATTATGAGTTTCTTTTCATAAGGATTCTTCAAGTTTATTTCAGTGGTCGGATAGAAAACTAAGAATATATTTTGAAATACCTAATAATTAATAATATGTATATTATTTTTATATTATATATATATGTATATTATTTTTATATATAAATTATCGTGTACATCCGTTAAATAACCTTTATTTTTATTTATGTTAATAGATAAGCCACAACGTCGGTTGACATACCCACTAAATAATAATCACAACTGATGTGATGCTTCACAAAACAGATACACATGTGTCTGTTCTAATGCCCAGCATCTAGGATTACAGTTACCGCCTCCGTAGCGTGGTCAAACTGAATCATGGTTGGCTAAGATTAAAAACGTAGCCTAGAGATACGGGACAATTATTGTCATTGTCATTGTGACGTCAGTTAGGAACCGGAATCTAATGTGCTTTTCTGATGAACACAATGATAAGGAACAACACGAAAAAAGATCAATAAAAACATTAACTAACCTTAAAATATAATAACTAAAAATATTAAAAGTAGTCCCTTTAGGCAAGGTTCCGAAGATACTGCAGGTCCCTTGAATAGGTAGACTAATCTTGTCGAGGTAGTGCCAGATCTTCGGTCTCTGTTATGCAACTTTGCTATTTCCTTTAAAAGCCTTATAGCTCTAAGACCCCATGAGGTTATAGGTTCGATCCACATTCGCTCGAACGGTGAAGGATAACATCGTGAGGAAACCGGCTTGCCTTAGACCCGAAAAGTCTTGGCGTGTGTTAGGCACAGGAGGCTGCTCACCTACATGCCTATTAGATTGCGAAATTGAAACAGATACATAAATCTGAGGCCCAGACCTAAAATGTGGCGCCATTGATTTTTTAGCTAGATTTAATCTGAAATTATCAACCAATAGAACGATTACATTAAAACATTACTAATACTTCTTTTATTTTTGAGATGCAATAACAACTGGGTTTTTAATTGGAACCAAACAATTATTCCAATGGTTTATGGAATAATTGTTTAATTACTATGTGTACATCTGAGCACAATAGTTAGTAATACATTTTTAATGACAGTCAACAAATAAAGTTAACAATAATCAAACAAACTGCTTTTTGTTATAACTTATTTTGTGTTGGCCTGGTGGCTTCAGCGTGTTACTCTTATCCCTGAGTTTGTAGGTTTGATCCCTTGCTGTGCACCAATGGATTTTCTAAGTGCTAAACGCACACTCGCTGGAACGGTGAAGGAAAAAATCGTGAGGAACTTTGATTCCATGGACTTGCGTAGAGATATGCGATCACTCTCTCTTGTACTGCGGTACCATGGAGGACGTTGTTCGGACTAATACCTGCAGCTGAGTTTTATCGTCGGACGTCAAGACAGAATACAACATACCGTCCGTATCAACTCGACATCCGTCGTTCGTTGACAACTGAGCATTTCTTAAGGCTATTTTTGCTGCGCACCACCACTATGTGGAACCGGCTGCCCACTGAAGTATTTGCGAACCAATTCGACTTAGGATCCTTCAAGAAAAGAGCATACCATTTCTTAAAAGGCCGGCAACGCACTTGCAAGCCTCCTGGCAATGTGAGTGTATCGTATCACTTAATATCAGGTGAGCCTCCTGCCCTTTTGCCCGTTACATAAAAAAAGAATTAGATTGGCAAATGATCATGAAACAGATACAGAATTCTGAGGGCCGGACCTAAAAAGGTTGTAGCGCCACTGATTTATTTATTTTTTATACTTTGTTATCAATGAATTTTTCTGTTATTAAAATATTAATAAAAGAGTGGTAAAAGAACGTAGAACTTTAAACTAATATTGTGATGGGAGGCGTGCTTGATGTATAAACATTCGTGTAGCCTCACCCATATGTTATTGACCGATTAATTAAATGATGTTCAATTTATCTTTGACGCATTGTATGCACTATAAATTAAAGTAAATTAATTATTTATGTATTAACACTTCGTTGCATATACAGAGATATAATACAAGTTGACATAAATCAAAAGAAGGGGAAACTGGCAGCCTCATGTGTGAAAAAAAAAATGCAATTAGATAAGCAAGTGCAAAAATACATAAGAGATATAGTTTTTAGACAAGCTAATTGAACAAAACAAAGAAATTAAAACATGTAAACAAACAGGATAATATTAAAAAAAAGTCACATGGAAAAAAAAAGATGGACAAAAATTTTAGATCAGTTTCACATGAAAGCAGATACTATGTAGAGTGTAGACAGATAATATTTATACAGTAATTTTTTTTAAATGGCTCTGGCACGATTTGTGCATTAGCCAGCGTCAAGTATAGGATTTTTATAATTCGTGCTTGTCTTTTTTAGACCGTGTCCTGACCGCTCCCCATGTACGGTTTAAGCACTCGCCTCGGTACCGCACACCACCCCCCCCCAAAGGCCGAGGACAAATTTAAATTAAATTAAAACTTTTCCTCGAAGAAGAACGAACCCCGGTACCCCTCACCTAGCTGCCACTTAATAAGACCACTGCTTAGGCCCCTCAGTAGATATTTAAAGGATTTTAAAAATTATCCAAAATATAAAAAGTGTCAATATTAACAGAGACCCCAATTTAAATAGTTCCTTGTAATTGTGGTGTTAATCCCAATATTACTATGATAAATAAAAATCATTAATATTTTCGGTACGATACAATTTAAGATGAAAGTTAAATTTAAATAATTTTAAAGAGATAATGTGTTAATTAATCAACGCGTAAAGCGTTAAAACCCTTATTTAGGCTAAAAAATCCAATTTTGTAAATGTAAAACATGTCAATAAAGACAACAATATTTAAACTTTACAAAGCAATTCGTAAAATATGCAACCTCATTTAGTATCTTAGCCCCAGCAGCCAACCTTTGCATGCTATTTTACCATGGTTTGGTCCACTTTCAAGGCAGTAATACATTGTACGATTCATGTTTTACTTCACACTGTATAGTACCTGCAGGTAATCAGGTAGGCCTGTAATGCTGGCAGGATGGACGAGGGAGGGGCGGTGGTTTCCTGTATTATCTGTGATCTTGTGTCAAGTGCACATTTCCGCGCTACATTCAGATACTTGTGCTAGGGTTGTCACACGAAATACAATACACTCTACATCTCTATAACAGAACACATGCACTTTACAGAAATTTTGTGGCGACTTGGACTCCCTAGTATGAATTTGTTACCCAGTAAAGCACGGTGATCGTAATGTTCATGCTTTCTTTTAGTTCTAAATTCGCCCACAAAGCGCTACCTTAATAAAATAAATCTATTATCTTGGTATTCTATGTCAAAGCGCAAATCTTGAATGCGACCTGAAAAGGGTTTAAATGAATGTAACGGTAAAAATCTTGCATTTGTGCCACTCAAAAAATAAAAAAACTTAAATACTGGTAAGATAAACTAAACAAACATGATGAAAACAACAAATTTCCAAAATTAACGAATCCTAGAACAAAAGGTTCAATCATAAACTGACATAATAGTCTTAACGCATATTACTTTTTGATAAACATACCGTAACTATCGAGCTAATATATAGTATTACTTTTAGGCGTCTTTTCTCTTGAGGACATAGAAAGTTTTTATAATCCTATCCTCAAATCGTTCTTGGCTAGTCTTATTTCTGATCCAGAAAATTCATAGGTACAATAAATTGCAGAGGGAGTAATTCCAGGTTGTAAATCTAATTCAGTGATTCCTAACCTTTTCAATGTCACTACCCCTGTGAACAAGTATGGGAATTGAGTTTACCCGTAGCTAATTTAAAATTATTAAAACCACACAAATTTGAACGAAAATATGTTTATTATGTAACAAATTAACCGTTTAGGTAACTAGTCAAGTAATATATAAATCTTGGAGTTAACTAGTGTGAAGGTTGAAATTGCCTTCGCAAAGCTGATTGCGTGATCCAAGAATATACTGTTACTTTTCCCAGGTTTAAATTTACTATTTACACTATTAACACACAGTCTACGAGAAATCAATTACAAAATTCTCCTTTGAATCAATACGTTTGTAAAATTAATATATAGATTAATACAAATATCTTTTTTTATATAGATATAGATAATAGGTGCAAACGAGCCCATAAAGGACAGTCATCGGAGTCCATGGACACCTATTTTTAGTGGGTGCGTTGCCGGCCTTTAAGGGAGGAGTACAATCTCACTCTTACTTTGAATAGTTGGAGGTCGTATCACTTAGGAAGACCCCCATCGATTCCACAATTCGCTAGTTCGCAAAAGAAAGTGCCATGTTAAACGGACTGTGGAAGACTACCAGCCATCAAGGTGATGTTGATGAAATGTTGCATTGATACGGTGCGTACGGTGTTAAAACGAGGCAGGATTCAGGTGCTATCAACCCAAACAAATCTTCAGAACACTCACCATAGTACACTTTGTAGACAACGCAAAGAGACGCAATGTCTCTGCGTAGAGGAAGAATCAAGCCGATCAGTAATACGTTGGAGATTGACAATTCGATAAGCCCTTCGCTGAATTTGGTCGAACATTGTTGGTGTCGTTAGTTGGAAGTACCAGCCCAGAGATGAGAGCAGTATTTCATATGAGGTCTGGTTGAGCCTTGTAGAGCTGCATACGTTATGCCTTCTGTGGCAAATTGTGTATAATTTATCGAGACGTAAAATTATGAATATCAAGGGTTTTTGGAAGACACATGCATTTTTTTTTTCAACAAAAGTCAGACTATGGTTCGTCTCACATCCCACATAAGAGTCCAGAACACTGTTGGCGCTGTGACGATTACAATACATCTTCCTTAATGATACTATCAATCATAATACTTGCAGTAATACATCGAATGGGTGGTAGAAGGTTTGTGTGTAAAAATATGTTAGGTAATAACAATATCTTTTCAAACTCGTTAATTGTAAATTTATGTTCTTATTAAAAATTTGGGATCTGATATCTTCTGTATTACATAACATTAGTAATTAAAAGCCTTCCATGTCACAGATTAGCTTACACAATAGCAAGGGCAACAACAGGAAGTTCATATCAAGATACACTAAACATCTAGATAAATTCAATTCCTTTATTAGTGTCCTCCGCACGTCCTCTTTCCATAGCTCTGAAACCGAAAAATTCTAGTTTTCTATTGTACCTGCTGGAGTTATATACTCATGGTATATCACATAGACTAACAGTGTGCCACCTGTAGTTGGCTAGACGACTCATAAATTGAATCACAGAATAATTAAATTTAGGAATATTTTGCGCCTGCTTCAAAGTTTGAGCAATTGTTTAACAGAACTTAGTGTGTTATAATTTGATAAGGCGCTATGGGGTTGAAGGCATTTTTAAGACTGAATGGATTACTTATTAGTGTTATTATTTTGTATTTTATTGAAACATGTAAGTATTAAACAGTTTTAATATAAGCGCCATATATCTTCTTCTTCCACTGTTAATGTAAAACAACTATTTAAACTATTTTTAACTATTTTTCGGATATATAATTTATTACAAATTTAAATAACTTACTAACAACAATAAGCGTTGCGTTTGCAGTTTGTTGGAACATTATTAATATATTTATGGTATCTGCTCATAATGACTAGTAGTCGTCAATTGTTATTTTGTGTTCATAATCACACACCGAATGTTACGCATTTTCCTCAAACCCCTTATAGTATTGTAAAATTCCTTTAAAAATAAAATAACCGACTTAAAAATCCGCTAAAGAGTCTTAAATGATAATATTGTTTGTTTCTTTGATTGGTCAAGATAATTAATTGTATTAAACGGTAATGATTCCATTCGTATACTATATGAAGATAAAAGATGTATATAAAGAAAAATAGCCTAACTAATTTTCGGAAGTCGGTGCTGACGGCTGAGTCCATAATAGTCAAGTATGTTTTCATCGATTTAGTAAGATGATCAGATGATAAGTTTTTGTTTCCGGATAATAATAAAGCCCGTTTTATTTGCAATCATGACAAAAACAAAATATAATACACAGCTTAGATTATTTTACATTTATATACATAATTTATTTTTCTTTTGCTTGTTATTCTATATTCTAGCTTCCTTCAGTACCGTCGATCGGAACCCCTTCATGGCTTTCTTTCTCCATTCGCATCCTGCTTCTATATCTTCTATCCACGACTTAAGGGCGCCCTCTTCTCCTTCTTCCCCTTGGTCCTTTCCATATAGTCTTTATGGTCTACCTTTTATCTGTGCATCTTGCTATGCCCTGCCCATTTTCACTTCTGTTATAGTGCATGCCTCGGGAAACTATATACTTTTAAAGTCACGTATCTACTATTAAAAGTAATACTAGACGAACCATTACTATTGTTCATTTGCATATACTAGGACATAGACATATACACAACATTTATTACTAACAAAAACACACACACATAGCATAAATAACAATAATCAAAGAAAAAAAAAATATAATGACAAATAACAATATTTTTTCCCTTTTCCCTTAAAGCACAAGGTTTATTTTAAGTGTGTAACGCGTGTGTGCTGTGGTTGTAATTGGCGCTGGCTCAGCATTATGCTGAGGAGCAGACTGTTCCTCAGGGCAGGTAATTCTGCCAGAGATCACAGCAGCTAGTTTGCTTACTTATAGTGAATACATACGCCATTACAAAATAAATTAAAGTAATAATGGGTCCTGCTAAGTGGCTCCCCCATGTCCCATTGAGTATCGTTCAGAGATTTGCACGTATTAGCCAAGTCAGTGACCTGACCAGACGGTAAGATGAGCCGTTGTTAGATAAATTATTTTATTGGAAACGGACGTTCTCAAGAATTTAAGGAGACTGACGGTCACAAGATCCTTTTCCTTCTCATAAATGACAAGTAGAAGCAACAATTTCGTATGTTCCACATTTAACATATAACATATTTTATTTGCTATATTAAATAGTGCTGTTACAACCATTTAGGCCTAAGATTTCTGTATCTGTTTCGTGATAATATATTTTTCCTAATAGCAGAGATGATCAGCCTTCAGTGCCTGTCACGCCGTCGACTTCTTGACTCTAAAGCAGTGTTTCCCAACGTGGGGTCCGCACCCCACAGGGTTTGATTGTTTTATGATCAACAATTTTGTCTAAGATACTTTTATAATAAAACTTACATTAAACTCATTTTTTGACCTTTGATCTTGAATAAAAAAATCCATACACGGTCATGATGTCATATGTTTTGAACAATTTTACTAATTTTCAGCTTGTTGGGATTTTATGCAGCTTTGAATGTCTAAATTGACCGGACTATTATTGAAATGCATTTTATGTGGATTACAGAATAAATAGATGATAAATAGTCCTTTTAGAAGGCTTTAATCTTTTGTCAAATAAATAAGGTTGGAAATTATAAGCTTGTCACTCACTAATTATCAAAGCTATGTTCTGTACATAAGTTTCATCATTACTATAAAAACGTGAAGTATTATTATACTAATTGTAGGTTCAATTGATCATATTTCGGTACTTCAAAGTTGAGAGATGCGTGTTTATTTCATTTAAGATTAATTGGTAAAGGCATGTCTGTAATTAAATAATCTAGCTAAATCCTTATTCTTATTTCTTTTCATCTTTTAGGTCTGGGCCTCAGATTTTTGTATCTGTTTCACGATCATTTGTCAATCTAATAGGCAAGTATATCAGCCTGTACCTGACACACGCCGTCGACTTTTTCTTTACCGCTTAAGCGAATGTTAAATACGCACAATGACACAAAAGTCCATTGGTACCGGATCGAACTTATGACCTCATGGATGCGAGTCACTGAAGCCACTAGGCCAACACTGTTATTTCTTTACCACTTTCTTAAAAACAATTTGAAATATCGATTCAAAACTTCATACACTAACAAGACAAAGGCCTAGTGGAGGCTAGTGCATTTTCTCTTTTAACACTATTATAATATATATTAAAGTTCTTATCATTTAGTTTATTAGTTCTGAAAAGTACCGTGTTTTTTAATATCATTAATCTGTTATTACCAAAAAAGAGGATGGGATATAGAATATAACGCTGAAAAGGTCAGAACTCTAAAAGAAAAAAAATTCAGAATCGAACCTACGTGTAAGGAAACCAATCATCTGACGGGCCACTGAGACAAACATGTTACACAAAGGTTAAATGCCAAAGATTATCGCTAAAATGTAAACAAACATCGCTTTTATCTCACAGGAAACCTATCAAGAATCTTATTTCTTGGGAAGTTTTGATCTTTATAACTAACCGAACATGATCTGTGCTGTTGAATAGTTTATGGTTTCGGAGAAGATTAATATTCTTTTATACAAATCTATTTTAATATTCAACAGATAATAAATGTGTCAATGTCAACGTTTTTGACAAGTGAATGTTCGCATTGCGGTTGTGCATCTAGAATGAAGAGTCGTTATTTAGTTAGCCTTATTTATTAAAGTTACTAAACACGTGTATAAAACAAATTTTATGTTTAAATTACCAGGCGTAATTAATAATTACAACGAGTCGTGTATTTTTATCGAAGGTGCATTTTCAACATTTTTTTTACCGCGATATAGCATTGAAAAGTTTAGCTTATGTTGTCGTGATAACTTGGCGTGACCGACTTTTATTGTTAAGCTTTACAGAATAAGGATGTTTATTGTCGACTAATGGCTTTATTGAAGCCTGCGTGTGCGCAGTCTGTTGGTCAATGACCATAGGTCTGGTCGAAAATCGTGCGAATTCAAAATGTTTTTAAATTTTTTATGTGTGACTATTCTGTTTGCGTCTTTCGACTTTGGTAAGTTTTGCGCTTGCAGTCGTTTCATTTATTTAATCTTATTTAATATATTAAATTAAGTATAATTATTTTTTTAAATACATGCGTATTTACATATATTTAAACCTTTAAAAAAACGTGTAAATGTTGTTCATAATGAATGATTTTTTTTTTAAATTTGGCATATTATAATATATTACAAAATCTAGAATTAAAGAATCTTATTTAGTTTTATCACACTAACTCATTATTCCTTATGTCTGAATTTTATAATATTTTTTTTGTATATTATACAAAATAATTAAAATAATTAAAAATTTATCATAATAATTAACAAATTTAAAAAGTTTGGTCTCTGTGGCAGTGTACCTTTAACGCTGGCAGCATTTCCTCGCTGTATTGCTATACTTAATCGTTGAGCGAGGAAAGCACCAGGTCTGGGTCACTGGTACTATCTACCAGGCGCCAACTTAAATATTTAATTAGCGCCTGTGCACTTGAACCCCACGGCCCAATAGTTTACATAATCGAAGTTGGAGGAAAGACAAGATATTTGAGCCGTTTATTATTTTTCGTGTAAATTCTGTTGTCAATTGTATTAGACTCTATCTTGGATAAATTTGAAAAATATTAAGAGCCATGGGACTTGTGCAATTTAAAGAAACGACGAATTAAGACGTTTTATTTGCTCCTATCCCTTTGACAGTGCTATTTATATATTAATAATTTAATTTTACTAAGATCATTAATTTAAAAAAAGGTTTCACGATAAAATAAAATAATATCTTATACCTAGAATCGAATTAAAATAATTACTTATTTTATTTCATACAATTTGTAGACACCAACTTTTCCATTGATTGATTTATTCTTTTCTGTTTACGCTTTTTTTATGAATGTTTTTCCTAAAAGCAATATTAATTTGACCCCAGGTTCTGCAATCAGCTGTTATGAGTGCAACAGTGCAAATAATTCAATGTGCTTGGAACCAAATATATACGACAAGGAGAGTGTGCAGCGATATTTAAAGATCACCAACTGTGAGCAGAAAGTGCCTCGAGGCCAAACCAAGGAGCAGATGTTCTGCAGGAAGATTATTCAGACTAGTAAGTTACATAGACACACAGAAAAACAATGAGCAGTGTTGGCCCAGTGGCTTCAGCGTGCGACTCTCATCCCTGGTTGTAGGTTCGATCCCTGGCTGTGCACCAATAGACTTTTTATGTGCGCATTTAACATTCGAACGGTAAAGGAAAACGTGCGGAAACCGGCTTGCCTTGGACCCAAACAGTCGACGGCGTATATCAGGCACAGGAGGCTTACGAAATTGCATATTAGATTGACACATGATCATGAAACAGATACATTAATCTGAGGCCCAGACCTAAAAAGGTTGTAGCGCCACTGATTTATTTTTTAGTTAAATAAAAAGAAATATAAAATGAAGATATAGGTTTTTGAATTGACAAGCTTAAAAAAAACATGTTTAGAAGTAGCTAATACCTAACCTACTGTAACCTGTGGTGCTTGTATTGAATGCCTTGGCGAACCCCCATCTTCAGGACGTGTGGTGGGCAGAGGTATTTTTAATGGGTAGGGTCTCGGTACCCCTCTGAATAGCAAAGGGGCTTTGAGTGTGGACCTAGCCCCACAGTCCCCGCGTCAAGCTAGACATCTATACGCGGTACGGTACGATCCTTGCGTTTGAGTAATCTTAAACAAACGAAATGTAATCGCTTTGTCTTATGCATTACTTAACTGTGTATTCTCAAGGGCACTATATTATAACTGAAATTTAAACTTTAAAATAAAAAGTGCGTGCGTACAAAGTACACATGTCAGAAGTGAAACTTCTTTGTAAATTAATTGTTACTAAGGTAAAAGCCCCAATAGATGATCATGTACCAGTATATAATCACTACATGTATTTGTTTATCTATAATCACACTGTTTACTCACTGTATACGTGCTAATGATAATATAAATAAATAAAAAATCTGCGTTTACTGCACAAGACGTTATGCGACAGAATTTTCATCTAAAGTTTTTATATGTAACGAATACATCTACCAAAAGCGTGTATTTTTTCTCGATCTCCCTTACTCTCTCTCAATCTTTCTCACTATAGCTCTCTCCCACATCTCGCTCCATGGCACTGTGCGTGATGCGACGTTCGCTCTATCTCACTCTCTTTCGATCTTACTCACTTGCTTGCTCCCTAATCTCCTTGGCTATTTGCTTCATGCTACGTTCGCCCTTTCTCACTCTCTCTCAGTCGGTCTCAATCGCTCTCTACCTTTTCTTAGACAAAAAAGTTTCACTTTAATAATTTAACGCCTCTATGTATACGTACGTCAAAAATGTATTAGATATACGGGAGTCTCTAAGCTAAGTTTTGTTTTTGATTCTCACTCTAAGTATACTGCCAGTTCTAAACGGATGAGAAGAACATGCACAGTTCTCCGCCACAGTAATCTAAATTATATCCTTTATTTCAGTTCTCCACAAAGGCCACGACACTGAAGTGAGAGTGACGCGTGGATGTGGCTGGGTGAAGCACCATCGCGATTGTTATAAGGCAGACAACGAAGATCACCTGGAAACCGTCTGCCAATGCTTCACAGATGACTGTAACTCCGCTGCAATGAATACAGCTGGGTTGTTGGTACCAATTATAGTTTTTAAGATGTTTATTTAATAAACTGTTATTTTAACATTGCAGTTTTTGTTATGTTGATGGAGGGTGATTGTGGATGGGCTGTGCTATGATAAATTAAGTTTTGTTATTTAGAAATTTGCATTACATTAGAAGGGTTACTAGGAACTTAAATAATGTGAACCTTACAGATTGTAGAACATATTATTTGATGATAAAGCAAGCAATGAATAGGTTTCGTAGCTTAATTTTGAATCCTTAGTTTTATTTCGAACAGTGTTGGACTAGTGGCTTCATCATGCGACTCTTATCCTTGAGGTCGTAGGTTCGAGTCCTAGCTGACCAATAGACTCTATCTGCGTATTTTGCTAGAAACAATGAAGGAAAACATCGAAACCGCCTTGCCTTAGACCCTAAAAGTCGACGGCGGGAATAAGGCACAGGAGGCTGATCATCTACTCGCCTGTTAGATTGATTCTGTATCTGTGTCCTCAGAAATCTGACGCCCAGACCTAAAAAAGGTTGTAGAGTCACTGTAATTTTTTTTGTTTTAATTTTTCCAATATTTACGATTTTTATTGAAAAATTCGTTTGTCGTTTTCAGAATTTGTCTTCAATTATTATTTTAAAATATAAATAATATAGTTTGAGATTGATTTAATTGAAAAGCGTTTCTTTAAAGTATGTATTAATTTATCTAATAGACAAAGTACTATGCAATTAGATTGTCTATTCAAGCAATTAAACAATTTGCTGTAATTGCTTGAAGAGGCGTAGTTAATGAAAATTGGTTGTAAGAGTTTTCTGAAAATTAAAACCTTAACAACATATTTGTCTGTCTGTTAAGCTTTCACGCCTGTAACACGGATTTTATTGCGATAAAGTTCAAGCCAAAAGTTATCTTTTATCGCGAAAAGGGTAGAAGTATGGGATGAAACATTG
Source organism: Pieris macdunnoughi (assembly GCA_905332375.1). Taxonomy (NCBI): domain Eukaryota; kingdom Metazoa; phylum Arthropoda; class Insecta; order Lepidoptera; family Pieridae; genus Pieris; species Pieris macdunnoughi. The sequence continues at coordinate 1,477,206 of CAJOBZ010000026.1, forward strand.
TAAGGAAGTTCCTTATCTTCAAAATAAGTAGTATTACCCAAAGTATTTATATCACGCTGACGAGAAAAGTTGGTATCAATTATATTAAGGCCAAGTATATTTTTTTTATAAAATGGCTAAGCAATTAATAACATTTTTTAATTCCCCAATTTAAAAAAAAGAACGGTTAAAGAACTCGATTCTGAACACACATTACGATTAGTTGGAGATGCTCCTGAGACATATTATGTATTATAATAACACATTACACTCACTCGCGTAATGCTTTTTGTTAAAAAAATTGGAAGTTGTTGTAAATAGTTAAAAACAATTGTTACGGAATTAACTATTAAGTTTAATATTGAAGAGCTTACACAGGTTGTAAAGGTATTTTTTTACATTAAAGGGTGCCCAAATTTACAAATTGTAATGCATTGTTAAAATGAATAAAGATTTTTTTTAATGTAAAATAAAAATTTCAATCGGCTATAGTCGTTGGGAAGTTCATTAATAATACTTTACTATCATATTGTACATAAAAGCCAAAAAGTACTAATTTGTTAAAATAGCGTGACCGCTATTGTACACAAGCGTCATGGTCACTGCATTTTGTCTATGGTTTCAAATAATAGAAGTAGCAATCCATTTTTGAGTCACCTTGTCACTATATTCACACATTACCTTTATCAAATTAAAAGCAAAGCAATTACATATATTTTTTTTTAATTTATTTATTTTACAGAATAATATAATACAATCATATAACATATTAGAAAAGCTCTATGGTTTATATAAATGTAACCATAGCTGTCTTGTTTAGGAACGCGACCAATGCATGTCAAAGTAGTTTTTCAGCTTACTTATTATATTGGGTAACATTAGTCTATCTAATAACTGACGGAGTACATTTATTAGCCACGGTAGCAAATACCTCACGATATCTCGCCATAAACGTTGTTTGCTCTCGATGTACAGAGCCAAACTAAGTAACTTTAATAAAACGATCCTTAAGAAAGTATGGTTAGAGACATTCTTTTGGGTATACTCCAAGACTCTCTAACCATCTGCTATGGGAGCTATGCAATAAGGTGCCAATTGACAGTTCTATAAAACTCCGAAAGTGGAAATGGGTGGGCCATACGCTCCGGATAGCAATCAGATTGCCAAGCAAGCCCTCGACTGGTACCCTGCAAAAGGAAGCCTAAAACAGACCTGGAAACTAGCACGTTGCAGATCCGGAGGAAGCTGGAATGACGTGAAGAGGACCATGACTTGTTTTTTACGCTGGATGCACTCTGCCCACTTGGGGGACATAGGAATTTAACTACGAAAGAATATAAGCTTCTGACCCATTGGCAACGCATTGAAACAATTCGAAAATCATTCAATCGACGCCTTGCATCATTAGTTCAGGACTTCACGGACCTATTGAATTTTTCAAATTCCGTCTTCAAAAAGCAACCAATGAGTCCAGTCAGGCACCTCTATTGAAATTCCTCAAGCGAATAAAGAAACCGTTTTCTCCAGCTAAATGTTCAGTGACCTGAGCAATTTAACAAAGCATTATTAAAGCGGTGCGATTTGGAAGCTTGAATCACGTGGACTGAATTAAAGCAGCTGCCCAGGACCAATACAGGCTTTTACTACGCCGGATGCTTTGCATAGCTTCTGCGCCACTAGTGGAGACCGAATCAGAACTTCCGTAATGAAAAGAACGTTTGAGAGGGACAGAACGCATACTGCGTATCCATCTCTCTGACGAGAAGCCGGTGCGCATCGAAAGTATTCAATAATCATAGGCCAGTTCGACAGTCTGGTAGAGTGGTAGGTAGATTAATTCATGAAAGAAATAAATACAGTGACATACTAAGAAATTTAAACAATGTACTGTGCCATTTTTCGTCGAGCACCCACCTCTATAGCCAGTTTTTGTTACGTTCTTATTTTCACCAAATTGAATTAAATTGTCATAATAAAGTAATGTGTTTAACCTGTTCTCTATGTTTATTTAACTTGTGGTCCTTATTCACAATACGTGTGTCAAAATCTGAAGAATTTTTGGACTTAAAAAAATTCATCGTCTTTCCGAGATAAACCTAAATTAGGTTTACTGTTCGTGATTCTTATAAGTGTGACAAAGTTTGAATTAATCTGTCCTTTAAAGTGGGTAATCGAATAGACAGAACTTTATCCATAGCTTGAAGCTAATATACAGGAAAGCTGATTCATATTAAAAAAACAATGCATAAATAATTATTGGGTCATATCATAATTGTTTGAAAAAATTATGCTTTTACGCAGTCAGTGCCACACGTTTAATTGTACATATATTTTAGAGCTAGCTTTTGACATAGGTTAGTAAACATACATTTAAAAACTCACAATTTCATTAAATCACTAATGTTATAGCTTGAATAAGAGTGTGTAATATGTTACAAAATAAATACTAAAAATTACGCATATGTGTACCATTATGGAAAATAGTCTGTTCCGAAACTGGCTTGACCTAAAAGAGTATTAAAATTACTCAGGAAAACAGATGTTTGGTTAGCCTAATTATCATATATATAAAAGATGGTCGTTGTGTGAGGTCCTTCACCTACCACTGATCGTATAATGAAAGTACCCCTTATGCGGAGTCTGATGGTTTAGGCTATTATTTATTAAGTTTCCAAGTCCTTATTTATTGCGTTCTTCGAAATTAGATACGGACGTCACTTCTAACATTCGGGAGGCTTCCTAGACCCTGTAAACGTCAACGTCTGTTAAAAACTCGATTTTCGAAATAATAATTTTCTTGCGGAAGTTAAAAAGTAAGAATCATAAATGTATGAAAAAATAAAATAGTGAAACTAAAATTTATTTTAATTCGTCCAGCAAAGCGGGCGCGAAACCAATAAAATATATAATTTACATTTTATTAATAATGATTCAATCATTTTAATTAAATTAAAGCGTTTAGAAGTGAGTGTAAAACAAAAGAAGGATGTCTTATATTTTTGGTTGAGTCTGTGTAACAAAACTTAATAAACATTGACAGTTTTGACAAGAAGATTAGCTTTAAATTGGTATCAGCATTTTATTAAAATTTGATTGATATAAAAAGTTGTTTGCATTTAAGTAATTTATTATTAGCAAAATTGCAACGTAAAATGTGCCTTGGAGAGTTTTTTCAACAACAATTGCAAATCGAATTTCCGGCATTTCTCGTTAATATACATCTACAATTCCATTATTTCGACTCATTTACCGTGTCAGGTTGGCCGAGTGGTCTAAGGCGCCAGATTTAAGCTCTGGTTCCCGAGAGGGAGCGTGGGTTCGAACCCCACACCTGACAATACGTTTGCTTTTTTTACTCCTTAAATAGGCTTTTTGGTTATTTAAGTTTATTAAATTTTTCAATAAAATCTATACAAATCATCTTAAGGTAAAAAAATTATAATTTATATTGTTTAACGTAAAGTTCTTATTGCTCTCGGTAGTGTATTATTATTTTATTATATCAAGCCGTGTTATCAGTTTGACACAAGTACCTTTAACTGCGCAGTATTTTAATCTATTCCAACAAAATGCAAACTGAAAATTTCCACTGAATTATCTAGTTCTATCTCGGATGTATCTTTACGTAAACTGTAAACTAATCCTTATTTCAAAGAGCTAAAGTACAAAATTCCATAGCTTAATGGTAAGCACACACGCACAATACAATTTATATGTTATACGTACTAAACACACATCAATAAACGCACACAGATAATTGTGTAATGAATGAATTTTACTTTCATTTGTTATGAATGGTTATTGATTTATTAAATACTATATTTTACAAAACTGTAGTAATAAATCGCGTCAATCTGTATTCCAGGTATTACGCTCACGAGTTTGGAATCTCATGAAGGTCTGAAATCTGTAATTGATTACCCTTGATTGATTTTTATTAAATTTTAATAGGAAAAGTATGTTGCGCACTTAATTGACCTTGTTGACAATGGCAACGATTTAAAACGAGACAGCGATGTCTCGTGTCTGAATTTAGAGTAGCAGAAGTAGAATTTAGTTCGAGCGATTTTTAAATGCGCACATAGAAAGAAAGTCCATCGGTGTACAGTTGGGGATCGAACCTACGACCTCAGGGATGAGTCGCACTCTGAAGCCACTACAACTCTCTTACTGGTGTATATCCAAACCACTTCGACTTAGGGTCCTTGACGAAAAGAGTGTACCAATTCTTAAAAGGCCGTCACGCATTTGCGATCCCTCGGTCATGTTAATGTAAAATAGATTCTAACCAAATCAACACGTTTTTCACATTATACCTTAACGTTTAATAACACAATACACACGATTTTATGTGTAAACATTCATCTAGATATATGTATATACAATTACGTAATGCGACTGACGTCACTTCTCGTTACGAGCGGTAAATTCTCGGAAAGCCTTCGTCCAGCCATGACTCATGAAAAGAAATATAGTTTATTGAACGAAATATTATTGTTTACCGTCACCAATGCAGCCATATAATTCTGGGAAAATCAATACGATACCCAGAACTTTGAGAATTATTCGTATAACAGCGACTATATTATTAGACGATTAGTCGTCATGTGGGAACATGGTGTAATGGTTGCAGCTCCTTACAAACGTTGTGTAAAACAAAAAACATGGCAATTAAAAAGAGTGACGGAGAGTTTATTGCCAGTTCTTCTCTTCCGTTCTACGCCCCTGATTTGAGAACTGGCAGCAAATGTAAAATTAGAAGCATTTAATGTATTTCTTTTTTGACGTTCATAAGTGTGCATTGTGTTGCCTATATGAATAAATGAGTTTTGACTTTAACTTGACTATAACGTAGGTTTTTATAGTATAAGGGGGCGTAAAAGGAGCAGTCATCGCAGCCCATGGATACCCATTTTAGCGGGTGCGTTGCCGGCCTTTTTGGAGGAGTATACTCTTCCTTTAAACTATTGGAGATATCTCTCGGGTTATACCCCCGGGAGTCGATTCCACAATTCGCTAGTTCGCAAAGGAAAGTGTAATTGTTTTGAAGGACAAAATCACGGAAAAACTGCCCCACTTGAAGAAGATGAAGGTGCTTTTTCATCAAGACAATGTGTCACAAATCAATGAAAACTATCCCATTAATTGGGCTTCGAATTGCTTCCACAGCCACATTCTCCAGATTTGGAAAGTCCAGTGACTTTTTCCTGTTCCTAGATTTCGACTGCTCGCTGGACAGAAATTTTGCCCTGATGAAGAGGTAATCGCCGAAACTGAAGCCTATTTTGAGGTTAAAGACAAATCGTACTATAAAAATGTATGACCGCATTAATCGTTGTTTCGCTCTCGAAGACAATATTGAATTATCAAATCAAATTCTGCCAAAAAAAGGTTTTTCGAACTTATCAGCCCACCTAATATTAGAATAACAGGCAGAAACAATGTTTAAATAACTTAATTCTCATAAACAAAATAAATATATTACTACTATATATTTATTTACTATATACATACTATCTTATATGACTACTTCATTATTAAATGCACGTCTCCATCCAGTTATATGTTCTTTAATATCCTCTTTAAAATTTATAAATAAGTATATTCCGAAAGGTTCAAGGTAACAAAAAATTTGCACACCCAGTATAGATATCTTCAATTTGTGCGGGGATAAATAGATAAATCTATACAAATTGGGCAAAGAAGCAGGTAAACCACCCATGTTCATCTGCAATGCGTTGCCGGCCCTTAAAGTTATAAGAAGGCATTATGTCGTAGCTTAACTACTGATCCATTATAAAAAAGAAAAACCAGTATAATCCAGCACTTAGTAGATTTGTAATACCATTGACCTTGGAGCTAGGGGTCGTTCTGTACGTCTAGCTAATTTGATTATATGTACTATGACGTCTGAATAGCGTGACCTGCAACCATTAATGCCATTTTATCAACATATAGTGGATATGTACTATCCGAAGTGCCAAGGACAAATGTATTTTGGAAGTATATAGTATATCCTTAGGGAGGTTATCAGTTTGATCTCTATATGACTGTTGGAGTTGGATAAAATTAAAAAAATATTATTCGTGTGTGTATAATGTATATTTATTTAGGGTACAAAAATCGTCTTTCGACATGTAACACGCAGAGATCTAGAAAGTTTAGATAAACTTAGCGTTACTGGCAGAGTTTAGAGCACCAGATCTCGAGGCAGATCCCCTACTGCTGGACGCTGGACCGATCAAGTAAAGGCCCTTACAGGCATTACCATCACCCAGGCGCATGCTTGCCGAAGACAGGGAAGACGGAAGGAAGTAAAACCGATTATGCTACTAAATTTTACATTTCATTTAACTTAAGAGCCCCAGATGGGGCAGAAGGTATCCAGCCTTATTGGTGTCAGGCAGCTCTTTAACTTTACTTCACGTCGTTCCAGTTTGCTCCGCCTTTGTAAGAATGATTTGTTGCCAGATTCTTTTTGGGGCTCCGGGTTTCTCTCCTCAAAGATTGACTCCCTCCGGAGCGTATCGCCCACTTTCAGCGTTTTATAGACCTCGTTAAAGAGGTAAATTTACATTTACTGCTCACAAAAGGGCGTAGAACGAACGAAAACATTAAATAATACTCATACCCATCCCTGGTCATGAATTTCATTCCCGGCATAGGCTATATTTCTTAAAAAGGTAACAGGAAGGTATACTGTTGAGTATTACTTAAAGAAAATACTACTTGCCAGAAATGTCAAAGTCAAGGTCAAAATAATATAGGTCAATGTACACTTATGAACGTCAAAAAAGAAATATACATTAAATGCTTCTAATTTTAGATTTACTGCCAGTTCTCAAATCAAGGGCGTAGAACGGAAGAGAAGAACTGGCAATAAACTCTTTTTAATCACAACGTTTGTAAGGAGCTGCAACCATTACACCATGTTCCACATGACATCTTAAGTACTTAATAATAATAAAATAAATTAAAAACAAAGATTTGTTCTCTATCAGCAGGAGGCATGGTGAAATAGGAGCACGCACTTACATGTGTGTATTAAGCTTGGATTCTTCCTGAAATATTCAACCAGAAACTAGATAATAATATTTATTTTGGTTCAGTAAATCGGTCCCAGTTAATAAACAAAACAAATGAAATAAATCTTTTGGTTTCCATCTTGTCGATATTCAACTTACGAAACGATACTTGATTCCAATTCCAACATAACAGGTCAAATAATACCTTTTGGAGTTAGTAACTGTAAAATTGCTTGATCTTGAATAAATAACAAATGATGACGTACATCTGTTTGGGTTTTGAATTTTGAAACCCTGAACAGCTGTGCATACATGTGTGCGTGTTTCAATGTGTGCGTTATGTTTTGACGCGTTTACCCGGTAAATGGTATACCCGATGAGATTAAGCGGAATTAGATTAAATTTATATAGTTCACTATTATTATACTACTTTGTACACTGATGTGTACAAAGTAGTATAATACTGGACAATTTATAGTTTTGCTATGGTTGGGTTAAAAATGGTAACGCCATGGTTAATAAAGGCGTGGAGAAAGACTCAAAGTCCTCTCGAAAAAGACTCAAATGCTTTATTATGTAACGTTTCCATTTCTTTGGCCTTATTAGAAAAAAATAAAACTCATTACTTATACACCAACTAAAACATACCAACGAAGTTACAGTAAGTTTATAGTGAATACACGCCTAAATCTAATAATATGACATATTATATAATACAGTCAAAACCGGTTATAACGACATTGAAGGGACGTATAGTTGCCGACGTTATATCCGATAGTCGTTATAAGCAATGTCATATACACAAGTACAGTACATATGTATGTACATAGTTATCGATCTAGATAGGTAGGTATGGGTTATAATATGGTTTGTTAATATTATAATATGTAAAGGAGTCAAATAAGAAACAAAAATATTTATTACGAAATAATTAGGTACAAAAGTAATCAGTCAGTTGTTTTTTTAGCCCAGTCTCAAATATTTTTTCATTTTCGTTCATACTCCTCAAGGTATGAGTATCACCAGTATCAAACTTTTTAAGGCAAAATTTTTGCAAAATCGTTACAGCTTAAGAGCCTCAAATCTTTTGGCTGAAACTGTTCGTTGGGAGAAAGTGCGTAGGTAATAATATGCCTAAATATTCATTCAATGCTTATAAATAAAATTTAAAATCGTTTGTATTGTTTTGTTTTACTGAGACAAGAAGCGGTTGGTCGTTATATCCGATGAATATCGATAAACTTTCGTCGTTGTAAGCGATATGTCGCTGTATCCGATGTTGTTATAAGCGGTTTCTTTACTGAATAGTTTACTAGGGACGGACGGACCTACAATCTGGTTGTAATAACCGATAGGTTTTAAACGATGTCTTATAAACGGTTTTGACTGTATAGCGAAAATCGAGACATCGCTGTATAGTATAAAGTTTGTTATAAGTAACCTAATAACACTAATTAGTTTAATTACCTTTACAATAGAAAAACTAGGTTGTTTATACTCTGACTCAGAAAAAAATCAGTCAGAATGTTCTTGAATCATAAAGAATCCGCTAGGCGCTAGCTTATGGCACGTAAACATACACACGTGCAGAGTATTTCACAACACGTGCACGTCACTCACACGACAGCGTCTATGACGCACGGGTTGCGGGGTACGGGGGGAAATACGGTTTATATACCCCGCGAAAACAAATTTTGCATCATATTAAGTTTAACCGCAGAGAAAGCAACAACCCAAAGGGGACGAAGTCGTAAATCGCTATGGGTACGTGTTTCTTCATAATACATATATTCAGGAATTTTGAATTCCATCCTATACTATCCTTTATTATCTGTACTCTTCAGTATGCATTAATATTTCCAGACCTTCCGTTTAGATACGATATTCCAGTTACGTACGTAATTTCTTTTGAAAACGAGTATTTATAATTACATATTATTAATTTCTTTTGTCTCTGAATTGTTGACAGAATCTTAAGATAAGGCACTATAAACCTTTGTAATTGATATACTTTAAGATTGGTTGCAACTTAATGTAAATATTTTATTTCACTTATAGACAAAAACTAACCTACTTTTACCCGATAGATATCGATTCTCTTACAGTCAGTGAAATAAAAGACTGTGTATATGTTAGTAATCAATATTATTAGGGTAATCAAACAGTTATGGTTACTTTAACCATGATTCATCGTAGTTATCAGTCGACGCCTAATTATTGTTTTGTTAATAGAAATACTTTTGTAGCAATGACGTTAGAATTTAGCGGGATTTCCCATTTAATAGGGTAATATTAGGTCATGGATTTCCTTTTATTCGTATTTTACTTTGGTTTTTATAAATATATATGATATGATTTACTCTTTGTCGTATCGACGTAGCAGCAATAATTCCAGAAATGATATTGCGCATCTTCTTGACGCACGTGCCAAAAATAGTTTAAATATTTTTAGCTTTCCTTTAAAAATTTGGCCACGATTTGCCTGTTGCCTACCGGTGTTACATTTTAGTTTCATTCATACACTATATGTTAGTATGATTGATGAGGGCCTTCACCGAACTAATGTCAGTGTGTCTTTGAAGACCTCCAAAGAGTTCATCATGCAACGTCACTTTTTCTGTTCCCAATTGAGTTATACATAAGCCTAACTAATTAACATATATATTTTATTTCAGATACGTTAAATATAAAACCGTTAAGTAAGGCCAAAGGGTGGTCTCCGGAGGCGCCATTGGGCGTGGAGGCTGCTCGGGAGATTGCTGTACAGTCTCCCGCCGAGATGGCATCAACCTCGAGCGAGGAGCGCGCCATACGCCGTGTTATGGGCCGTTGGGGCGCCGAGTGGTTGAGCTGACTCGGCTCCGGGTATCAAAAAACCGGGCCCCAGTGGCCCACCGGTCACCCCCTGCCGCCGCCACGGTGGGGGGGCCCGCGCCCCGCTTTGCACCTCTCCTTGCAACAGTACGAGGATCTGGTCGCTAAAGCTGAGGCGATACTGAGCCGACTCGCTGTCTCTGAGAACTATGATTCTGTCAACAACTTCATCACGCTCTACGACTCGTACATGGCTGCCCCTGACGAGACCCTGGCTGAATTCTTCCCAAAGTACAATCCACCGATACGCGCACATAAGCATACCTGCGTGGGTCTGGGGATGGAAACGATGAAGCGTCTAAAAGCCCTGGAGAACGATTTCCCCGGTATCTCCAAGTCGATGATGCTGGTATCCTGTGATGAAAACATTCAAGATCTAAAGGACTACTCCACAGCATTCCCAGGACCGCAAGGGTTCTTAATCGAGACCGAAAAAGACCACGTAATGCTTTGCATCCATGTAAGAGTAGCAGGAAGACAAGGAGTGTTCCTGTCAGATCTGGGATACCATGTGTCGCGAGTTGTCACCGTCATGGCGGATAGGTGCTACCCGCATACAGGTAAGGGTGATTAAAATACATCTCTAATAGTAAATAGAGTTTCAAAAATTTAAAGGAAATAGTGTTCGTAGCTGCTATCCTAACTCCTATTTCTCTTTTTAGGCTGGTTTACGCAATCCGACGAGCCACACAGCCGAAAGGAGTACAACTACCAATTTAACCTACAGAACAACAATTATGTGGAGTGGCATGAGCGTGATACTAGAGGGTCAAATGTCAAAGAGCGTCTGTCATTGATCTACGTCGCCAAACCGTATCTCACTGCTGTCAGCGTTACAGAGAAGAGGAATCTCGTATGGGACTTAAGGTAAATAACTCCAGAAGATTCTTGAGGCAATCAAAAAACCACGATCGTTATTATTGTGTTATGTATATAAGCAAATAAATTAGCAGAAATGTATATGTATATCCAATATATTTTTGACGAATGGGATTCAGACATATTTTATTTATTTTACATTATTCAGATATTTCATTTAATTGTAACTAATATAAGCAAAAATAACTTAAGACGTTCAAAAAAAGGCCGGCAACGCACTCGCGAGCCCTCTGGCATTGAGAGCGTCCATGGGCGGCGGTATCACTCAACATCAGGTTAGCCTCCTGCCCGTTTGCCCCCTGTTCTATAAAAAAATTGTGTGCTGGTCGCGATTCCGAACAGGCGGTAGAATTGACAATTCAAAGTAATCATGTTATTCAACTGAATTAATTAATTTTGTTTTTTTTTTTAATTTGTGAAAGACCCGGTTTTGCATCTCAAATAAGCACGAACCTTGCCTCACCACGTATGCCAAGTCTAGATTAGGTTAACATCAACCATCAGAAACAATTTAAAACCGATATAGTTTAATCAAACTTTTGCTTAAACCCCTAGTTAAGAGCCACCAACAAATAAGCAGAAATATGACAAAAAAATCTTACAGATCTCTTGTATTTACAGGAGTCTTCTAGCCAGAAACCCGAAAGGACACTTAACAGCTGGAATCTACTTCCCAGTGAAGGAGAAGGACCAGCAGTTCACGATGTTCTTCGATGGCACCAATGGCAAGCAGCGCAAGAAACTCAAGTTTGAATCCTTCTTAGAGCTGCAAAAGGTACTTTTACTATGTTTAAAAACTCAAAAACAATAGCAATAAATATATATGAAAAATATTAGGTGTAATTGTGCACATTAAGATTTTTGGACACAAATTTTTATATAGAAGCTCATAGTGTAAAAACTTTAAATGATATGTCACTTACTGTGTAAAAATTAATATATAACTGTATTGTTTTACTTAGCGAACGAAATCGAATAAAAATACTGATAATATATATCGCTACATAAAATTATACGAAAATATAGAATCACAAATAAATAAACTTTCAACTATAAGAATACTTTTTCCCACAGATCCCAGACGAATTAGTTGACGAAGTGGAACAATGTAACGAACAACTTCGAATGCGTGACGGCGAGCTCCTCTCCATCCTCAAAAAGCTGGCCAGCATTATGTCAGACCAGGAGTACATGAAGGAGCTCCTGGAAATCAACAGCAAGATTGTTCATCTATCAGCGGGGGAGTAATTTAGATATAGCCTTGTAGTCGGCTCACGGGCTAATAAATAGTAGAAAAGTAGTATCAGTTTTTCATTATCTAATCCTTATGTAGAAAACCTGTTATTAAATTGAATTATTGATATGGGAATCTATCATATGGATTTCATACTACAAAATAAAACATTTTCCGCTATTATATTTATAGTTTTAATAATTCTATTAAACATATGTCATACTTACAATCAAGTATTTATAATTTTCTTAACTTACAAAGTAATAATAAAAATTATTAAAAAGAAAATCAAAACAAATTTAAAAAGTTTGGTCCCTGTGGCAGTGTACCTTTAACGCTGGCAGTATTTCCTCGCTGTATTGCGAGACTTATTCGTTGAGCGAGGAAAGCACCAGCTCTGGGGTCACCGGTACTATCTACCAGGCGCCAACTTAAATCTTTAATAAGCGCCTGTGCACTTGCACTCCTAAGACTTTCTACTTGAAAGGGAACAAAATCGAAGTTGGAAGAATAACTCTTATATTTGTGCCTTTTTTATTTTCTGCCAGCTCTGCGGCCGCCCCAGCTTTTTTGATTGTCCTTGTCATTTATACTTACTTGTTTTTGAAATATATTTGAACCCGTTACCTTTATAGGAGTTTAGTTCTAAATACGCCCACGGAGCGCTGTCCATATTTTCCATACAAAATGTAGAAAAGCTTACGATATTTCGTATTATACGTGGTACAGGATTTTTTTTAAACTTTGCAAATTTTACTATGCTTTTGCTGCATAACTCCTGTTAAAAAGATTTCGCAAAGACGTTAGGTGTTTGATATTTCCATATCTATCTTTATATTACTAGCTGACCCGGCAATCGTCGTTTTGCCATGTATATTCATTCTAGGAAACCTTTTTTTAGTTCAATAAAAATAACTATCTACTATAATAAAAAAATAGGGGTTGATCGTAGAGGGGTGACAATTAAGGGTTATATGTATTTTTGCATGCTGTATCATAAAAAATAAAAACAAAAAGTTTTGTCAAAATAATAAATAAATATTTATATAAATATTTATTTGACCACCCCTAATATTTAGGGGGATGAATAATTAGATGTTGTCCGATTCTCAGACTTACTGAAAATGCGGTCGAGCCGTTTCGGAGGAGTATGGGAACGAACATTGTGACACGAGAATTTTATATATGTATTAGATTACATTTTTATATATCTATCTATAAGGTGTAGTCAGAGGCCACGGGTTTCCCCTACAGTCCTGATATATCTCTCTCGCTTCATCCACTGTCTCTTCTTTAGTACGTTCTGAAATGGGGCCGGATATGTACGACAAGGACTAACCTGACCTCATTTTTATGATTGATATATGAAATTAGCATATACTGATGCTGTAAACACATGACGTATGTATATATATATATATATTTTCTTGTAATAAAGTTCACAAAAAAGAGTGCGGCTCTACATGAATTACTAGCCTATACAGTAATTATGGCTAGTAAGTAATATTATCTTGACTTAATTTTTTACAATACTAGTGAAAAGCTTAAACTAAGGTAATGTTCATTAACAGTCTTGGTGTTCTATAATGTTTTGACACTATGTTCGTGTGTCCGACCGCACTTGCACTTATTTACACTACACTAGGTATATTAAATCAAAAGGTTTAGTTCTCTTTAGACGTCTTATTCCTGTTGTATCAAGAAGTTGGATTGTCTCAGCATTCACATGTCTATGTAGCCTACAACTATAGCCACTAGTCCAGTTATTTAGGCATTTATTCGTTGCATACGAAAATAGAACCTTACAAATTATTTTCCTTTATTAAAATAGATTTAAATGATCCTACGTTTAGATGTTACAGCTGTTCTGTAACGGTCCGAAGGTCAATGCATTTAATGTATTAATTTGGGTTTAACCCAACAAAAAATCCACCTAACAGTTAAATTTTAAATTTTAATTAAAAATATACAAAGTTTACTTAATAATCTTGTGAAAGTTTATAAAATTTAACGCCTGTAAGATATTATCGGCAATCAAGGCTTTAGGAATTATGTATAAAAATTCATGAATGCATCTTTCAACCAAAAGGGCGGATACGAGAGCAAATTGTTTCATATGAATTTATAATAAAATTATAATTTTGCAATAACAGAAATATTAGTGGTGGTGGTATTTTTTTAAGTTTGTATACTTTCAAAGGAAAAAACAAGAAAAAAAATAGGGATGTTACAATTAAAACGACATACGATAATAAAAATTATCATTAAATACCTGATAACACTATGCACCTGCTAGGATATCTGAAATATAACTGAACCGATTTTGATGAAACTTGGACTTCCTAAGTTAGAATATACCTGTACCTAAATGAATGGACTATTAGTGGACAGACGCATGTCTATGAATGTATGAATGTTTACGCAACATATATACGCAATTTACCATTCATACTCAAACATTAACCAATCGCAACAATATCTCATACATACAGGTCAAACTGATTGTTCTTTTTTTTTCATCTTTAAAAAAAGACACTTCTATAATCTTCCTACTTTTAGCATAAGCTCCTCCTCTTCCATTCCTGAACTGATAAAAAATAAAAAAAGGTTTTACGATGCTGAGTAGCGTGTTTACAATGGCGGCCGCGTGTCAGCTTGTCATGCGCAGAGCAGTTGGCGTCCACGTTGCACGTGATAAGAGTAAAATATCGATTTTGCCGTATTTTCGCTTGGCTGGTAGATTGGTGAAAAATAGCAGCTATCTAATACAAAGCATACCAATAAAGCAACTGCCCGTATAGCAACACTGTGAGTTAAGTGAATACACTTAACAATATTAATCCTTTCCATATACGCTTTTCGAGCTTTTAGTCTAGACTTATTTTATATAACTAATTATAGTACCTATACATATAGTACATATATATATTCATAAGGAAATTAACAGCTGTATTTATGTAGTTTATAAAAAAACATCACAAAGCAATAAAGATGACTTTATAATTTACGAGGCTTAAAGTAATCATTTGTTTAAATAGTTTAACTTTAGTGATCCTAGTATCCCTAATTATCTAATGAGCCATGTAAATAAAAACATTAACGACCAAAACATAAAAACGCAACAACCACGAATCAATTAGTTAAATACAAAGAAACGTTAACAGGACCTTAAAGACTTATGTCTATGTTTAAAAAACCTTATAGTAGCAATTAAAGGCTTATGCTACTTAATTGAAATAGCATTTAAAATAGCAACAGTGCACATCACTAGCGCTGCGTATAATAAAGCGGTCACGAGTAACGACATGGCACAGTAATCAGTTTGTCTGTGGTGTTGTTGGGAGACGTTTCGCACAAGGCGCGCCGTCGGCATCTGTTTTTCTTTTTTTATTTGGCTGCTAGCCGTTGTATGGGTGAGTAGATTTACTATTTTATTAATATATAATCTTCATGATAAAAAACTCTTGTAATTTTCGCATGTTTCATACATTAAAGTCATTATTTATGCCTCGGGATGTTGAGAAGGCATTGCGCACGGAATTTGTTTTCACGCGTGTATAAACAAAGTGTATTTGAATTAAATATACAGTAAGTTAGGGTTTAATTCACGGTTCTTTATTTACATATTCATGACGCAGATAGCTTTACAAACTGAAAAATCCTGAAAAATATTTTTTTGTTATAGAATTAACCATGGACTAATAAATAAAGACACTTTCACATTATATCTTATACGTTAGGAATTTCAAAGGTCGTAGATAGAAAGCAAGGACAGTTTATTCAGTTTATATAGCTTTATTTAATACAATTAGTTGTAATTTCAACCGATACCTCTTTGTTGTCTGAAGTATAGAAATTATTTTCACTAGAGAAATCCTTACACTAATTCCTGTGCATTTCGTTTAAGCTGTGTTTGATATGAGAAAGATACAGGGGTCTTGTCTATCTATATAATACTATCAAACAATATTGTGTTGATAATTTTAGACAGCGTTAAAGATGTCTTCTTATTTATTTATAAAAGCTTGCCAACGCTCGGCACACTGATACATTGATAAAAGAAAAAAAAAAATAATTAATGTGACAAGCACTTATAGGCAAACATAGCATATAAGTAATAATAAAAAAAATTAAGCAAAACAATAATATAAATCATATAAATATTAAACCAAAATAGATCTTAAAGTGTGAGGGGGACAACTTTGGATATCCAGACCCAGGTCGTTTAACAGAATGCTCAATCTGGACATTATTATCGAAAGATTTTGAACACAAATATTATATATAAATATTGCTTTATCTGTGACTTAATGTAAAATGTCGGAACGAATAATAATTTTTAATTTTAATTTCGCCATATCAGATTGTATACGATATTTATATGACGCAAATTAAAATACTAAATAGATTTAAAATAGACACAATTGCTTCTCATACAAAATTAAAAAAATAGGTTTCTTCATGTTTTGGTTAACCCATGTAATTTCGTGCTACTATGGGTTTTTATTATGACATTTTGTTTCAATATGTCACTCATGGCTTACTGCATGGTTCCTTACAATTATCCTGTTAACCAAGAATGTGGCGATTTAAGAGTGGCAGAGTTTCATGCCAGTTCTTCTCTGCGTCCTGTCTGCATTGCGTTCTGTAACTGGCAGTGAATGTAAATTTAGGTCTTCCATTTTAAATTTTGATGTTACCATTAAGAATAAATACATTTTGATTTTTAACTAAAATAAATTTATATTTATTTTATAACGTATAAATTTTAAGTTCTTTGTGTAACCAGACGCTGTTTTATATATGTTTTATACTGATACAGTCTCAAAGTATCGTGGATTTATTCAATATTTGAAGAGTCGATCCAGACTGGCTGGGAATTACTTCGGTCTAGCCAGATTTCGAGCCTGATTATTCATTTTCAATATTGTGTTCAACATAGGTTTGAATTATTAAGAATTTAATATTTAGATTTGTTTATATTTCCATGTAATAACTTTAGTTTTTATCTTAATTTTACATAACGATTTTAATGCACTATAAACCTTACATAGTTAATTAATGTTTTTATCACCCACGTGTCACTTTGAAAATTTATCATTATATTACTTTCTTATCATTCTTTAGTTCGATACGTGAATTTATTGCATTATTTATTTAAACGTTTCGAAATATTTTCTCTCGTATGTTTAAAAACCTGTGGCGCTACAACGCTTTGTCTTGACCTCTGGTTTCTGTTTCTTGATCAGTTCCTATATTAATAGACAGGCAAATAGGTGATAAGGCTGTGGCTGACACACAATGTCTTTTTTTTAAATATACACTCGGCGTCAAAAAAATCGCACCTTTCCAAAATTCTTCAAGCGATTATAACTCAAATCCTTCCTTACCCTTCATTATTATATCATTTGAAAGCTAATGTAATCCCTTATTTGAAAAATAAAATTACCACCACCCCCAAAGAAAAAGAAAATTCTGGGAAAATGTGAAAAATGTGTATTCTGATCAAAATTACAAATAAAAGGAACAATACAAAAATTAAAAATAAACAATGACAATCGTTAAAAAATAGTCTTACAACCTAGTGTTGCCTCCTCTATCCCTCCGACCAGCTTCCAAGCGGTCAGTCATGGACCTGATGAGCGTCACGACGTGTTCATGGGGAATGTTGTCCCTTTCCTCGATACGGCATCTCGAAGCTCATCGAGAGTGGCAGGAGCTGATTACGGGCCCGAACTCGCCGTTTCAACTCGTCCCAGAGGTGCTCGATAGGATTCAGGTCGGGGCTTCTTGCTGGCCAGTCCATAACCTTATGCCAACTCACGTAGGTAGTCCTCGACAATCAAGGCTTGTGGACGGCGTAGTCTGCATAATCAAGTTGGCCCGACAACCTACACATGGGACCACATGCTCCTCCAAAACTTCGGTGATATACCGGTCGGTAGTCAGAGACCCCTGGCCGCGACTTTCTCCAGCTCTGGAGACGCACACGAGGTCTGTCTTGCCGTCGATAGAAATACCGCCCTAGAACATGCAGGATCCTCCTCCATACCCGACGGTTTCCACGGTGCAGGCTGGTGTGAAACGCTCCCCTCCGCCTATAGACTCTCTTACGCATGTTGTTGGTGTACACGTACACTCGGGTTTCGTCGGAGAAGGACATTCCTCCAATGGTCAATGTCCACGGCACGTGGTTTCATAAAATCGCTTCCTTTCGTCCGGTATGGTAGTCAATAGGGGGCCTTAAGTCTCCACATTCTTCTCTCAACCTTCTTCTATATGGAGACTGTCAGCTGTCCTTCGAGTAGCTCACCGCTATCAGCTCCACACGTTGAAGAAGCGTTCCGCAAAGACGTTGACCAATGGCATACCTCTACTGTGCAGCAGTCTCCCGGATCCAGTCTCCATTAACCTCAGTCTCTTGAACCGTTGGTATACCCGTTGCACTCAAACGGCTGATTTTCATTCCGAGCATCAACTCCGTAGTCGATTCTGGGCCACCATGATGCTCTTTGCCATGGTATCCATTTCACTGGGTTTTTTTTTTGAAGCTCTTAGAGTGACCTCTTACTCTGACATACCATCATGACTTTACCCCTCGTTATATACGTCAGGGTGGTACAATTAGTGAGCCTCCACAGCTACTCGCCACTTTTTAATCAAAGTCGATGATTGTGGTTTTGATTTTCCGTAAACAAATTTATTTTTTTGAAAGCTCATTAATTGAGCTTTTAAATGATACTAATAATGATAGGAAGGATCTTAGAAGTTATAATCGCTTGACACGAATTTTATGAAAGGTGTTATTTTTTTGACGCCAAGTGTATAATAGGGGGGCAAACGAGCTTGCGGGGTTAAGTTTTAGCTTGTCTAAGACGTTTTCTTCACCGTTGCTGCCGGGGATCAAACCTATGACCTCAGGGATGGCTCAAGCTATTTACGCTTTTACGTTGTGTTAAGTGTTTATCTGTTTGAAGGCTTTATTGAAGTAAAACTTCTTAAGGCGCATGAATAAAAAAATTACGGAACGTCACGAAGATGTGCAGCGTTTTTGTCGAAGAAAAGAGAGATAGCAATTGAAACCGATTGAGCGAGAGAGGAGGGCGAATTACCTTATAGAAATTCTATTTTTAAAATTAAAATTTCGTAAAGTTAATTTATGAAATATTAGTATTTTATATTTTTTGCAAAATAATTTATTGAAATCTGAAATAACGAATTGTAAATTAAAATGCCACGCGTTTCTATTATGGAAGAAATAGATTTAAAAAAAAATCATTATTTGTATTAATTTTCGACACATAATATTTTAATGACAATCAAATAATTTACACAAATCTAAAAAATTATATTTGTATAAATATGAACAAGACTTAAAAATTAGTTTGCCAAAGAAGTTTCACTTCTGACATGTGCACTTTTTTTATATTAAAAAAATGATGTTGACTTAAAGTAGTTTTTGAGTGCACTAGTAACCTTTTGGCTTAATTGGCCATGTTATACAAGGTTTTGCGAAAACTGATTGCGCCCACACGTTGCAATCACATTGATAAGAGATCGTGGAATTTCGTGACGTAATAACTCCCACGTGCGTCCCACGTTCATTGCTTACGCACATTTTCACGTAAGTACTTACAAAGGCAACTTAGCTCACAACTGCCCTAAATATCTTTTAATCGTTTCTTTATGCCCATTTTTAAGGGACCAAATCTTTACAATTTTGAATGATATGGTTTCTACATAAGGAGCTTTTTATGGATGGGTACAAACGGTCCTAACCTGATGTTAAGTTATACCCATGGACACTCAATGCCAGTGGGCTCGCGAGTGCGTTGACGGCCTTATGCCAGATATACTATACGACAATCTAGGCTCAGTATAATCTCCTGATGAATACACAATATAATTTTTGTAAAAATTTTAAGGAAAAGGGATACTCTTCTTTTATAAAATCCCAGAGGCTCTTTTATCTCTGCCTTTTAATAAATTTAAGAAATGTATTAAAGAAAAGCTGTGTAAAAAGGCTTACTATAAAGTTAACGATTATCTGGTTGAAAAAAGGGACTAGTGCAAGACAGGCTACTTCTAATTAATTTGCGATATTTGTTTTAAAATAAGTGAATGATTTGCTATTTTAAAAGAGTACAGAGAGTTTTTTACGCCGGCTTTTTCTCTCGGCCTACACCCTCTGTCTTCTTTGCCGATGAGTAGTTGAGATGTTTACAGATTCAAATTGTGATTTAAGTGATACCTGTATCTTATATTCCATAATAAACATATATTTTTTTATAATTTTTAAAGATATGGTTATCAATGCATTATTTTTCAAAAATGCATATCTCCAAAACGGTTTTTGATCAATCTTGGACTGTTCCTAAGTTGAAATACACTCAATATAAATAAAATCTCTACATTTGATTTTCGATTAATTTATTGACATACGAAATGTCGCAACCATGCTTGCATAGTTCATACTCAAACATCAACTCAAATAGCACATGTATACAGATAAAAAAGAAAACTGTTATAACTATATAGAAAGTTATGTATAGTTTGGCATAAGACTCAATTACAAAAATTTAAAGCACTTTATCAGAAATGATGTCATCTATATTTCACAGTCGAAGGCTTGAGTCTTTGCCAAGGAGGTTGGCATGCTAAACTGTTTAACTTAAACTTAATGTTATTTCCTAAATATAAGGCAGGAATACGAAATCTCTTTAATTATTATAGACGTAACAGAACATACACACAAAAAAAAAATGAAATAAATTAGGTACATCTAAAGTGTGTAATGTGTGTGGTGTTGTCTAACTGGCTTTGGCTCAGCATTATGGTGAAGAGCAGACGTGTTCCACAGCGCTGGTTATTCTGCCAGAGACCACAACAGTTAGTTTCCGCCTCAGACGCAATAAAAGGAAAATAATGTAATAATAATAATAATAGTGAAAATCAACAGTGTAAGTAAAAAAGTCTTGAAAGACTGTCATTTCCAAATATACCATTTAAATGATTCCTAGAGTCACTTCACCTGTTGTGTCTTCTACTGGTGCCACTTTAATGCTAAAGATTTGCTGTTAACAATTTGAATTGAATATCTTGTGCTAGTCTAAAAAGCTCCACGGCGGATGTGATGGTCCACTCCCGAACATTCCGCAAACACGACTTTTTCCTTCTACCAGCCTGTTTCTTTCCTTCAAGTTTTCCATAAGCTGCAACAAGTCATATCGATGATGACGCAAAACGTTTCCACGTTATGCGACTTTTCGTATCTGTTGTTGTATAAAATTTAAATATATAAAAATAAGTAGCTTTAAGATTTTAGTAAAAATTAGCAATATTTGATTATGGCACAATATTAAGTAAAAGACAAGATTTATTATTATTTCTTGTGTTAATTACTGTCAAAGGTTACGGTTAGTAATGAACAAAAACATTTTTTTAATCTAATCTAAGTAATGAGTGAGTGTATAACACAGAGGACTATAAGATACAAAACATGAACACTCCATTTGTTGAGGAAGGTTTCACGCAGTTCACAGCTAGTAACGAATAAAGAACATATTAAACTAAGTAGTCAATCAAGGCAATCAACAATGCCCTTAGATCACGTGATAAGACTGGCACAATGACCTACTTGCAGTCTCGTGCCACGAAACGTGCTGTCAAAAGTAGGGATGTTATGGATATGATATTTCGGATCTGGATACGGATACGGATATAGAAATAAAATTATATCGGTTTCGGTTACGGTTACGGATATGTAATTATTTCGGATTATCCGTTAGTTTCGGATAGTTTCGGTTACGGTTATTAGATTGCAGTAAAATAAAAACACAAATAGTATGTAATCATTTGGTTTTATTTATAACAAAACCATATATATGTACTTATAACAAAATATAAGTTGCCTACATTTAATCATAGTTCTTATAGTCGAAACTGAGCAGAGGAAGATTATATTTAACAAAAAAGCAATTTTGCAGCCTTATCACCTGAAAGTCGATTCCTTAAGGGGTCATAAATTAATCCGGCAGCACTGAAAAGCTGCTCACTCGGTACACTGCCAGCAGGCGGAGAGAGGTACTGTCTTAGTAAATTACTTAAGCTATGGTACTTGGTATGAATTCTCCACCATGTAAGCGGATCTTCATTGAGTGACAGTCTTTTCTCTCTATTGTATTCAGTTAGTAATGTCTTTTTTAACAATGAATTGATTGTACACATTATCAGCACAATCTATATTGTGCTCTTCCTCATCACTTATGCTTAATATTTCAGCTAGACAAGATTGAATGTGTGATTGGTGGCTTGAGCTTGTTGTTGCTAGCTCATTGCGTGCTATTTTAGGTGAAGAAGAACCTTCATCATGTGAAGTTTTAGAACATCCTAAGATTTCCAAAATCTCGGACTGTACCTGTTCCTTAGTAATTTCGGTAAAAAATTTGAGCTTGTACCGTGGATCTAAATAAGTAGCTATTGTATATAACTTATTATTTTGAATGTCCTGAAATCTGACATTGATGTCCTGGATCATTTTTGTGATCATTAAATTAAAGTTGTCGGAAGTGTCTTCTTTATTCTTCTCTGTTTCTAAAGTATTTTTAAGAGTATAGATTAATGGAATTACTGAAGCTATTGTTGCAGTAGCACTGCTTAACTCCTTTGTAATTTCTTCAAACGGCATTAGTACAGTAATACACTTTTTCAAGTCGAGCCATTCATCAGCAGTAAGAATAGGTATAGCATGCATTCCTGAATACAGTACTAATGAATCTTTTAATTTCAATATTCTTGACATCATATAATACGTTGAATTCCAACTGCGAATAAATAAAACTAGTGTCAAAACTAATAAAACAAAAAATATCTATCCAAAGGTACCTTATAGGGTAACTTACCGGGTGGAACATTCCTGAAGTATACTTAGTTCTGATTGGTTCAATCTTTCGATTTGGATATGTTTTAATTCATTTTGCGCAATTAAAGAATGATTGAAGTGAGTCGCAATTTTTTTGCACTTTGCAATCACTGGCAAGAGAAACTCTTCGCTTTCCATTGCCGATCGAACACACAATTGTAGTTGATGAATAGTACAGTTAGCATCAGTGAAATGAGCCATATTCATAGCTTTTATCATATTAGAACCTCTGTCGCGTAAAATACAATGAACTGATTCCGCGCTTAAGTTCCAGTCTTTCAAAATATTGTGCAAATTATTCGCTATTATTTCACCTGTATGACGACCCTCTAATTGTTCACACTTGAGTATTATAGAAATTCTTTCGTATTTATTTGTGATGCCATGAGCAGTAAGGCTCAGTAACGAGACATTTGCGCTGGGCTCGGACCACACATCTGTAGTGAATGACAGCTTTTCAAATTGCTTGAGTAATTCCAGAACCTTTAGCCGCATTTCGCTATATATACCATTACACAGTAAATTTGTGAAATACTGCCGACCTCTAAGATGATAACGAGGTAATGCTGCCTGCATTACTCTTTGAAATCCCACACCTTCCAAAACTAAATGGCAAGTTTTGTAATGAAATCATTTCGGCCACCAATCTATCCATTTCTTTTTGTTTGACATTACTATCATCCCAGGTACTATTATTTTTTAAAGAATCTGTTAATAATAACTGTTTTTGACACTTTTGTAAAGGTGTCAGCTGTTTGGATGTTTGTGGTTTTTGTTGCCTATTTTGTTCCAGCAATAAAAGTTCTTTGTACTTATCACTGTGTTTTGATTTGAGATGAAGTTTTAGTGAAGTAGTGCCACCTCCTTTCCGGGAAAAGTTTTGATCACACTGTTTACATTTTGCATGATCTATATTAACTTGATAAAAAAATGTCCAAATTAAACTCGACTTTGGTCGCATTTTGTTTATAGATATCAATTAAACACTTAAAACAAGACTTTCTTAAATTAAGTATCAACTCTTAAACAAAAAACTAACAAATTAATGAAAGAGGTTATGCTATGACTTGCAGTTTGTTCGTTATTTCTAATAGAAAAAAATAAACTACAAGATTCACGTGTCGCGCGAGCGGTGAAACAAAAGCCTGTCGAAACATGTCGTTTTATTTAGATTTTAGACTCCGCCCTTATTCGGAACTATCCGAAACTCGTGAAACGGATACGGTTACGGTTACGGATACATATTTTTTTCGGATATCCGATAGTTTCGGTTACGGTTACGGAGCTCCATAACATCCCTAGTCAAAAGTAGACCGCGGCCATCTTGTATTAATTTATGGCTTCCTATTATGACATCTCATTGCGGTAACTATGGCAACGGAATTTTGATATTATTTACGGAAAGGACTTGATTTTACATTTATTAATGGTCTAAGATCCCGCTATACAACGACCTTCACCGAGATGCTTATTTAATGAAACTTATTTTATATATAATTTAATATGTCAATAAATATAATCCATATGGGTTGCCTAGCAAATTTCAGTCCAGAGTATGTTTAATTAATTTAAAAAAAATATTTTTTAAACATTTCACCGGTATGATTATTAGATAAATTCTATACTAATCGAACGTATGAAGCCCATAGAATATGCAAACGTTAGGTTGTTTTTAATCAATTAATTTTTTATGTGACACTAAAGTATATATATATATCTTTAGTATAAAAGAAGGTTATAGTGATACATATATAATACTACCCTGATTAAAAATATTGATTGAAAAAAGTTCAAAAAAATTTACTACATGCAAATTATAACAAAAAAAAATTTTTTTTAATATTAATTAAACATACTCTGGACTGAAATTTGCTAGGCAACCCATATGGATTATATTTATTGACATATTAAATTAAATATAAAATAAGTTTCATTAAATAAGCATCTCGGTGAAGGTCGTTGTATAGCGGGATCTTATACTATAATAAGTTGTTTTTATTTGTTTACGGCCTCGAAACCGTGGACTAAAGATTAAGTTACCATGGTTACGACTTAGTGTAAAATTTGTCTATTGCACGTCTTTGTTTCTTTGTTTCCATATAGGACAAAGTCCAAGTCAAAATCGTTTATTCATATAGGTAAAACATTTACACTTATGAACATAAAAAAGAAATACATATTAAATGCTTCTAAAAAGTGCGTAGAACGGAAGAGAAGAACTGGCAATAAACTCTCCGCTCTTTTTTTAAACATTTGTCTACATATAAATTTATTTAAAAAAACGAGAGGTTTTCGTATTTTTGTACGCATTTTAAAACAAAATCTTATAATCGTTAGTATTAATAAGGTAACCGTTTAAAAATATGCTTTAAAAGTAAAAGATTTCTGAACTGTTAGCTTACTTTTCAGAAATACAAATTAATTAGTTTAATAAAAAGGCAACCAATCATTAACTGACTGTTTATTAAAAGCAAATCATTTAAGAGTAATAAATTCGTGACTCAAATGTTCAATTTTTATGACGCTTGGCATTTTAAATATTTACGACCTTCTTCGCTGTATTAGTTTATGAGTCGAACAAGAATATCCCTTCAATTTCAATATGATAAGATTATAAATATGACAGTGACAGGGAAAGGTCAAAAGAAAATCGGACGACATTTTTTGTAATTGGAAAGGATTTAGATAAAAAATCCATACAAATCTGAAGATTTGTGTTTACTTTGATCGTGTGTTTCAACCCTTATTGAGTGCGTTATTTTCCTTGAATGGTGATACAGACAAAGCAAAAATATGTCTGCCCTATTCAGAGGTTAGCTTTAAAAAAAAATTTTTTCACTCTGATACCTATAGCATTATATAATTTTTTACTTATGTAATATATCCTTCTACTTATCACTGATCCAATTAACCTCATTCAAAGGTCAGCGAGTACACGCCCAATTTCACTACAATTTTACTAAACTGCATTTCATCCACACGTGTTAGATAATCATTAATGAAACTAATTAGTTTGTGGAATAAGGGACTGTTCAAGTTTTAAGTTAGCAGATTTACTGCAATTTATTTCCCCCCCTTCCTCCTCTTGTTAGCTAAAGTAAGCAAAGCTCTCAAATATACATAAACGTATTAATTTTTTGTAGGAATCCTCGCAAATGCATTTCGTTTTCAAGCATAGACAATGTGTGGGTAATATCTGTGAAAAAGTAAATAATTACTGTTGACGTAATCACCAAATAAGTAAATCAAAGACACCCCCCAACCCCTATAGTGCTTACGTACTTGAACGGCCCCTAATCACGTGAAATAACTAAACACTCATTTTGAAATTATTTGGAAATGAAAATAATAAAATAAATAAAAACATTCTGTAAGTGTTTCATGATCATTTGTCAATCTAATAGGCAAGCAGGTGATCAGCTTTCTGTGCCTGACGCACGCCTTCGATTTTTTGGGTCTAAGGCAAGTTTCCTCACGATGTTTTCCTTCACTGTTCGAGCGAATGTTAATGGCGCACATAGATAGAAAGTCCATTGGTGAACTGGGGATCGAAGATCAGGGATGAAGCCAATAGACCAACACTGCTCTGCAAATTAAAATAGAGTTTGTAAAGTTTCATTGCCTTTCAAAGTAGATATAGTTTTAACATTTTAAATGAAATCCAAATCATTACGTATTTGTTTGACAAACTTCTCAAATAAATGTTTTGCTTTCAAATCTCCACTTACTTGTATTTTTAGTTATTTAGTTTATCTTGTTATTGTTATAAGAGTAAGGTAGATATTATATTTATTATTGCAATTTTATCTAATATATAAAATTCTCGTGTCACAATGTTCGTTCCCATTCACTTCCGAGCCGGCTCGACCGATTCTTATGAAATTTTTTATGCATATTCAGTAAGTCTGAGAATCGGCTACTATCTACCTTTCAAACCCCTAAGTGATAAGGAGTGTCCATCCCTTTTCTTTTACAGACATTTTTTTTATGGTACATAATACAACCCTTAATTATCACCCCTCTATGATCAACCCCTATTTTTTATTATAGTAGATAGTTATTTTTATTGAACTAAAAAATGTTTCCTAGAAATAATATACATGGCAAAACGCCTGTCCCGGCGGGTCAGCTAGTTGTTGTATAAAGATAGTTTAATAAGCTGTTATTAAGCGCTTTAATGTAAAAAAATCTAGTACATATGAAGAACGTGCATAGCGCTCGTCTTCTCTTTAAATTAATTAATAACAACAGAAGAAAATCTTAACAGAAAATCGTTACACTATATTTGAGATATTTATGCCTTTGAAATAGCGGGAAATGAACTCTGGATTACAAAGAATTTAGCATGAGTCATGGCAACGGGTGATTACTCAGTTCCGGGTAAACAAAGAAAATTCAACGTGATGCGTTATAATTATGTATGTCAATGACTCAATATTAGCGCACATATAATACTAAAGTCCTGATTTTGTTAGGAACCTAAAGGTTGCCTTGGGATGCTAATGTAATGGATACAGTGTGCCTAGCAACATACCCTACAATTTAAATGGAGATGGGCAGGGAACGTAGCCCTCTATACAGACTGGTCAAAAACACTGAACTACCCCAAAAGGAAAAAGAAACAATGGCGGACGATATCGAAATATGTAGTAGCTGGAAAAAATTGAATGGAAAAGGTGGAGAAGGACTTCTCCCGGACAGGGGCCGCTTCTTAGAGTAATAAAACTCATATTTATTTAAATATAAGAGACACAATTTGACAATGATGATATACAATTTAGAAGTTGGCCTAATTATGAAGTTCCCAATTGGGGCAGGATTGCTTTTGCATTTGTTTTGCTCTTATTTGGCAATCATTGAGTCTCAATTGTCTTTAAACCATTATCAATAAATAATTAGAACTGCAAACACATTTTGAAATCTTTATTTTTGTGTGTAAGTATAACGGATGGAACTAAGGAAGATGAGATAAAAGAGATAGTGGCGAAAGATTGGAATATAGTAGCGAAGATAGCGAAGAATTTGGAGGAACTCCGTCGAAGGTCGTGTACTAATATTAATATTTAATATACATAAACTCAAACTCAACACACACATTTTTATTTTAAGTATAACGAACTCATTTTGTAGTCTTCTACCAAGATGATGATAGATGATAGTGTAGAATCCACTGGTGTCGTAAATATTTAGGATTTTTTTTATTCTCTTCAGTGATTTCTCTCTCTTCACACAACATTACGATCTAGCCTAACTTAAGAGTAGTAATTTAAGTCAAACCTAATCTACTAATAAGGATATTTAACATAAAGTGTCCAAAAACACTACTTACTGAAGACACACTGTTCTTTGTAGGTACTATTTTTCCACTTACCACTGTTTAGCACTTAAGACTAATGTGCACTAACACTAATTCACTAGTTCAAATGGGTCCATTTCAATCTTGGCCTGGCCTTCTATCCAGGCCCGTGATGTGAAGAAGTTGAATAGCCTCGACATTCACGTGATGGTAGATTCCATGTCCGTGGGCAGCAATCTCTTTGATTATTCTTATATAAATAATAAATATTGAATCATCATCATCATCAATGGCTTTACATTCCCTTGTGGAAGGCCCACTCAAGTACATTTCGCCATCGCAATCTATTTAGTGCTTGTTGCGTCCAATTTCGAACCCCTATTGTTTTGAGGTCCTTGACGACTCCATCACACCAACGCTGACTCAGTCAAGCTGGTTTTCTCTTGCCACCAGGTTGTGAGTTCATTAGGGACCTTGGGGTTCTGTCGTCCGCCATTCGGTGCACATGTCTCAACCACTTGAGCCAATAAATATTTCATATAAGTTCATATTATTGTTGTGTTTTAATATAACTAAACGATTGACACAGGATATACCAATGGCATACAAAGGTTGCGTTTGGTAACCTTTACAGTGAAAGGCCAGTGAAAGTTAACTTCCTACGCTGCAATTTGACTCGGCTCCGGAATAGTTGTCATTGTTCATCCTCAAAGTTTAGACCCAAACGTTTCAGATTACTCAAGCTGTTAATTTTAACTGGCCTTCCTTTGAATTACGTTGATCTAATTTTAAACGCTTGCAAATAGATGTCGTTACTACTCTTATATCGAGATACAATAAATGCGTTTCTGTCTAAACCTTTCGGGAAAACTGAATATGTTATATAAAAAGAATGTGCGGTTCCTGGGTCATCGGGATGCTTTAAAATTTAAATAATAGAGGATTTTATTTTTACTCTATAATTAAACAATCGCGTACAAAAATAGAATATGCGAAATAATGAAATGTTAACTGCTATGAAACGAATGTAATGTAACTGTTGAAGACAGTGTCTTCGTCTGGCTATACTCTCGGGGCGTAACTCCGACGATTTAGGAAATCGCCACGCTTAAAACTAAGGAAGCCTGAGTAAGCAAAGTGTACAAGGTGCTTGTATCACTCGTATCAGATGCTATGAAAACAAATTCCTTTGCGGATATTATCGTCTATTGTTTGCGCATAGTTTTGAAATCTTGAGGTTTGATTTAGATAAAGAATATCTGCAACATTTAACTACGTGCTCTTTGTGACGTTTTCTTATTTTTTTTCAGAGCGTGAAAAATCATCAGTAGTGGTGTTAGAGAAGCGTGAGGCGCTCTCGAAGGTCGAAGTAACCAACGAGCGTGTGCGAGAAGATGCCCGGCCCAGCACGAGGGCAGAGGCCGAGGCGGCCGCCCCCGCCGTTGGCCGCTGGGGCGCCGAGTGGCCGAGTTGACTCGCTGTGGTTGCGGGAGGTTGCCAAACCCCCGACCGGCATTTGACCGCGTCGCTGCCGACCAACCGGCATGCGAACGCACCCCTGCCGACTGATCGGCATGTGACCCCACCGAATAAGGGGCCCACGGAAGACGCCCCTAGCGATGTGACCAACCCGTTGCCGGTCTCCAGGTGGGCTCAACCACGCAAACCACTCATACTGACAGCAACAACTCACGAAGAACTCTCGACGGCAGCGGAGACAATCCTTCGATACCTCCTCGTTACGGACAACTACGATTCCGTTAACAACTTTATGTCACTCTATGACGAGTTTACCAAAACCCAGGAGGCCCTATTCGACCTGTTCAAACGGTATGCACCTCCAATCAGGAGTAAGAAGCATACGTGCGTGGGTTTGGGTATTGAGCTGATACGAAGGTTGAGAGTTCTTGATAAGAAATTTCGAGGGTTCAATGCGGCGATGGGTCTTGTTTCGTGTGAGGAAGCAGTGGTGGACGTACATGATTACGTGACCAGTGGGCCTGGGCCTGAGAGCGTGGCGATGGCGGAAAAGGAGCACGTTATGGTAGCCATTCAGGTGGTCGTTGACGGAAGATCTGGAGTCATGCTTGCGGATCCTGGGTACCATGTGCCGAGGATTGTCACTGTCATGGCTGATCGCGCTTATCCTCACACTGGTAAGTCATACGTAGAGCTAGTATATCTCTTTTCGCATCTACCTTCTAGACAAAACATGTCAATTAATTTGTCAATAAGAAATATTTATTAGTAATCATAATAATCAAATATACAGTATTTACAATTTTCTTAACCAACAAAGTATTAATAAAAATTATTAAAATGAAGATCAAAACAAATTTAAAAAGTTTGGTCCCTGTGGCAGTGTACCTTTAATGCTGGCAGCATTTCCTCGCTGTATTGCGATACTTATTCGTTGAGCCATGAAAGTACCAGCTCTGGGGTCACCGGTACTATCTACCAGGCGCCAACATAACTCTTTAATAAGCGCCTGTGCACTTGAACCCCAAGAGTCTACTCCAAAGGGAACAAAATCGAAGTTGGAGGAAAGACTCTTATATTTGTGCCGTTTATTATTTTTATTTGTCAATTATATTAGTAAAAATTCTCTCCTACTAGGTTGGTTCACACAATCCGAAGAGCCACACTGCAGGAAGGAGTATGAATACAGCTTCAATCCCCAAAACAGTGCATATGTAGAATGGCATGAACGCGTGACCCGAGGGGCCACTGTCAAGTACCAAACTTCTCTTGTATATGTTGGCAGACCATACCTTGATGGAGTCAATGTTACGGAAAGGAGAAATTTGGTTTATAACTTCAGGTAAGATAAAAGCCATGGAAGGTTTAAATATTTTAATAATATCTAATAATGTTTAAGAATGTACGAAGAAGGAAATAATTTATAAGCAAAAAGTTCTAAATAAATTCACAGCAACTACTCTTTCATCGAGACATTTAACAAAAATTATCTTCTCCAGGAGTCTACTGGCCCGGGACCAAAAAGGACACCTGATAGCGGGTCTTTACTTCCCCGTGGGAGGGAAAGGAAAAGATGCCATGTTCACTCTCTTCTTCGACAACGGAGAAAAGAGGAAGGCCAAATACAAGTTCAGCATTTTCTCCGATCCTGATAATGTAAGTTTATTTTAACATTAGAAAAGATTTGTGACAATTTATAACAAATTTATATCGATACAAAAACCTTTTTGACTTTGTCAAAGTCAACGATTATTTTTAATGTTTAATTATTTTCATTTTTAAGCTCAAATTACGTTTCTTAACCTTCATTTAGTTATCGGCTCGAAAACTGACGAATATTTAATAGAAAAATTGCTTTTTAAACTTTTATATATATATATAATTCTCGTGTCACAATGTTCGTTCCTATACTACGGCTCGACCGAATTTTATGAAGTCAGTAAGTCTGAGAATCGGCTACTATCTATCTTTCAAACCCTGAAGTGATAAGGGGTGTCACCCCAAAAATATTTTTTTTTTATTCTAGACTTTTTTTGTTTTTATTTTTTTATGATACATAATACAACATACAAAAATACATACAAGCCTTAATTTTCACCCCTTTACGATGAACCTCTATTTTTTATTAAAGCAGATAGTTATTTTTATTGAACTAAAACAAGGTTTCTTAGAAATTATACATGGCAATACAACATTTGTCGGGTCAGCTAGTCTATATAATTGTAAATATTGTTAGTATGTATATATTAGTTGTTTACACAAAAGTTACCAGGAGTGCAAGAGCAAGAGAAGTTACCATACTTATAACATTAAAACTATTGCCTTAACTGACGTAATTTCTAGGAAGTATCAGTCCATTGTTAATTGTGTGACTCGTGTAAGGTTGATAACATTTTGCACGAACATGGAAAGTGACTCTTTGTTTACAACGTTAGAATCGGTATCTCAAAACATTTCGTACCTGAAAAATAATTCGACTGATATAGATTATGGTGGACTTATTAGTATTATTAGCTAACGTTAAGTATTTTATTGGATTTGATTGAGTCTTTGTCCATTTGTCATGTCGCAGCCAACTAGATAGCCTTTTTACTAAACAACTCTGTTTAACTAGACACCTGAATGATACTCGTGAACGGGTGCTACTTGTGGTGACTGGTCGTACTTGAATTCGTGTATGCGGTGATGTTAGTTATTTTCACTATGTATTTGCGTGTTGTTCCCACGAGATTGTAAGTGCGTGCTGTTATTTTACGCTGCACTGCTGATAGAGGACAAATCTTTGTTTTTAATTTATTTTAATATTATTGATTATTTAAAATGTCATGTGGAACATGGTGTAATGGTTGCAGCTCCTTACAAACGTTTTGTAAAACAAAAAAACTTGGCGATTAAAAAGAGTGGCGGAGAGTTTATTGCCGGTTCTTCTCTTCCGTTCTACGCCCTTGATTTGAGAACTAGCAGTAATATATTTTCTTTTTTTTGACGTTCATTGTGTTACCTAAATTGATAAATAATTTGACTTGACTTGATACTCATCATTTAGCTCTAGTCTAGCGTATTCGTGACCAAGTGATGGGAAAAAAAAGATGTAACATATTACTTTTCTTTGAAAATCATGAGCGGCGCCTTATTAAAAGTTTGAAAAGTTTCAATGCTAGGCAGAAATTGAAATGAACAAACTAGGCGTAGTGAACTAATGAAACGTCACCGATCCAAGTTATTTCATATTTGCCTAGCGGTTTCATCAATTGACCGCTGGTTAAATAGGTTATTTAGGCATAGCTTGGCTGTTGATTGAACGGCTAATTAAACTAGTTGGCTGTGACATTCATATTGCAAAATTTAAGTACAGCGTATGATTTGAATCTAGGTAATTTCCGGAAAAAATATTTCGAAAGTTAGGCTTTGCTACTATTTGGAAAAATATATACATAGGATTATCTGACGTAATTTCAGTATAAAGAATTAGTTTAATAAATAAAGTATGTACCTAATTAATAATTAAGTATGACCTTTATACTTAATAAGGCTACTTAACATGTAAATTACTCACAGGTATAAAGAAGTAATTATAAATCTACAATTGAACTTTTTTGTATTTAATCTAGAAACAATTTATAAATTAATTGAAGTTTTACGTAAAACGTGAAATAATTATGAACTCTAGATACGAACGTTAAATGAATACTCAAGTGATTTTCGTAAATAATTTTGGTAAATAGCGGAATATGAGATTCCCTATTCATTCCATAGCTATTCTCAATTGTATTTCTATTGATAATCACTTCATACAATAGTAAATCTTTATATATTTACTTATAAGAAGATGTATGCTATTATACAATTGTAATTAAGGATTTTAAGCTATTTTTATCTTTTTTTCAATTTTATTAAAAAACTGTATTCTTTACAGATACCAAAAACCATCCTGGAAGAAGTGGACCTCTGCAACAAACTGATGAATTACAAATCCGGTGAACTCTTACGCATCATCTCAAAACTGGCTAAAGTCATCTCAGACCAATCTTACATTGACCAACTCTTGGAGATCAATGAAGAAATTTGCCGCCTTTGTCTCTGACGACAGAAAAATGTCGGCGCTCTCAAAATGGCCGACAATAAATAATTTTTTGATTTTAGCATAATCACGTATTTTTCTCATTTTATTCGGTTTATGGGTTAATGCTAGACTAGTTTTCATTTATTAAAATATACTATCAGCAAGAGTTTTTGTTTTATGCCTTGGAAAATATTTATCTCTCACAAGTGTTCAAAAACGTGATTATTTTTATAATTTATCTCTTAAGGACATCTATAAAACACTATCAGACTTATCAGTCAATGAATTATTACCACCTTCGTGGATATCAATCACCTATGACATCACATGGCAAATTTTTAAATAAATATAAATATGCGCTGTCAACTCACTTTAGGAAAACTTGACACTTTGATATTTAACTTAACTTTATAGTAAAGGCTAGAGTCAACTATTGCTATAATATAAAAAAGGCTAGAGTCTGGCTAATGAAAGAAGATAACGAAAGAGCGCGGAAAATTAAAAAAAAATAATAATGGTATCCCTAAAAGTTTAATATATTTTGTGGATTAAACTTACTTGATTTTTACTTGAAACTGGCATAAAGTTAAAACTATTGCCATAATATTTAAAAAAAAACTTGATTTTATTTTATTATTTTTTACATTGATAGTAACTGTATTTCTATGAAATTAAATTACTACTACTACTACTTTTACGACTAGCATTGCATGGAAAACTAAAACTATATTTATTATAAAACACAACTTTACTCGGACTAATCAAATCCTGCGAAAGAAACGAAATATTCTAACAAATAAAACAAAGTTTAGGCTATAATACCTGTTAACTATTCGGAAAAAATATATAATAGAAATAAAAATGAGTAATTGCATGAAGTATCAAGACAATAAATCATACTAACCTAAGAAATTCAATGACATTCTGTGTTGCCATCCGAAAGTTTTCATATAATTCAATTATCTTATTTTATTAGCCGGACTCTAACTTCACGATAGTTTCAAGTGACAGTGCAAACTTAACTAAACAATTTGTATATTATTCGAACAATGCACGTCCATGAATCCAATTGTTCAAAAAATTTCGCTTTTTTTTGTGTTTCGCGTTTGCTTCGGTAAATCGTGCAAAATTAATAAAAGGCGCTGGAGATACCAGAGTAGCATAGCATATTGACGTTACAAAACTATGGATGTTTGTACTAATAAGATTCAGAACCGAGACTTAGTGTTAAGTCAAACTTAATCTCAACTCACCTAAACTGAAAATATGAGTATTGCGAAACGCAAACACTTATCAGACAATGAATTCTATAAAACACTATCGGAAAAAAAGAGTGGCGGAGAGTTTATTCACAGTTCTTCTCTTCCGTTCTACGCCCTTGATTTGGGAACTGGCAGTAAATGTAAAATTAGAAGCATTTAATGTATTTCTTTTTGACGTTCATATAAATGTACATTGCGTTACCTAAATAAATAAAAAAAACAGAAAGTTTGTCTGTGGTTCTCTGGTTAAGTTGGTACAAATAAAAAAAAACATAATGTTCACAAATTTATTTCTAATATGACAGGTACACTAACATCAAATTACAAATGGAAATTACAGAAAAACTATTTTCATCTGTCCCTAGCTTTGCGACAGTCCGGAAAAATAACGTTAATGCCCGAATACCACTCAAATATAAGAGCTACTCAATCGACAAATGTTATTATCAAAAGCTTTGTGAAGTCCAATGAAGCCGAATAGAAAATTTAAGATTAATAATAAATAAGGTATCACGGCATCTCTGTCAAATTATGTTATACCCAACGATGAAAAGATGTATAAATAAAAGCTACGCGCCCAAATAAAACGTGGACTAAATTGTGTATATGCTTACAATGCTTTCCTTGTACGAAATGGTAACCATAGTAACAAATGCATCCACGATTAATAATAACCGACATAGTTAGACATTAAACAAAGACGAACATCGCGCGCTCTGTACCGCATCTCAAGTTCCCACGCCTTGACATACGTCATATAAGATCTGTCAAATCAAACGCATGACAGACAAAAGAACGTGTCATATGTCATTTACAGTCCGCACCACAACTCAATGCCGACCCTGGAACTAAATATGACAGCTCCGCTTTTATCTATGCCTTAGGGAACTTTAAAGAAGCCAAAGATAAAGATCTGAAAATATGGGCTTGTAAAATTTGACACCTAATCATTGTCACCGATATTTTCGGAGTTAAGAGACTGTGAAATATTATTTTATTCGCTTAAGGTAAAAATTGAAGCAAATCTTGGAGACTGGTTCGCGAATTCTATATTAATTTATGTTACGTTGGGGTAAATTACGCCTAGCACTAGCAACATTATAGCTACGTCGCGCTAGCGCCGCATCTATCGGCATTCAGTGGTGGCGCGGACTCTAACACTCGACCCGTAGAACGGTAAACCTATATCATTATTACGTATTCTTTCAATGATTTCATTACGAATTTTGATATTAAGTCACTCTTATATTTGTAATGGGCTAAAACAAAATAAGCGTCCAGCACCCGTTTTGTGCCGTTTATTATAAAAGCTAACACTACGCTAAACTATTTCTATGCTTACGTTAACACGTGAACTGAATTACAATTTTGACACATGGCAACTTATCTTCCTTCCACAGATAATAAAATTTCACAGACAATGCACGTCTAGTATCTGTGTTCAGAGTTGACATTTTCCATACAATTTAAATTTTTTTATAGATATTAACTTTGAATTTTACTCCCTTAACCAATAGAACATAAAGCCACACTTCTGCACGGTTTATTTATAAATATATTTAAAGCACGTAGGCGATCAGATTTCTGTGCCCACCGGGAATAGAACCCAGGGACTTTAACCACATATGCCGTGTATATATTAAATACATTGTATATTTTTCAGTTCACCTATGAGACTCAATTCAACTACAAATTTATTTCCGCTTATTCGAACCTAGCATATCTATATTAAAACACAAGAAGGTACATTAAAACTTAAATTATTAAAATTGTGTATTGAAGGAAATTGAAATACTTATGTCAATATTTTCTACTCGAAACTCGCGATTTTGTATGCTTACAAATAAACAATGAAAAATCTTTTTTAAAATATTTTTCAAATTATTATTTATTTTTATAATATACTATCGTGCTAGTTACGGTCATTTCGATACTTTTACTAAAATCGACGCAACAACATATTTGTAATACGGTATTACAAATAGGTATGTTTAAATAGCTCAACCAATTTGAT
The DNA here is from genome assembly GCA_905332375.1 of Pieris macdunnoughi. Classification (NCBI taxonomy): domain Eukaryota; kingdom Metazoa; phylum Arthropoda; class Insecta; order Lepidoptera; family Pieridae; genus Pieris; species Pieris macdunnoughi. The sequence continues at coordinate 1,514,232 of CAJOBZ010000026.1, forward strand.
GAAATTTTATAACAAAGAAACGTGGAACAGAATCGTGAGTATTTTTTTAAACATACAAAGTCGCGGGTATCAGTTAGTTAACACTAGGCTCTTTGTAGTCAGACATTTTTTGTATATCCTTATCAATGGCCTTGAACACTTACGACATGTCGTCTATTAATGATATTATCAAACAATTCTAAAAAGTATTTTCCCAAAAATATTTTGTATGACCCAAGAAATAAAATGTTATTTCGTTGACATGATGATGTCAAATCTTTCTTTGATACATGAACAACGTCCACTCAAGACTTTCAAACATAGGTCAGATATTGTTGTGGCATAAGGAATTTCCTTGTGTCAAATAAAATGACAGCTGCACTTCCGGGTGACTAGGGTAAAATACGAGTGGTTAAAAATAAATGTCAAATGAAGGTTTTAATATTAATGACAAAAGTACGGTATTTTCGCTTGTGTCATTTGTCAAAGCGTTGAGTCAAATGTCAAGGCCATTATCGTTGTTTAATTGTCGGTTGTGTGTCTGTGTGAGTGGGTTTTGTGGTGTTTGTGTCTGTGTCTCTGCGGATGGGAGCCACCGTAGACCTCGCGGACAGATCTGAAAATATTTTCCATATATTCAAATTTTATATAAAAAAATTAAAAAATTCTTAAAGTTTATTGAGTGTTTGAAAATGGCAATATATACAGATGATCATCATTAAATTCCATAATAGAAGTTAAATTTTTTTATTAATACATTTAAAATTTTAAATGAATTATTAGGGTTCTTGATAAATTATTTCACGCTTTTTAAAGTATTTTCCATATTTACATGAAGAAAGATCAAACTAAAAAAAACTTCATCTAAAGTATAAAAAAACCACTAAAACTCTAAACATATCCATGCAAACACCTAAAGCGATAAGCAGTAAAATAAATATTACTAGGATAAGTAGGAACGCCTCCGCCAGTATCTGGAAACGATGCTATACTAAAAATTTGGTACTACCCTCATTAATAAAAAATTTATAAATCTTTCCATTAAATATCTATCATAACAACTCTACTTTGAATCTCATGATAAAGTAATATCTTCTAAGTCTTGCTTAAATGATAGTTGTATGGAATTCCACCACGCAAGCCCTCTGCGAATTGGCGGATATCTTAATTGGTTGAAATTTAAAAACTCGAATCATATTTAATATTATATAAATGATTAATTCTCTAAGAAATAAAATACATTTTAGGCAAGTGAAATAAGTGGGGTGGTTTTAACTGTCTTTTGATTAATTTTTATTTTGGTCTACCCTCACAAAACATTACAATATTATTCAATTGTTATCACAAAAAGTTATGTTTGTCAACTACCCGCATATTTACCTTGAAGGTAGAGTGAGTGGGCTGGCGGAAGTTCTGATTGGTCTTCTCGCTGAAGGACGGTGACGACGGGCCTCGCTGTAATACACTAGCTACTTAGCACTACTACTACTGGGATGGGTAGAAAAACTACTATTTATGTGAAAAATAGGTTGAAAAATTTTGCTAACCACCTCAAATATAAGCGATAGTAAAAAATCAGGCAAAAATTCTACTTTACCACAAAATAAAATATTCAAAAAACCTTTACAATAAATCGCTCAGTTTTGAAGCCAATGTTTCCCATTATAAGCTTAAATTTTACATCAATAAATAATAATAAAATATATTGTAAAAATAAGACATGCTAGTAACCAAAATAAGTGCGTTTTATAAGATAATAAGGTCCTTGAACAAACGCACAAACTCAAGCGCCCATTATCATAATTTGACAGATAGCATTTGACAGTTGACACTTGATGTGACATGTTAACATTGAAACGTAGAACCCGCGAAATTAACTATTAATCTAAAAAACGAGTGCAATAAGCGTATCTGAAGGCAGAGTACTCACGCGGTGGGCGAGGCAGCAGGCGGCGCCGGCAAGGCCAGTCTCGGCTCGTGTCTTGGCTCATGCCTTGGCGCGGGGGCAATGGCCGCGCGAGAGCGGGACATCATGCCGGCTCGCTCTTGGAACTCCCTGTCATGCAAAGTTATTGTTGAGCAGTGTTGGTGCATTGGCATTTCTAGCTGATTTCAAAGTTAAAAAGAAATTTAATAAAAAGTGCGTGCGTACAAAGTACACATGTCAGAAGTAAATTAATTATTACTAAGGTAAAAGCCCCAATAGATGATCATGTACCAGTATATGATCACTCCATGTATTTGTATATCTATATACACACTGTATACTTATAATAATAAAATCTCGTCTACTGCACAATATTATAAATAAAATCTGCATTTACTAAACGAATACATCAACCAATAGCGTGTATGTTTTTCTCGATCTACCTTACTCTCTCTCTCTGTATTGATCTTTTCTTCATTCTAATAGGAATAGTATTATTACAATGTAAACTCATTATAGCTCTCTCCCACCTCTCGTTCGCTGGTTTAATGTAAATAACTTACTGCATAAAAAAAAAAAAAAAAAAATTTTTTTTTTTATTCCCCCCCCCTCAAGGAGGGTTTTTTTTCCTTCCCTCAAACAACTTTGTGACAAAACTGTCTCACTGTTCTCTCGATAGGCTTTCTCCTATGCGAAAGAAAATCCGACAGTTTACTGATAAGGACACGGCTAAAATAATTTTTCATATCCTCCTCCCCCCCCTTTTTTTTTTTTGTTTTTTTGGTGGGGTGACTGTGGGGGTGCTTGCAGAGTTACATATTTGTGCTAGAAGCGGTCTTGTATTTGTTGTGTTCTCTCGAGGGAGTCGGTACGGATTATTTTTAGGAATTTTATTTTTTTTTCCCCCTCTTTTTATTATTTCCGATGCCTATTCTCTTTCAATTCGGTCTAAACAAATGGTACTTTCACCAGTATTCGTGCTTTTGAGTGTACGACTAACCAGGCTCAAAAGATACCACTCCCTTTTGAAATTTTCTTTGACAAAAAACGCTGCACAAAAAATCCAAAGCTTTTTATATTTGAGGACTGCTTAAATGATCCTAATCCTTGGGATTGAATTGCCCGTTTCATCCAATTGTTACAATCTTCGCTATTAAAAAAATGGCGGAAAAAATTCTTGCCACCCGCCCCCCCGCTTCCAAACTATAACTTAAATTTATGATTAATTTAACTTGACGATTCAAGTGACTTGTTCCACTTGAATAAAGATATTCTGAAGTTGAGTTCTTCTCTTCTTTCCCTTTTATTCCTCCCCCTATTTTTCTTCCCCTCTCTCATTGTCTAGATATAATATACATAGCAAAACGACGTTTTCCGGGTCAGCTAGTTGATATAATATATATAATTCAATTGTACGTGTGTATGTCACTGAACTCCTCTTAAACGGCTGGACCGATTTGAATGATTTTTTTATGCGTTCGTTAACCCTTATTAACGAATCATCATCATGATCAATGTTTATACACCCCCACAAGTATATTTCGTGCTTCTTGCGTCCAACTTAGAACCTTTAGTTTCGAGTTTCGTTTCCATAACAACTCCATCCCAACGCATCCTCGGTCTACCGGGTTTTCTCTTGTCACGTTCAGTAAGTTGGGGTTCTGTCGTCCACCATTCGGTGCCCTTGTGTAAACAGCGCCAAAGATTCTTCGAAGAATCTTCCCCTCGAGAAGCTATCAATCTCGTTGTTCTTGCTAAGGGCCTAGATTTCAAGACCATCATTGGTATCATGCGTCTACTGATCTCTGGGCTTGGGATTTTGTATCTGATCTGATATATCACGATATATATATATATATATATATATATCTTTATCTTGTTGATACGCGATAAAGAGAAGAAGCATTTAATAAGAACCAAATCAATTATTCAAAATAATATCCCTAGAGAAGAAATATTCATTAATTATATTTTTGAAGTTATACTTCTTGAGGCGCGTTATGAAAAATTGATGAGAGTGAATTTTTACGATGCGCGCGCACCTGAGACACAAAGTTGTCAGTGTGATTATAGCGTGCGCGAGCGAGATGGGAATAAGACAATCTACAAGTAAAAAGAAATAGAATATGCGTGAAATTAGCAGCTATGCCAAGAATTTTGAATGACTGAATTATTTTTACAAAGAAATTTAGCAATGCTTTTTCAGAAAGAAATAAAATATAATATATATACATAAAAAGACCTATTGTTACTTGTTAAAAGGTTATTAACATTGAATGAATAATATAATAAAATAATAAATAATTATTAATATTAATTTATAATTGAATAATATACTAAATATTATTAAATTATTAACGTTAAATATTTGTTATTAATTATTTAATATTTTAAAAAAATAAAGAAAGCCAAAGAAGTATTACTACGCGCGTACATAAGTACACGCACCCTTTTTTTTATTATTATAAAATAATTATTACCTGTCAAACTGTTCGGCTTCATCCTCCTCAAGGTTAATGTACTCCTGCCTCTCTTCAGCATCCCCCGAGTAATAGTTCTGTTCCCTCTCTACCACGTGAGCTCGTTCCCCGATGTGGTGGCCTAAAAATGTATGTTTTAGGGTAAGACTCTGAATCAGAATTAGAAATATATTTATTGGCTTTGACATAATATATAGGCGTCATGAATTTATTGGCTTTGGCATATAAATATATAGCGCGAATCATGTATACTCTGATTTTTTTAGAATTCTGAGAGGACAATTTGTTATGTCAGTCAAACCTTGATCTCCATTTGCATAGTTTAAACTCTGGGTCTATACATACATTTTTTTAATTCCCATTTATATTCTCTCTTAAGAGTGTTTTACGCAGTATTACGTTCCTTTTGATCGCCAGCTAAAGAAAAAATAACATTATATATTTTTAAAGTTACTATATTAAGATCAGTAAAGTAATTAAAGTTAATTCGATATATTGAAATATTTGTTATTTTTGTATTAGGTCAGTTGAGTAAGTAAATATTTAAGTAACCTTTTTGTAGGTAAAACATAAAAAATATATTGTAGCATATTATTTTTCATTGCCCTCAAATGGGTCAAATTTGTCCCTTTTTCGGTGGAGAACTTTGTTAGCAGCACTTATGAAATGTCAATTCTAAGGAATGAAAAATCAGAGTATAGCGTGTAAATAGTAATTATCCACAGCATACAACCACAACACACACACATTACACTCTTAAAATGTACCTTATTCCTTTTTTTTTGTGTGTTTCGTTAGTAATAAATGTTATGTCAAACTATCTAAATTAGTTCAGTCATTTTGCCATCAACAGACAAACAAAATAAATAACATACCAATAGACATCATTTTGACACCAGTACGTGAGTCCTGAAGCGTCTTGCGTGTTTCCTTCACTCCATTTGGTCCAATCTTAGTGCTGCTAGAGGAACTGTATACCTGTAAAATAATTTTCATACTTTAAATTATAGCCAGTATTTAAATAAGCATAACCTTGGACATTGTCCATGGGTCACACAGAGACTATTATACTATACAGAGGTATACAATTTTTTATTGGGAATGGAGGCAAACGAACAGGCGAGTCCTAAAATAAAGTGTAAATACGCCCACGGGCATCTGCAATGCCGAGGGCTTGCGGGTGGGTGTTGCCGAACTTTCTTGGTGGAGTGGTACGCTCTTTTCTTGAAGGCCCCTTATTTGTATCAATTCGGAAATACTGGGAGCTGGTTCCACAAAGAGGTTCCACAAGAGCGATAGAAAGTGCCTTAAAAATGTGTGAATAAAAATGGAATTTCGTATTGTGCCTCGATGTTTGCTGATGGAATTCAGCCTTGTCTGAACTATTGTCCAGAGCACTCCTCCCCATGATTATTGTGGTAGAAGATACACATACAACCTTAAATTTGGGAAACAAAAGAGTAACTGTTTATAATAATTTGTTTAATTTAATTCCAAAATTTGGGTTAAAAAATTACTTCCATGACCACTACTAGCAAGATTGTTTCATTAATACTTTAAATTGGAATTGTTTCTTTGAATGATCGAGATGTCAAATATTAGGAAACCAAAAACCAACAACCAAAACTATTTCCAAAAAATATAATGATTTTCATATCCATATGAATTATTGTTTAATACAATTAATTCCCTTGGTAACACAAGACCAATCAAAAGAAACCAAAAAATATTTATATTTAATACTTTTTAATGCATTTTGGAGTTATTTCTAAGTTTAAAAAAATATAAAAACAGACTAAAATATGTTGGCATAGTATCCAAGGCATTATTTTTTACCTGTGGTTTACCATGAGGTCCACTTGACATGACAACAGTGCTGCTGCTAAAGGAGCTGCCGGCTCCCATGGCGGCGTTTGTCAGATCCGCTGTAGTATACATTTCCTAATTACTACTTGTAAGACTTACAGTCGGCCTAGCATTTGTGACTTTATTTTGTCATAACATATTGGATTTGATGTAAAGGAGATTTACTTAGCGCTAAGTCTCAACTGCTGTTCTCAAAAACTGAATTAAGTAAAATATTCAGATTTGAACCTTGATTTTGCCTAGCAGCTGGAGCAAGCAAGTCTCAACCTTAAGGTGGAGGTGTTTTAACCACAGCTGTAAACCATTGGACTTTTCTTTGTATGAGTGCATTTAGGTAGGATGCTACGGCTAGAAGGTTGTAGCTCCTCCGATTTATTTTACATGCTAGAGTAGAGTTAAAGCTATTAATATAAATTGTCAAGTTTAGAGTTATCAGACTACAAATTACTGTGTAAATTCGCTTGTGGTGATCCATACAACTGTCTGAGGTCATTTGTTAGAATTCAGACAGTGTATATTGAATATCATTATATATTCTAATTTGCTATTTATTTGAATTAACTGTATTTATTTTATTTATATTATTTGAAATCATTATAAATCATTTCATCAATTACTTAGTGAGTAAGGTAAATTAAGAAAACAGATATCTGTCCATCACCAACTATTTTTCCCACATTTAACATACCTGAGAATAATCTGTTAAGTGAAGGCATTTGGGGCATAAAAGGCATAAGAGAGCTGCCATGTGGAGGTCCCATGATGGAGAGGCGACTATCACCAAGCATGCCGAATGGATCCGAAAACATTGAGTTCATCATGTTGCTCATTTGACGGATGTGCCGCATGTGAGATCTGTAATATGATTTTGAAATGACTATTCAAACTGTTAAAGTATATAACAGTAGAGGTATTCTTCATCATAATTGATATTTCAAAACTTTAAGTAACTATATCATTTATTTATTGAGAAATTGTTTTCAATCAAATGTGAAATAAAAGCCTTTTATAGTAAATTAATGATAATATACAATGTGAAGGATTTTATTAACATCAATAATTAAATGTCTGACTACATTTAAGACTGTCAAATTCAGGAGTTGGTTATTAATATCATATAGTTCTTAAAAAAAGGGACATATCAAGTAAATTTAAAAATATTAATATAATTTTTGCCCACATTTGATATCTACATACCAAATTTGATAACTTTAATCTTGTATGAGCCTTGAATTACCTACTAATTAACAACACTATCAAAAAATGTATTGTAATTAAGATTATTTGTAATTATTTAGTCTTGGTGCCTTTACTGGTGTGAATTACATAATTATTACAACATTTGAGAAGTTTAAGCAGGTCAGTAGTAAAACTTGGTTAGTAGTAAAAATATGGAAATAAATGTGTCGTTTTTCTTGGTGGGTAGACTAGTTGTAATGAAATTTTTTACAATGTCATAATTACTCCACATGTACAGTACAAGCTCACACTTAAATGTAGTTATTCAAAATATAATTTTTATATAAATATCTTGTGAATTGCTAAACTTTAGTGTTGCAATGAAAATTTTCCATTTCCGACTAATTATGGCCGTTTAATACAAAACAATTATATGCAGAAAGTCAGTTTTTATAGTAAGAGTTAATTTTCCTTATTGTTGGCTTATAGAACTATCCAAAATACCGCTTAATCTACTTAACAATATATTTCTTTCTTACCCAAAGAATGGATCGTCCTCCACGTCGGCCATCAAAGATCCGTAAAGAGACATTTTTACTTGATCAACTAAAACAAGTGTCGGAGAAAGAGTATAAGTCTTCGCTTTAGATAAGAGACTCTATCCTTTAGTAGAGTTTTCAGTTTTAGAGCTTGTGTTAACGATGTAACTCCAATGAAAAAATCGAAATCTCTAGCAAAAATATCAACGCGCTCAATGATCAATCACGGATTTGGTCTTTGGATTGGTCATTGGACTTTTATAGATTGACAATTGACGATATAGACAATAATATAATAGCATCTCTATGCGGTCTAAGAGTAGACCACAGAATCAAGCATGAATCACCAGTGTTAGGCATATTATTATAATATAAGATAGTATCTAGGTTAAAGTAATATTGGGGATAATACGTTATTTAACAAATATTTGGAATATTATATTTCTTTTCCATGACGGTAGCTGGCGAATAACCAAAAGTGTCTACAACACTGTAGAAAGAATAAAATGTTTTTTTTTAAAAGTTCTGTCTCCATCCTTTAAGCATTTTAATATAAACAACTTAAAGGTACTTTATTAATTTAACAAAGCTACTAAAGCTTAGGTTTCCTAGAAAAGCGGTGCCGTTAACTGACGGCCGTCATTTTACGGTTGTTAAGCTTAGGTTTCCTAGAAAAGCGGTGCCGTTAACTAACGGCCGTCGTTTTACGGTTGTTAAAAACGGCCGTCTTTGCTTTTTAACATAATGCAAAGCAACAATCATTTTCGCTCGTTCAAGTCACGTTTCCACTCATTGTATGAATTAAATATGGGCACCGCTACACGCGAAAAACGTTGAACTAATGTTTATCACCGCTATGACGGCCGTCATGCAAATGACAGCACCACTATTTGACGTTACGGTGACACTCAACGTTCTCTAGAAAACTTACTCGGATGTTATTTATAGACAACGTATGGGTGACGTCACCCAACGTTACATTACGGCCGTTAGATAACGGCACCGCTTTTCTAGGAAACCGAAGCTTAACTATATAAAATGAAACAGACCCAGGCCCATGTGACAGCCATATATGATTAGGGGATACATGCCAGTATGTTGAAAATTCTATCTTAAATCTAAAATTATTATATTAGTATTGTAACGGACGTGACGTCGCCAGTCACATCCTGCCAAGCCAAAGCCAAGCCAAAGCCAAAGCCAAAGCCAAAGCCAAAGCCAAAGCCAAAGCCAAAGCCAAAGCCAAAGCCAAAGCCAAAGCCAAAGCCAAAGCCAAAGCCAAAGCCAAAGCCAAAGCCAAAGCCAAAGCCAAAGCCAAAGCCAAAGCCAAAGCCAAAGCCAAAGCCAAAGCCAAAGCCAAAGCCAAAGCCAAAGCCAAAGCCAAAGCCAAAGCCAAAGCCAAAGCCAAAGCCAAAGCCAAAGCCAAAGCCAAAGCCAAAGCCAAAGCCAAAGCCAAAGCCAAAGCCAAAGCCAAAGCCAAAGCCAAAGCCAAAGCCAAAGCCAAAGCCAAAGCCAAAGCCAAAGCCAAAGCCAAAGCCAAAGCCAAAGCCAAAGCCAAAGCCAAACCAAACCAAACCACATCCATTTACCAACCCTCCATGCATGCCAACCGCAAATGCCAGCCACTTGGAGGGGATGAGGCTATATAAGCCAAAGCCAGCCATAATAAAACCTGTTACTTCGCACTTCGCTCACTCCAGTGAGTTTCCGTCCTGCCCTTCAGGCGATTGACCACCCCGTGACGGCCCAAGCCGAGGTTCGAGTCTCACAGGAGACGCCCTTGCGCTAGTCGCGGGAAAAACGCTCATTCTGGTCGAGCTACGCTCGCCAAAACAGCCCGAGCTGAGCTGTCAAGGCCCTAAAGGCCAACAGCGAGATCCCTTTCAAAAAAAATAAAAAATAATAAAACCTACTTTTTGGAAGACGTAAAATAAAGAAGAAGTGTGCTGTCACTCTGCCATTTTATTTTCACTGTCAATTATAATAAATTAAAATACTATTATCAATAAAAGAATAGGTCAATTATAGTATAGAATTATTACTTATTAAAATTACTACTTATCAGCTTTTAATTTAATCAAGCACAATATTATGTTGACTCAACTGACAATGTTATGTTGGCCATTATACAAATAATAAGTTCACTCATAACGCCGTTTCAAAATATATTTCAACAGTACCTACTAAACAAACTTACATAACTTTAAATTAAACCACAGACACTTGTTATAAAAATTATACAAACACAAGTTAATATCTATGGAAGCGGCGACCACGGTGGCTAGGATAAGCTTCAGTTTTACCATCGCCATGAAACGTCCAAGCCGCGGATGTTGGATAAGAAGTATAAACCATATCCTGTAAGCCATTTCTGCCCTTAAGGTTATTTCCCGCATACTCCTAAAATACAAATAGAATATTAATATTATTATAGTACATAAATATTTTAATTAATAGTCAACAAAATATACCTTTTCTGGTTTTATTGGATTGGGTTTATTTTGTACGGGAACATCGCCGATGTGATCATATCTCACGGGCTCAATATGATTTAACTGGCCACTAATAGCGGAGTCACCGCCAAATCTTTCTACAGGAATTATATTATGCATTCGTGTATCTTGCTTCATATTCAAATGCCTTTCAGAATGAGTAGGTGCATCAACAGGTGATTCCGACACATTCTGTTTTGTGTAAGATTGTGAGCCCTTAAATTGTTTGTAAATCTGCTGAAGTTGACTCCTGCTTGGTGTTTTTTCTGTTGGTTTTTCACCCATTAGCGCTGTTTTGCTCACCGTAGGCTTAACTTTAGAGTACTTGCTATTAACATTCATTGGTTGAGGAGATAGGGTTTGCGGTAGACTTGGCATTACAGGACGATACATATTTGCAGGCAATTTTTCCACGGGCTGCCCTAGTGTATTGAAATACGCAGGTTCGCTGCTCTTCTTGACATTTAAATTGTGGTATATTTTTTGTTTTGTTGTGTCTACTGGGAATATTGGTTCTTTGATAATAGGTTGCACTACGCTTTGTTGATTATTTTGCGGTGTTTGACGCTGTGGTGGCAGTATATTAGTCCTTATAGAAGGATCTTCTGGTATTGTTGATAGATTTTGACCAACAGTACTTGGATCAACCATTTCTTGTGCCTGCTGTGGAGTGTTATATATATAATGTTGATTTTGTATTGGTGTATTACTTTGCTGCTGATTTGCGTTTGATTGATTGTTGTTTGAAATTGGTTTCTGAAGGTTCGTGTTTGGTGACGGGATCACGGTGTTTTGATGCGTGGGTAGTATCTGACCTGTATTCTTAATAGTGTTTGGGTGAGCTTCCGATGTAACAGATGGCTCTAGAATCTTTGAGATATTTTGGTTATTATTCATCATCTTCTGCATTGTATTCATGGCTACTTGTTGTTGGTTTGCTGGATTCATTTGAATAGCAATAGCCATAGGATCAAAACCTAGGTCACCACCAAGACCTTGCATTACTCCTGGAAATATTTCATTAAATTTTGTCATGCCTTGTGTATGTTGCCCATACGACGGTTGATCCAAAGGTGTTTGTTTTATTGTATTAGATAGCGAATTAGAAGTATTCGCTGCATATATCTGCTGTGGATTTATATTATTCCTCATCTTATCGTTATGTCGAGCATAACTATTAGCAGGTGCTGTCAATGGAGTTACTCCAACTATTCCGTGAGGAGACTGTGGAGCGTCAATTATCATTGGCCCCGTCAGCCCTTGCTGTGGTTGCACTGGTTTACTTACTGATTCTCCATTAATCATATTTACAATTTGAGGTCCCATGCCTCCAAAATACTGTTGATTAGGCGCGATTGCGGAAGGCGGAGTGTTTTGCATCATTTGGGTATTTGCACCCACCGGTTGCATTTGCGATGTGTGTGGATTAAAGGCATTCATGTGGTGAGCATTAGCTTCATTCAGAGCTGGATCGTGACCATGTACAAGCCCTTGTTGCATGATACCCATTTTGCTACCTAATTCATTGTTCATAATAGTGTTTGTAGGGCCAAGTGAACTAAGGTCATTATACACTTCTTTAACTACTGGTTGCATAAGATTTTTGTTTAAATAGCTATACGTATCAGCATATAATTTAGGGGCGTTGCATTGACCCATGCACGTATATGGACTTTGTGGTGCAGAATTCATTGAATAGGACTCTGCACAACATGGGCTGTGTTGGTGACACCCATGACAAGGTGCGGCATGGCAACCATATCCATGACCCCCCTGTTGAGGGAATGAATTATTCATGCAGTTCATTTGAGGCGTTGTCCCAAATAGTTTTCCCATACAACCACTGAAATCATGAAATAACTTTTGTAACAGTTTTATAGATAGTAAATAAATGCAAGCAAGACTACCGATGTGAAATATGTATGGGCAGCGGTTATCACTTAATTCTAAACGTATGCTTAAAACTAAGTTTTACATTTAAAAAGTACAATATTTATACCAATCTGCACTTTGCAACTGATTCACTACGCTCCCCAACTCGCTGAGTATCCTTTGTTTATTCAGAGTCATTTCAATTTTATAAAGAAAACTTTAAATTTTGTTACTACAATTTTGAATCTACTAAAATTTACTGGGTAATGAAAATCACATAATATGCCAAATTTATCTTTTGTTTTAAAAATGTTGTCGCTTTTATATAATTTGTTATTTTTTATTTTGCAACCAGTATTTTTTCCAGAAAAAAACTGTTCTGATTATTAAAATGGAAATTAAGTCAAATTTTCTTTGTATATTTATTATTATGTGCTAGTCGCTAATTGAATTATACTGAAATGCGTATTTAAAATAATACTAGTACGTAATTGAATAGTAATAAATTAGACATAGTCTATTTAAATTCTAAAACTATGACTATTGACTACTTTATTATGCAGCAGTAAAATGGATTTATACTACTGGCAACTACTGTAATCCACGTCAGTATTCTACCTTAACGGTTGACAATTATGGCAATGACTTATGACGTTAAATGTTAATATATGTATGAAATTTGGACTTGTCAATAACAGCTAATGCAACTATCGAATAATTTCAAGAATTATTTTGCTCATGTCTCATTTTGAGACTGTTGCCGACCTGGTTCAAACGCATTCACGCGATATTGAATATTTAAATACTCATTTAGTATATTATTATCAGTAAAGTAGATAATAAATATATTTTTGTACTCAGATTTATCAGTATAATTTAATTTAAGTACATACTAAAATAGTGACTTGTGATACAATTATAAAGCAGTGTTTCTTGATTGTGTGCAACTTCGTAATTAGGCGGCGGTGTTCGCAGTTCATCGTTGAGTAATCGAGGTAATTATAAAGTACCAAAATGGGTAAAAAAGTTTTCGTAGTTGGTGTCGGAATGACAAAATTTGTAAAACCTAGTACGGATAAGGATTACCCAGATTTTGGAAAGGAGGCCGTAATTGACGCCTTGGCTGATGCTCGTATTAAATACGAGGATGTGCAGCAAGCAGTTTGCGGTTACGTTTTCGGGGATTCTACATGTGGCCAACGAGTACTCTATCAAATTGGTATGACTGGTATACCCATTTACAATGTGAATAATAACTGCTCGACTGGTTCTAATGCACTATTTCTAGCCAAGCAACTAATCGAAGGCGGCATTTCTGACATTGTATTGGCTGTAGGTTTTGAAAAAATGACACCTGGAGCCCTAAGCGGAGGTGTATACACAGATAGAACTAATCCAATCGATAGACACACCCTTAAAATGGCAGAACTTGCAGATTTAACTGGAGCTCCAATCACTGCACAATACTTTGGAAATGCTGGCTTAGAACACATGAAGAAGTACGGAAGTACAGAAGTACATATAGCAAAAATAGCTGCAAAAAATCACCGCCATGGTGCCAAAAATCCTCGTGCTCAAGGAAACCGTGTATACACTGTTGAAGAGGTGTTAAAATCAAGAAAAATATATGGACCACTTACAAAACTAGCTTGTTGTCCAACCAGTGATGGTGCTGGAGCTGCTGTACTTATGTCAGAGGATGCAGTGGTCCGGTATGGGTTACAAAACAAAGCTGTTGAAATCATTGGCATGGAAATGGCAACTGATACTGAGGCTGTTTTTAAAGAAAACAGTTTAATGAAGGTAGCAGGAGCTGATATGACCGCACTAGCTGCTAAGCGTTTGTATGCTAAAACTGGAATTTCTCCAATGCAAGTAGATGTAGTTGAATTACATGATTGCTTTGCTTCTAATGAGATGATTACATATGAAGGGCTCCAACTCTGTGGGGAAGGTGAGGCAGGCAAGTTTATTGATGCCGGAGATAATACTTATGGTGGACGTGTAGTTGTGAATCCAAGTGGAGGTTTGATAGCCAAAGGGCATCCTTTGGGTGCAACGGGACTTGCTCAATGTTCAGAATTAGTTTGGCAACTACGTGGAGAGGCTGGTGACAGACAGGTTCGTAGTTTAATAGTTGATGGCTGACAGAACACTACATATTACATTTCATGGTCACAGTTAAAGAGTGTGTAGTCCTATGGTGGGGCCCATAATTGTGCTGTCGCTTTGCTTGTAAAGCTTGAACATGATATTGAATGTTTGTTTTTATACTCATAGATATGTTGAAATTGGCAAATAAAACTCTGAATTATGTGAACTTTTTGTAACAATTTCTATTTTATCGCACTATGTTGTATATGTTTACCTACACTTCAATTATTTATAGATGTTGGTGAATTCGTCAGAAAATATACAAATGCTGCTGGAGTTGTAAAAAAAACTCTTAATAAAAATATATTATGTATTGTTTTACAAGATCATGTGCATTCGGACATTGCTCCTGCAAACTGATAACAAATTATTGATAACTCTGTTTTGCTGCGCTAATATTTAAATGTACTTTTTGTCCAGTTATTGAATGTCACAGATATCAAGTAACATGCCTAAAATTAAGATTTGATGATGGCGAAGTAAAGTTTCTTTTGACATTACCTCATTGAACTTTTTCTGTAATTGGAAGTTAAAATTAACAAGAATTTTTAAGAAATGTGCCGTTAATTCCAGATTTATAAATTGTTTTTATTACAGGTGCCACGCGCCCGAATCGCACTACAACACAATTTAGGTATTGGCGGAGCCGTTGTTCTCACGATGTATCGCAAAGGATTCCAAAATGCCACAACCAACCAGGTTGCAGCAATCTCCGATAACCCTGAAGAGTTCAAAGTATTCAAATACATGAAGATTCTCGAAGATGCAATGGCGAACGACGAAGACAAACTGATCGAAAAAGTCAGAGGCATCTATGGATTCAAAGTTAAGGGTCCAGGAGGAGCAGAGGGCTACTGGGTGATCAACGCGAAGGATGGCAAGGGCAAAGTGTCATACAATGGCAAGGACAAATGTGACGTCACATTCACGATCAACGACAACGACGTCGTCGACCTAATCTCTGGAAAACTTAATCCGCAGAAGGCATTTTTCCAGGGCAAAATCAAGATCCAAGGCAACATGGGCCTTGCGATGAAATTAACTGATTTGCAACGCACTGCCGCGGGAAGAATCGACGCAATTCGCTCGAAACTGTAAATTATCTTAAACCGGTTTCTACCGGTAATAACACAAAATCTGGGTTACGGTGCGGGCACAGGGCATTTAATGTAAATAATTTTCATTACTATAGTGCAATAGTTAAATAATCAAATGTATTGAAATAATCATTCCATTTTTGTATAAAATGGGACTATGATAGTATTGTTGAGATGTTTTTTATCGATTAAAATTTTATATATTGAATCTTTATTTAATTCCGACATTGTTTTACTGAAGAATCGTTCGCGATGATGATGCAACTTTTGAGGGCAAAGTTTAGACTGAATAATATACATGTTAAATAAATTACAATATAATAAATAAACCATAGTCGAATCTGTTAAGATACTATATTTTATACACTTACAACTGTTGCAACTTTTCAAAATCAGGACTATTAGAATTGGAACCCAAAACCTCAATAATTACATTAGATAAACAGCTATGAACAACGATTAGCGTTAAACATGTTTCTCTGAATGTTTCTTGTCTTTGTCTATTCAAGAGCCAAGAGGTCAAGCGTATATTGAGGACGCTAGATAAAAGATACTAATAGATTGTATATATATCTCTATGTATATAAAATTCTCGTATCACAATGTTCGTTCCCATACTCCTCCGAAACGGCTCGACCGATTCTTATGAAATTTTTTATGCATATTCAGTAAGTCTGGGAATCGACTACTATCTATGTTTCAACCCCTTATTAGTGATAAGGGGTGTCCACCCCAAAACAATTTTTTTTAATTTTTAGACAATTTTTTTTGTTTTCATTTTTTTATGATACAACATGCAGAAATACATACAACCCTTAATTTTCACCCCGCTACCCAACCCCTATTTTTTATTATAGAAGATAGTTATTTTTATTGAACTAAAAAAATACACATGATAAGTACATGATATATGAATACAAATCATTCATCCACGGTGATAATTAGCTGCCAATGATTTCGTGAAAATATTTACACTTTATTTTACCTAAGATCTTATCTAGTTAAACCAGCATTTCAAGTGAAGTCGGTTACGATAAAGGTTGGTTGTAAAAACCACTAGAAATATCGCTAAGTAAGCAAACTATTGGTTTGGGCGGGAATTATCTATCAACAATTTATTATTATTGTAACTTTATTTTGGAGATAAACACGTAGTTATAGTAAATAATGAGTTGCAGTGAAGTGCAGACATGTTCTGTGGTTGCATCATACGGCTTCTTGTCTGTTACATGTGCCAAGGCGAACGATTATACCAGTTTTAAAATGTTCAGTATAAACTAAAGGGTTTTATGGGGAATCCGAGTTACAACGGGTCTGTAAATTCAAAATAATACCGCAAACGAGGAAAATAATAGGGAAGGAACGTATTGGCAAATACATAACAGCAAACAATTATTGACCATCGTACCTTAGTAGGTACATAGATTATAAAAAGAAAACATTACAAAAAGGTTATAAATGATAAACTCAATAGAATTATCTTCGCGGGAGATAGCAGTAATCTTTATGAATACCCCTGAATGTTTTATCTCTTTCTCGACCTGTTAGATAACTAACCGAAAATTTAGGTAGGTATAATACCTATAGAATATATAAATTGAATACATTGAACCCTTTCTAGATGTATGAGTGAAGATTTCCTAAAGGTAAAAGGACCCACTTTTAAATACTACTAGACAATGATGGGTCATAGATTGTTTTGACATTTATGTTTAACCATTTGAGACTTGAAATTCGGAAAAATCTTAAGTGGAAGTTTTTAATAATACAATTTCAAGCAATTAAATACCTACTTAAGTTAGAAATATTACTTCAACTGATCTCTTTATTGATAAAAACTCTTTTGTCTTTTTCTAAGTCTGTTTATATGATGAGAGAGAGATGACTTGTGTTATAAGTAATAACTGATTTAGTTTTATGAATACGGGAAATAAAACTTGTGATTCGGGAGGGAAAATAGATAATTATGACTTTTTCATAATTAATTTACGCACTATGCACTTTGGCACTATGTCTATGTGCTTGTAACTCAAAGCTATGTCGTCACGGAAAGTTTTACGACCTTTGTACCGCCACCAACTATCATCGAGTTCGTTTGTCGTAACTAAATCGATCTTATAACTACGAACAAATATATTATACTTATTTCATTTACGTAATTGATTACAATAATCTCATTTTTATCGATTTTCCCTTCAATAATAAAATAATCAGTTTGATAAAGTATGTAAATTTAAATGCATCTTTACAACATAGGTAAGTACCTAAGTATCTAGCAACACAAAGCATTCGATAGATAATTTAATGTTTCTAGCTATAGACAGTTTATGATTTTTTTTACTGCAAATTTTTGCATAGATTTGTTATAAGCAGGGAAATATCAAATAGACACAGATATGAGGAATATGATTTGAAAATAATTTTACATAATTATGACTTGATACGCGACTCTACCCTGGGGTACTTTGTTTGAAAACAAAAACTGATGCAGAAATCTTAAATATTCGTAAATGAACTTTGTACCTATTGTGTTCTTGTTGATAGCGTTTTGTATGTGTAAAGTTAATTTAAGTATTAAATCCGTCTGCATTAGGCATATTCGCTGACCTTGCCTTACCCGTTTTTAAGCGTCTCGTGACTCGAGTGACGACTGACGACTTCGTTTAATTTGATTTAACAAGACGATATCATAAACTAGTTAATATCTAGACTTGGACTAGATTTATGTCATAATAAATTCGTAATTTTTATGGATAGAACAGAAGCATATAATATTATAATCCATATTTTGGTTTTAATAACCGGAGTTTATTGAAAAATAAACCAAACAACTAATTGCTAACTTTTTAATATAGCGCCCTCTGTGAATGATGTTAATAATACCATATTCTATGTAGTGTGACAAACAACTTTGGTCTCATTTGAAAAGTATTAAATAGATGGCGCTGGTACATTATATGATAAAGACTAACCAAGAATAAAATTTATGTTATTTAACATTAATAATTTGACAGTAATAACAAGCAAGTGATTGACCACCATAGACAATTGAACTTCATGACCGAAACAAAACATATTCCTATCTTTAGGATAGTTCCGCCAATTCGATAATTTTACTCTTGAAAGATTGTATGTTTTAACTTTAGACTTATTATAAAATTTAAAAGCAGTGAAGAACATCGTGATTCGTGAGGAAACCGAATTGCCTTAGACTCAAAAAGTCGACGGCGTGTGTTAGGTGCAGGCTGATCACCTACTTGCCTATTAGGTTGACAAATGGTCATGAAACAGATACAGATATCTGAGGCCCAGACCTAAAAAGTTGTAGCGCCACTGATTTTTTTAAATTTGTATTATAAAATTTACACGTATTCCATATCAGTATTTAAATGATAAGTAAAATATGTTGACGGAGCGCTTATAAATTTTATTTATCTAAGTAGTAAACTAAATTGTATCGAAAATTAAACTAGCTATCATAAATTAATATACCGTATTGAATTAAACAAATTACCAGACTCCAAAGCTATGCCAGTTCTCAAAATTTATTTTTAATATTAAACTTACGATGACAACACGCGCCATCTATTTCCTTTAAATTTTGGAATAAAACAGTAAATAACTTTAAATACTTTATTTTGCGACTGTAGTGGTAGCATTTTGAAGAGTACATGTATTTAACAATCATACATTGAGATCACAGAGTACATAACACCCTGGCAAGATACTGCGTTGCTTATTTTTACCTCCTGAATAGTTAACACAGAATTAATTGAATTCTTAAATATAAATAAGCAGCGCCATAACTAGTATTTAAGTGTCCAACAGTCTGACAAATCTTCCCTTTACTGTACTTAAAAAAAAAATATTTACATATCTCTCTCACTGTCTTTATTTTATGTGAATACAACCCGTGGAGTTTATTACAATGATGTAGGCCCATTTCGTAAAAATATGCAATGTTTTGATAAACTGATGCTCAATTGTACTTATTGGATATAGTTGTCAATGGCCGTGTTTGGCCGAAGTATCTGAGGTACTTACTAAATTTAGTAAGTCACTTTTACTATGTCTTACAAAATTTTCGGCCGAGGACAAGCAAAATAAGTGCTAACGCAGCCTTAAAGTTATGGCTCTAAGTTATACGACGCCAATTTGCTACATAAATTTATACCGTGTTGATGTAAACAAATTACCGGACAATAAAATATCTCAATAAAATATTTCTCATAAAACTTATCCATTTGAAACTATTCACAGGTATTAAATTTATATTCCTAAATTTAGTACATGTATTAACAATCTATATTCAGATCTCTGAGGTTATGTACTGGGATACTGCGTTGACATAGTAACCGGTGTTTTGTTGTTAATATTAATAAGCCAGTAAGTCTGTCCTGGCCGAAAAGCACTACAGTCAGCTTGTAAGACTTTTAATTTTTTATGCTTACAACCGGTGGTTTCTTACAATGTAAGTTTAGTAAAGTACTTACTTCGAGCCAAACACGCCCATTGTAATAGTATGAATGGCGCCAAAACTGAAATATGACAGTGTATAGACAATGGAAATGACACGCCACATATCCTAATAACAATGGAAACTCCTTGGTCATAAAACATCGTGTTTAAATGATTTTATTTTTATTCTGTGTAAAGTAAATAGATTTCTATTGTTATGAATTCAAACATACATAACTTATTATTAATTTGATAACATTTGCGTAAGTGATTTATTTTAATAAATAAATATAAAAGTTGTAATGATGTATTGAGTATCAGTAAACCGGTACAGAAATAAATACCATTTATATTAGTAAAAGAAATGCAGTCTAGCACCATTTTCATTGACAGTGAGAGGGTCGAAACTTTTCCATCGATACAATAACGATTTAAAGCAATAACATATTCATAACAGCCTATGAAAAACCTAAACATTTTCAAACCTGTACAAGAAAGTTATTACAGCGCCATCTAGCGGCGACAAACTAATTTAGTAAAATCTTTAAAATATTAAAACGCATTTTATACGGCTGACAAAATCATACAATTTATTATTCTTTATTTATAATGTTGCTTAAACATTTGTTTAAATGGATTTTCATAACGCAGCGTAACAATGTAAGTTTTTTTTCTACTTTTAAGTCGCAAATTTAACAATGACTCCCAAATGGCTAAGCCATAAAACAAAAAATAAAATTCAGTAGTTGCCAATAAATACTAAAATTATATTATATTTACAATAATTAGATACTAGATTAGCCAAGCCAAAACATCGTAGCACCAAAAATATATCCAACAATCGGTACTGACAGAAAAGTTTCTATACACTATCATATCAAAACCGGATATAATGACACAAGGGTCTAAATTCAACTGTCAAATTGACATTGCAGTCTTTATATCCAGTTTTCACGTTAAATCTAATTAAAATAAGTTATTACACTCGTCTGTGGTATGTAAATTTACTAAAAAAAGTAAATGGTAATTTTCTCGAAAAGTCTCTGACTAGAGATACCTCTTAATCTAAAACCGAATTTATAACTAATTTAACATAGCACATATTATAATTTTAAGGAATTACAACACAAATATGAACAATTTGAGCTTTGCCAAAATTTGTGAAATTATATTTCACTATGCTCGGCATAGTTTCACTAACATGAATGTAAATGTGATGTTTATGTCCAAATTATCATTCAGTAACATTTAAAATATAGGGGAATGTAAAACGAAAAGTGTTGCCAACTCTAGACAGCAATAAGCGCTAGATTTGACCAAGCTTCTAGGTATAGAACGAGCGCTGACGGATTCAATATTATTCAAGCCGCTTAATATATATAACAGCGCTAAGTTGGCATAAAGACATGGCGCGCTTTTGCCGATTTGTCAAATGGAATGACAGATGGTTACGCTTGTCTGTGAATGGACCACAGACATGTTCGTTTTACATTCTAAGCCCGCAATTTAGTATTTGGACGTTTGATAAACAAAAGGGGAAAATGTGTAAAAAAATAAAATTTTAGGTACTTTTGGCATAGAGGAATATATAGAATTGGATTTACAACAAAATCCGCGATTCGCCTCCAATACTTATCGGTTTTAAATGGGGCGTTTATGACCGCGGTAAAAATTGGGGATACCCACAAAGGTAATGTTTGATGTTTTGAAACATTATTTACAAATGCATAGTTACTGGCTAAGTGATTAATAGGTAAAATGCACACATTGTGATGATAAGGGATACCAAGACTGGCAAATAAATAAAAAAGTATAAAATAAGCCTACATTAAGGCAGTGTTTTTCAAATTATTGCTCCGAACTACGATAAAATTTAAAAAAACGAATATAACGACATCAAACCAAAAATGATTTTATTCCGAGTTCTATGTCCAAACGAGTTGTATTTTCTACGC
Source organism: Pieris macdunnoughi (assembly GCA_905332375.1). Lineage (NCBI taxonomy): Eukaryota > Metazoa > Arthropoda > Insecta > Lepidoptera > Pieridae > Pieris > Pieris macdunnoughi. The sequence continues at coordinate 1,536,230 of CAJOBZ010000026.1, forward strand.
GTCGTTACTAACGGCTGTCAACGTGAAAACAAATCTAGTAAAATGAATGGGTGTTCCAACTTATAATGCATATAGAACCACAATGGCGAAACAATTTCACTATAATTCGTCGTTATACCCGTAATTTTGTTGTTCTAAAGGAAAATGCTTATTTTAATTTCTTAATTTAGCATTTATATACAATGAGGTAGTATGCGGGTTTATCCTTATGTAAATTTTGTCGGCACATGCCCTGCCACAGATCCAAAATGAAAGCCATAGATGTCCTTAAGAAATTCATGGGATTTTATATGCTCTATTGATCTCTAATATAAAAACAAATGTTTCGTCATGATCGTAGAACAATGTCGGATTTGAAGAAAATCCAAAATCCACTTTTTATCATATTTGGATGTTTTAAATGTGTTTTAAATTTCAAATAAAGCAGTCGGTAAAGTGACAGATTTGATAGAAACGTGATTTTTCGAGAAAACTGTGTAATATAATGTTATTATTTTTATTTTGTTTCAAAATAATCCCTTTTGTTTGCTTGTATGCCAATTTTCATAATAACAGAATATAAATTAAAATAGTTATGACAAAAACTAACATGATTATATTATTTTGAAATGGCTGCCTGTAAAGTTTACTATTTGTCAGATCCGTCACTATTCTACGACTATGACGGTTTTATCAAACCGAGGGACCACACACCAAGTTGAGAACAGGTCAACTTATGACTCTCCGTTTTGTACATTTATGGTACATGATAATAGATAGGCCCCTCATACGAAAACTCTTACAAAGAATATCAAATGATTTGAAGAATTTAGTTCCATTTCACACCACTCATTGGTCTCCTTCTGTCAAATTGTGTTTATGCAGCGATGAAAAGAGACATAATAATTTTGTCATACATTCCAAATACTGTATACCATGACAAGTTTAGTTTTCCCTTTAACAATTATAATTGACCAATAGTGCAAATGAAACCCAAATTGTATTGGCCATTTTAAATATATTATCATCTAAGCCATGGTTTTTATTGGATTGCAAACGAGCCTACGGGACGCTCACGCAGCCCATGGGCACCCATTTTAGTTGATGTGTTGCCTTATAAAAGAATTTTATATTAATTCGTTAAACTGAATGGATTATAAATTATTTGGTATTACAGAGGTCTATACACAGTTAGGGACCGTTCAAGCATTACGTAGGCACTTTAGGGTGTGGGGGGTTGATTTTCTTATTTGTTGAAAACGTCAACAGTAATTATTTACTTTTTTGATATTACACACATTTTCTATGCTTGAACACGAAATGTATTTTCGAGGATTCCTAAAAAAATTATACGTTTATGTACTATTTTTGAGAGCTTTGCTGGCTGGAAGTGGGGGGGGGATAAATTGCAGTAAATCTGCTTACGTAATACTTGAACGGCCCCAATTTAGAGAAACAATTGGCAGTATGTACAAACTAATGTGGTTTAAAGTTGTATATAAATTATGCTTTATTTATTATGTGAGTATTGAAGCATATGGGAAGGTATATAATACCGGAAAATGGCACATAGACAACAGTTTTGGGGCTAGTTCACTATGCATTTACCGATCGGTGTCAAACAGTCCGGCCACTTAGAAAACTATTGATTACCTCAATATAACGTACATAAACTGCGCCAGCACTGTAGCTACCAATAGCTCGCAAGTTTTTATATGAAAAGTTCTCTCGAACGCTAGCTATTGGCAGATACAGGTACAAGTAATCCAAGTGCTTTGAATGGTTTCACGATCAGCACCAACCATCCAAACGCGATACCGTTAAGCACCTCAACATTTTGTACTCTAGACTTCGCTAAGCGTTCATCAAATCACAAGCCGAGTGATTACCCGCGTCGGTCAACAAGGCGGATCACTATCCCTGGGCGGAGAGGAATTCGGCTCTGGTTTCTCTTCGAGGAGTCGTTCTCTCCTCTCTATCTCTCTTTCCCTTTCCTCGAGCCTTGCCTCGCGCCTGGCGAGCTCTACCTCCCTCTCGTCCAGGGTTCGCTCGCGTTCGTTTAAACGCGCCTCTGCGTCTAATAACCGGGCAGTGAGCTCTGGGTCTGATGGGGGTGGTGACGTGGATGAAGTCACGTCGTCTATAGGCGGAGTTAGTGGTTTAAGGGCAACGTTTGGCTGGAAGTCGTGTTCGAACCTCCTGCAATCTGCTACTCGGACCACCCTTTCTGGGTGTAGGAGTTCTGGCTCCCTTTTGCCCCAGGGTCGGAAGGTCTGGGCGGTTCTGTACCGTAGATGGGCGTATGGGTCTAAATAGAGTGCGCAGCCGAAGTCTTCACTCCTGACTTTCTTCGGCGGTGATTCTGGAGGCTCGGTTTTGCAGACAATCGTCTCCAACACCTGAAATTAAAAGGTGACTAATTAGATACGAAATATCTATATATACATATACATATATATAAAAGAAAGTCGTGTTAGTTACACTATTTGTAACTCAAGAACAGCCGAACCAATTTGGCTGCAAATTTATGGGGAGGTAGCTTAGAACCAGGAGACGGACATAGAATACCTTTCATTCCTAAAGAACGGCTGAATCGATTTGGCTGAAAATTGGTGGGGAGGTAGCTTAGAACTAGGAGACGGACATGGAACATACTTTTTTAGCCAGTTTCCGTGGAACGTGACATAAAACGTGGTATAACTAAATAAAAAGAAAAACAGAATCATTACTTCAACACTTCATTTTTGCCTCAAAGAAGGAACAAAGTTTGCCCGTCGCCGGGTCCGCCCCCTGATCAGCTTCGCGAAAATTCCCCCTTCTATCCACTATCTAAAGTTAGTAATTCTTTTTGGGGAAGGGGTTTCCCTTTTCTTTAATAAAATCCCAGAGGCTCTTTTTTCACTGCCTTTCAATAAATTTAAAAAATGTATCAAAGAAAACTGTGTAAAAGGCTTACTATAAAGCCAACGATTAGCTAGTTGATAAAAGGGCCTGGGACTAGTGCTAGACAGGCTACTTCTAATCAATTTGCGATATTTGTTTTAAATAAGTGTTGTTTGATGATTTGCTGTTTTAAAAGGGTCCGGGGAGTACGTTTTTACGCCGGCTTTTTCTCTCGGCCTACACCCTCTGTCTTCTTTGCCGATGAGTAGGGATGCCTTCAAATTTAATGACGTGGAATAAGTGATACATGTATCTTATGTTCCATAATAAACATATTTTATTTTTTTATTTTATTATAGTATATATAGCAGGCAGAAAATAACAAACGGCACAAATATAAGAGTCTTTCCTCCAACTTCAATTTTGTTCCCTTTGGAGTAGAGACTCTTGGGCAGCGGGGTTCAAGTGCACAGGCGCTTATTAAAGATTTAAGTTGGCGCCTGGTAGATAGTACCGGTGACCGCAGAGCTGGCACTTTCCTGGCTCAAAGAATAAGTCTCGCAATACAGCGAGGAAATGCTGCCAGCGTTAAAGGTACACTGCGACAGGGAGCAAACTTTTTAAATTTGTTTTGAATTTCATTTTATTTATTTTTAATTATTTTTATTATTACTTTATAGGTTAAGAAAATTGTAAATACTGTATTTGTGTAAATAAAAATACTATATAATTATGTTTGTATATATGTTTTTTAGTGTTGTAATGTCTACAAGTAAATATGGCGAAATCTTGTATATCAAAACATGTAAATATTATCAAATCCATTGGAGTATCATTGTGACGCATGAGATATAACAAAGAGGTCACTCTTATCTGACACAAGATGAAAGTACATACTTAGTGTTTCATTTTACATAAATAATTATACTTTTGTTTTTAGTATTTTATCAGGTTAATTTTTAATTTTTATGATATAACTAGCTGATCCGGCAAACGTCGTTTTGCCATGCTTATCGTTTATAATTTATAATAAAATAGGGGTTGATCGTAGAGGGGTGAAAATTAGGGGTTGTATGTATTTTTTAATGCTGTATCATAAAAATAAAAATTATCTAAAAATTAAAAAAAAAAGTTAGGGGTGTACTACCCTTAACATTTAGGGGGATAAAAAATAGATTTTGTCCGATTCTCAGACATACCCAATATGCACACAAAATTTCATGAGAATAGATCAAGCCGTTTCGGAGGAGTTTAACCACAAACACCGCGACACGAGAATTTTATATATTAGATTTCGAATAGATTAATACAGCTATTTATTTATTAAAGTACACCACATCATATTCTACAGTATATTTTATAATCTATCTATTCTAACATACGTGACAATTATGGTCCAACGTAAATTTTACACAAAATAATAAAAATATTACATTTACAATTTCAGTTTTTATTGGTAATTTTTTGTTTAACAACGCGGATTAGGATAATTCCGACAAAGTCAATGATTAAATAATAAATAAATAATACAAGTGTTTATGGAAATATATAGCAATAATAAAGAAAATATTGTATGGCGGTATATACTGTGCGACTACAATGAATATCACCCCAAGACCTAAGAATCGGCGTGTGTCAGGCACAGAAGACTTCCATGCTCTATAAAATTGTGAAGAGGCCGAGAACAACATTAACAAACTTAGGTATTTAGGAAATACCCTCCTACTATTCTCTACTTCCGTTGGAGAAGAGACTCTTGGGCCGTGTGGTTCAAGTGCACAGGCGCTAATTAAAGATGTAAATTGGCGCCTGGTAATACCTTTCTCGCTCCACGAATAAGAGGGAATGCTAGCATTAAAAGTACACTGCCACAGGGACTAAATTTAAACTTGTTTTAATTTAGTATTGTCTTTGATTAACATAACTTTTATTCATTTAATAAAACACTATTTTGACCGGATTGAAGTTATGTATTATTATAAATTTACATTTATAATGTCACGGTGACATCGCACGCTGTAAAGCACGCGAAACGTCGGATAAATTTAAAATTATGTTAAATAGTTGTAAATTTATAATAATACATAACTTCAATCCGGTCAAAATAGTGTTTTGTTTTAATTTGCTATTTATCCATTTTTAATTACCTACTATGCAGGTGAAGAATATTGTAAATATATATGTGTGTTGGTAATAAATTACTTTATAGTATTCAGACAATAACATATGGATTAAGTCCCCATTTTATATTATAACGTGTAGAAGCAAAACCATGTACGGAAGCTAATAAGCTGACATGATATGATTTTATCAATGACATGTCTATAAGTCTGACCGCTTTTCTGATAATGATAACATGAGTCAATATATGTTTACATAAAACGTGACAAAGAACTAATAAATTCAGTAGAAGTATGATTAAAATCCATAGCGCTAATATCTGCACCATGAACATACATACACACCCTCTCGTACCCTCACTTTCACACCATCACACAACACACCCGAATTAGGTATTACTTAGTTAAATTTATTATTTAATTTTTCCTTTCGTAAATAAACCTATTTGTATATATTATGTACCCCATCGTTGGCTATATTTTTAGTGTAATTTTTTTGTATGTAATAAATAAGAAAATAAAAAACTGATTTTCAGGCAGATATCTGTATCTGTGCCGTGATATATCATTTTTTTGTTGAGATCAGCTTTCTGATACGTTGATTTTTGCGTGTTGACTGGATGTTTATCTTTCTTCTTCTTTACCGTACGAGCGAGTGTTAAATGCGCACATAGACAGAAAGTCCATAAGTGGACAGCCGGGGTTCAAACGCGTTGTGTGTTCGTTCATAGAGCCACGCTTAAGCCAATATTACTCTTATATTTTCAATAAAGTCGATAAATATATATCCATGCATAATCCAATGATTATCACGTCATTTAACAACTAGAGACAACGGAGACAATTTTAGGCGCGAACTAGTAACCTACACCTGTCAATTCTATGATGACATGACAGATGGTAGTGACATTTAATTTTGTCACCTATAATAATTTATTAACTCTTAAGAATATGTGATATTAATAATCAAAATTTTATTAGAATAGAATTATAATTGAATACTTTTCCAACAAATTGACAGTTCAACAAAAAAGTGTAAAAACATTTTAACGTTGTCTATGGCTTTATCTTATCTGTGCCAGTTTTCTCCGCACTTAAACCATGAATGCATATTCAGCAGTTTTCTTTACTTTCCAAAGCCATATAATAGATGGCGCTACGAGATATGAATGTACGCTTTGGCTCATTGATAATTCTATAAGTTTATAACAACTATTATACATATACTATTTTATATTTATACACAATATAGGTATATTATTCAATGTTCGGTTATCTAAATATAGTAAAATAAATTGTATTTGGTTTACGTTAGTACAACGTTAAATCCTTATTTCCATTTTCTATCGAATTATAAATAATGTTATCAATTCGCGATTATATTCGTTGAAATTACCATAGTGGTCTATATCCACAGGCGACTAACATTACTACTAACATTTAGCTAAAAGTAAATACTTCAACATGCCCTACCACTTAAATGGAGATGGGCACAGAACGTAGACCGTTATACAGATGACAGATGGTCCAAAAGAGTAACCGAATGGAGTAAACTACAAGCTCCCTCCTTATTAGAATGCCAAATCGTAAAGTGACTGCTTCACGACTGATTTGAGCGCGACCGCCGCTGTGAAAACCGCTGTGAGAGTTCGAAAAGTGAGTTACAGAATCGCAAGGCTGGTCCAAAAGGAACAAGGGCAGACCAGAGCGATGGGCTGACGAGATCGAAAGGGTAGCTGGAAAAAATTGGATACAGCATCAAATCAATTTCATTTATACATATAGGTAACACAATGTACACTTATAAACGTCAAAAAAGTATTAAATGCTTCTAATTTTACATTTACTGCCAGTTCTCAAATCAAGGGCGTAGAACGAATTTGTAAGGAGCTGCAACCATTACACCATGTACCACATGACATCTTAAGTATTTAATAGTTAATTAAAAATAAAAACAAAGAGTAGTAAATTTTTCTTTATATCTATTTCGGTTAAATGTCAATAAATGGATGAATAAAGGCTTATTATTATTAATACTAACAACATTTGAGTTGGAAATTAAAGATTATTTTAATTCAGAATTTTATAATGTTACATTAGAATACTTAGAGAAAATCACTCTCGACTACACTTTGTAAGCGTTGCGTAACCCGTCGACGTCATTCCCCCCTCCCCCAACCCCCCGGGCAAGGGGTGGTTGGATATAGGTCGCGGCCAGGCCGCAGACAACCCCCAGACAAGCCTGACGCAAGATGCGAATATTATGACGATCGATATGTTTAGTGTTGACAAAATATGTAAGAAGTATTACTAGCTGACCCGACAAACGTTGTTTTGCCATGTATATTATTTCTAGGAAACATTTTTCTAGTTCAATAAAAATAACTTTCTTCTATAATAAAATATAGGGGTTGATCGTAGAGGGGTGAAATTTAGGGGTTGTATGTATATTTGTATGCTGTATCATAAAAAAATAACAACAAAACATTTTTCTGAAGAAAAAAAACATGGTGTGGACACCCCTTATCACTTGGGGTTTGATAGTAGCCGATTCTCAGACTTACTGAATATGCATAAAAAATTTCATAAGAATCGGTCGAGCCCTTTCGGAGGAGTATGAGAACGAACACTGTGACACGAGAATTTTATATATATTAGAAGATTATAGTACTAATTTATTTCATTACAGTTTATATATATAACAAAAAACATAGGCAAAGTTGGAATACATTATATATACAAAAAGGTTCGTATATTAAAAAATGGGTGATAGTTTTATGTATTTTAATGATAAATATTTGGGATGGGAAACATCTATCACTTGGAGATATAAATAGTTAACAACTAGCTTTTTAAAAATAGCTGTTTATGAATAGCTTAAACTTAATAATAATAATAAATGCCTTTTATTTCAGATACTTCACATTTTCATAGGTAATAAAATTCAAACATTGTGTAAAACAAAAAATGGGGTTTAAAAAGAGCGGCGGAGAGTTTATTGCCAGTTCTTCTCTTCCGTTCTACGCCCTTGATTTAAGAACTGGCAGTAAATGTAAAATTAGAAGCATTTCATATATATTTCTTTTTTGACGTTCATAAGTGTACATTGTGTTACTTACATGAATAAATGATTTTTGACTTTGACTTTGCCACGAGGACTTAATAAAATATACTTTACTAAAAACTGGGTCAAACATATACAAAGCTAACTAAAACATAAAATCTCATTTCCTAAAAGGAAAATAACTTTCTTAACGCCCACGCTTAGAAGCCTTACGAATGACCGAATTTTCCACGAAAGGCTGCATGACATCACCGAACATAGTATTCAATGGCACATATATATCTTATTTACATAGAAAACATCAGAAACGTATATATTATATAACAAATTTTCATTTGTCCTTTTTTACCTTTACAAAAGTAAGTAAGTAATTTTTTATCTGAGTTAGCCTTTCCCACTCTATATTTCCTTGAAATAGATAGATAAAACTTGCACAGGGGGTTTAAACACACGAACTCTAGCTTAGTCACTGAAGTATTTCCGAACCGATTCGACTTAGGGGCGTATCAATTCTTAAAAGATTACTCCCAAGCCCTTTAGCATTAGTGTGACCATGGGCGGTAGATATTTTCGAATTCATACGAAAATCGGGACCTTTAAGAAAAAACGTACCAATTCTTAAAAGGCCAGTAACGGACTCGCGAGTCCTCTGACATGTGTGTTCATGGGCGGTATCACTTAACATCAGTATCTATAAAATTGTAAACAATTTTTTAACTAATTATCAAAAACATAGTAGGTTTAGTTTTCGATGAATAATATAATTTGTATTTTGACTTTGAATTTTTTTATATTAACTCTAAAATAGCAGCCTTAATTTAAAGTGCTTAAGAATTCCATTAAATAACTGAAAAATAATAACGTCCACACGTCGTCCTTAAATGTCACGCCATAACTTGAAATGTCATTTGTCAAATTTATCGGCGATATCCAACATATTATCTTTAGTTATATTATCGTTAGTATATAGTTCTGACAAGCAGAAGCTATGAACTCAGCCAGAGAACAAACGAATTGGTCTACCTTGCTGACCAAGTTGGAGTGTGCCCGCGGAATATCCAACAGTTTTGACTTCCGCCAAATTCTTGCTTGGAACCCTTATATCCACATTATGAACCCGACCCATAAGTAACCTAGATTCACATAACAAGCTTTCTTCTGAGGCCCTGGTCATAACCATGCAAATAGAGTCAGGTACATAAGCGTATACAAAGGATCCACCAGGTTATACAGCAAATCCTCTGTATATCCAAATGACATTACAATTGAGATCGAGCTTGTGGACCAAGGAAATACTTTTCCCGATCAATATTTTCCATTGACGCACCGCTCCTAATATAATAAATTAGTGGCGCTACAACCTCTTTAGGGCCTCAGATTTCTGAATCTGTTTTATGATCATTTTTGACACTTTTTTTGAGTGCCTGACACACGCCGTCGACTGGCCGGCGCTAGATGTGGTTTTGGCCGGAGATTATATCTGTTTCGTGATAATTTTTTTCCTTAATAGGCAAGTAGGCCTTCTGTACCTGACCGATGTTTGGGTCTGAAGCATTCTGGTTTTCTTAATGTTCTCCTTTTCCGTAGGAGTGTTAAGTGTTAACATATTTATTTTTTAACAAATACTTTGGAATATAAACTTACTTTTTACGACCATTTTTTAAGGTCCATGTTCTAAACATGGAATGACATACGTCGTAAAAAATAACGATCGTACGGTAACAATTTGAATAGTAATTGCATGGACTTGTAAAATAAAATAAAAAAATATGTTCATTATGGAATATAAGATACCAAAGCTTGTACATGGTGCTTCTATTCTCGGGAAAATAAATTATCTAAACGTAACTTTGACTATTTAGTGTTATTGGAGAAATGGGTTACTACTACTAATTACATCTTAATAGACATTATGATTAAGATTTAGTAATTATAAAAAGAACTTAAGTTGAAATGGGCGTGGCAGATGGCTAGACGAAGAGAAAAGTGGAGTAAGAAAGTACTAAACTGGTGCCCAAGGTACAATAAACGAAAAAAGAGGATGACAACTTAGAAGGTGGATAGATCAAATTAAAGAAAGAGCGGATGGTACATGACAGAGAGTGCCACAGTGAAGAGAGAAATGGCGGGATTTAGTAGAGACCTAAAAAAAATGATAATGATAACAAATTTAAAAAGTTTGATCCCTACGGCAGTGTACTTTTAATGCTAGCATATCGCTGTATTAGGTTACTATGAAGGTTAAAAATATTGTAAATACTCTATATTTGTGTGTTGGAATTAAGGTTTAAAATACGATGGAGGCAAGAGCAGGCCCTTAATGCCTGATTTGCCTATCAAGTAAGATTCAAGCCAACGCCTGGCTAAATTAAAACAATGTAGAGAAAAAACGTACCAATTCTTAAAACCCTACGAGAATGTAAGTGCGTGCTCCTATTTCACCTTGCCTCCTGATGATTTTTTTTTGCCTCGTGCTGATAGAGGATAAATCTTTGTTTTTAATTTATTATTAATTAACTATTAAATACTTAACATTTCATGTGGAATATGGTGTAAAATTTGCAGCTCCTTACAAACATTGTGTAATACAAAAAACTTGGCGATTAAAAAGAGTGGAGGAGAGTTTATTCTCTTCCGTTCTACGCCCTTGATTTGAGAACTGGCAGTAAATGTAAAATTAGAAGCATTTAATGTATATTTCTTTTTTGACGGTCATAAGTGTACATTGTGTAACCTATATGAATAAATGATTTAGACTTTTGAAAAGGCCGTTAACGCGCAAGCCCTCTGGCATTAAGAATGTCCAAGACTCAAGAGATATGATCTACCATCAGGCGAGCCAGCTCGTTTCGTGTTCTATAACGAAAAACCGATTATGTTTTTCACGTTTGAGCGCAACGAAAATATTTGCTACAGTCAAAACCCTTCCGGTTAGTTTATTGATGGCTTGGTTACTGTCCAATTATCATCAAACGTTGACTCAACCGGATGCCTCTCATAATTCAAAGGAAAAATTTAACGCTTTGTTTTCGTTTTATTGGGAAAAACAAATTCCTAAAATATCTTTAAAAATTTCAGCTGTGAAAAGGCAAGGCTTTGGTAGGAGAATTTATTTATTAACACTTCGTTGCATACAGAACAGGGGGCAAACGGGCAGGAGGCACACCTTATGTTAAGTGGTACCGCCGCCCATGGACACTCATTACCCAGAGGGCTCGCGCGTTGCCGGCCTTTTAAGAATTGGTACGCTCTTTTCTTGAAGGACCCTAAGTCGAATTGGTTCGGAAATACTTCAGTGGGCAGCTTCTACATAGTGGTGGTGCGCGGCAAAAACTGGCTTGAAAAACGCTCAGTTGTGGAACGGCGGACGTCGAGGTGATACGGGTGGTATTTCGTAGTATGCCTCGGCGTCCGATGATGAAACTCAGCTGCAGGTATTAATACTAATTGAAACATAAATTAATTTTAATGTCTTAATTAAATGAAATTTTAGGTGGCAGGAGGCTCACCTGTTGTTAAGTGATCCCAAGTGCGTTGCCGGTCTTTTTAGCTACTGTTAACGTTTGAAAATAAAGTGCAGAATATTTAAATGTTTATGATGAACGACAATTAAGTTTAGAAAGAAACATTGGATTGTTTATCAACAAACTCTGAGGACCTTGAAATCGAAAACATTCCTTTGGTCCTTCGTAGAATTCGTTTCTCAATGGGAATAACAATTTCTTACCTCGGTCACCCTAGATTTTAAAAAATAGGAATTTTTGAACAGCTTAGGTTTAGATTCCATAAAATAATGTGTTGATATAGAACAGTGTTTCGCAACCTTATGTGCCATGGCTTATGCCTAAGTACCATACATAATCTAATACATATATAAAATTCTCGAGTCACAGTGTCAAAATTCAAAAATCATTTATTCACGTAGGTAACACAATGTACACTTGTGATTCGTCATTAAAGAAATACATATTAATGCTTCTAATTTAACATTTACTGCCAGTTCTCAAATCAAGGGCGTAGAACGGAAGAGAAGAACTGGCAATAAACTCTCCGCCACTCTTTTTAATCGCCATGTTTTTTTTACACAACGTTTGTAAGGAGCTGCAACCATTACACCATGTTCCAGATGACATCTTAAGTAATTAATAATAATAACATAAATTAAAAACAAAGACTTGTCCTCTATCAGCAGGAGGCATGGAGAAACAGGAGCACGCACTTACATTCTCGTGGGAACAACACGCAAACACATAGTCGAAATAATTAACATCACCGCATACACGAATTCAAGTACGACCAGTCACCACAAGTAGCACCCGTTCACGAGTATGACGCATGGCCAGCCATCGGCCCCCTCGCCATATTTTAGGGAGGGAGACAACCCGACGCATGGACGCCGTTCCCATACTCCTCCGAAACGGCTGGAGCGATTCTTATGAATTTTTTAATGCATATTCAGTAAGTCTGAGAATTGGCTACTCTCTATCTTTCAAACTTCTAAGTGATAAGGGGTCCGACCCAAAACAAAATTTTTTTTAAACAAATATTTTTGTTTTTATTTTTTTATGATAAAGTATACAAAAATACATACAACCCTTAATTTTCACTCCTCTACGATCAACTTCTATTTTTATTGAACTAAAAAAAAAGTTTTCTAGAAATAATAATATACATGGCAAAACAACGTTTGCCAGGTCAGCGAGTTTTTAATATAAAAATTTGAATTGTTCACTTTAGAAACTTAAATGATAGTAGGAAATTGCTAGGAAATTGTTTACGAAACACAGTAAGTAAATTTTCAAAACATAATGAAAAACATTCCATTTTCAAATTGCCCCGTTAACAATCCAATTGGCCACCTGTGGGGCGTGGGCCCCACTTTGGAAAACACTGATCTAGAGGCTTCAGAGTGTCTCTCATATCTGGGGTCGTAGATTCGATCCCCGGCAATGCAATGCGCTTTCTGATGAAAACCGCCCTTAGACCCAAATAGTCGACGGGGTGTGTCAGGCACAAAAGGTAGATTACCTACTTGCCTATTAGAAATGATCACGGAACTGATACATAAATCTGAGGCCCAGACCTAAAAAGGTTATAGGTCAAAAATTTACGCTAACATTTCAGTAATAAATATAAGATAACTAGCAGACTCGGCCAAGCGTTGGTGTGGCTAAGGTTTTTGTCATATTATATATTAGTAAACTATTCAAGGGAAACGGTAGGAGAACACCAGTCATGGGGATCACCATGCTTTTTTGGTGGTTATGCCATTAAATTGTAGCTTATGTGAAAAGTTGGTACTTTCAACTAAGCGCCATATGTTAGAATTGTGACTGTCAAATAATAAACAAATAAATTGCAATAGAATAATATTGCGGGTATAAATTAAGATGTAAGGTATCCTATCTTTTAAGTTAGATCAAACTACACACGGAGTGCAAATTTGATTGAAATCGGTTAAGTAGTTTAGGAGTCCATAGCGGACAAACAACGTGACGCGTAATTTATATATATTAAGATATAAAAATCTGTTTTAATAACAAGCGCAGGTGCACAGCCAGGGTTCAATCGGACGACCTCCAGGCTGAGATTAACACTGATAAAATAATGTGTGAAATATTTCCACTTTAAGCGTTAGACAATTTCGATCGCCACGTGACCCTGACAGCAAGTTTTTCTTAATATATAACCTTGGAATCGCGTAAATTTGTTGGAGTAGGACGGATTTTAATAGCAAGACCAACACTTGGCTTTTAAGCCTTTAAGAAGATAATTTATAGGTAAGTTTATGAACTACATAAAACTATATACACTAGTATTCTTAAATTACATAGTAATAATAATTAAAACGGAAAATAGAAAAATAAACAAATTTAAAAAAAAAAACATGTGTTAGAAGTTATACTTCTTTGGCGTAACAAGATAAAAATCTTTTTAAAATTTTATCTTTCGCCTTATTCTACGTTTGTAGAAAAAAGGTATTTAATACATTGAACGTTTTATTATAACGCATTATCTAGTAAAATAAAGTTTATTTAAATATCACAAAAATAATATTTCTACATAATTAAAGAAATGAACATTTTTTATATTAAAATATTGACTATGCTAACTTCAGGGTGTCGGTTTTTTGTGACGGTGTGCGCGAGCATCGTAAAAATTTACTCTCATAATTTTTCCCTAACGTGTTTTTGCAACTTTTTCAGTTCTACCCTTGATTTGAGAGCAGCAAATGTATTTAATGTATTGATTTTTTACTGACGTACAAGTGTACAAAGTAGGGAATGATATATTAGTCTAATACGACCTTACAGCAAGTTCAACAATATTTTTTCCTGTCAGCGTCTAGACAGCTGCTAGGTCACGCATACACGTGTACATTATGTAACAATGTTTATAATAACTAGACAGCTGGATAATAACAACCGACTCGATCTATGTGAAGAGGAAAAATTATACATTATATAAATGTCCTTCGGTTTTTTATTTAAACAAAAAAAGGAATATGATTTTGGTTTCATTGAATATGGATATACATATGTACATTTAAAGCACACACAACGAAGTTTTATTTATTAGCAGTAGGCTCTCCTGATGTTAAGTGAAACTGCCGCCCATGGACACTAAATGCCAGAAGCTCGCGAGTGCGTTTCCGGCCTTTTCAGAATTGGTACGGTTACGAACTCTAATTTGAATTGGTTCAATATCAGTGGGCAGCTGGTTTCCACATAGTGGTGGTGCGCGACAAAAACTGCCTAAAATCGCTCACTTGTGACACGACGGACTGCGAGGTGATACGGGTGGAATTTCGTATACCTCGACGTCTGATGATGAAAATCAGCTGTAGGTATTAATCCGACCAACTCCTCTGAGCACTCTCCTTGGTGAAATACGGTAGAAGATGCAGATATGACAAAGCCGCCGTCGCGGTTAAGCTTTTGCGGAATGCGGCATCCTTTACACCTAATTCGCTCACTCTAATGAGCTTCATTGCTGCCGGCTGCTGACGGCTCAAGCCGAGGTCCGAGTCTTGCAGGAGACTTAGGCTAGCGGAAAAAGCCCATTCCGGCTGAGCTAAGCGCACTAAAACAGCCCGAGCTGAGCTATAAAGGGATTCAATTAAAAAACAAAACACTGCCAATGGGTTCTTACTTCTTCGGGTCAGTGGTGTCCGACTGGTCGAGGATCCTACCTTTAGGCTGGAGGAACAGTACACCATTCTTTCTCCAAAATAGATTTATCAGAAGGTTATAAGTCTCAGCGAGTCCCATATAACATTCCACAACAACACGCGCATTACGATAAAAAATCTTTTTTTGCTCTACCCACGCAAGTACCTAATTAATTATATCTCAGAATTGAATGCGCAAAAACCTATTATTTCTATAAGTTCAATCAATTTTCAAATTACAACGAGATGATATAAAGCACTCAGAGTTATGCAGTAACGGTTAATTAGTAATGCTTGCTTTATGTGGGTTTTGTGTATTTTGGCATGATTTTTTGCGATCTACTACTTATAATCGTCATATTTCAGTGAATTTACATAAAACCATAATGGATTATAGACTGAAACGGTCCTCGGTTATGTACAACGCGGTAGAGCTGGACCGCGTTACAGCAAATCGCGTTGTAGTATTCTCGTAAAACCGTTTTTTGAACAATTAAAAACAAGGAACACGAATTTAATATAGTTATTTAGTTTAATTTAACTATTAAATAACATACGAAAACGCGTATAGTATAAGTTTTTTTTAAATAACAGGGGGCAAACGGACAGTAGGCTTACTTTATGTTAAGTGTTACTGCCGCCCATGGACACTCAATGCCAGAGGGTTCGCACGTGCGGTGCCGCATTAAGAATAAATTCACAATAGATAGATCAAAATTAATTTCTTCGTTTATTTTACGAATCTTTTAAGAAACAGAACCTTCACCAGGATTATATATAGGAGCGAGTTAATGCGCACATAGGAAGTCCAGTGCGTGGCTGGGGCTAACCTACGACCTCAGGGATACACTGATACTGAATTCAAATAGCCACGATATCCAAGGTCAAGTCGTCTAAAATCAATTTTATTCAAACATCGACCAATTACAATTCCATTATATAAGGAAATTTGTTTTTATAACTTTTTTTCTAGCGAATTCTATAATCACAATTCTCGGGAAATCCCGTAACGAATTGTAAAATAGTTTAATATAATAGTTAATTTATAACAACAAAAAACTAATCAGTGACGAAATTGTTCATTCTAATCTGTTGTTTACTAGAGTCCTGGGTGGGTTTATTTCAATATTTTGGAAATTAATATAGCAATGGATGGATATAGCATTGTCATAGTGATATTTTCATCATCATCATCCTCTGTTTTTGTTCCAATTGTGGACATAGGCCTCCTGCATCGGCCCCTGCTCTGGCCTCTCTGTATCCAATATTAGTCAACCTCCTTGACGATGTCGTCAGTCCAGTAGTGAGTTTACTATTAAGGACCGATCTGGTCGCCAAACTCCAAAAAGTACATCGTTTCTTGAAGTAGGGCGAATGGAAAAAATATATGGTGGAGTTGAGTCGTTTTTTTATGTATCCATTTTGAAAGATTACACGATTTAAATAACTTCGCTTGATAGAAAAAAAAATCCAAACATAACCAATTTTTGACACTTTGAATTCCTTTTATGACGAACATGATTTTGAAATTTACACGATATATTTTATAGCAAGCCAAGTAATCCATTTCAGAAAACAAAATTGATAAAATTACATTAATTTAATGTTTTAGATAACTACATAATTGTTATTACGGGCCGGCGCGCCTCAGTGCCCCAGCTCTCCACTGCGCCCCGCAGTCCACCCCAAGACACTGACACAGCAAATCGTGCTGGGATAAGGCCTTAATCATCATCATCCTCTGTTTTTGATCCAATTCTGGACGTAGGCCATCTTCCAGCACGCCCTGCACTGGCCTCTCTGTATCCAGTGAGAGTCAACCTCCTTGACCATGTCGTCAGTCCACCAAGTCGGTAGTCGGCAGTCTTTTGTTCTGCCGAGGTCATTCAAGAATGCCTGCTGGTCCATCGTATCTTATCCATGCCAATACCTGCACGTTCGTTCGGGATCGCCAAGTATTATTAATACATAAAATAAATAAATCAGTGGCGCTACAACCTTTTTAGATCTAAGCCTCAGATTTCTGTATATGTATACCCCGCTCTACGCCCTTGACTTTCGAATAGTAAATGTAAATTTAGAATTAATTTAACTTCTTTTCTGACGTTCATAAGTGTACCTACTTGTTTACCTATATGAATAAAGTTTATTTTATTTATTTAATAATAATAATAATATGATTGGACAATTCACCAATTGACCTAGTCCCATGCTAAGCTGGTTAAGCTTGTGTTATGGGTACTAGGCAAAGGATATACATTATGTAGGGTGTCTCATGTAAAACTTCATATTTTAAAGTAAAATATTTAAATTTCGAAACAAGCGAGGGCAGGGAGGGGGGCGTCATTCAATAGCGGGGGAACGCGGATTGGTTTGTCGCCATGCCGCAGTGGTCAGGAGCATACCGTGCGTTCGTGGTAGAAGCGTATTTTAAAGGCGCCAATTCGTTTTCTCAAGCGAGGCGCGCGTTTTGTCAGCGGTTCCAAATTCGTCGATTAAGCGACGCACCAAGTATTCAACTAATCAAGTTGTGGACAGAGAAGTTCAGGCTAACTGGTTCAACAATCAACAAAGCAAATCGTCGACAGAATAAACCCGTAAGATCAGCTGAAAACATTGACCGCACCGCCGCTGCTGCACGAAATGACCCGGCGCTCCGTCAGAAAACTTGCGGCATCGTTGAATATTCATCGCTCCAGCATTCACCGAATTTTGCGATTAGACCTTAAATTCCATCCATACAAAATTCAAATAGTCCAAAAAATCAAACCTGAAGACCTCACAAAGCGAAAAACTTACTGTGAACAAATGTTAGAGAATTTTGGACCGGAAAATGACCTGGATAAGGTTTTCTTAAGTGATGAAGCCCATTTTCACCTCGAAGGCTACGTCAATCGACAGAATTGTCGCTACTGGTCGCCGAGCAACCCACAGCAAAACCATCAGAAGAAATTACACAGTCCTAAGGTAACCGTTTGGTGCGCGATGTCTGCGACACGAATGCTGCAACGCGTAATAGCAAATATGCGTCTACGTTGGCAGGAGTGCATACGCCGTGGTGGAAGTCATCTCGACGACGTTATTTTTCGTAAATAATATCTGCATTAGTGAGCTTGGATTTTGTATTAATTAAAACAATATATATGCAACGGTTGATTTTTTATTATTTTACTAAAGTTAAATTCTGGAATGAGACACCCTATACATACATATTATAGATAAATAGACATACAAATACATATTTAAACACCCAAGACCTAAGCACAACACCAAATGCTCATCACATCGATGTTTGTCTCAGCCGGGGATCGAACCCGGGACCCATGGATTCGCAGTCAGGGGTACTAACCACTAGACTAATGAGCCGTCAATTTTTATTTATTTTACAATTTTGAAGTAGGTGATCAGCAGCCTGTGCCGTCGTTGCCGCCTTCACCATTCCAGCGATTGTTAAATGCGCACATAGAAAGAGATTCCAGGGTGGACAGCCGGGGATCGATCGTTCAATAATTGTATTGCATTTGTCCTAAAATATAAACAAATATTTTCTCGGAAACGTCAAACGTTCGCCGAATAATGCTATCAGCTGCGCAGTGTCCGAGCCAACATTTCTCAAATTCCATAAAATCATTTGTCATAAATCTATGTTCGTATTTGTAAACTCCTTCGAAACGACCGATTTTTATATTTTTTTGTTAGTGTATGAGGTCGTAAATATTTTTTTATTATAAAGTTGACTGGCTTCAAACATTTTTTTTCTCTTTTCTCCCTTCCAACCCCAATTTTTCTAACATTAATAATAAAAATTAAGATAATTTTTTTACGTTATTTATTTTTATGTAATAGGAGGCAAACGGGCAGGAGGCTCACCTAATGTTAAGTGATATCGCCGCCCATAGACACTTACATTGCCAAAAGGCTCGCAAGTGTGTTGCCGGCCTTTTGAGAATTGGTACGCTCGTACGGTGGTCGTGGTCAGGTCCGGCTTCGGACTTGAGCTCGTCACAAGCTTTTGTCATATGTATGAAAATCTAATTCAGTCATCCTCTCTTTAATCGGCAGCTCATGTCTGAGCGTGGTCAGAAAGGAAGCATCTGGAGCGGACAAACTGTTTCCACCGGGGTCTGTCCAGCGCCTCTCTTATGACAGTGTACAGTTTTGATGACGATGAGTCTTTCACTTGATCGGTGCACTGTATTACCAACTACGATCAGTTTCTCCAAGTTCTTATCGCCTCTGCGCATATAACAGCCAATACATTATAATTAAACTTATGTCAATCATAATCAAATCGTTGATTCTACCACCCTAGGCTACATTAACAAAATATATTTTAATAGAAAAACAAAATCAGTGTTGCCAAAAATTTTAATTTAATATTGTGAAAATAAAGCTGTTCTTTTTATCGCCGCTAATAGAATGAAAAAATTTTGATTGCGCTCCAAGAAAAGCGTGAGCTAATTCCAAGAGAATCTTGGCGACAAATATATGAAGGAATTCTTGATACTCCGCTATGATTAATTTTCTGAGAATTCACAATACACTTGTTGAAAAATGCCGTATTAGGGAGCGGTGCTTTTTGTTCTTAAAAGGCCGGCAATGCACTCGAGAGCCCTCTGCTATTGAGTAACACTTAACATCAGGTGAGCCTCGTGCCCGTTTGCCCAATGTTCTATAAAAATAAAAAGAACTAAATCGACTTAGGGCAATATGAATGTAAATGGGAACTTCGGGTCGTTTAGTCTAAAAATAATATGGGTTTTGACCACTGTTTGTAAAGGTCTGTGTGGAGGCGTGAAGATTAAACCGAAGGTATTTTAGTACGGTCAACAATTGATTCCTGAAGGTCAATGTGTTCTACGTACATATATTAAGAGGTCGGAAATATATATGTCGGAGTAATAGCGCTGGGACCATGTAGTCGTTAATTAATAGATCTAGCAACATAATACTATAGCCTATCAAAAAGTCTGTTAATCTGTAGATTTATTAATGGCAAATCAAATAAACCATATAACGGTTTTTAAACTAATTTGACTTTAATGTTATTAATTTATAAAAAAAATGGCAGCTGAAATCAGCGCCATTTTCATTTAGTAATAAAAATAATTTAGTTTAATAAAAATAACTATCTACTATAATAAATAATAGTAGTTGATCGTACCGGGGTGAAAATTAAGTGTTGTATGTATTGTTGTATGCTGTATCATAAAAAATAAAAACATTTTTTTTATATAAAAATTAAAATTAAGGGAGGTGATAAATTGATGTCCGATTCGCAGACCTAACCGATATGCACACAAAATTTCACGAAAATCGGTCGAGCCATTTCCGAGGGGTTTAATTACAAACACCATGACACGAGAATTTTATATATAAGAAGATAGACACGAAAACCTCTCGGGCGATTGATGGTTTTATTATTTATATTGATAGTGTATTTCCTGTCTATGTGCACATTTAACACTCTGTTATGGTGAATATCGTGAGGAAACCATCCTTGATGACAAAAAAGTCAATCACCTGCTTGCTTAGAAGGAATAAATATAGTTAAAAAAAACTAAAAAACACGCTTTTAAAGCACATCAAACTAAACTAAAAAAAAGTGTAAAAGTAAAAAGTGGGTTGCTCGATAGACGCTAGAAAAATATGGCACAGAGCGAGCCACGCTTTTTCACAATAATACCGGTATTTTTTGTGTATTACCATTTTCAGCCTAAATTAGGAATTATTTTGAACTTTTTAGTTTGATGTGCTTTAAAAGCGTGTTTTTTAGTTTTTTTTAACTATATTTATTTTCCACTTTTTAGTCCTAGCAGCAATACGTGTTGTCTCAATTTAATCGTATTGCTTTGTGGACGTAAAAAAAATTTCATTGTTTTTTCGAGATAAACCTATGAAATTATTATATTGTCGCTGATTCTTTATGAGTGTACCAAGTTTGAATTAAATCTGTCCGTTTAATGTGGGTCAAAATCGAGTCCGAAGGAGTCGGTTACATACATACATACATACAGGTGAAGCTAATAAAAAGCGTGTAAAAAAACAAATGCACCCTACAAACATACCCTCACTTTCACATCATCATACAACACAGCCGAATTGATATTACTAAGTTAAATGTAATTAATAATTTTTAGTTTAATTTAGTTTTAATTTAAATCTAAAGTTTTAGATTTGTATAAATATGAACTCGAGTTAAAAATTAGTTTGCCAAAGAAATTTCACTTCTGACATGTGTACTTTGTACGCACGCACTTCTTTGTTCATAGAACAGGGGGCAGGCTCATCTGATGTTAAGTGAAGCCCATGGACACTCAATGCACGGGCACGCGAGTGCGTTGCCGGCCTTTTAAGAATTTATACGCTCTTTTTCGACCCTAAATATATACCAAAGACATTAATAGTTTATGTTTTAATACCTATTCCACTGGGGATTAATCGAGCCGTGTTTGTAAGTTCGTCTACCCCACGGACTTGCTAATTTTGCGCGACAACTTGCTCTTATTGTCAGCTATTCTTGTACAAGTGACATTTCCAAACCAAAATGGGGTTCATCACCTTTGGTCGGTTTAGATAATAATTTTATACTCAGATTGTTCATTCCGTAGAATTCTGTTATTTCATAAGTGTTGTAAAATGGATACATTCACTAACAAATAAAATGTATGTATAGAGTTAGATGTTTAGACTCGTATTGAAATTGAAAAATGTGCCCGGCCAAAAAGATTTTGTAATCTGACATGTCAAAAAATGATAGCTGTCAGAATTCTACGGAATTAAAAATCAGATTATATTATACATTTATCTAAGTTTAATTTAAAACTTCGCGAAGAACTGCCAAATACGTTTGCTTTAGTCTTCCAGTAACTGTGTTTTTTATATGGACACTCACTCACTCAGGGCTTTGACAGCTTAGCTCGGGCTGATTAGGCGAGCGTAGCGGGCGTGTGCCCGGGACTAGTAAGCTTCCGTCCTGCCCTTCAGGCGATTACCATCTCACGACGGCCCAAACCGAGGTCCCAGTCTTGCAGGAGACGATAGCGCTAGTCGCGGGGAACGCCCATTCCAGCCGAGCTACGCTCGCCAAAACAGCCCGAACTGAGCTGTAAAGGCCCTATAGGCCAACAGCGAGTTTCCACTAAAAAAAGTGATGCCTATCCTTTTTGGGCGACCTTTTATATACGCGACATTTTATAAAAAAAAACAAAATAAAGTACCAAACGTTTGTCCCCACTGGCTGAGTTATTTAAGCGCTTTGTGTGATGTTCAAAATGATATATGAATATCTGTGACTAACTCCAATTATATGTTCTCGGTACACCATAATGTGGTCCTGGAAGGTTCTATTAAAACGTCATTTACTCCCGAGTCGTGATTTCCTAACCATTAGACGTAAAGGTGGACTCAGTTTCCGCACTTAGACATAGACATAGACAAATCATTTATACAAACAAAAACAAAAAAATATGATATGTATATTAAAAAAAATTTTCTTCCTTTTTCCATTCGGTTCGTTTCAAGTGTGTAATGCGTGTATACTGTGGTTGTAATTGGCCCTTGCTCAGCATTATGCTGAGGATCAGAATGTTCCTGGTCTTCTGCCAGAGACCACATCAGCTAGTTTGCGCCTCAGCCGCAAAAAAATAATGTAGGTAGTAATACTTAGTAAAAAAAAATATATTAGTAAAGGACTTCATTACTTACACTGCGTAAGTAATGAAGTCACTTAGACGCCCATTTGTCAACGCCTTCTTTCAGAAGCTCAGAAGTTTCCAGTGCAGGCTTCAAGAACATCACTGCTCCGATTTCTACTCAGCATTAGAAATTAAATTATATATCACAAAAAAAACAATTATATTAAACACTAGCAGACACGGCCAAGCGTTGCTGTGGCTAAGGTTTTTGTTGTATTACATTGTTGTATACTATTGAAGGGAAGCGGTAGAAGAACACCAGTCATGGGGACCACCATGCTTTTTTGGTGGTAATGCCATTAAATTGTAGCTAATGTGAAACGTTGATACTTTCAACACAGCGCCATCTGTTAGAATTGTGACTATCAAATAATAAACAAATATTTTGGAATAAAATAATATTGCGGGTATAAATTGAGATGTAAGCTATCCTATCTTTTAAGTTAGATTAAACTGCAGACGGTGCAAATTTGATTGAAATCGGTTAAGTAGTTTAGAAGTCCATAGGGGACAAACAACGTGTCGCGTAATTTATATATATCTTAATATATAAAGATAAGATAGCCAAAGATGGAATACATAACATATAAAGGTTCAAGCACGAAAGGAAAAATCAACAAAAATTATTAAATATACATTTAATTAAGTAATACCTGAATTCGGGTGTGTTGGGTGGTGGTTTGAAAGTGAGGGTGTAAGTGGGGTGTGATGTAAAAGAAAATCGTTTTCCGTCGTCTTCACAGACTTAGTCCCGTATTCCGAAAGGTCACGGTCGCTTGAGCACTGTCAAATATGTTTAAATAGAAAAAATTATATGTTTCCATTGCTTTGTTCCATTCTTTATGTCCAAGTAATTGCATATTATGTACTTCTTGCGCTGATTTTATTCAATTTATTTCCAGTGGTTGCCTGGACGAGGTTCGATATAGCGATAAGGCCAGTTGCTCCTTAATTTAATCGTAATGTATTTCTGTTACGAAGTATTAAACAATAAATTAAAACAAGATTTGAGACCTGACAGTAGATTTAAGTGTTGGTGACTCCCGAAAATCAAATCGGTCGATTTTGTGACAACCATAAGTCACATTTTTTTCTCTCTCTCTTTAATCGGCAGCTCATGTCTGAGCGCCGTGGTCAGCAACGAAGCATCGAGAGCGGACTATCTGTTTCCACCGGTTTCTGCCCAGCGCTTCTCTTATGACAGTGTTTTGAGGACGATGAGTCTTTCACTTGATCGGTCCATCTGGTTGGTGAACGGCCCCGTGATCCTTTGCCTTCTGTGTTACCAACCACGAACAGTTTCTCCAATTTCTCATCGCCTCTGCGCACTGTATGGTACACTTTTCTCACTGTTCCCAAAAGTCGAGTCTCGACTGAATCTCCTGACAGAAGTCTCTACCCGTACGTTCCATATAAATGCAAAATTTTATCAAAATCTGTCCAGCAAATTTGAAGGTCAAAGTGGTAAATTTAAAAAGCTAATATCGAACTGTAACGCATTTAAGCGGTTTTTTATTTAAATAAACGATAAATTTATAACTTATTAGTTGCCTTGGCAACACAACTGGTTCTATTCAAGGATAGGTCGAAGATAAAGATCTTAGCATGATAGAGCGCGTGTTTTACTTATAGACCCACCCACTTTCATTTCCGCGCAGGCTGGGCTGCGCTAAGTGCAACTCCCGGCTTCTTAAAATGCCCGCACTTGCGAACCTTCTGGCAATGTGAGTGTCCATGGGCGGTATCACTTAACATCAGGTGAGCCTCCTGCCAATTTGCCCCTTGTTCTATATAAAAAAACCGGCTTTATAGAGCTTCGGTACAGTTTTAGTCATTGTTAATAATATCTTGAACCTGCCCCTTGTATTATAGTAATGCTAGAAACAAATAAATAAACATGACGAATACATTTTATGTATTTTTAATTTTCGAGTAGGTTTTGTAGATAAATATTGTAATACAATTAAAAATACGTTAAGTTGGCGCCTGGTAGATAGTACCGGCGACCCCAGCTGGTGATTTACTCACTCAACGAATAAGTATCGCAATACAGCGAGGAAATGCTGTCAGCGTTAAATATTATTTTTGTGTGTTGAGAATAACATCCTGCACACTCTTGATTTTAAAAAAAATATTTTTTAAGATTAAACTTAACTTAACCATTGTGTTATATATACAGTATTTACAATTTTCTTACCCAAATCATAATTATAATTATTATTAATAATAATAATTATTATTAAAAATGGATAAATAGAAAATCAAATCAAATTTAAAAAGTTTGGTCCCTGTGGCAGTGTACCTTTAATGCATTTCTCTGGCATTTCTCTGTATTGCGATACTTATACGAGCGGATAGATATAGTAGCTGTATTTTTAAATCAAATTAAATTTATTTATGCCCGAAATCTTTTAACAATATAGTGGCCTATGCCGATCTATGGGCGAATCCCAACACTGAGTGCTGGACAAAAAAATGAACCGAATCAATTTTAAGGTCAATATTTATCGAAATCTCACGAAAAGAAAAATAAAAAATAGTCTAAACCAGTGTTCCCAACCTTATAAACCTTATTAGCCTTTCTAATAGTATGATGAACCGGTTTAAAATTGAATTGTTCAATTGTTCATAAATGATAGGTTTAGGAGGAAATCACTAGGAAATTGTTAACAAAACGTCGATTTTTGAATTGCCCCACGTCAGGAAACACTTGTCTAAATGGGCTGTCTTTCAACTGAGCCAAAGTATTAGACCTTAATTTTTTTGTTACTTTAAAAAATATAGCCAATAAACGAACACACATTATACTCGTATATTAAAAAATAACTACTATGTTCACTCTTCGCGCTCTATAGTAGATAAAAAGACTCATAAGATAAAAATCATTTTCGCTCGGTACTTGTTAGTACCGTGTGTAATAGCAGTTTACGTTTACGAAACATTTTACAAAATATTACTTTTCTGATTGCGCGCAAATGTAAATTAAAATGGCGGATTTAGTACACAGATTACACAAAATGCGGAGGAAAATGTCACAAAAGTATGTAATAAAATTAAATATCAGTTTACGTTGGCGTCTTAAGCCCGATTAGCCAGCAGATGAAGCGACGGATGGAAATGGATAGACCATACACTCCGAAGAGGTTCCAATTATATCCCCAAGCAGGCCTTGATTGGAACCCCCAAGAAATGGCCGTCCCAAGTCTGACGTACAGTTGCAGATGAGGCAAAGAGAGCCGGAAAGACTTGGAGCGAGGTGAAATGGAGCGAGGGTCAAGACCGACCGCGATGGTGACATTAAGTCAAGTAAGTCACCTTGCCGTTCCATGTAATTCTTAATCAAAAAGTATTATTTATAATAATTAAATACTATTGACGTCCGGGCTAGATGTTTAGAGAACTGGCAGTAAATGTAAAATTAGAAGTATTTAATGTATATTTCTTTTTTTGAAGTTCAAAAGTGTACATTGTGTTACCTATATGAATAATTTTGAATTTTGTTTTTTTTTTTTAATTTTGGCCCAAACTGCCTTGTCTTACGTATATTTATTCGTAAATCTTTTTAGACAAATAAGGAAAAATGCTAATTCAATAGAAGCTCAGCCCGCTCCAACGTAATGCAAAATTGATATCTACAAACGAATGAATGTAGATAAAACATACGGCGAGGCTGATGCATTTCGCCCATAGCCCGTCAGTATTTTTCGCCATGGAGCACATACCACAGTATAGTGTAAAGCGATGTAATCTGGACATCTAAACTTTATACATACATTTATTTATTTTTATTGAACGGGGCAATCGGGCAGGAGGCTCACCTGATGTTAAGACCATGGACACTAAATACCTACCTATACATAGTTCCACGTCTCTGTGATATGTTTTATTTGTTAATAGGAAACTGCAAGTAAAAAAAATAAATGTGAGCCCTCACGGGACGCCTGGTAGATGTGAAACATTGACAATATTTTGTAAAAGTAATATGCAGAAAAGAACAGATTGTGATAGGAACTAAATATGTCATAATGATAAAATAAAATATTACGATTTTTTTTCCAGATAACGATGACTATTTATTGAATAAACATTATTTTCATTAAATACAAAAATTTATGAATTTATTTCAAATCTTGACTACTTAATTCGTTTAATCAGTGACTTTGAAATACACACTACTGCATATAGACTGTATATCTATATTCTATACCATCATATAGAGGAGCGACGCGTCGCCACGGCATTCGTCGCCACGCCAGAAATCGGTTTTACGTGCGGCTATAGATGTTTCACATCAAAACATGTGTGAACAAACAATCATGAAATGGTATGGGAGTTGACATCATTATTTCTAGTATAAAACTCGACCAAAGAGAAGAACTTTTGGTTAGCGCTGAAGCTGATTCGTAAGTTCTCCTGTCACTATATCTTATTTTTTATATATTTTATAACTGTTTGATAGTCCTCGTTTTAATATTTGAGAGCATAAAAAAAATAAAACAGTAGTAGCAAAACGTACCGCCATTAAACGCAACCATTTCCCGCGCACAGATTATCACAGATAAACAATTCACTCTATGACTTTTAAAGAGGTTGTGAATTTTACGACTTTTTTACTCAGCTTTAATATCAAATTTGCGTATTCGACACACGTTGGTCCTTGATATAAAAACTTTACGATTCGACCACCTACGATGTATAAAAAGTGATAGTATACATTTTCAACAGTTTTTAATTGTTTGAGTTTATCGCATTTATCATGTAACATGCCTCGTCTTTAAAAGTATTTTATTCGCCAAAAATCAACACACGATATTTCTTTCAAACAAAAGTTTCTGTACCTTAAATACTATATCTCATCTAACTATTAAACTAATAGTACGACAATTATTAAATTTATATACGTCTTTGGAGGTTAGGGCTAACTAAAAATCATATTAATTAGTGGCGCCATCTATGTGTCAGCCTACGATCTTTTCAGTCCACCTAATATTCAAATTCAATTTTAAAATCATTTATTCATTTAGGTAACACAATGTACACATGATAATACAAGATTTCGTGGGATTTTGTTGAGTCAGTAGATGAATCTTATCGACTAAAATTTGGCTTTAATAATTAATTTAATTTTCATAGATAATTATATATATTTTTGAAGCTATCTACTGTGCACCCGTGATTGTGCACGAATATCTTACGTACAAGAGATGAGTGATATTAAAGGACGGCAACGCATTAGCATGCATCCTGTTACAGATGTCCATAGGCGGTTAACGATTAACTTTAAGTGCTCGCTCGTTTGCCCGCTATCTCATAAAATGATATGCATCTTGAATTTTAGCACAGGTCGCCCGCTGCACTCAGTTTAGATTTACTATTGAATTTTATGTGTCGTTTTCAGTGTAATGTAAATAAATGTAATATTACCTATGGTATACAATATTTAATAAACTTTCATACATAAGGTCGTAGGTTCGATCCCCGGCTGTGCACCAATGGACTTTCTATGTGCGCATTTAACATTCACTCGAACGGTGAAGGAAAACATCGTGAGGAAACCGTCTTGCCTTAGACCCAAAAAGTCGACGGCGTGTGTCAGGCACTGGAGGCTGATCACCTACTTGCCTATTAGATTAACGAATGATCATCAAACAGATACAGAAATCATAATGAATAACATATTTATAAAAAAAATAAGAATTTAATTTCGTAAACAAGCTTCGCAGTTATAATTAGGAAAAATTAATTTAGTCGGAGACAAGTTATCGGTCAAGAAATCGATTATATTTGTGGGCTGCCGAACTTATTAATTTATAATTTATTACTGAATATTTAATATAATAACCGTTATAAAGCTACACACAGAAGAGTTATAGAGAAGTATTTGAATAAGATATTTAAAAACTGGTACATTTTACCAGTACTTTCCTCCAACTTTGATTTTGTTCCCTTTGGAGTAGAGACTTCGTGGGGTTCAATTGCACAGGCGCCAATTAAAGATATAATAAGTTTGCCTGGTAGATAGTACCGGTGACCCCAGAGCTGGTGCTTTCCTAGCGAATAAGTATCGCAATACAGCGAAGAAATGCTGCCAGCGTTAAAGGTACACTGCCACAAACTTTTTAAATTTGTTTTAGATTCCTATTTATCAATTTTTATTATTATTATTACTTAGGTTAAGAAAATTGTAATATAATATTTGTGTGTTGGAATTAAATATTTAAGCTTACTGGACGGCTCATTGGTCTAGTGGTTAGTACCCCTGACTGCGAATCCATGGGTCCCGGGTTCGATCCCCGGCTGAGACAAACATCGATGTGATGAGCATTTGGTGTTGTGCTTAGGCCTTGGGTGTTTAAATATATATTTAGATGTGTTAGGTCTATCTATCTATAATATTTATGTATATGCGTTGCATAGTACCCATAACACAAGCTTCACCAGCTTAGCGTGGGACTAGGTCAATTGGTGTGAATTGTCCAATCATAAAAAAAAGCGTTTAGGTAAAATCAAATACAAAAAACTTGTCCAAAATAAAGGCAGTTGATTGATGAATACTATAAAACTGTTACAGACAGTAGAACGTATATCTACCCTCTAAGTTATCGGTGTCATTGGGGCGCGTTATCACGGGTCAGAGGGCGCCGCGTGCGCAGTTAGCGTTCATTCAACCCACCCTTACTGATTAGTTCTTTGTCCATAGTTCCTTTGTATCTCAGTAGAGAACTGCGTTGAATGAGTTATGATTTTCTATTGGTGATAGTCTCTGTGTAGATGCTATCAAACAAAAACTTGGATTAAAGCTACAACATATGTATCTGTCTCAGATATGTACTTATGTGTTTCGTAATCATAACTTAATAGTCTCAAAATTATACACCGTAAAGAAAGGGCGGGGCTCACATCGGCGGAGAAATCATTCAAACTGATACTACTCAGATCAGTTACTCAAAGAGAATAGGTAAGTAGGTGATCTGCCTTGTGTGCCTGACACACGCCGTCGAGTTCTTAGGTCTATATTTATTGAAATCTCAAATGACGAATTGTAAGTTAAAATTCCACGTGTTTTTAATATAGCAGAAATAAATTAGATTTTTTTATTATTTGTATTAACACTTAATATTTAAATGACAATTGAATTCTTTAAATTCCTAACATATCTTCCTTTTTCCCTCCCTCTAAGTCTCGGAAATAAAATAAGATTTGTATAAATATGAACAAGACTTAAATTTATTAGACTTATTTAGCCAAAGAAGTTTCACTTCTGACATGTGTACTTTGTATGCACGCACTTTAGTTTTGAAACAGGAGGCAAACGGGTAGTAGGCTCACCTGAAGTGAAGTGATACCGCCGCCCATGGACACACATTGCCAGGAGGCTCGCAAGTGCGTTGCCGACGTTTTAAGAAATGGTACGCTCTTGAAGTGAATAAATA
This sequence comes from Pieris macdunnoughi, assembly GCA_905332375.1. NCBI lineage: Eukaryota > Metazoa > Arthropoda > Insecta > Lepidoptera > Pieridae > Pieris > Pieris macdunnoughi. The sequence continues at coordinate 1,566,577 of CAJOBZ010000026.1, forward strand.
AATCAATCAATGGCGCTGCAACCTTTTTACGTCTGGGCCTCAGATTTCTGTATCCGTTTCATGACTATTTGATTTACTGTACTTTTTGGATCTAAGGCAAGCCGGTTCCCTCACGATGTTTTCCTTTACCGTTCGAGCGAATGTTAAATATAGAAACAAAGTCCATTGGTGCACAGCCGGGGATCGAGCCTACGACCTCATTAATGAGAGTCGCACGCTGAAGCCACTAGACCAACACAGCTCTCTTTTTGAAGTTAGTGAACAGAAATCTATTGCATTTTGACATACAGTAATCAAAGTTTGCTAGTCTCACAATAGTTAACCTCAATACATAGTATTATCTTTAGAAAATATCTAAATAAATGTAGAAATCGTGGTCACCTCTAGTCAGCTTAGATTAAAGTGTGAATAACAATGAACGCGGTGTTGCATTGAGTGCATCCTGTCCATCAGTATTCTCAGTGTGTGCTGGTGTTGCGAATCGGTAATCGATTATTTAAACGAATACCGATTCGATTCTACCGGTTAATCGCTGTCTCGAAACACGCTACTTTAAATGATAAGGATTTATAGGTCGAAAGAACTTATGCAGAACAATAAACAACGGAAAGTTGCGTACTTGCAAGTGTTGCGCCGTGACCGCTACCAACACCAATTGATTAGAAAAAAAGAATAAATCAGTGGCACTACAACCTTTTTAGGTCTGGGCCTCAAATTTCCGTATCTATTACATGATTTAGGCAAGTAGGTGATCAGCCTCCTGTGCCTCACACACGCCGTGGATTTTTCGGTTATAGCAAGCCGGTTTCCTCACGATGTTTTCCTTCATCGTCCAAGCGAATGTTAAATGTGAACAAAGGAAAAACGTCCATTGGTGCATAGCCGGGGATCGAACCTACGACCTCAGGGATGAGAGACTTACGCTGAAGGCACTAGGCCAACACGGCTCCTCCTCCACCAATTAATTATAATGGGTAAAAAACCAGGGTAAACGGCATGTGTAGAGGGAAAAAGCCATGGCTTCGCAACGTCAGGGTTTTGCGACTGCGGAAGAGCTCCATCTGGGACAGGACAAGACACCCTTCACGAGACGTTGTTATGATCGTGCACTGTCTGTGTTAGTTTTTGAAACCTCAAAGTCATACCAAGATATGTAGTAATGCCTCTGTAGATTCGAAATCCAATTTGGCTAGTGTAATTTCTATGTCTTGTGACTTGCGAGTTTGTATCTGGATAGTTTGACGATCTCAGAATCCATAGATATGGAAATTTTATTATAAAGGACGGGGCCCCTAAATGCAAAGGAGCGTTGGCAAACACAGTCCTTCGTTTTGGCGTGGGGAATACAAAAAGTCTGTTAGATGTGTCCTGATTTGTGAGTCCATGGAATCTATGATATCTTAAACAGGTCGCTAAGATATATAGCTTCCTTACTGAGAGGGTTTTTGCTTTTAGGTGGAGTTTGACTGTGGGGTACCTAAACGGTCTGAGATAGGCAACTTTAAGGATTGCTCTTTGTGCCCGGTCTAACTTAATCAATATAATTTACATATAAAGATATTTAAGTTTATATTAAAGGGAAGACACTCTGTTCTAGTGTTCTAAATAATAGTTATAATAAGCCTTTATATATATACAAAAATAATATATACAATTTTATTAATACCCCGTCCGTGGAAGGGTCAAAATTAGTTCTTTACTTGGCAACACAGAAAACCCTTTGAAGAATCCTTTCGATATAGTCTACGATTCGATTGATTGCTATGCACTGTGCGCTTGGGAGTGTCAATGTGCGAGCTGACGGGATCTGAATCGAATATTAATTAGACGAAATGGTTGAATATCAATATAGGTGATAATCTTGATACGGAAGCGGTTGATATCAAAGACGTATTGTATATTAGACTGTCTCTTTTCCTTTCATCGTAAATGCTATTTGATGACAAGTGACGAATGACTGTTTACTGACTGTACAGAGCTTTTTGAATTCTTTACTGATGTAATGTCTGCGTGTTGTTCCCATGAGTAAGTGCGTGCTCCTATTTTACCTACTGCTGATAGAGGACAAATCATTGTTTTTGAAGTTATACTTTTGGCGCGTTAAGTAAAAATGATGAGAGTAACTTTTTACGATGCACACTGTCACAAAAAACCGACACCCAGAAGTTAGCTATAGTCAACATTTTAAGTTGTTCTATTTAGTGTCGATTTTCCTACAAACGTAGAATAAGACGAAAGATAAAAATTTTGATGGCGTAGTCTTGCTCTTTCGTGAATTTTGTAAACGTTGTTGACATTCATAAGCATGCTCTAAGAAGCATCTAAATTGAATAAACGTATTTTGATTTGATTTGATTTGAAAACATTTTTATCTTGTTACGCCAAAGAAGCGTAACTTCTAACGCGTGTACATAGGTACACACACGTTTTTTTTTAGTTTATAGTATATATATATATTTTACTAAATGTATGTCAATAAGATGTGGATTAATAAAGGCTTATTATTATTATTATAGTTAATTACTTAAAGATGTCATGTGGAACATGGTGTAATGGTTGCAGCTACCTTACAAACATTTTGTAAAACAAAAAACATGGCGATTAAAAACAGTGGCGGAGAGTTAATTGCCAGTTCTTCTCTTCAGTTGCCTTGATTTGAGAACTGTACTGTGTAATGTAAAATTAGAATCAATTTAACATCTTTTCTGTTGACCTTAGTACTTGGTTGACTATATGAAAAAATTTATTTTGAGTTTGAAGGCACGCTATCGAATCGCTATTGGTATTGTTGCTTTATGGCGGTAGTCTGAAAATTCCAATAGCGAAAGCTTCAATATTGAGGGTAGATTCGAATACGGTGAAGTCCAATGTACTATAAACCAGGCACCTGATTATCAATACGTTTATAATACGTATATCAGATATAACACAACAAAAGCGTGTCTAGTAAATGCATTGTAATATTGCACGCAACGTCGCCATTTTGAAATGTTTAGTGCGGCGACCCTCGCCCACGCAACAATCCGACCAAATATGTTTACAACTGTTTAATAGAGGCCGCACTACGTGTAAAAAGCGTTATACTTCAGACTGATTAAATTGAAACGAGACAATGGTTTTTTTTAAAGTATTGGTTGCTGTGGGAATACTACGAATATTCCGAACTTGAGTTCAGCCTTGCGATTCTGTAACTCACTTTTCGAACTCAAACAGCGGTTTTCACAGCTGCGGTCGTGCTCAAATCAGTCGTAAAGCCGCTGCGAAAACCGCTGTGAGAGTTCGAAAAGTGAGTTACAGAATCGCAATGCAGGAATTCCTCCATATTCATAAAATTCAAAATCGTTTATTCATATAGGTACTTAACAAAATGTACATAAGTGAACGTCAAAAAAATAAATGAAATGCTTCTAATTTTACATTTACTGCCAGTTCTCAAATCAAGGGCGTAGAACGGAAAAAAAGAACTGGCAATAAACTCTGCACCACTCTTTTTTTTAAATGTCACTTTACAACATTATATACTTAATAATAATAAAAACCTTTTATTTCAGACACTTTACGTTTATATTTTTATCATTTATTCATACCTACCTACGTACCCTTCTTTGACAAAGGCTTCCTGCATTTCTGTCTGCACTGTGCCACTCTCTGTCATGTATCCGCTGATTCCTCAGTCTTCTTTTACCAATGTACATAATAAAGAGGTAAAGTTTGTTGAAACTATTATTCAGAACGACTGTTCACTATTCCTCATCAGTCATATAGTCATGTTTTAAATTTACACGTCGTGGGAAAACATTGCAGTGCGATCACACCAGTGGACGTCACACTCTTCAATTTGGGCAGGTTATACACTCCAGACAACTTTATTGTTTTCGTTTTACACTCTTTTATGCGAGGTCGCGTCGCATCCGTTTATCAAATTGGAAAGTTGTGAGATCAATGATAACAATGAGCTGTTTTTAGAGGTTATGTAAAATACGGAAGATTGAGTTAACAAGTGATTTTAATTTAGTTTAAAAATAACTAGTAAATAAAAAGCAAGTATTTCTGAACCAATTCGACTTAGGGTCCGTCAAGAAAAGAGCGTACCAATTCTTAAAAGGCCGGCATCGCACTCGCGAGGTCTCTGGCATTGAGTGTCCATATCACTAATTATTAGATGAGCCTTCTGCCCGTTTTATATATAAAACTTAAGCTCTACGGGGATATTACAAGACACTAGACATGCTACTCGTTGGGTGAGCAATACCCAAGAAAACACTCTTCGGTTGCATGCCACCCGACCACAGAGGTGGACTCGTAGGGTCAATCAGTCTTCTTAGCAATGGTATTCTGTAACTCCCAGTACTGGAACTACATCGGCACGTTAGCCCCATCTCACCTTCCTCGGACAAGCACAAAAGCTGGCGTGGCTGCAGAGAAGGCGGCAATAGTAAACGACACAAATATTGAGCCCTCTGGCATTGAGAGTGTCCATGGGCGGCAGTATCACTTAACATCAGGTGAGCTGTCCTGCCCGTTTGCCCCCTGTTCTATAGTCTTGCCTCCAACTTTGATTTTGTTCCCTTTGGAGTAGATAATTCGTGGCGTTCAAGTGCACAGGCGTTAAATAAACATTTAAGTGACGCCAGAGCTGGTGCTTTCCTCGCTCAACGAATAAGTATCGCAATACAGCGAAAAAATGCCACAATTACATTTTTAATTTTTTTAACTATAAATTTTTAATGATTATTATTACTATGTAGATTAATAATATTATAATATTGTATATTTATGCATCGAAATTGCATATTTTAATAAATTAATGTTAACAAAATGTAATAGAATAGTTTCAATAAACCAATGTATAAATTAAAACATTACACGCGGTAGTACATAATGTTTTTTACCTTAACAATAAAATTTAAACAATATCCACGGATTTTGTTATTCTCCATTTTATAACGCTCAAAGCAAAACATATGGTCGTATAAAAAAACATTTTCTACGCATGCGCAGACAGTGTGTTATTCTGTTGGAAGTGACTGCAATTCGGCCTCAACCTTCAACTACCACGCAATTTACTTATGACGTACTGTAATAATTATACCTAGGAAATAATTTATTGGACACTTAACACAAATATATAGTAATTACAATATTCTTAACCTACATAGTAATAATAATTAAAAACTGATAAAGTGTACCTTTAACGGCTGATACTTAGGGAGATTATGGGGAACCCCCACCTTGTAACGCGCCGTAACGTTTTTCTGTACCAAGTATAGTAAATTTTTCTTGACCACCTAGTGACCCACTCTTTATAGTTAAAAGTTACCATAATGTGGTGTAAAGTACTGGGAAGATAATATTAACAATAACGCGTAATTCAATCCCCGCCCCGCATCGTAACCTTTTATAGAAGAAAACCCTTTCCCCCCTAAAATTGGTTACGTAATACTTGAACGCTCCCTTATTCATTGTGAGAGAACCAGCTCTAGGGCAACCAGTACCATCACCAGGCGTCAGCTTAAATATTTAATTAGCGCCTGTGCACTTGTATCCCCGAAGAGTCTCTACTCCAAAGGGAACAAAATCAAAGTTGGAGGAAAGACTGTTATATTTCTTTTTTATATTCCGCGCCCGAGTCAGCTTTTGTACTGAGGGAGGTGAGGCGGGGTGGTGTACCCAGAAGTAGCTATATCAAAGCCCTATTATCCTCTTAGGGAACAAAGATATCCCATCCGGCCGCAGTGAAAAATCTTGCGGGTGCGAATCTCATCCCTGATGGGTTTGAACCCTGGTTGGGCAGCAATAGACAATGTGCTCGCGTACGGTGAAGGAAAACATCGTGAGGAAACCGGGTTCAAAAAGTCGACGGCGTGTGTCAGGCAACAGAAATCTGGGTTGCCGCCATTGTGACTGCATTTGAGGTTCAGAGTTTGACGAACATCTGACTGTTCTGTTCACTAATAAACAATCTAATTATGAAATATGCCTTTCGTGAAGCCCCAACAACCTCAGGCCTCTTCCGCCTAATCCCCGTAAATTTTCATTGAACTCAATGACAACTTGTAAGAGTAGCTTGTCTAGTGTGTTCGAATATCCGCGTAGAGTTTGAGTTTTATATAGAACAGGGTGCTTACGGAGGCTCTGATATTAAGTGATACATGGACTATCAATGCCAGAAGGCTCGCGAGTGCGTTGCCGGGCTGTACGCCCTTGACATGCGAACTGGTAGTAAATGTAAATTTAGAATCAATTTAACTTCTTTTCTGACGTTCATAAGTGTACTTGGTTACCTATATGAATAAAGTTATTTTGAGTTTAAGAATTATGCTCTTTTCTATAAATATGTATTGATTAGTCTGATCAATAATATATTTACTTTAATAGAAAGCGGTCAGTTTCTTAATCTATTATCTCTATCTATTTCGGGTTTGAAAAAAGATTTCACCATTAGACCCCGACCTTATCCCTGATAGGATAGATATTACTATGTATATCAAGAATATTGTAAATACTGTGTATATGTCTGTTGGAAATGGTGTAATTAACAAAAATAAATAATTCTTTATAATTGTATTTATTTCACTTCTGTGCTTCAAAATTTTAAATGTAATTACTATTAAACGATAGTATATGTTATTCCTTATTTCAAAAGAGATACTTAATGAATAAAAAATTTGCTATATCTTGACCATAGAGACGTTGGCATAGACAATCTCTTTCTCTGATTTCAACGGCATTTTAAAACAAATTTGAACCCCTATTTTCAATCGTCATTTAAATAACCTAGATAATTTACAAACACTTTCATCTCTTTCTGTCAAATTGTGTGGATACTGTGATCAAAAGAGACAGCTGCCAAATCAAAACGGGCAAATACTGTTATTTAAGTTTTCTTTTTATATCACACTTATCAAGTCGTGTAAATCTTAGGATTACAGTAAATCTTAAGATAACCAACGTTACCAGAATAACCTTATTTTATGTCCATTGAAATACAAAATCCAATAATTTAATAAAATGAATTGTGAATGAGTATTGCCAGTAACAATATTACAAATCCGACTCCCGCCACCCACGCACAGATTACTCAATCGATAACTGTTGGTAAGGAAACAGATTATTATTTCAACGTGTGTAGTGCTTTTTTACCGGCTACCGATTGTTCGAAATTTGAATTTAAAAGAGGTTTGACTTTCTTAAAATAGTTTAACCTACCAACTGTGTTGCCAGCTACGTCATGGAAATTATGGCCACAAACATTGGTTTTAAACAATATGTTTTAAAATTAGTATAATCTATGTACTTACTTACTTAACAATAATAAAGAGGATTTTCTGCTTACCTGAAACAAATAAGGATTGTTAAATTTATATCTAAAATACATGTGTTATTTAATTTTAATTTTTGTACTCTAAAATCTGGTTATTGTTTTACTAATAACTTGAAAATAGAATGATGAACTATGGAATAATATTAAAAAGTCTGTTTCAAATCGTACCACAGTACATCTAAAAAAACATTCCAACGTCCGCCAATGTCATTTAAAAGCGCGCGAACCAAATCTGTCAAACTCGAGTCTAAAATAATGGCGCGTATTTTTGGCGCGAACGCTGTAATATCATTGGCTTCATTATGAAGAAATATCGCTCGGAATAAATCGTGCCACTCTAATTTGTTTTCTGTTATGAATCAACGCCAGGTTTAGCGAGATTTACGATAGTTTCACGTTTTTAACGTTGCATTTAACGCTGTTATAGTTTCACGGAGAAATATTTCATATCTTTACGTAATACCTATACGAATACAAGCTGCCCCCGCGAACTTCGTTTCTCCTTAATGTGATTTTACTTAGCCTACCTTTTTAGTACATACTAACATGATACATTTTGCTATGCTATCCCAGAAATAGAATAGCAATAAAGAATAGCTTTTTTAAATTATAGTTCATTAAAGGTGATCAGGCTGTACCTGACACGCCGTCGACTTTTTGGGTCTCCTCGGTTCCAGAAAATGTTAAAAGAAAAGAACGACGATCATTCATCGGTGCACGACCACGAACTTACGACCTCAGGGATGAGAATCGCACGCTGAAGTCACTAGGCCAACTGATAGAACTTGTAATTAGATAAATATTTGATAAGGACCATTTCACTTACACACAGCTTCGCGCGACACAATCAAAGCTTGATTGTGACGTTATAAGTGAAGAGCAATGTAGACAGTTCAGCAACCTTAAAAATTCTTAACCTATACATAAGGGGAAACTGAAGTTTCAGAGCAGCATTCCCCTTATATACTGAAAACCCCTTTTTTAATGGTTCTCGAAACATTGGGGCGGGCAAGCAATTAATGCCGAGAAGTTTCTCGCTTTAAGTTACTATGAAATAGTTGCTATGGTAACGTAAGTCTGATGGAAGATATGCGCCGCCATTACACAAATTGAGCGATGTTCTTTGTCGTGTTTGTATTGCAACTTTATTTAGGCACATCCATTCTGCATATATTAGTTTTATAAAGCCACTTTAATTCTATACTGTTAAAAATTACGTATCAAATGTGTGTTAGTTTTCTTATTATTCTTTTAGTACTTTTTTATTTGGATCTGTTCTTAGCTGCCTCCATCCATTTCTCCCCAGAAACCTTAACTATGTTAGATTAAAAATATTCCATAGCGATATTATTACAATCCTTAAATTTAATGTTTTCAAGCTAATAATTTTTTATTTAATGATTTCGACTATGTATTTGCGTGTTGTTCCCACGAGAATGTAAGTGCGTGCTCCTATTTCACCATGACTCCTGCTGATAGAGGACAAATCTTTGTTTTTAATTTATTTTATTATTATTTATTACTTTAGATGTCATGTGGAACACGGTGTAATGGTTGCAGCTCCTTACAAACATTGTGTGAAACAAAAAACTTGCCAATTAAAAAGAAGTTATTGCCAGTTCTTCTCTTTCGTTCTACTCCCTTGATTTGAGAACTGCCAGGTAATGTTAAATTAGAAGCATTTAGCCCGTTGCATCCATCATAATTCTTACTAAAACAAACTGTACTACTACTAAACTACTAATCTGTCTTTAGTCGCAGAATAGCTCTTCCTGCTGGAATGCTCCTGGATGCTTGTAAATAACTCGCCTGTGTATTCCCAATATTGTCTAGTAGGTACATTTTTCGGAGACTTTTTAATCGAAATATATACTCGTTCATTACTAGATGAAGCTGAAATTTCTATCACCTAGATATATTTGTGTCAAAAGTAAATACATTTTTTTTAAATAGACCAAAGAGATCGGACATCATATTGCAACTAAGAAACACATTCTGAATTCCAAGTGAAATTTTGTCTTTTTATTAAATCCTAAATAGTAAAATCTCCGACTTCATATAGAACGTTCGAGATGTTTTGACTGCCATAATGGGAGCATCAGCCAGCGGAGGAAACAAGTCTCATTAACTAAGGATAAATTTAAACCGCAATAAATGGCATTTTTGTGACTCAATGTCATTCGGGGCAAAAGTTCGTTTCAATTTATCTGAGTCGTCAATCAACTGCACTTTAGTGCGACGACCTTATATTTACTTTTATACGCCACTGTGTGTGTGTGTGTGTGTGTGTGTAGTGAGTATATCTAATATAGAGAAATTTGTTTTGTTTTATTTTTATTAAATACAATGTTCTTTTACGCCATTAAATAAATCTTTACAAATAGTTAAGTACAAATAACATTGGATTGGTAACAATAAATTGATTTTATTCAACTACATATATAAATATATATCAAAATACATACATACACACAATTGGGGACACTGTAGAGGCATTGCTGATGTTATGTCAAACCACCGTGGACATAGCGAGAAGGCTCGCAAATCTGTTAAAATCGCGAATCGCGTGATTTGTGCGAAAGGAATTGAGAAATTTTTGCTGATTTTAGACCTTGGAAATGAGTAAGGGACTTTTTAAACTTTAGGTCAAAAATATGCCTAAAAGCCCCGGGAATTTGCATGGAGTTGCTTGCACATTAACATTCCTTCACATAATTTCTTTCATAAAGATTTAAGGATAAGATTACAACAGTTAAAACACAAGGCTGTAAAAATAATAACGAGCACTTTAATATAAAATGCATATAAAACTTATTATAAATTCTCTCTTCACGTGATAATATATGCTGCCTGCTGATAGAGGACAAATCTTTGTTTTTAATTTATTTTATTATTATTTATTAGTTAAGATGTCATGTGGAACATGGTGTAATGGTTGCAGCTTACAAACGTTGTGTAAAACAAAAATCTTGGCGATTAAAAAGAGTGGCGGAGAGTTTATTCATTATTGCCAGTTCTTCTCTTCCGTTCTACGTCCTTAATTTGAGAACTGGCTAGTCATAATAATTAAAAATTAATATAAGGTTGATCCCTGTGGCAGTGTACCTTTAACGCTGGCAGCATTTACTCGCTGTATTGCGATACTTATTCGTACACCGAAGAGAGCAACAGCTCTGAGGTCACCGGAACTATATACTATCTATCGTATTTAATATTATATATTTTATTTTGAAATTCGAAATTATCGCAATGGTTTAGTACTTTTATGGTTTTTAGATAGTATTTTTGTAAATAAATATTTAAAATTTGTGTCGTAACAAGGACATATAAACTCCGTCTAGCCATTAAAACAGTCTAAGCTAACAAGCATGACCGGTTTAGCAACTTAAAACAAGTATAGTCTATGACCAAAAGCAATATCATAGATAACTAACGTCATTAAGGTAAAACTCCGAATCAGTGCCTATCTGATACCAAATCCGCTATTTTGCTTGTATTTTTTTAGAATATAGCTTGTAACATATGCTGTATATATAGCATTATATATGATAAACTTTAATAAATAAATTCAAAATCATTTTGACGTAAACACTGCTTGCTTTTCATAAAGACCTCAATCACTTAAAAAGTAAACCTCATTTGTCCCTTTCCATTACATTATATTTAAGTAATGTTGGAAAAGGATCGTGTTTTTGTTGGAATTAGAGTTATGACAAGGATTATCACATTAAATAACAAACAATTATTATATTTAATTCGTAGAGTATCACGATGATTACTGTCCAATTGTAATGGAGCAGTGTTGTCAAATCTCCTTATTCGTTCACAGAAACATAAATATTTTAAAGGAAACAGGAATGGACCAATGTCGAAGTAGACACGGGGAGAAATGGCTATGCCTAAAGTTAATCTCGAATTGTATACAAAAACTCCTTTTGTATGGCAATCAAGCTTTATAATAATTTAACAAAAACAATCAAAGATCTTCCAACTAGAGTTATTAAAATCGATTTAATGGACCAGTTTTGGAAATAATATATTATTCTACTAGCAGACTCGGCCAAGCTTTGCTGTGGCAAAAGTTTTTGTTATATTACATAGTAGTAAATTATTCAAGAAAAACGGTAGGAGAACACCAGTCATGGGGACACATGGGGACCATGCTTTTTTGGTGGTTATGCCATTAAATTGTTGCTTATGTGAAACGTTGGTACTTTCAACACAGCGCCATCTGCTAGAATTGTGAGTGTCAAATTATAAACAAATAATTTGCAATAAAATAATATTACGCGTATAAACGAAGATGTAAGCTATCCTATCTTTTAAGTTAGTTCAAACTGCACACGGTATGCAAATTTGATTGAAATCGGTTAAGTAATTTAGGAGTCCATAGCGGACAAACAACGTGACACGTAATTTATATATATTAAGATTAATGATTATTTGCGTGAAACATAACAATTAATATTAATTTGATAATGTAACGATATATTTTAATAACGTGATTATGTAGTGATAAAATAATGAAGCCACTAGGCCAACACTGCTTTAAAGAAAACATTATAATTATACAATATGGCTAGCTATATTCAGTAACATATACAATTCTTATTTCATTAAAAACGTTCCCCTTCTTACAAAAGCACCTCTTAGCATAAAGAAAACTTGTACATAGACAATATCTACATAACTCTGATAGAAATACCCCCAGCGAAGGCTGTGAGGTTGTTGTCCTATAAACAGCTGGCAGGGAACCCTTCGGAGCGACGAACTCTGTGCTATATATACGTATAAAGCGGAAGGCTGTATCGAGACAATTGTTATGACTGCATATATTCGTTTATATTTTGACTTTCGTGTGTCGAAAATGTATGCGATTTTGACATAATGCTAGGTATGACTTTTTTTGTGTCAAAAATGTATGCGATTTTGACATAATGCTAAGTATGACGTTTTTGTATCAAAAATGTATGCTATTCTGACATAATGCTAAGTATGACTTTTTTGTGTCAAAAATGGAGGCGATTCGGACATAATGCTAAGTATGACATCTTTATGTCAAAAATGTATGCGATTCTGACATAATGATAAGTATGACTTTTTTGTGTCCAAAATGGAGGCAATTTTGACATAATGCTAAGTATGACTTTTTTGTATAAAAATGTATGCGATTTTGACATAATGCTAAGTATGACTTTTTGTGTCAAAAATGGAGGCGATTTTGACATAGTCACGATTTTTAACACACAAATGTGATATTGTGTTTACTTTATGGACTAAAATCGTCCAGTTCCGAAAGTTATAACACACGGCCTTTACATTAAAAATATATTATATAAAAATAAATATTAACGCAATATTACTAAATTACTTGTACAAATTTACCAACAAAAAAATGCACTCAAAAAACCCTTACAAAATCCATCAATCCGGTTTAGCACTCATTAATTCCGATTTAAAATTACTCAACTAGTTAGAGCGCATATCTGCTAGTCGGCGCACGCGCATTTTTTTGCTAGACTTTTTATCGTTGATGTAACAATTAAATCGGATTGATCGTTGCTAACCGGCCTCAAGGTCGTTGCCCTGAAACTCACCGCATTGCGAATTTAAACATTTAAATAACAGAGGACCTTTTATTGATGCACAAACACTCTGTCTCTTTCGCACGGCAGGGCTACCAACAAGCATTTTTTAGATCTAGATTATTTTTTTATGACAGGCCCTTAACCACGGTGGCGCTACAAACTCTAAGTAACTGGTCTTCTGTAGGTGACACACGTAGATATTAGTAGTAATAATAAAAATAAATCGATTATTTGCCCCATAACAACGGTGGCGCTACAATCCTTAGTAGTGCTGTAGATGACTAGCCTTCTATACACACGTGGATTTTCGTTTATTTGCAAAGAAAGTGGTTGATTTGAATCAGCCATATTAAAATAAATTATCATAATGTCATAATAATAACAGTTATTTATAATTGTTGTCAAAACTTATGGTCTAAATACAATCCCTTTTAAAAAAAATAATCACCGTCCCCTTGAAATTACACGGCAGTGATATATAGCTTCTAGGAAGGTCATTAAATAGTTTGAGGCATGTCGGTTTCCTTGAGCGTATTAAGCGTTAATGCGCAGAATATTAGTGTGTAGCTGGGGTTCGAACTTACGACTCAAGAGAGAGGGTACTCAAACTACTAACTAACACTGCTCAGGAGACCCTTAGACTAGCTAAATTAAAACTCACTAATTAAAATCTAAAAACAACTATTTTTTTATTAAGATAACAGCCCTACTCGTGAGAGGTGTGCGAAAGGGACGGAAGAACAAGGTCACTGGACAAGCTCTCTCAGACACGGAGAGGAGGCGGGGGGAGGGAGGTAGCGTAGACAGCAATGGCGGTAGACGTGACGTCATACTGTAGGCTTCGATGCGTAAGATTGCATTTACACGTGAATACATTAAAAATTTAATGGCTCTACATGTGTGAGTAATAAAACAACCATATTTATCGCTCTGTCTAATTTGTAAGACTAGTGTGTAGGACGGTAATACTTATTGGAATTTTAATATTGTTTCGTAGATTTGCGCCCGCGCATCTTTTATAAAATTATTTGTTGAAGTATTTTAATATTAGACTTTCGAGAATTGTAATTCACTTTTGACATGAGTGTTTCATTCCGAAACGGCTTGAACGATTTTTATGTGTATTCGGAAGGTCTGAGTACATTTTTTTTATGTATAAGCCTATTGGACGCCTAAAAATCCGTCTTCGCATCCCATCAACACCCATTTTAGTGGGTGCGTCGCCGGCCTTTGAGGGAGGAGTACACTCTTTCTTTAAACAATAAGAGTCGTGTCTTCCAGGGAAGAGACCGGGAGTCAATTCCACAGATCGCTAGTTCGCAAAAGAAAGTGTCTTCTGAAGCCGTGGAAGACTTTCAGCTATCAAAGTGACGCAGATGGAACTTTGAATTCATACGGCTCGTACGGTGATGAAACGGAACACTCACCATAGTACACTTTGTAGAATACGCATAGAGACGCAATGTCTCTGTATAGAGAGATAATCGCGCCGTAATCTTTATTGTAAATCTAAGTGATAAAGGTAGTAGACACAAAATCGCCGCCCATATACACTTGCAACGCTTGCGTATGTATTGCCATCTTTGAAGTAATGGTACGTTCTTTTCTAGAGGGCTCCTAAATCGTATCGATTCTAAAAAACCCAGGTAGGTGTAGGCCTCAAAGGCTCTCCTAAAAAATGAGCATCATCGTGACATTGATCTTGGTAATCTAAATTAGCATTTGATAATCAAAGGAAATCAACAGTTATTCGATATATTATACATATATCTATCGATTTTGTATGACATTTATCGAATTGTCTATATTTTTTTTATAGAACATGGGGCAAACGGGCAGTGGGCATCTGATGTGATACACATGGACATTCTCAATGCCAGAGGGCTGGATTGCCTTTTAAGAATTGGTACGCTGTGTTCTTGAAGGAAGTCTCGAATTGGTTTGGAAATACTTTCGTTCAGAATGAGTTGAGCAGTTGAGTTTCATCATCGGACGTCGAGGCAGAATACGAAATTTCACCCGATACGGGTGAAATTCTTACCTCGACGTCCGTTGTTCCACAACTGAGCGTTTTTGAAGTTATATTTATTTTGGCGCGTTAGGGAAAAATTATGAGTAAATTTTTAAGATGCGCGCGCATAACGTAACAAAAACCGACACCCTGAAGTTAGCTATAGTCAACATTTTAGTTTTTCTTTTGTTAGTGTCGTCTGCAAACGTAGAATAACATTCTTGAAAAGATTTTTATCTTGTTACGCCAAAGAAGTACAACATCTAACGCGTGTCCATAAGTACGCACACGTTTTTTTAAGGCAGTTTTTATCGCGCTCCACCACTATGTGGAACCAGCTGCCATATGATTTTCTCTAGAACTCTCTTCCTTCCTAACCTTTGGTGCACTGAAGATGGCCTTAGATAAATAGCAAAGACCATTCAGAAACGCGATCTACACTCCAGGTACGTACCTAGTTATCAACTATCTAATTATAACATTTGGCGTGGTGACAAGCACTCAGCCTCACGCGCAGAAATAAACTTAACTTTTATTTGTTCATAATGCGGCAGTGTTTTGTTACATTTTATTACTTTTGAGAGATATTAAGATCCATATAATCTGCCTGTATTTGTATTAATTCCTAAAGGGTTTAGAGCAGTGTTTACTAACGTGGGACCACGCCCCACAGGACCACATTTGATTGTTAATGTTTGTTGAAAATTTAAAATTTCAATTTCATTTTTTCATTGTTTTGAACATTTACTTACTGTGTTTCGTTAACAATTTCCTATTGATTTCTTCTTAAAACCTATCATTTAAGTTTCTTATGTGAACAATTAATTTTTTTAATTTACAGGATATCATATCGCAAATACACATATAAACCAAATATCGCAAATTAATTAAAAGTAGCCTGTCAGAATGCACTATCACTCTTTAATAAACACCCATAATCCTATTGATATCTTTATTATTACTTAATAATAAACAACAAATATAGACTGCATGTTATTAAAAAGTCATTTCTGTCACAGGTAAAAGTACCCCAGCTATCTTCGGGTATATAAATAAATTCTGAAATTGGTATAATTTTAGCTTTAAACAAAGAGTACGCTGGTATTCACAGATAATATGTGCCCAGAAAAGAAAAGACAAAATAAAGAGTACAATTAACAATAACAACTGAGGTAACAGATGTTACAATAATAATAAAGTAAAGTGAAAATGGGCGGGGCACATTGCAAGAGGAACGGAAAATTGGAGCAAAAAAGTACTAAACTGGTACCCAAGGTACAGCAAACGAAAAAAAAGAAACAACATAGAAGGTGGAGATACCAAATTAAACAAACAGCAGGTTACATAGCAGAGAGGAATGGCGGGATTTGGAGACCTTTGCTAAAAAGGGCACTCAGATACTTAAAAGAAAATTGTGACGTGTTTATATGTTAAAGTATCTTAAATTTAAATGCTATTATGTGTCTAGATTTACAAGTAAAACATATTTCTAGAGATACCTAAGCTATCATTTGACAAACCTCAAGCCACAAGACAAATCTGTAACAGAATTATTATAAGTAAATAGTATAACATTGTCTTAAAGACCTTGTATTGAATGCTGAAATTGACGTACATTCTCATGGCAATAGAAATTACGCAATTTTAATGTTATTTGAAGTAAACGTTTTAAATTATTACCGGGGTCGCACTTTGAAGAAAATATTTGTGTCATAGGTAATTTTTTATTTATTATAAGAATTTATTTGCATGAATATGGCACAAAAATGTTTTGGTGGTACAGTCTAAAGTTCGCATATTCTGCCACATAATAGCGTACAAATTTGTCTTGTTATATTATTTATCATTACATAATCACATTGTTAAAACATAGTAGGTACCTATTACGTTATCAAATTAATATTAATTATAATGTTTCACGCAAATAATCATTAATATAATTTTTTTTTCCATTAAGTTGATTTCAAAAACTCTAGTAGCAAGATCTTTGATTGTTTTTGGTAAATTATTATAAACCTTGATTGCCATACAAAAGGTGCTTTTCCTATACAATTCCAGATAAATTTTTGGCATAGCCAATTTCTCCCCATGTCTACTTCGACAGATGTCTATTCTCGTTGAATTAAAAATATTTATGTTTAATTACTGTGTAGGTAAATACTGTATATTTCGTAAGTTGGTAACCAATAAAGATAACTAATGATGATATATACAGTATTCCCTCCAATAACACGGTAGATTGGATCCGCGTTATAGGAGTATTCTCGTATAACGCGCTTGTATGACCCCATATAACGCGTTATGTACAAATGGTTCACATTTAACTTTTCTCGTTTTAAGGATTTAAATCGATTGATTTGATAATCGATCGAGTGATTACGTCAACAGTAATTATTTACTTTTTTACACATATTACCCACACATTGTCTATGCTTGAAAACGAAATGCATTTTCGGATTCCTACAAAAAATTAATACGTTCATGTACTTTTTTGACAGCTTTGCTTACTTTGCTGACAAGAGAGGGGGGGATAAATTGCAGTAAATTGACCCATAATCTTAATTGGATCAGACCAACGTGTAGGCGATGGAGCTCGAATTCTCCTCCCAGCTTGTCGAGACTATTTAGTTCTCTCCTGGCAACATGGCCAAATTGGCTATGCACCCATTTGTAAATAGTACGTACTCGTAAAGTGCCCTGCCCAATTGCTCAAAACTCATATTTCCCGTACACGCGCCGCAAAAGTATGTAAAAAGCATGTCATGACCTAGCTGACCTAAATACACTGTCATTCGAGCTGCGACCAATTTTCCTCTTGGAAAAATGTTGCAGTTTTTTAATTTTACGCCCCTAATATAGAATATACTTGCTGTTAATTTTGTAGTTTTACGTTCGAATCCCGGCTGTACGTATCTTGTAGGCATAACTTGTCTACGAATATAACGAAGCAGACCCAATTTGATGATGTTTGATATTGTATAAAAACATTTTTTCCCTTAGTTTCTTTCATTTTTCTCTGAACTCTTTAGTTTCTAAGGCATATGTTGGTGTGACCTTCAGGCTGTTCAACTATTACGTAAGCAGATTTACTGCAATTTATCCCCCCTCCTTCCTCTTGTCAGCAAAAAAGCGATGCTCTCAAAAATTATAGAAAATAAATGTATTAATTTTTTGTCGATATCCTCGGAAATGCATTTCGTAAAAAAGTTAATTACTATTGACGTAATCGCCAAATAAGAATATCAAAAAATCCGCAGCCCTCCTCCCCCCATAACCTATAGTCCCTACGTGGCTTTTTGGTTTAAGCATAAAAAATGAACGTTTTTTAGGGCAGTTTTAGCCGCTCACTACCACTTTGTCAAACCAGCTACCCACTGACGTACCAATTTCCGAACCAATTCGACTATGGGTCCATCAAGAAAAATGTGTACCAATTCTTCTCCGCTATTGCAAGCTTCTGGCAATGAGTGACCATGTGTATTGTGAGCCTCCTATTCGTTAGTTATATAAAAATCATTTTTATATAAGCCATTAAATTATCTATAATTTAATTAAGCACAGTTAAAGTTCTCCAGTTGTATAATAATCTACAATTAAAGATAATAACAACTTTGAGTCGGCTGATACCTTCCATTTGCCTCAAGGGGTTTCCAGATTGACAACGGTACGTTGAAATTACCTTAGTTATAGAACCCGTAAGAGAGGTGCTTGCTGGGGAGTTGGCATATAGAATGATGCACAGATAAAAGGTGGACTTTAAAGACAACTAAATGGAAAGGACAAAGGGAAGCGGGAGAAGAGGGTGCTCCAAAAAAGGTGGATAGAAGAAATAGAAGCGAGAGCAGGAAGCGAATGGAGAAAGAAAGCCATGGACAGCGATATTTGGAAAAAGCTGGAAGACTACCCGTGAAGGGGTTCCTATCAACGGTACTAAATAAAACTAGGATTTACGGATAACAAGACCACAGCCCAAACACAAAGTAAAATGCGACTAAATTTTCAACTAAGGTTTCAATTGTTTAAAATATAAAGAGTTACAGATATTTTTATCTAGACAATAGCGTAAAATTTACATGAAAAAACTATAAGAATAATTTACATGCATATAATTTTTCAATTTCACTTAATCTAGACTTGTGGCTCGGAACATTGAGCATGGCATTACTTTTCCACGTGTCTTAATAATTATTCTTTGTTATGTGAAACTAATTGTGATAAAGAATTGTCTTAAAGTATTTTGTATGTCTGTTTTTACCTCTTAATATTTTATTGTACAGTTGACAGAGTCAGACAGTTCTATTAACTTCTTGGTATTTTCTGCATGAGACCGTCCATCCCTGTTTCTGTGATATTTATGATAGAAAAATAAATATATATTTTTTATACCTCGGAAAAAGAATTAGTCTAGCTATTCAAAGGGGAACGCTGCTAGTATCTTCGGAACCTTGCTTAAAGGGACTCTTTTTAATAATATATTTTAGTTATTAAAGTTTAGTTATTGTTTTTATTGTTCTTTTTTTGTATTTATAAGATAGCGTAAAAAGTGCTTTTTAATGATTGCAATGTTATATAATGGATTTTCACACAAAGAAGTCATCATGTTTTGTCATGTAAATATTATACTTAAACACTTTTTTAACGGATTGAAGTTATTATTATTATAAACTTGTAATTATTTTACATAATTTTAAATTTTTCCCGACGTTGCGCGTGCTTTACAGCGTGCGTGGTCACGGTGACTGAAGACAAAAGGTGTTGACTGTTGAATGTCAAAAAGTATCACAGCTGTAGAAAAAGTTATATTACTGTAATTATTTCCCCAAAAATTTTGTAAAATAATTACAAGTTTATAATAATACATAGCTTTAATCAGTTAAAAAAGTATTTTCTTTAAATGTGTAAAAATTATGTTAATAAAAAACAATACTAAATATTATACTGTTTGGTAACAGGCTTTATTTATAGGAATTAGCACTTTATTCCTGCTGTATCTAATTACTGTGTTTTGGAGGTTTTCGTAAGGTCTAACAATTTTTTTATTACTATTAAAGTCAGCGAGGCGTGTCTGTACAGCAAATTGGTAGCATTTTTTCTATACAATGTATGAGTGCCTTTATACACGAACCATATACCGAAATCTGGGGCCAAGATGTAGCGCCACTATTTTCTGTCTAATCAGTACTACTGACCAGGATGGCTGATCGAAGCAATGAGTTATGTAAATAACTCGAGTTTAATATAAAATATATTATGTACTCGTGTAAAGTTAGGTACATTGTAACCCCATGTACAGGGCTAGACCTTAACATTATCTATATAACTTAGCGATAACTCTCTGTATGTTAGACACAGACTAATCACAAAATTCCTAATAGAAAACACATCAAGAATATAGAAATTC
The DNA here is from genome assembly GCA_905332375.1 of Pieris macdunnoughi. NCBI lineage: Eukaryota > Metazoa > Arthropoda > Insecta > Lepidoptera > Pieridae > Pieris > Pieris macdunnoughi. The sequence goes on from CAJOBZ010000026.1 coordinate 1,586,901, forward strand.
GCCGCAAAGAACAATTGTTGTACCGCAAGGAGCTTTGCCCGTGCCCATGTTGTTCGCTTTTGCAGTCTTCCTATTTATTACAAAAACTAGACAGGTCAGAATTTGCAAAAATTGCCTATTAGAAATCTAGAATATTACTTGATAGAAAAACCTTATCTCCCTAAATATAGAAGGCGTTCCTGGAGGCCATTTTAAATTTGATAATTTTCATATGGTCTCTTCCCGTTAGTTTATTAATTATACTAATTACATGGTACATGAATCGCAGAAATTATCCTACAAAAATGTCATTATTTTCGCTAATGTAGCAATTATTTTTAATTTACTAAGTTTTATGACCCGTGCACGTGTTTAACAGTATTAAAAGTATATATTTACTTGTATAATATCTTCTTTGAAACCTTAGCCTCATGGCTCATTAATACTAGTAATAGTTTCGAAATTATAAATCATCCATCTTTCATTCCATTTGTACCTCCTTTAAGAATAACGAGTTTTGGCCAAAACTCAGATATCCAGATTGAGCATTCTGATAAACGAGCTAGGTCTGGATATCCATAGTTGCTCCCCTCACATTTTAAAATCGATTTTCGTTTAGTTAAATAATTGCATTATCTCTTCGTGTCATGTTTGCCTATAATAAGTGCTTGTCACATTAAAAATTGTGGTTTTACTATTAATGTAAAACCGGCACACACATAATATATATTATATAATACTAGTGGACCCCACAGACGTTGTCCTGCATGATATTTAAAGCGATTAGGATATTAAGCAAAGTATGAAAGTACCGACTGCAGTGCCATCTGCCGGGCTGATTTGTGAATCTAAACCATTCCCAGATCCCCTTGAACACACACAAAAAATTTCATCAAAATCGGTCCAGTCGTTTGAGAGGAGTTCAGTCACATACACACGCACAGAAGAAATATATATATTAAGATATGTGTAGCTGTGGCAAGCTTTATCAATAAAAAAATGGTGTCTTCACAGTTTAGGATAACTGTAAGAGATTCAGACACGAAACGCATACTGACGTACGTCAAAAATGTACTGGATTTTGACATAGACGGTTCATAGTTCGCACTAAGTCTCCGAATCACTCTAAGGTATGAAGAGAAAGAACGAATAGGTATTGCAATACAGGGAGGAAATGCCAGCATTAAAGGTACTCTGCCACAGGGACCAAACTTTTTAAATTTCGTTTTTTATTATTGCTAACATATGGATCTCAAACTTGGGCGCCCACTAAAGCGCATTAACAAAACTACAGGTGTGTCAAAGATGGAACAATGATATGAGAATGAGAAGAAAAGAATAGATAAAATAAAGAATACATCTTTAAGAAGAACAACTAAGGTAGCAGATGTTGTAAAAAAATTAATTAACTTAAGTGAATTGGCGGGGCACATGGCAGGAACAGAAGAGTGGAGAAAGAAAGTACTTAACTGGGGCCCAAGGTACAATAAACGAAAAAAGGGAAGACAACTTAGAAGGTGGATAGACCAAATTAAAGAAACAGGTGGTACAAGGCAAAGAGTGGCACAGTGCAGAGAGGAATGGCGGGATTTGTAGGAGGCCTTTGCCAAAATAGGGCACACAGATCTAAAAAGAATGAGACAGAACTACAAATGTGTTAAGTGTAAAAGTATCTGAAATAAAAGGCTATCATTATTATTATTATGAATCTTATCAGTGTTAGCCTAGTGGCTTCAGCTTGCTATATTCGTCCCTGAAGTCGTAGATTCGAGCCCCGGCTGTCCACCAATGTACTTTCTATGTGCACATTTAACACACGCTCTAACGGTGAAGGAAAACATCGTGAGGAAACCAGCTTTAGACCCAGAAGTTGACAGCGTGTGTCAGGCACAGGAGGCTGATCACCTAATTGCCCATTACATTGACAAATGATCGTGAAACAGATACATAAATCTGAGGCATAGACCTAAAAAGGTTGTAGCGAACTGATTTTTAATTTTATTTATTATAATTATTATTACTATGTAGATGAAGAATATATCTTTATATATATAATTCTTCTGTGAGTGTGTATGTCACTGAACTTCTCTCAAACGACTGGACCGATTTTGATGAAATTTTTTGTGTGTGTTCAAGGGGATCTGGGAATGGTTTAGATTCAATTCAGCCCGGCAGATGGCACTGCAGTCGGTACTTTCATACTTTGCTTAATATCCTAATCGCTTTAAATATCATGCAGGACAACGTCTGTGGGGTCCACTAGTCACGACATTACATGAAAACGGCTTGACCGATTTGTCTGATTTTTTTATATAATATTCCTTGAAGTACGAGGATGGTTCTTACGGAGAGAAAAATTTAAAAAATTGAGTGAAAAAGTGTAAAAACAACACTTTTCTATATTCCCATACAAAATATTCGTAATAATACTTAAAAGTCAATTTGAACTTTAATACCATATCATAAAGTTCGTGTTAGTGGAGGGGTTCCGGGAAGGTAAATTTTTATTTTTTGACATAATTTATTTGTTGTCTTATCAACTTTCTTTTTTTATCTTACTTGCTAGACCGGTGTCCCGAATAGCAGAATAAGTATTTAAAAAAAATAAAGAATCGACTGTTAGGCGGTACGATGTTCGCCAGGCCAGCTAGTTGTATATATAAAGGAATAATGTATATTTTGTATTGAATTTAATCACGCAAATAACGGCACGAATTTAATCCCTTTTGAATTGCGGTATTTATTTTATTCGTGTCAATCCATCAAGGGATTGCTTAGAGAAAGTGATTTTCGAAACTCCCAAAGGTATGGGGCGTATTCTCATGGGTTATAATTCTAAAGAGACCTATCGTATAATTAATAGGCCTTTAAGCGTTTTATTTCTATCAAGTCTTTAACTAATCTTCTTTTTGATAATTTTCTTCTGCCTCGTAGTTAGCTACTACTTATATACAGGATGGCCAAAAAGTCGTGGATCAAACGCAAATAGGTGATAGATGAGGTCATCAGCTGCAAAAAATTGTTCTACGGGAGGTCTCTAAGCTCAACCCCTGCAGAGTTATGATTTATTTTGCGTTTTATAAGAAAATTGACTTTTTTTACTAATTCTTATTAAAATTCGAAAAAATCTACATCCTGTATCTTTGATCCACGACTTTTCACCACCCTGTATATATATTAATTGTGACTCAATTTACCTTTGGATTAGCTTATATATATATATATACAGTCAAACCTGGATAAGCGAGAGTTCAAGGGAGCACAATCTCATTCTCGCTTATAGAGGTTTCTCGCTAGCCCAAATTTCTCGCTAACCCAAATTTCTCGCTAATGCAGGTACATGGATAGCGTTTCTCTCTTATAGGGGTACGCAGCAATTACAAGTCACAGCAAGTACCAATGTAGCAAATATGTAATATGATAAAATTATGTGCATAATGTGCACAACATTATGATGTACATATATATTTTATTTTGAACTTATTTACACTTTAAAAAATCCTGAATGAATAAAAAATGACAAATTTGTAATTTGTTACTGTATGTGTGTATGTTTATTGTAGCTATAGTTCCTCCTAAATAATAAAAATAAATTAAAGCTCGACTGTCGCTTATAGAGGTATAGATAAGTAGCAGTCTCACTTACGGAGGTCCATGAGGGAAAAACGACTCTCTTTTACAGAGGTTTCTGATTCTCGATAATAGAGGTTTTGGGAGCTTAAAATGACGAATCCCGGCTATTACTCTCACTTATCCAGGTCTCACTTACCCAGGTTTGACTGTATATATATATATATATATATATATGATTTTGTATAAGGTAGTGAAATGTAAATAAATAAATAATAGTTTTACAGTAAATTAAAACGACAACTCAGTCGACGGTAAATCTGTCCATCTACTTTGACATACCGAGGTGTAATGTTGTATATAACATCGCAAATATATTTTATACATATAATAAAAAAAACATCAAATTATATTCTTTATTTATTTTTGAACTTGTATGTCGCTGTCCTAGCTTTACTAAATTATAAATACACGTACATACTACAGTTATAAAAACGCGAGCCTTGGTTGAAATGTGAAGGTAAATCAAATCGCCTCTTAGTCTGCCATTATACAGTATGCGTGCACGCATTAACAAGACACGACCAAGGTCTGTGACTTAAATTACTAACACATCTAACCAATTGGTACGCAAATCCATCAACTAATACCCGTTTTGACGGATCCGGGTGATCACTATAGTTAATAACAAATTAAAATCTGCCCTCGCGGCAAAGCAAATCATAGTTAAAAGGTAAAAAACCGCCTTCACCACTTGGGAAGGCGGGGTAAATATTTATTATTTTTTTAAGTGAAACTTCTTCGTGCATGAGGGTAAAATTTTTAAAAAACGTCACGAAGATGTGCAGCGTTTTTGTCGAAGAAAAGGGAGAGAGCGATTGAGTGAGAGTGAGAAGGGTGATTACCTTACAGAAATTATATTTTTAAAATATAAATTTCGTAAAGAGAATTTATGAAATATTAGTATTTTATGTTTTATGCAAAATAATTTATTGAAATCTCAAAGGACGATTTGTAAATTAAAATGCCACGAGTTTTTATCATCGAAGAAATACATTAAATTTATAATTTGTATTAATTTTCGACACTTTTAATATTTTAATGACAATTAAATTCATTAAATTCCTAACACATCTTCTTTTTTCCCTCACTGTAAGTCTCGGAAATCAAAAGTTTTAGATTTGTATAAATATGTACAAGAGTTAAAAATTAGTTTGCCAAAGAAGTTTTTTTTTCGGCAACACCGATGCGCGATTTCGGAGATGTGTTTCCTCCTTTCTCGGCATTTGTAGCCGTTGTCAGAATGAGATTTAAATTCCACATTAGAGAACAGTCAGCTCATCCAACTCGGTGATCTGGAGAGATATGGAAATCCGAATCCTTTAATAATAACCGAATCAATTCGACTTAGGGTCGATGAAGAGAGAGCGTACCAATTCTTTCTCTACTCGCCCTCTGTCATTGAGAGTGTCCATGGGCACATCACTTAACATCAGGTGAGCCTCCTGCCCGTTTGCCAATAAAACAAAATCTCGTCAGAGACATCACTCTAAGACGGTGTCTGCCCAATAAGGACATTAATAATTATAAATAAAATATATTTTAAAAATATTTTCTTAACACATTTAAAATATATTTATTAAAAAAGCGAAACACGAATTCTAAGTGGACCATTAACAGAACAGCACATTTGAATGTAAATAGTGATCGCAAACGCTCACCTATTTGCATTTCCCCGTCAGCATGCTAAGTAGATTCTATTTTTAACCAGCTAAAGGGGGTATTTTTCATTTGGCTTTAAGAAAACTTCTCAGGACGACGAGGACTGTGCCAGTAAGCACATGTTAGCAACGGGAGAAGTGATTGAGAGAGAAGAAGAAGAGAAGGGAGAAGTTTGTGTCAACGGAACTTTTAGAGTAGAGAGTCCCGTCACCCAAATAGCGAACTTTCAGTCGATCTTTCGACAAAATCGAAATTTTCATATGTACATCTATTGTTTCTATGAGGAATAACTTTCCAGAACTGTTTGCAATCCTGAATAGCGCCTCAGATTGTGGGGGGGTGTATTTTCCCAAACGGCATATCGCTTCTAATCTATGAATAGTACCAAAAATTGGTAATCTACATCATTTCTCTATAAAATGCCAAAATAATGCGCTTCAGATTTCACTTGAAAATTGAGCACCGCTCTATGGTTGTTCGCTATTTTAGATGAAGATGCGCGATCCACCAACAACTCCCAAGAATAATATTATGTGTGTGAATAGGTGAGTAGTATTTATGATTTTAATATTGCTGTCTTATTCATTTCTCGCTTTCTCTCAAAGCGGTGAAGACTTCTTCAAGCCATATCGTAGTGAGCTTGCCCTATAGCTTTGAGATAATCCCACTACCTTGAATTATACACGTAGGGCTCTGTCCAGAACCTTAGGCCTCTTAGTGCAGACATTATATATTCACTATTAATGTGTTCGTGTATATCTATAGGGCTTAGGGATCTCTAGGGTTGTTAGGTCTCGCCCTCTCATATATTTAGTTATTTCGTGCAGTTTTCTAATACATGCGGTTTCACTGGCTGGCAAGAAGATTCAGCAAGCATTTCAGATCCAAAATGTTTTAACAGCTCAACGAGTCATAAACAACGAGTATCGGAATAGCAAGTGTAGATCTGTGGTCGTTTTAAAATTATTGTTTATCAGACACAACTTCTGAAAACGTTTATTGATGAGATATCCGAGACTACCAAAATTCCTTGAAAACGTCGGATAATGAATTATCAAATAGATTATTATAGATAGAAGACATTTTAGCAAAAACAAATGATAAGGGTACTCGTGTATTCTTATCTGCGTTTTTAAGTCTCGACTGTCTACTTGTTATGTGAATTTGTTAATAATACATTGTTTTTATTATTTACAATATTATGATGAATAAGGAAAGCTATTATTATTAATTATTTTAGTTATATAAAACTGGCGCAACATCAGCTAATGGGACAAGGGGCACAAATGCGAAAAACTTTAACCGGTATCGAATCAATAGTACCAGGGACCCAGAAGTACCGCGCATATTACACCAAGGAAATGACCGTACTTCATACAAATATGTTACCTCACTTTCAAGACCAATTAAAATTATTAAGCCCGTTTCGGAATGCACGCTCATAATACTAAAGTCGTGTATAGTATGTCATTGATTAAATAACACGTGGTATTTTTCTACATACTCGTATATGAGTCAACACGAAGATTCATTACGGAATAATACGCAATTTCTTTAACATTTGTTCATCCACGAAACTACTTAGCCCAGTGTTACACTGTGTTTACTGTTTATTTTAATATAAAGCTAGCCTAATCACAAAAGATGTCCATAATTACACAGTACGCATACTCTAATGATGCAACGATATTGCGTGCGATTTGACGAGGGTGTGGTTTACACAAGGTATCAATTTCGACAAGAAATTAGTACGCGGTACGTCAGTTCTATACGATTTCATTTAATCATAAAATTAGACTCATTCATTGGTATTTGTTTGAGCTGTGAGACAGCTTAAACAATGCAATTGAGATTAGGTTTTTATTGAAATGAATAAATAATAATAAAAGCGAAAGATTATTTAAATCTGACAAGTTTGGTGTCCAATGATTGAGGTTTGTTGTTTAAAATAACTCTACTAAACAAATTCGCTTTGCCTTGTTCTGCAGTCTATGGAGTGAATATTCTTTGTCTCTGGCTACCTCTAACTATTATATATAAACATAAATTATCTATAGAATTTAATTGAGTGCGCCCAATGCCAACGCTAATACAACTTTTAAGTCTTGTGATATACTTAAAAAAACGTAAATTTGTTATCTTTTTTAATGCGTAGTTTTTAATGTTAAAATATATATATTATTTTATAAAGTCCTTGACTTATCAGTCGAGTATGTACTTACATTTTATTCGCAAAATTGACGTGCCCTCGTTTTATCGGAGACAGACGCTGTGACGTCAATCAGCCGTTTTATGCATAATCTCGTATCATACACGACAAATTCTAATAAGATACCAATTAGAATGAAGTATTCAATACGTGTGACAAAGAATGAGGAACGAAACCGTAATAATAACGTAATAATAGCTAGTAGAAAATCGATGATATCAAGGTCGTTTTACCTGCTTTCTTTTGATCGGTAGTTGTTTCACCAGAGGGTGCGATGGTACAGCGTGCGTTTCCCTCGGATCCCTCGTGGATATATCGTCCAACAAAGCTTCACACTTCTCCTTGTCCCGTTCATCATCCGACACCAGAAGGAACCGCCTCCATCTCGCCGAATCGAATCCCCAATGGCACGTGCGATGCTCGGTCGTGTGAGTATGGCACACGAACCGACGCGGAACATAGATCCCGCGACATTCCACACACTGCACTAGTCCTAGTTCTGGCGCGCAAACACCTCGCGCACCCCCGAAACACTCATGATACACCCGAAATCCAGGCAACTTTTTGGCTGCCGCCGCCGGGGCGTGCAATAGAGCCGCGCAAAGCCGCTCCGCATCTGTCTGAGTTATCAAACCGCAAGACGGAGCCGTCCTGGGCAGCACACCGGTCGACTTCAACTCGTGTAATTGCTCTGGCGTGCACCGCGAACAGTATATTTGTAAGTCATCACACACGCGATTGATCTGTTCCAAACTAAAGTCCGTCAGAACCGAGGTCAGAATCTGCGGGAGGCAGAGTCGACGTTCGCCACCGACACTGAAGCAAGATATCGGCTCTCCTTCGAGAGCAGTCTCGCCGCGTTCGCCTAGCACTGGATCGGCGGCAAGGAGAATGGGCGGCGCTACTCGAGGCAGCGGTGGCGGCGGCGCCGACGGCGGACCTGCGCGCCCCACGCCGGGGCCGTGGAGGCTCCGCGGTGCACTGGCTTGATAGGTTCTTAGCACCGAACTGATATGAGGCGTCACAATATCCATGGTCGCGAGCTACGCCCGACTAGCGCGCGAACGGCCGCGCGTACGCGAGACGCCTCGACAGCGGTCGGAGCATGTCTGCGACGGATCGCGCCGCGCCCGCCTTCCCCGCGCCTGCTCCGCCGCCCCGTCGACAGATCCGTGCAAAAATAAGCGACGAACTCATCACTGGGCTGACATTTTCCTATCCGATTATCAACTAATCAATAAAATACAGGTGACGGGACGAATATGGCGCGTTATATCTATGCGTAAAGGCGTGGATTCCGAGCGGTCACAGTCAAAGCAGCAGACGGATGGCTCGGCTACTGGAGAGTCTAGCCGGCGCCCCACACCCCGCGCCCCGCATCGCCGCGACGGGTCACGTGACCGACCTTCCCGTCAAAATATCCAGAATGGCGTTGCGAGTCGGCGCTACGTATTTCACATAGAATAGCTACAACAGATACCCTAGATGGTAAACTAATAAGAATGTTTTTTTAATTAGGGTGATTTTCTTATAAGTTTTTGGAAACTAACGGTTCAAGAAATTAAAATAGGATATAAAGATGACTATATAATAACGTGATAAACATTGTAAAATTAGAAAATATTAATGTTATTAATTTACTTAATTCACATTTGATGATGATATTGTAAAAGTAAAAGTTAAAATTATTTATTAATTTAGGTAACACTTACGAACCTCCATTAAGAAATACGTATTAAATACTAAATGCTTCTAATTTTACATTTACTGCCAGTTCTCAAATCAAGGGCGTAGAACGGACGAAAAGAACTGGCAATAAGCACTACGTCCCTCTTTTAAATCGCCAAGATTTTTGTTTTACACATTGTTTGTAAGGAGCTGTAAACATTACACCATGTTCCACATGACATCTTAAGTAATCAATAGTTAATTATTAAACTTTGAAAAGAATTTAAAAATATCGTTGCTTTATGAAAAATTACGGGATATTATTTCATATTCTATTTGTTCATTATTTTTATGTGGCTTATTGATCAACATCTGGAAGTCAGATTTTCAATATTCTCGTTATTAAAATTATATAATAGTTAAATAATAGTAAAAATAATAATTAAAAACAAAGATTTGTCCTCTATCAGCAGTAGGCATGGTGAAATAGGAGCACACACTTACATTGTCGTGGGAACAAACGCAAAAAACTACCATGAAACTGTAAAATTCAACTAATACATAAAAACTAATTCTAACTCAAAACTTCTTAGAGCTAGGAATAAGTAGGTTTTGAATGGAATCTATTCGTGAATGTCTGTTTTGTTTATCTTTGATTGCGCGACACGCGCGGGGTATGAGATTTGAGGTGCGGGGGGAATTTGGTGCGGGACGCGGGGCAAGGGCAGCCGTGTCTAGAGCGACCGCTCACAGCTCCGTGAAAACTGTTTTTATCATTATCCAATATTGAACCAAAATCAAACATATTACAGTCGAATAGAGGCTACTTTTGCATGCAGGTTATATTGTTGTGAATGTCATTAGAATCACCAGTCCATTGAAGTGTGTACCAACGCTTATATCATTGAAATAGGGTCGGATATTGCGTGTTCGAATAAACAAAGCGTTTTGTAATCGCGACCGCCTGCAGAGTGGAGCTATTTTGTACAGTACTGAGTTGTTGATGTTTTGCGTCATAGTATTTTGTATGGACTTAATTAAAGAAACTAAAGAATGCTATTCATTGTAAACATTTTTTAACAAGTAGAGTAAACAATGGTACGCTAGGTAGGTATTCAAATACTAAATATTTCTTGGCAATTTTTTTAAAGACTGCAATTAAAACGCTTGAATTCATATTACTAATATATTTCTCTTAATTAAACTTTAAGCGACGATCAGAAATAAAAGTAAAATTACCCCCTTAAATTAAATTCTTTTTCTACTTGTCTTGGCCCTCTAGTTCGCTTTAAAATTAAAAGTACCTAGTGAATTGACCTTATAGTGTTAAACTTAATGCCTAGATGGCAGTAAACTATAGTGTGAAAATAAAAATTGAATATTCTGTAGCTGTTATATGACATATGTCATAAGTATTGAGCTTAGTTTTGTCAAATTTCAACGTCATTCGTTGCTTCTAGTTTTCGGTTTTTATATTGTCAAAATTAATTTATACACTTTCGCCCGTATTTGCAAATTAAGTTTTTTGTTATTACTCGATACATATTGAATGTTATGTCGTCGAGACTGGAATAGTCGTGAGAGCTTATCTGCAATAAAACTAAATCAAAATAAACTCGGCAGGCATTCGGCTTCGAGCCTTCAAGTAAGTCAATACGTGACGACTCCCTCATAATCTTCTAAAAATCTTTTGTCGATGTTCTTAGCTCGAACAAAAATATTGATTCTGCATTGATTTTAGATTTACATGGATCCTTGGGGTTGTAAAATTAGTATATCAGAAGTTCCAGCAGAATTTGAAGATAATTTCAAGCCTGAACAGAAGTTTGATAAATTGACTGATTCTGCCGAGTACCTCGCCGTCCTCGGTAGGTTAATTATCCGATGTTTATATATTTCTCATTATCTATAATTTTTATCACGTTTAATTGGTTTCATGTGAGGGGCAATTATTATCTTACGATATGTACCCTTTGTTTCATTATACTTCTTTTTTGTTTTTTTCTTTAAGTGCTTCGCATGTGTTTTTTGCAAGCAATTTTTCATTTAAAATATATTTTTACAGAAAGAAAACTAAAAGCCCTAAGAAAGAAAAATAAAGTAGTTGAAGACCTAGCTGCTTACAGAGCTGACTGCCTTGATCGTCTCCTAAGAGAAGGTTGCGATCTTGACCCTGTCATTGGTGATACTGACTCTGAGAAACTCATCCAAGAATAAACTAACAGTAAGTAATCATGGCATCATCATCATCTAACATTGATCTAACAGGACCCACCTTCTGCATTGTGACTGGGTCTTCACAAGGCATTGGAAAAGTTATTGCTATTGAGTTTTCAAAATTATTTGGCCCAAATTCTGTGTTGTTGCTTTTGGCACGTAAAACAGAAGAATTAGCTCAAACCGCAAAACTCTGTGAATCTGATAATGTTAAAGTTATCTACAAATCCATCGATTTATCTGTGGCTACTGAACAGGAGATGTGTGATATAATTAACCAGGCATTGAGTGGCCACAAAGTGACGGATTTCACCGCCAATATAATCTTCCATAATGTTGGATCTCTGGGCAACATGTCCATTAAAACATCTTGTATAGAAAATGTTAATGAGATGAGGTCATATTATGACTTGAATGTCTTTAAAGTGATATCATTGAACACTCAGTTTTTGAAACTGTTTGAAGAAGTTGAGGACAGGATTATCATTGTCAATATTACTTCCCTGTGTGCTGTTAAACCAATGAGCGGCATGGCATATTATTGTAGTGGCAAAGCTGCTCGTGAAATGTACTTTAGGGTCCTTGCAGAAGAGAAAAAGGACATGATAGTACTTAATTACTCCCCTGGGCCAGTGGAAACCACTATGATTGATGTTGTCATTGATAAGACTGTTAATGAGAATCTCCGTGACGTATTCACTACCTTCAAAAAACAAGGTACTCTGTTAAAAGCTGAAACAACAGTTAGAAAATGTATCAAAGTCTTAGTTGCTGGTAAATTTAAGTCGGGAGATCATGTTGATTTCTTTGATGATGAATAGATTCCAATTATATACTCAATATGTGTGTGTGTAGCTTTATTCTATCTATGTGGTATTGTGATCTTATATTATATCTTATTGTATTATAGGTACATAGGTATGTTTTAACTTGATGCTATCTAATATGCTTACATGTTTCATGTATTGTGGAATTGTATTTCCGTACTCAAATTGCAGTATCCTATTAACTCTTATTGTATTTAATATATTATTATGTATGAATGCAATTCATAATAATAAACGCTTAATGTTGAACGTTTTTTTACTTACCCTATAATTTCTAGTTCAAATGAGTTACATTCATATTCGCTTTATTACTTTTCAAAGATGAAAAAAACAAAACGCATGACGCAAATAATTATTACACAACATCATGAAATAAAAGTAATTAGTGGAAAAAATAATCATCTTTAAATGTTAATAACAATTTTAATTAAGTAAAGCGTGTTTAACAACGACATTTCGTTCATTTAATTTTTAAAGTTATCGTCAGGTGAGGTTTGCAGTTCCGATTTTTTTGTTAGGTTATTTTTTAACAATTATTGTTCAACCATTAAACTGGTATTTAATTAAAGATTAATCTAAACCTAAATTATGCTGCAAACATGTTTTAGTCGATAAATTAATTAAACGAAACTTTACACACATCACTGCCCATGAAAATAACCAATTCTTTTACGCAATAAGATCGATACCACAGTTATTTTTACATAATCAGACTAGTTAACAATTCGCTTTTCCTCAGGCTCTTTTTGCCGTTCACCACCACTATGTGGAATCAGATGACGAGGTATTTACGAATTAATTCGACTTAAGGTCCATCAAAAAAAGAGTGTACCCATTTTCGAAAGGTTGGCAACGCACTCATGTACATTGTATGGATTACGGGCAATGCGAGTCTCCTGCCCGTTTGCCCTTCAACATTTATTATATGGTGTCGTATAAAAGTCTTCCTTGAGAAATGGCCTGTACATTTTGATTTAAGAGACCAAAATATAGATTAAATTAAAACTACGATCTTATTATATTTTTATCTTGGTACGTCTGATGCGAACCTATTAGTATAAGATCCCGATATACAACGACCTTCACCGAGATGCTTATTTAATGAAACGTATTTTATATTTAATTTAATATGTCAATAAATATAATCCATATATATGGGTTGCCTAGCAAATTTCAGTCCAGAGTATGATTAATTAATATTTAAAAAAAAAAATATTTTTTTATAATTTGCATGTAGTAAATTTTTTTAATTTTTTTCAATCAATATTTTTAATCAGGGTAGTATTATATATGTATCACTATAACTTTCCTTTTTACTAAAGATGTATAATATATACTTTAGTGTCACATAAAAAATATACACATAAATAATTAATTGATTAAAAACAACCTAACGTTTGCATATTCTATGGGCCTCATACTTTCGATTGGTATAGAATTTATCTAATAATCATACCGGTGAAATGTTTAAAAAAAATATATTTTTTTATATTAATTAAAATACTCTGGACTGAAATTTGCTAGGCAACCCATATGGATTATATTTATTGACATATTAAATTAAATATAAAATACGTTTCATTAAATAAGCATCTCGGTGAAGGTCGTTTTATATCGGGATCTTAGACCATATTCCCGATACAAGTGTATAGTGGCATGTCCTAGCTTCGCACCGCTGGACATTTATCGCTTTATTCTTTCTAAATATAAGCTTTTACTCAGTGGTGCACACATCCAATAGTGAATATATAAAGTAGTATATAATATATATAGTAGTAGTATATCTCCAATTTTTTTATATCGTTGTTTATGACTTGTATGTAAGTAATACTAGGTAGGTAAGTACCAATAATATTACATGTATGATGTAAATGATATTGTCTCAGTTCCCAGTGGGTCCCAATGAATTACATTAGGGGTCCAAAGCCATGCGCCTCCTTAATATTTGTTGAGGACTACATACAACTCTTATAGATCGATAGAAAAAAGGTTACGTTAAACTTTAAAGCCATAAATTTGTACCTTCTTTCAGTGATTTCACAAATCATGATGTTTTAATTAATTTCTATAGCGTTAAAGAGCATGCACCATCATATTAATGGATGGTACACCATTGCCGAGTGATGAAAATATATAGAAAACAATTTGGAGCCGTTTTAAGGTTCGGATTCGACAAGTCTAACCAAAAAACAATTATTCTTAACATATATCGAAAGATGGAATACATAATATATACAAAAAAACATGTGTGTCTACTTATGAATACGCGTTAGAAGTTATACTTCTTTGGCGTAACAAGATAAAATCTTTTTAAATTTTTTATCATTCGCCTTATTCTACGTTTGTAGAAAATACGACAATAACAATAGAAAAAAGGTATTTAATACATTAAAGGTTTTATTATAACGCATTATTTAGTTAAATAAAGTTTATTTAAATATCACAAAAAAATATTGCTACATAATTAAAGAAATAGCCATTTTTTTTATGTTGACTATGCTAACTTCAGGGTGTCGGATTTTTGACAAGGCGTGCGCGCGCATCGTAAAAATTCTCGTCATTTTTCCCTAACGCGCTAAAAAAAGTATAACCTCAACAAAAACATTTACGAGAGGAAACCTATCAATGTACTTCATGAAAACCCAAATTTAATCATTCAGTATTAACATTCTTATTTACGATATGATATCATATCCGTCTCTTTATAGGTCTGCAATGAATGTCTTAGTTAACCGAATCCAAGAGTTGTTCATATTTTCACACGTAAATAAGTTCGACTTCGCCTCAACAGGGAAATAATTTCAGTTCACATAACTGTGGGTAAGATACACCTATTGCCATAATGATATAACCTCACTCTACTTTCAAGCCCTTGATACAGTGCGTTTGTGAAAGTAGCCTAAGCGATAAATTGTGCAATAGTAATATAATCTAGATATAGATAAAAATTAAACTACAAGCTATTAGTTATCTGTGTACTCTATCGGACTGTACTTGTTTATGGCGGTAGATTTTTGAGTTATAAACAACATTTTCTGTGTTATAACAGTGATTACATCCAACAAATCGCACAATTTTAGTTTGACCAGGTAAACATTCCAATTCCTATTTATAACTTAGAGTCTACGTCACTATGCTTAGTTTATACGAAGTGCTGGGTTTTGCCCAGGAACAATATAAGTTGCCAACGACTTGGAACAGCGTCATCACGATGAAGAATGCGCCGTCTCTGTGGTTATACATTTGACCTTCACCGTGAGGTTTTTGTACTTATTTATTTATTTTATAAAAAAATAATGTGACAAATATACATATAGATAAGTGAAGTTAGGGCAACGGCCTTCGGACTATTTTGAATAGTTTTTGGAAGTGGCAATAATAATATTTAATTGTTATAACTTAATATTTAACATGTGTTTCAGGTTCCTGATGTAGTGAAAACTGTTTTTCGGGAGCCTGTGTCATTTATTTATTTTTATTTTTTTAGACAATTCACACCAATTGACCTAGTCCTATGCTCAACTGGTGAAGCTTGTGTTATGGGTACTAGGCAACGGATATACATACATATTATAGATATATAGACATATAAATACATATTATAGATTGATAGACATATAAATACATATTTAAACACCCAAGACCTAAGCACAACACCAAATGCTCATCACATCGGTGTTCGTCTCAGCCGGGGATCGAACCCGGGACCCATGGATTCGCAGTCAGGGGTACAAACCACTAGACCAATGAGTCGTCGCGTATTTATAGTGCAGCAATAAATTTTTTTATTGAAATTATGTTACAAAAAAAAAACAATTTAAATAAGTTACATCTTATAAAAAATACCTATAGTGATATTCATTATATTTACGCCTTTCGTAGTGCGTGGCCGGCAGGCAGTGTGTGTCTATGGGCGGCGGTAAAACTAAAAATCAGATGATCCAGCCCGTTTCTTCTACACAAATGTGACCTTGCGTTAAGTCTGACTCCCGTGAGTCAAAAACGTATTGACGTTCATAAGTTTGCATAGTTAGCGATATGAATAAATTACATTTGATTTGAATATAGACTATATTATTGTATGAGCCAAGGCTGTATAGAGTATATTTTGCTCCCTCATCCGGCTCGAAGGACCAAAATGTACGGTTCCTAGGTAAAGGGTGCTTTAAATAATAGAGGATTTTAGTTTTACTCTTAATTAACCACTCGCGTACAATAATAGAATATAAGCGAAATAATTAAATGTTAATTGCTATGAAACGAATGCAAAGTAAGAAGAGACTACCTACGTCTGGCTATGCACTCAGGGCGTAAATCCGTCGATTTAGCAAATCGCCACGCTTATAAAACTAAGAAAGCCTGAGTGAGCAAAATCTACAAGTAAAGTTCTATCACGTTAGATGATTTATTTTCGCGTCCTTACGGCTCACGACCCTTTAACGTTATTACTATTTCGTTAATATGTAATTGTCAATTCGTAACTTGGTCAGATGTACGTAATAATGTTCGCACTTTAGCAAACCTAAAAACCTCGGCCAATGACGTCCTTATTTACGGGACGAATAATAATAACTGTTATTTGTAAAAACACATTTTATCCAACAATAAAAGAAAATATAATATTTTCAGCTATCCAATGACGGCCGGGCGGAAAAGTCTATTTCTTTTCCTCATGAATCTGGCCTGGAAATGCCGGTTCAGTATGCCGTTACTCCTCAGTGGTACGATGGCGTTATTGGGGCAGGCCTGGATGTTCCAGATTCGAGTCCAAACCGTACAAGAACTGAATGAGAATGAGGTTTCATAGTTATATAGTAGTTATCTTTGGTAATTGATAAATTTTAAAATAAACTATTCTTTATACCATCCGTTCATCTATTTAAAACAATGGCGCTGCAACTCACGGTCTTTGCCATAGATTTATGTGTGTATTGTGATTTATTTTTCTTAAAAGGCAAGTAGATCTGTGTCTGTCCTTCTGTGCCCGACACACACCGTCGACTTTTTGGGTCTAAGGCCGGTTTCCCTACAAGGTTTTCCTTCACCGTACGAATGTGCACATAGTCAGAAAAGTCCGTTGGAGCTGGGTTAGAAGCCACAACCTCATTTGTATGTACAGTCACAGGCACTAAGCCCAGGACTTCAAAAATCGAGATTTACAAATCGACGGGTAGTTTTAGTGTTAGTAGAGAATATTATACTTTGTAACTCAATGTATCACATATTGAATGGAATTGCTAGATTTAAATGAAAAATTTCTGATTTTTTACTCAAAACAATAATACTATGATACTAATCTTATATATTAAATATATCATGAAAGTCGAGGACCAAAAATGGAGCAAGTTTATGACCATTTGTAAGATAAATGTCACCATTGATGCATTTGGAGATTAAAAAACGTAAATAAATTTATTTAATTATTGAAGTTTGCCACATCACACAATACTATTTTTTTGGTAAAGTTTTACAAATAATAAACTTTTACAAATAAAACACTTCTTTGGTTTCGCGCTCAACGCCCGAGTTTTAGTAACTTACGAGTCGTTTACAGAAAGATCGACGACACGTATGCAACTTTATTTTTATTTACTTACTTCTAATAGTAAAATCTAATTAACGTGTCACAATGTTCGTTCCCATACTCCTTCGAAACGGCTCGACCGATTCTTATGAATTTTTTTATGCATATTCAGTAAGTCTGAGAATCGGCTATTATCTACCTTGCAAACCCCTAAGTGATAAGGGGTGACCCCAAAATTTTTTTTAAATTTAAATACATACAACCCTTTATTTTCACCTACCCTTTATTTCACCTACCCTCTATTTTTTTATTTGTTAGTTAAGAACTTATAACTTGAAGTCTGAGGTTTATATAGAGAAAAATCACAGAAAAACCTTGTCATTACGGAAAACCGAACATGACAACAAACAAACATAAGACTGTCATGAAAAGGTAGGCTAGGCAGTAAGGAGAAACGAATTTCCTGGGGGCAGCTGCGCATTTGGCTACCCTTGTCAACTGACTTGCACCAACCTTAGTTTTGTAAAGCGCGTGACTCTTAATAGGATCCTGGATTTCTACTCTGAACGTATACTATAAGATTTTCTATGTGTTAACACGTACGATGAGAGAATATCGTGGGGAAACCGGCAAGTCCGAAATAAAGACAACCTGTGTTACAGAAGGCGTCACCTTCTTGTCTATAAATGAAATTATTCATGTATTAGACTCAGAAATATGTATGTTCTATACACGGTTATGGGTTACTTCTATTACCCTGGGGCGAGAGAATGTGCAACGAAAGACGAAACACGGACCTTTGCGTTTGACGTATACTTACTATGTATGTTATTGCCAGTTCTTGTCTTCCGTTCTACGCATCATAAGTGTACATTGCGTTACCTATATGAATAAATGATTTTGACTTTTATGACGTATTATATTAGAGACCCCCCACTCTAGCGTCTACCAAGCGTCGTCGTCGTGTCGCCATCGCTGGCGAACGCTTTTTCTGGCGTCGCGTTCGTAAAAAACGCTGCACTGGCGCCGCGTAAGCCCGGGGCTTGCGGCACGTGGCCAGCGCTATCGTCACGTCGCGTCGCCGCGGCGTCGGTGCTGACACGACGACGGCGCTCGGAAGACGCTAGTGTGGGGGGTCACATATGTGGTAACGTGTGACAAATCGCAATTCAACGGAGCTCGTTATCGTTTTGTCTTTCGTTTCACTATCTCAGCCTGAATTTAGATAGTTTCTAATAAGCAATTTGTCCGCAGCTGGCATATTACGATGATGACGATATGGACGATGACTCCCGGGACACTGAATCCACTGACTCTTGGGAGACAATAGTTGAAGAAGTGGCGTATGGATGACTGTTATTCAGCTTAATATTCCACCATGATCACGCGCATGTGTTGTTTAATCGTTTAATACCAGAGTAGATTTTCTGGAATATATGTCAGAACAACTTTGGCTTCAGCATGAAATTTACGATAGTTTTCTATACGGTATTGTCATTTTTTGACACCTCTAAAATGTGTTGTGTTACGTTTTAGTTCCCGAAATAATTTGTGTAGTATACACGTATTTTATTCGAGCCTTCGTTTAGTTCCAAATACGCCCACGGTGCGCTTCTAAAGTATCTGTCTATTACTATCCCGTCAATACTATTGAAAGCAAAATTTCATTATAACATGACGTGATTCGTTTACGTTTCACCTTTGCTGCTCTATTTTAAGGTTCATTTTACAATGTATATTACATTGTAAAATGAACCTTAAAATCTCTAATTTCGAATTTCGATGGTAGCATTGATTCCAAATTATTATTGTAGTCGAACTTAGGTCAATACCAGATAGTCTGTGCGCAAAATGAACCGTCGTATCGGAGGTCAAAACAGTGTTAAATTACCTTTTTGTTATGTCATAATTCGACACTTTTGACAGTTACCGCACAGAGTATCTTTCTTACAGTCTAATTGTCAGAGGTTTTTGTGGTCTTGACACTTCTACGGTATTTTTGTCAATTTACGTCAATAAGTCAGTTCTGACAGCTTACAGCTATTACAAATTATGAGTGTTCAGTTTATTATGAAATAAAATAAATAAATCCATGTAATATTTTGTTCCAATCCAACAAAATTGTCTTACATATAAATAATTATTTTATAGTGTTTCCTAATACTGTAGTAATATCACCAAACCCTAGTGTAAGATTTTGAAAGACTTAGCGTTGAGTGTGACTTCTGTCTGTCAAAATCCAATAGGTTAGGAATAAAATAATAAATATAAATAATTGAAAAAAAAAAAAAGTTCTGCCAAAAAATAGAAAAAGAAACATACAAATACATCACTTTAAAAACAAAAAGAAAAAATAAAGTTTTCCTTTGATGTATCCTAGAACAGTTTCACAGATTATAAAAGACATCAAAGCGGTAGACAAGAAGACTTTTGTGTTAAAATCCTGTTAAAGTTATTAACACGATTAAAAGAGTTTAATACTTAGCTTTAGGTCTCCTTACCCTTAGATTTATTTTCATTTATCACATTCCAAGACATGGTCTTATAAAACGTGGAATATATCGTTTCTGTTACCATGGTTACACGGTACAAGTCCCTCGATTTATAAGTGCGTAGAAATGCCTCAAATGTATACATATGTTTTTATTGTGATATGGGGAAAATATTTAATAGTAATTCCAGTTTAGGTTTAAAAATTTGTATATTTTTTTTATAAAACAGGGGGTTAACGGGCAGGAGGCTCACGTGATGTTAAGTGCCCATGAACAATCTTTTAATAATTGGAACGCATAAATTCAAAATTCTCGTGTTTGCAGTCACCGAAACCGCTTGAACGACTTTTATTGATATTTTTGTATATTCTGGTAGGTCGTACATTATTGTTTACCCTGAAAGGTGCCCAATTTTTGAATTTTCTGGACAGTTTATTACCAAAACTTTCACCTTCTACCAACCCCCATTTTAGTAGCGATAATATAAGTAATAAATTTTATAGTATACATATGAAAGTGGAATGTTTTATTTTGCGGGTGTATCACAATTACCGGATTGAACGCATGATATTCTATATATTGATCTATGTTATAAAACTGACCTATTCTGGATATCCACGGGTCAAATGTGATAATTTTAAGCCGCGAAACTCATTGAAAGTGGTTGGATTGGCCAAAATCAAATTGTCGATTAATTCAATCCTAGAACCAGTTATGGTAATAATGTGAATTGACGCAAATACTTGTTTATTTCCTTGTTTATATTCAGTAAACATTCGCCATTGTACATGTACAGTTTTGTTAAAAATATATTGTTTGAAATTTTATTTTGTTTGAAAAACTATCCCTTTATAGAATCTAAAAAAATATAATATAGATACTAAAGCACTTACGTTTTTTAACAGGGGGCACACGGGCTGGAAGTTCAACTGTTGTTAAGTGATAGTCGTGAGCGATAATGAGAGCCGCCCATGGACACTCAATGCCAGAGTATTTTATTGAAGGACCCTAAGTCGAATTGGTTCGGAAATACTTCAGTGGGCAGCTGGTTCCACATAGTGGAGGGCATGGCAAAAACTGCCTGAAAAACGCTCAGTCGTGGAACGACGGACGTCGAGGTGATACGGGTAAAAACGTGAGATATAATATCGAAGGAAACGATGACGCGTTTCGCATGATTTTGGACCAATCACAGACACGCGATAGCGGTCGACCAATCACGCTACATCATTCAAACGCGCCTGATTATTATTCTATTTATATATAGACTATATTATATTTAATTATATTAGTATTGAAAGATGATACGATGATCATGATTCGAACACTGTTGACTAATCACAAGCTAAAGAATCGCATATTACATAAAATACAGTGTAAACTCGAGGTAGCACGATTTAACGACAAACTCCTTTCAACGCCAGAAAATGCGAGTCACTTCAGCTTTTTCTTTGGAGATTTTCCATTGGAGAAAAGAAAAGAATGCCAGCGGCCACTGACAATGTAAAGCATTATTTTATCAGCATGGGATTTGAACGCTTTTTGCTTAAATATTTACGATGCGCGCGCACACCGTCTCAAAACACCGACACCCGCACACCGTCACAGAAAACCGACACCTTGAAGTTAACATAGTTAAATTTTTCCATTTTATTTTTATTTAATTTTTAACTTTAATTATGTAGAAATAATTGTTTGTTTATAGTAAACTTTCAATGTATTGAATAAGGTGAAAAATATTTTTTTAAAAAGATTTTTATTTGGCGTACAAAGAAGTATAACGTCTAACTCGTGTACATAATTACTCACACATGTTTTTTTTGTAGATCCTTTCTTGTGTATTGGAATCAGTAGCGACTCCTTCTAATCTGCGATCCATCTTCCATACTTGTTTAATTTTTAATCCGGGCTGATTCTTAGATTTTGTTTGCTTATTACATCTCCAACTACGGATTCAAGAATATATGGTTCCATACAAAGTTCATCTATGCATAGAATATTTGCAGTTCTTGTTGCATCGTCCGTGTAAAGGGCTTCACAATACCATCACCCCTGTCCGCCGTTTACCTCGGTTAGAGTTATACCAGCATCGCTTTCTATAGCCTATGTTTTCAATATATGTGTCTCTCTCGTATTATGGATTTAATCTTAATGAAGAGGTCTTTCGTTTGAAAATTGTGCCCATGTTCTTTAATATCCTGCATATTGAGTTGAGATGAGCGCTATAGTATCTGCAACACAAATTGAACTTCTGCCGAGTGATTTCGGTATTTTGAGTTGTAATCCTGTACCTTTGGGGCCGTTCCTGTGTATCTTTGATAGCTCTCCACGTCTCTTCAGTTTTCCTTTCCTTTTCAGAATATATTAAAGTTTTGTTTTAATTTGTCTGTACACATGACGTTCAAAAACGTTTTGAAAACTGGTTTTGGCTAAGTAAACAATTCTGTATATCGATTGTTAATTCAATTAAGTGCTTTTTTTAAACGAGTCTATTATATATTTTGTCGATAAATTATGTGAAAATGTTAATTTCTGTATACAAATTAACAGAAATATAATGGTGTTTATCGTAGGCATTTTGAATTGTGAATCGTGACGCTGTAATAATATGGTTTAAAATCTTTTGCATGTTGCGTGAGAGTCGCAGTCTATCGTTAAGCTTTACTACGATAGTTATCGTAAATTCTGACTTTGTATTAACCGTGAAATTAATTATAAAATTAATGCAATCAAATACATATAAATACCTTCTTGTTTTTCATTTTGGTTTTTAAATGTTACATCATTAATTATGTAAATGAGTATAATAGTGCTTGTACGAGTCAAGGCTCCACATTTTGCTTACTCAGTCTTTCTTAGGCTGAATTTAGTGTCACGCCGACCGCACGCGCACCGTCGGCGCTGATGGTCGAGATATATGAACTTCTAGAAAGCGTTTTTGAATGACGCGTAGCTATAAGCGCGCACGGTGGTCAGCGCTGATGGATGCGCGGCCGTACGCGTCGCTGTCAGCGCTGACGATCGCTAGAGCGCCTCTGCTTTCAGACTTCAGAGAGCGTTGTAGTGTCGAACGGAGCGGACGTCGTCAGCGTGTACAGTCATGGCAAATCGCGAAGTGGGTACAGGTCGAGTTATCGACGAGGTACGCCTGAGGAAGAAATTGTGGGATGAATCCGACCCACTCTACAAAAATATCTTGTTGACATTCGAAAGTAATTAAAGAATTTGCTTTCGTCAGCCCTCAAAGTGCGATATAACCAGATAAAGTCTCCTGCAACGGTTTTCTGCTCAATCAATGGATGAACAAGGAGTCTTCGTCGTCGCCGGTTTTATTTTTTTGAGATAGGTAGTACAAAGCAGCAATAACTAATACACTCCGCATTTTGGTCTTCGTCTGTACAGTAAGGCGGTCAGTACGATACTAAAACGAACCACGGTGAGCGTGAGACTAAATTCAGCCTTAGTTTTATAAGTGTAGCGATTTCCTAAATCGTCGGAGTTAAGCCCCGAGAGTATAGCCAGACGCAGGCTCTCTTTTCAACTGTTTCATAGCAATTTACAGTTCAATATTTCGCTTATATTCTATTAATGTACGTGTGTGGTTAATATAGTAAATATAATCCTCTACTACTTATTTAAAGAAACCCGATGATCCAGGAACCGTACAGTGCTAATTCTGTGAAATGTGTGTGAATTAGATGCTAGTCAACATTGCCGGAATACTCATTTTTATAACATAGCAAGATTTTTATCTAGAGTGATGTTAATTCGCTTTACAGTAGATATAAATAACACTGCTGCGCGCAATTTCGCCACTCACTTGTGGATTTAGTACCAACTCATTAAACATTGTTGACATCTCACGTAACCACTATGGCTTTCTCTGATATAGAATAACAATGACATGAGTATTTCCTCATCGACATATATGTATTTCAAATTGCCGTTGATGTAAAAATTTAATTTTAAAAAAATAACTTTTAAGTAACACAATGCATGCTAATCGAACTTGTTGCTATGAACCATCTCGGTCACATCAGCCATGTAAAAACTCGTAATCGATTCATTCGTTTAGGATCAATAACGTAAAACTTTATTACATTAATCTACTTGCGTCGTAATACCCAAAAAATTTCGAATGGATTAAATTTGTTTTATAAGCCTTAGTTTACAAAATGGTTTACGAGTTTCGACCAATGGGCTTGTATCCAGGTCATGTAAAAAAAAAAAAACTGTCAATAGCTCAGCCTCGGAGTAACTAATACACTCCGCATTTTGGTCTGGATACCGCCAGAAAAGTGAATGCTCTCTGTACATTGGATTTATTCTAATTCAACACAGCACACGCAATTAGAGGTTCTTTAATGTAATTAGTATGCGTTTACCAATAAAGACAACTCTATGGAAAGGACCAAGAGGAAGAAGGAGAAGAGGTCGTCCTAAAAAAGGTGGATAGAAGAAATAGAAGCGGTTGCAGGAAACGAATGGAGAGAGCCAAAGACAGTTGGAAAAAGCTGGAGGTGGCCTTTACCCGTGAAGAGTTCCGATCGACGGTACTGAAGGAAGTTACGATATAGGACAACAAGCAAAAGAAAAAAAAAACATGTTTAAAAATGTAAAATAATCGAAGCTGTATAGCATAATGAAATAAAACGGGCTTTATTATTATTACCATAAAATAAAACATTGTTTATAGTGTTTATTTGTATATACATTTACGTTAAACTTAACAAATTTCCGCCGGAAAATACTTCTGCATTCCATGTAAATAAAAAAATTATGACAATACATAAAAATTAACCTCTTTACCTATTTCAGCGCCAATCACAAGATTAACTCTAAATCAGTCTTATTAATTGCTACTACTAAACTGTTTTCATCACAGCGTTAACTTAATTTCAGAGAAACACAAAAGAGTATCTTAGTTAAAACTAACAGTAAAATTATGTTGAAATCATAAATAAATTAGTAACAAATACAATAAAACAGTATGAATGTTTTAACTAAAGCACTGATCTGTTTTCTTCGCAGCGTTAACACAATTGACAGAAATACTTACAATATTACTGATTTAGATTTTACGTATTCTTATTACGCAGTATCAAGGAAGAACAGACTCTCATGAGGTTAATATTGTCCCCGTATGTACCCGACATTACCGTTAAATTTTTTTAAAGATTTACTTAAGTTTACTTCAGTTTACTTAAGTTTAGCTAGGGTAGCTATTACTTTAAGTCGAGATGCTAAGGGTAAGATTCAGACAGTTAAGTCTGACTCCTATGTCAAAAATGTATTGGATTTTGACGGGAGTCACGGTTCGCTTTGTCGTTTCTGTATCTTACCCTAAGACCGCTAGCAGGATGAAGAAGAGCCAATACCAAATATTTCATTAAGCACATCTGAAGTATAAAGCTTTCATTTGTTCTAAAAAAATAAATGTAAATATTGTGTGGGGTCCTATTTTCGCGTAGGTCGGCAGAAATCCGCTCCATAGCGCCAGGATCCCTTCATTTTTTATTATATTCATTAAAACAGTTACTTGCCCCGCCCCTTGCGTTGAATTTTGGATTCTGAAATTTTAAAGTGAGTTAATTGACGATCTCTATTAATTTCTAAATATATAAAACAAAGTCTTGTTTGTTACATGACTTATAACTCAAGATCGGTTGGACCGCTGTTAGTTATCTCTTTTTGGTGAATTCTTCTCCGCTCCGAATAGCAGAATAAGTAATAAAATATCGGATAAGTTATCGAATAACAATAAATAAATTCACTTTACGAATGCACACACCATGTGGTGCCATCTGTTGACAAAATTACGCATCTTTTACATCGAATTCGTGTCTGAAAGAAATTCCTATCTTGAAGTGAATGAGGAGATGCTTAACCAGGCTTTGATCTTGATTGAAGACATGTGTTACCTCATCAAAAAATTTTATATATCAGAAAGTGCTTTAACATGCAGTATCGCAATATTGACCTAAAGTGTAAAACTGCCATTCTTCTTTCGCAATGGTTGTTAAATAAGTTTAACTAAAGTAACAACGATATTATTAGACTGTAAGGCAGAACGAAGTTAGCAGGTGAGCGATCCTTTTGTTCTGGATTCAAAGCAATATAAAGAACATGTATAATAATCGAATTTTGATTGATTTATTTAAATGACAGATATTCGAAACAGGCTACTATTTTAAACCTTAATAATTATACAAGGGGGCCTCATAGCCTAGCGGTCTTATTAAGTGGCAGCTAGGTGAGGGGTACCGGGTTCGATTCCCGGTTCGAGGGCAAGTTTTAATTTAATTAAAATTTGTTCTCGGCCTTTGGGAGGGTTGTGCGGTACCGGGCGAGTGCTTAAACCGTACATAAAGGGCACTGTCGAATTTCTAAAAGACGAGCACGAATTATAAAAAGTCCTATACTTGACGCTGGCTAATGCACAAATCGTGCCAGAGCCATAAAAAAAAATAAAAAAAAAATAATTATACAAAGTTTTAAACAAGTACGTTACGTTAGAATTAAATCAATAATTTCATCGTGGTGTGTAATTCCAATATAAAAAAATTGCGTGAAAACACGACTCGCTCATTTAACACAATTATTCATTCATTCGTTAATTCAATTAACTAGATTTCAATCAACCTTTAAAAACTAAGTCAACCGAATAAATTCAAGCACGTACAAATTTTCGTAACATAATACCCCTTTTGTTTAAATACTTCATGTATGGGCCTAAGTATACGGTGCTATAACATGATTCCTAGTGAAATATTAGAACTGCCTCTAAACAGATTCAAAACACATATTAAATAGTATATTTCATTACAAGTGCGGAAAGCCTGTCATTGCAAAGAGTTTCGACAAATGTCTACCCGAGCCGAGGCGCAGCCGAAGGTGAGGGTTGACAGTCGGAACAAGTTGCAATGACGGTTCCGCACGTGTACTGGACAACTATTTTTAATACAGTTGCGAAAAAATTATGCAATTTAATAAAATAATAAAAATACAATAAACTCAACTAACTAATCATTTATTTCTTATACAAATTATTGTTCACATATACATTGGTACAGTTGTTTATACTAACTGGAGAAGTTTTAGGTTGCATATTTATTTATTGTTTGAGACAAACTATTATTTATTTTGTATGATTTTTCATGTATATTTAATATATAATATAACAAACAACTAAACGCGCAAAGAACATTTTTGGAAAATGGCGCCAACCGTAAAAAAATATAAGCAGATTTTTTTTTTTTCTTCACCCATTCTGGGTAGGCAAAGGGAACTATGCCCATACAGCCAAGTTTTCAGTACAATTTTTTATTGATATGAAATGAAATTTAAGGAGATGAAATGAAATCTAACCTAACTCATTGAATCAAATCATTAAATCTTATATTGAAACAAAGCAGTAGCTTCTTTTTAGAAATATTTGCATGAATCATAAAAATTTCTATGAATTTTTTTTAGTTAAAACTTCGTGGTTGGTTTTTTCTTTTTAATAGACATTATTTTGACAGTTGGGAAAGAAAACGCACTAGTTCGGAAAAGGTAAAAAAAAAGCACGAGTGTGTAATAGCCCACATCCCGAACGCTATACGTCCCTGCAATACGCCACTTTTTGCTGTATTTAAAAAAACATTAAGGTGTAAAGATTACTACACAGTTAATGACTAGAAGTCAAAAACGCTTGGCAATAGTTCTAGTTATAATTTGTTTTGTTATCTTTGAAGTGTTGCGAATATGTGTGTAATGGTGAATGTGGTAAATCACAGAACAGATTTTTATTTTTTTTACTTATGTAACTTTAATGACGTTGTGGTTTATGACATTTTCCTTTGAATAATTGTAATGTAGAGGGAGGGTAAAACTTGCTGAGTTTCTTGCCCGATCTTCTCAGAACAAACGGCGTAGTCTTGCTCTTTCGCGAATTTTGTAAACGTTTTTGACATTCATAAGCATGCCCTAAGACGCATCTAAACTGAATAAACGTATTTTGATTAATTGATTTGATAATAATTAATCAATACAATCGCACCTATTTCCTAAGTACAAAAATAATAATAAGTAATAATAATAATATTAAGTAGCTATCATTACCGAGGTACGGTTGCATTTTATAACAATTATATTTAACCCTAGGTTATGCCATATCATGGTTGCATTCACCAAAACAGTAAATACTTTTTGTGCTCATGATAGTTTTCAGAATGTTCTCAAGACAGGTAATGGATAGGATATTACAATCAAATAAAGAGGAGTCGTCACGGAGCAGTAGGTGTAACATACAAAATACCATCCGTATCACCTCGACGTCCGTCGTTCCACAACTGAGCATTTTCTAAGGCTGTTTGTGCCGCGCACTTTGTGGAACCAGCTGCCCACTGAAGTATTTCCGAAAAAATTTGACTCTTGGGTCCTTCAAGAAAAGAGCGCACCAATTCTTGAAAGGCCTGCAACGCGCTTTCGAGCCGTCTATTATATAAAAAAAAACATCGGCAGAATCAGCAGCCGGTTTCGCAGTACCCTTAGAGGAAGCCACCCGGGTCTGGACTCCGGTTAGGTAGTGCCCATGCGGTATGGGTCCTAGTGTTAGTGTGCGGTGATAATGCCGTGATTAAAAGGTGTTCAGAAATAAGAGACTGTTAAGCATATAATGAATTCATCTTGCACTTTTGCCTGGGGGAGTATGTACGAGCCAAGGCTGTTTTTGCTCACTCAGGCTTTCTTAGTTTTATAAGCGTGACGATATCCTAAATCGTCGGAGGTACGCCCCGAGGGTATAGTCAGGCGTAGGCCCTCTCTTCAACTGTTACTTTGCATTCGTCGTTACATAGCAATTAACATTTCATTATTTCGCTTATATTCCTTTGTTGTACGCGAGTGGGTAATAAATAGAGTAAAAATAAAATCCTCTATTATTTAAAGCACTCAAGTTACTAGTGCAAGTGAGCTTTGATGAATAAGAGTTTTAAAAATGAATCGGGTTTTTCGCAACGTCCAACGTAAATCAAGGTATTAGATTATCGTTTTCTTTCTAATCTGGCTTAAACGGGAAATACGGGAATTAAAAATAATATACCTCGTTTTGACAATATCTACGGGAAGAGAGGCCGCAGATGTTACCAGACCAGCGATCATAGCGCACGTGGCGTGCAGGGGGATGCCGTCAGCCATGCTTCCTAGCAACATTTCACGTGACTGGAATAAAAATTCTTTCTTTAAGACATCGATTTAACTCGGTTGTATAGTCTACAACTCACTAAAAAGTTCAGCATTAAAGCTAACTTAACCCCAGTAATTGCACATTACTTAATTCAACTGAACATAACATCCCTAATAGATAAACGTGCCCCGATGCAAAATAGTTCGTTTAGTATGGAGAGTAGTGCAAAGCGTAAAATATAGAAAGTAAATATTGGTAAAATAATTAAGAACGTTTAATAAAAAGTAAACCACAATTTGAGGAACATTTTAAAGTTTATTTTAACATAATTGAAATTCTTAAATTTATGTAAACATAACATAAAAAATATTTTTTTTAAAAAACATAACGCAAAAGTATTCGTCTACCCTTGTCACTCACGCAAAATAGTTCGTCTACCACTTAGTTGTGTCGCCTTTGCTCTCAATGACAGACTGCGAAGAGGCATGGTTGCAACCAACGCTGCACACTTCTCAGGCGTAATAGACTCCCAGACAGCCGAGAGTTTAGCCTTTAAGTCGCTCTTCGATCTTGATGGATTTTTACGGAGAACTTTTTTCATTTTCCACCATAGGGTTTCGATCGGTGACAAGTCCGGGCCATTCTCCATGGCCACATCTTTGTTGTCCATGCAGTATTGGCAGGAAGCACCATCCTGTTGAAAAATGAAGGAATCTTGATGCTTAAGTGAAGGAATAGAGGGCAGTAAATTCTCTTCCAAAAGGTTTTGATACCTTGCAGAATTGATAGAACCATCCACAAACTGCATACCATCAACACCTTGTGCAGACATGCAGCCCTATATCATAAGAGACGCCGGAAACTTCACTTTGCGTTTGAGACAATCAGTATGAAATGCCTCTTTTTGTTCCGAATCACGTTTTTCCTTTCATCGCCGACTGTCACTTGAAATTTGGACTCGTCACTCCAAATACCACTGATCGGAAGTCCAAATTAACAATCTCTTTTTCTTTTGTACAGCAGTCAACGGTGGTTTCTCCTTAGCGGTGTAAAATCCGTAATCCCATTATTTTTAGAACTCTTTTGCAAGTATCAACTGAGACGTCTTTGTGAATCATGTCCTTCAATTGCACCGTGAGTTCTCCAGCTCGAGCACGACGATAATTTTTGATAATTTTCTTCAGGATTCTGTTTTCTACTGCACTTGTAATACGTGGTCGACGATTTTTCTTTAAACAAGAAGTCGTTCTATTCTTTTTATAGTGCTGAATGTTGGTTGGACTGTAGACCTGGGAAGTATCAAGTTTTTAGATATTTGGTAACTTGATTTGCCAGCATCGACCTCACAAACTATTCGCTTTCGAAGCTCTTCACACACGGGTTTGCCACGGCCCATTGTTATTTGAAAACTAATGAAAAAAAACTGATATTTTCAGAATTTATACTGTCTCACTTGACAAATGACACAGAATTACTTTTACAAAGTTAAATTATGCAACATAATTGTACAAAGAAGGAATAATCTTATTACCGATAGACGAACTCTTGTGCATCGATTAACAATTAGACGAACTATTTTGCTTATAACTTCTTCGAATTTAAATCAGGATAATATGTATAAATTTAAAAAGCTAAAATAGTTTAATGGTTCATAATTCAAAAATGGTATAAGTAACGCGACATGTGATAATAGAACAGCTTAATATTTTATATAGATATACAAAAATAATGAAGTTAGAAAAAATCTCACAGAGAAAATTCACACTAGACGAACTATTTTGCATCGGGGCTCGTATATGTTATATGTAGGTATAATAATAGTTTTGCCTACGTCATTCCCATCATGCCAACCGGGCAAGCAGATACATATTTACTATATTATCGGTACAAATACCCATATTGGAATTTATTACTACACAATTTCATCAACCGATAGAATTTATTGTGTAGATTAACAGTTAGGGCCTTATCATACTAGCGGATTGAGAGCGGCTGCGGGGCGGGACGGACGCGCAGCGATTTATCGACGTACAATACACTCAGTTACAAAATGGATTTTCAACAATACTAAAAATTTGTTCGTGAGACATGTCAAGCTATTAAAAACTTGTTTCATATTTGTATGCCACCCAAGAAAACAGAAGACTGGGAAAACATTAGCAATCGCTTTCTTTAAAATGCTGATTTTCCTAATTGCATAGGTGCAGTGCAAACATATTAGGATGATGAAGCCGTGTCATAGCGGCGCTCTATATTTTAAATACAAAAAGTATTTCTCGCGCGTCCGCAACGAATTCGCTGCGCGTCCGTCCTGCCCCGCAGCCGCTCTCAATCCGCTAGTATGATAAGGCCCTTAGGGTAATTGTTAGTTACAATTATTTAACGTTTTTTTCTGGTTTAGCAATGATCGATTGCGTTCTGACCCCGACCGCTGTGTGATGATTATCAGACCCTGAATGCAATGACTATTCCAGTTTTGGTGCTCCTGTAGCTATCGCTCTTACTGGAGGGACCTCTCGGTGGTCACAGGATTGAGGATCATACTCGTGAACGGGTGCTACTATAAAAAAGAGTGTGGAAGAGTTTATTGCCAGTTATTCTCTTCCGTTCTAGCCCTTGATTTGAGAACTGGCAGTAAATGTAAAATTAGAAGCATTTAATGTATATTTCTTTTTTGACGTACATAAGTGTACATTGTGCTACCTACATGAATAAATGATTTTGACTTTGACTTTGTAGGGGGTTGTCTCTAGGTATTCGTAGACGTATCTCGTTATCAGGGGTAAATAATAAGACAATCCTCCTTAAGAGAGTCAGAACAAACTTCTACAATGTCCGGCAACGCATAGCAAGCAGTAATAACCAATCACATCCTGTATTCAATGCATAGAACAACCCGTTCAAAGAAATTACCAGTGAAACAAAAAGATATATGTTCTTTTAAAAATTTGTGATGACACCTGCTGGTAAGTAGATAGTTGTGCCCCATTGACCACCATCGCTCTGGTGACAGTCGCGGTCATTCCACGCATGAGAGCACTGCTTCCTTCTTCGCGACATATCCTGAAAATAACTGAAAGTAGAAAACTTGACTGGCGTTTAACCGCACCCTAGACGAACCTATACGCTGTTATGTCTTTTGCTGTTATTTATTTACACTTCGTTACCATAATCTACAAAATTATACATATAAAAAAATCAGGTTACATAAGTTATTAGGCAACGGGCGGCCTTATCGCTAACAAGCGATTTCTTCCAGGCAACACAAATATGGAACAATAAAAAAAGAATCACCTACAGAGGGTAAAGTAAAAGAAGTGTTTAATTAATTAACAAAAAAAAACTTTAAAACATGTAACTATAACTAAAATTAAATAAAGTATTTAAAGAAAATATATAAATAATAATATGTATAAACAAAAATGTTAAAGCTAATCCAAACATTAATTGAGCTGTTGTACGTGAGTTTCAAAAGAAAAATTTATTTAAAACTGTAGAAATTACGGATTTCAGAAATTTCAGCCTTTCTTTGTTGTTTGACATAGTTTTGCCAAGTATTTATACGCTTCTGGCAACTCGAATCAAGTTGAATTGGTTCGGAAATACATTTGTCGGCAGCTGGTTCCACATAGTAGTGGAGCGCGGCAAAAACTGCCTTAAAAAACCCTCAGCTAATACGAATTTCTTATTCTACCTCGATGTCCGATAATAAAACTCAGCTGCAGGTATTAATCCGAACAACTCTGAACACTCTTGGTAAATGCGAGACTCGAATCGTCAACGACCAGTCTCTATATAAGTTATATCATTACAAGAAAACTGCAGAACTCTTGAGGAGACTAAGGGGTTTAAATGCCACTGGACTACTAAGGACCTCAACTTAATAATGTCTGGTTCAAACGTATAAATACCTGGCCAAAGCATCTATGACGTGTTTATAATTCCTTCGTTTATCTGGCGGCAGTCTTCCGTCAGCCGTCATTCTGATGAGAGCAATTTCTGCTGGATTTCCAATCAGCGCGCCCACGCCACCCGCGAAGCTTCCCAATCCAATTTTAGCCGCGAGATTTGGTGTGCCAAAGTTTCTGTATAAACGTAAAAGGTACACAAAAAAAAAGAAAAATCTTGTTTAATAATATATCACAAAATTAAAACAACGTTACAGAAATGATGAACAGTTTTTTTTGGCAGTTGTTATAAAAAAAAGTGCGTGTGTACAAAGTGCACATGTCAGATGTGAAACTTCTTTGTATATTAATTATTACTAAAGCCCCAATGATCATGTACCAATATATGATCAATTCATGTATTTGTATATCTATATTCACACTGTTTCTACACGGTATGTATGCGACAGAATTGCCATCTAAAGTTCTAATATGTAACTACTAAACGAATACACCAACCAATAGCGTGTATTTTCTCTCTCTCAACCTTTCTCACTATAGCTCTCTCCCACATCTCGCTCCATGGCACTGTGCGTGATGCGTTGTTCGCTTTATATCACTCTCTCTCTCGATCTTTCTCACTTGCTTGCTCCCTACTCTCGCTCCATGGCTATTTACTTCATGCTACGTTCGCCCTTTCTCACTCTCTCTCAATCGGTCTCTCCCTTTTCTTCGACAAAAATGCAGCACATCTTCGTAACGATAATATTATTATTATTGCGTGTCATCCGTAAAAATTTTACCCTCATGCGCCTAAAGAAGTTTCACTCAAAAATCAGTCGCGCTACAATCTTTTTGTCTGGGCCTCAGATCTCAGTATCTAGTAGGATGACTCTTGTATGTCAGATACAATACGACTTTGACATGAGTGTGCGACTCTCATCCCTAATATCGTAGGTTTTTTTTTTTATTTTATTTTATTTTTTTATTTTTTTCAATTTAGATGCTTCTTAGAGCATGCTTATGAATGTCAACAACGTTTACAAAATTCACGAAAGAGCAAGACTACGCCATCCGTTCGCAAAACTACCAGGAGGCCTTGTTCTGAGAAGAACGGGCAAGAAACTCAGCAAGTTTGCCCTCCCTTTACATTACAATTATTCAAAGGAAAATGTCATAAACCACAACGTCATTAAAATTACATAAGTAAAAAAAAAAAAAAATCTGTTCTGTGATTTACCACATTCACCATTACACACATATTCATAACACTTCAAAGATAACAAATCAAATTTTATATAAGAATATAATTAGAACTATTGCCAAGCGTTTTTATCTTCCAGGTAGTCATTGACTGTGTAGTAACCTTTACACATTAAGGTTTTTTAGATGTGTGTTTTGAATCTGTTTAAAGGCAGTTCCAATATTTCACTAGGAATCTTGTTATAGCAGCGTATACTTAGGCCCATAAATGAAGTATTTATTTTCTGCAACCTGTAAGACGGCTGGAAAAGTTTTCCCTTATTTCTTGTATTCCTATTGTGAATGTCGCTGTTCTTTAAAAGAGAACTAATATTACTACGCACAAAAACGATACAGTTGTAAATATATTGGGAAGGTACCGTCAAAATATCGATTTCCTTGAACAAATTTCTAAGTGAAGTGCCTGGTTTCAAGCAATAAATTGACCTAATAGCACGTTTTTGCAAGATAAAAATAGATTGTATATCTGCTGCTTTGCCCCATAAAAGAATTCCATACGACATAACGCTGTGAAAGTAACTAAAATATACTATTCTGGCAGTTTCCTCGTCTGTGAGTTGCCTAATTTTCCTAATAGCGTATGCCGCAGAACTAAGCTTGTCAGAAAGTTTAGTGATATGCTGACTCCATTGAAGTTTTTGGTCTATTGTAATGCCCAGAAATACCGTAGAATCAACTAAATTTAGTTTTTCATTGTTCAGTTTAAGCTCTATAGTTGTAGTTTTAACATTAGGTAAAGTAAATCTTATACATTTTGTTTTTGTGGCATTTAACTGTAAATTATTTGCAGAAAACCAGCACACTATTTTAAAAAGTGCATTGTTCACATCGTCAAAATTTGTCTTATATCTATTTACTTTAAAAATCAAGGACGTGTCATCAGCAAACAATACAATATCACATAATGGCTTTGAATAAGAAGGCAAATCGTTAATATATATAAGAAATAAAAATGGTCCTAATATTGATCCTTGAGGGACTCCCATTTTAATATGTGATCCCGAAGATTTAGTTCCATTTATATCAACTTTATGAGTTCGACAACTTAGGTAAGAGGTTATTAAGTTAAGAGCTACATTTTTTATACCATAGTGGTCAAGTTTGCAAAGCAGAGTCTCATGATCAACACAATCAAACGCCTTGGACAAATCGCAGAAAACTCCCAGTACATTTTGAGTTTTCTCCCATGCATCAAATATATGTCGTAACAGAGCTATTCCAGCATCGGTAGTGGAGCGACCTTT
Organism: Pieris macdunnoughi; assembly: GCA_905332375.1. NCBI lineage: Eukaryota > Metazoa > Arthropoda > Insecta > Lepidoptera > Pieridae > Pieris > Pieris macdunnoughi. The sequence goes on from CAJOBZ010000026.1 coordinate 1,622,672, forward strand.
AGTAAAACCGTATTGTGCGTTGTGTAGAAGACTGTTTGTATTAAAGAATGTAATTAATTGTTCTAGTATAATTTTTTCAAAAACTTTACTTAAAGTTGGCAATATTGAGATGGGTCTAAAATTAGTAGGATCTGTCCTGCATCCAGATTTAAATAAAGGTATTATTTTACTATGCTTCATTAAATCTGGAAAACTTCCTTCATCAATACAATTGTTAAAAATATACGCAAGATCTGGGGCAATAATATCTATAATGTCCTTAATAATACGTACAGAAACATCCCACAAGTCTCCAGAATGTTTTAATTTTAAAGATTCAAAAGTTTTAACTACATCACCAGCGCTAACGTGCTTAAACTGAAAATTTATTTTGCATTCCGGTACGTGACTTTTAAGAAAACTAATAGCCTCTTTGGAAGAGGAATTAAGAGAAGATGTAGTAATTACAGGTATGTTTGTAAAGAAATCTTCAAAAATATCAGCAATCTCTGAGCTTTCAACAATAATCTTATCATCTACCTTTAAAAAGAATGAATTATTACGGGATTTAAGGTTTCCTGTTTCTCGATTTATAACATTCCAAGTAGTTTTGATTTTATTACTTGAATTCTTAATTTTCTCACGTATATGCAATGCCTTTGTATATTTGCAAACTTTTCTAAAAGTTTTGGAATAATTTCTGACATATTCCATAAACACTGCGTTGTGATTATATTTTCTTAATGCATATAATTCATAAAGCCTATTCCTACTTTTGAAAATACCTCTCGTGGCCCAGTCATCAAACTTGATTTTTTTTTTGTTGCACTTTACAGTCTTTAATTGGTAAATACTATCAAACTCATTTTGAATAACATTAAACAATCTTTTGTATTGACTCTCCGAATTATTTAGAACAGAGTAATCTATTGCACAAACCTTAGAATTAATATTTTGCCTAAAACTTTCGATGCGACTTTTTGTGATGGGGCGATACTTAACGTGCTTGGCTTCATCAAAAATTTTGTCAGAGAAGCCAACTATCAGACCACAATGGTCAGAAGTAAGGTTTGTAATTACTGATTTAGAAATAGGTTTGTCACTCGAAAATATGTTATCTAAACAAGTTGCTGAATGGGAGGTGATTCTTGTTGGTTCAGAGAATTGGTTTACTAAATTGAAACATTTAAACATTGAAATAAATCTAGTGCTTACTGAATTACTTTCAAGTATGTTTATGTTAAAATCTCCGCAAATAATGACCGACTTTCGTTTTCTAGTCAGTCTTTTAAGTACATCTTCCATTACTGACTCGAATTTGTAATAATCTCCGGAAGGGGGCCGGTACACGCATACTATAACATAGTTCTCCAGTTCTACACAAGATAATTCAATAACACATTCAATTGATAGACTTACAATATCCTTACGATCTTTCGATTTGACAGTACTTTTTATTAATATTAATGATCCGCCACGAATAGAACTACTTCTCATGAATACACTACACAATTGGAAGTTGTCAATAACAATCGTTTCATAACTTCTTAGCCAATGTTCTGTAATACAAATAACTTCAATTTCGCGACTTTTTGTAAACAGTTCTAATTCTAATTCCTTGCCAGCCAAACCTTGTAGATTTTGATAAACAATATTTAATAGTGCTGGCTTGGCTTTTGTCTTAGGTGCTAGTTTAAATTTGTAAAATGTAAATTTTTCGTGACAATTTTACTACATGTCACCGTAGTAGTTTCTTTAAAATTATATGCTAATAACTTAGCAATTTCTTTTTTTATTTTATATGAAAGATACAATGTATCTTTGGTCAGAGTAAATTTAGTAACAAACCTGTTAAAATCAAAATAAAAAAATACGTCACTATGACGACATGTCAAATGGTGAATAAATTGATTTAAAACATAAATCTGTTGATTAAATTTATAATCCATATTGCTTGCATATGGAAAAGAACAAAGTGTTATTTTACATTTTTTTTCTTTACCAAACTCTAAAAGTTTAGTAATTGTTTTAGTAATGTGGGTTTTTTTTATCCCCATACTGTCACCACACAATAATATTAATTTAGAGCTACTATCTACAGACTGATAATTTAATATTTTATCTACAATACCTTGGTAAGATATTCCAGGTAAACAAATATTAAGTACATTTTGAGATAACTCATCTCCTAGTAACTGCCCCAGCCCTTGCCCCAACCTATCTGAAAAGATGTAGGTAGGTTCGATCCCCAGCTGTGCACCAATGTACTTTCTTTCTTTGAACTCATTTAACCTTCGCTCAAAACTGAAGGAAAACATCGTGAGGAAACCGGCTTGCCTTAGACCCAATAAGTTGTCGGCGTGTATCAGGCACAGGAGGCTGATCACCTACTTGCCTATTCGATTGACAAATGAGCATGAAACAGATACAGAAATCTGAGGCCCAGACTTAAAAAGAACTTCTAATGCTTGCTATTGTTTTAGCTACATTTATCGACGCATATATTTAAAAAAACATGGTTTAAATATTCTTACGATTGATAATAATCAAAGACTGCATTGAAACATCCAAGTCGGCCAGTCGTATAAGTGGCTTGACGGAACAGCGCCGCACTGAGGCCATTGTAGAAGCCAAAAACACCTTCACTTTTCATGATACCACCTACAACTTCACCAATGGAGCCTTTGGGGCCAGCCAGCTGCATCCTGGTTTTGATAAGATCCATAGGTTGTACCACACATATTGCGAACATTCTGTAAATTTTATTCTATGATCACTTTATGGACAAATATTACCCTGTATCACCTCGACATCCACAACTAAGCGTTATTAAAAGGGAGAGCCACGCACCACCACTATGTGGAACCAGCGGCCCGATGAAGTATTACCGAACCACTTCGACTTAGGGTCCTTCAAGAAAAGAGCGTACCAATTCTTAAAACGAAGAGTTCAAAGATGGTGCACTAATTACACTTTCCGAAATCCTATTTCAGTCAGCCACTACTGGGTTTGCAAGAAACGGAATAAGTTTATAATAATAATAATAATATGTCAATATGCGAATATATATGATCCTAATCCTCACATCACCTCAATCACAGAACGCCGCCCGCGCCCCCATACACACGCGTATGGTTCAATAATTTATTATTAATTACTCAAAAGATTGTCAGATGCCAGGAGCATTCGAAGAATACTAAATACTCACCCACTCAATCCACCAATAACGAAGTTCGCCCATCCTGGCAAAGTCTTAGGAGCTGGGGGCTTTTTATCTGCCATTTTCAAGTATTTACCTATTTTTGTTGTTTTTATCAAAGTTTTTAAATTTCAAAGTAATCCATTTTATTTGGTTTCAGTTTAGTTTGTGACATTGGCATTTCTTTTTATAAATGATGACATTGTCTTTATAGGTTTTGCTATTCAAGCTTTTTCTTTTTACGGGATTTCATTTCAGAGAACAATGTCAATTCCACGCTTGTATAGTCTATACTATACCGTTGATAAAAAAACAAGGCAAAATAACCCATTGTGGGGTTGCGAGATGTGAGACAATAATTATTATATTTGTGGCGACACCTATTAAGTGGCTACAATCAGCATGACGTTATATCCTGATACGGGCCAAACGTCATTCCAACCGCTTACTAAATGTACAATATTTCTACCTCAGAAAATAAGCCCTTCAGACCTGTCAGTGGTTAGAAAAATTCCACGAAATCTAGTTTTTAATCCGCCCAAAAATATATATTTATCTATTTCTTATAGTAGTTTTAGTAACAACTATTCTTATATACTTTTACACACAAATCTTTCAAGACGTCTTTACTTACACTGTAAATTTTTATTATTATTATTATATTCTTTTTACCTTTTTTTTGTGATTGAGGCTAACTGTTGTGGTCTCTGACAGAATGGCCAACGCTGTGAAACACGTCTGCTCCACAGCATAATGTCTGTGTTTCGTTAGTAGCAAGTATTATGTTTTGTTAATAATAACATAGGTTTACAATAAATTACCAAAAGAATTAAAAGATCTTCGACTAGAGTCTTTAAAAATCGACTTAGTGTATTACTTTTGGAAAAAATTTACTATTCATTAAATGATTATTTGCGTGAGACACTGTATTTGATATAAATTTAATAAAGTATTATTAGGAAACACAAAAGATTAGAACGTGTAGGTACTTTAGACTTTTAAAATCTACCGAGGTTAGGTTAGTAACAAGCCCGTTCGCACGAAGTCTAGAAATAAAAGTGAGTCAACGCCGGTGTTGCCACGCTTTATATAGGTTTCTGCTACAAAATGGCGTTAGTCCGCTAACACGGCCTCTCCTGACACCCTGACGTCCTCGTCAGGATTTGATGTCCAGCGTCTATACTGTCATCTCTGTGGGTTGAATAGAACGTTAGAACATTACAATTCTGGGAAGGTATTGCGTCGTCTATTTGGTCAGCAACTGAACATATTTACTTGGTTTAATACAAACAATCAAAGTAATGAAAGATAGAAAGGAACTTTAAAGTATCAGACTCCAAGGAATGAGTGAAAGATTATTCATAACCCTTACAAGATTTGAAACAAACTATCACTTTCATGTGTAAAGGACTTGTGTAAACAATCACAAGTTTAGTATCACCATAAGAGTAGATATAAGGTATAAAGGTCTACTTATTTCTCAAGAAGATCGTGAGTTTGGGGCTGGTTACCCTGTCCATTGATCTTTTTACCATTCATAAAGGAAGATCGTGAGTTTGAGGCTGGTTACCCTGTCCATTGATCTTTTTACCATTCATACAGGAAGATCGTGAGTTTGGGGCTAGTTACCCTGTCCATTGATCTTTTTACCATTAATACAGGAAGATCTTAAGTTTGGGGCTGGTTACCCTGTCCATTGATCTTGTTACCATTTATACAGGAAGATCGTGAGTTTGGGGCTGGTTACCCTGTCCATTGATCTTGTTACCATTTATACAGGAAGATCGTGAGTTTGGGGCTGGTTACCCTGTCCATTGATCTTTTTACAATTTATACAGGAAGATCGTGAGTTTGGGGCTGGTTACCCTGTCCATTGATCTTTTTACAATTTATACAGGAAGATCGTGAGTTTGGGACTGGTTACCCTGTCCATTGATCTTTTACAATTTATACAGGAAGATCGTGAGTTTGGGACTGGTTACCCTGTCCATTGATCTTTTACAATTTATACAGGAAGATCGTGAGTTTGGGACTGGTTACCCTGTCCATTGATCTTTCAAAAAGCAAATATTACAGAATTAGATAGCTTCAGACTTAACATAAATAAAGACAACTCAGTATTTGCAATACACCGTCGTATCGACAGTGGCTCCTAGTGCTCTCATAAGCGACAATTTTAAAACAGAGACTCATACATTTTGCATGTTCTCTAAGTGGTCTAAACACATTAGCACCAGAATAACTTAAAACAGAGACCCATACACTTGTATGTTCTCAAAGTGGTCTAAACACATTAGCACCACAAAAATTTAAAACAGAAACCCATACCTTTGCATGTTCTTAATAACAAAGACCAGATCATCCTTCTGGAATTTACAAAGGGGGTCTACGACCCACATTAACGACAGTGTCCTGATTGATTTGACTGTTCTTCAACCGTTCGGCCGTCCTCTGTCAAAGCATCTCTCGTCTACCTTGCTGACTAGACGATCCCGAATTTAATGTGACACTGTTGCACTCACAAACACAAACAACATTTTAACACAAAGAGCACTTTTAAAATGTTAATCACTTGTGACTTCGTACATTACGGACACAAAGAGAAGGAAAATTTAAACCACAAAGATTACTCAAAACAAAACAAAAGAGAAGTGAGCGAAAAGTTCAAATCCCACTTCTGATATTAGGAAACACAAAAGATTAGAACGTGTAGGTACTTTAGACTTTTAAAATCTACCGAGGTTAGGTTAGTAACAAGCCCGTTCGCACGAAGTCTAGAAATAAAAGTGAGTCAACGCCGGTGTTGCCACGCTTTATATAGGTTTCTGCTACAAAATGGCGTTAGTCCGCTAACAGTATGATATGTACGATACAAATAATATAAGAATTGACTTTGACAAATAATGTAAAATTACTTAATTACTACTACTACTTAATTGTAAAATTAGAGGGTGAGCGCCAAGTCTTTTTTTTATGTAACAGGAGGCAAACGGGCAGAAGGCTCGTCTGAGGTTAAGTGATACCGCCAACACTCACATAGTCCGAAGGCCTGCAAATGCGTTGCCTTTTAAGAATTGGTACGCTCTTTTCTTGAAGGGTTTTTGTTGGTTTCGGTTCGGAAACACTTTACTGGACATAGTTGCCGCATAGTTGTGGTGCGTGGCAACAATGCGTTAGAAACGTTGTGATACGGATGGTATTTTGTATTCTGCCTTGACGTCCGATGATAAAACTCGGCTGCAGGTGTTAGTGTAGTGTCTTAAAAAGAGTGGCGGAGAGTTTATTCTTCTGTTCTGTTCTACGCCCTTGATTTGAGAACTGGCAGTAGGTACTAAATGTTAAATTAGAAGCATTTAATGTAGGTATATTTCTTTTTTGACGTTCATAAGTGTACATTGTGTTACCTATACGAATAATTTTTGACTTTTGGCTATTGACTTTTAGTCCGAACAACTCCTCTGAACATTCTCCACAGTAAATGTGGAGAAGATACAGAGAGACCCCACATATCTACGCAACGCCAAGAGATTAAGTCGCTGGGTTGGCGACTCCCATACATAAAAAATGTATTGTATTTTCATACACATGAGTGATGGTTCGCGCTAAGTTTTCTTTCTGAATATTATTTTTAATTTCAAATGCCAATAACTTAGCCGTTCTTTAGACAAAAATTGGGTCACTTTAATTGTTAAACTAATATCAAAATAATTAAAGCAGATAGCGCAGAGCCAACCCAACTATAATACAAAACGTAAAATGAAAAAAAAAATATATATATATGAAATCTAAGGCGCCCCAACGATAACGTCTAATCAAAACGAACTATTTAAAGCATCCCAGTGAAAACATCTAAAAGTACACACCAGTAAGACTGAAAAAAATCATTCATTTCGTTCGATTTCTTGTTACGATATTTTAAAATATGCTGATTACCCTGTAAATGAATGAGACCGAGGGGATCAAGTATCGCTGACCCTAGGCCCTGACGACATTCACGAAGCTGGAGATCATCGGAGACAAAAGCAATGGTGTAATCTGCCTGGACAGGTTCGGTAACATCACGAAGCTAAGCAATGAATGCCTCAACAGACCCTCGGAGGACTTCTTCCATTTTGTATTTTTTAACAAATACTTGGAGATCAAGAAGCCAAGGGTTTCTTTCCAGTCCCTCTCTTCTTCTCCACATTAGTTTGTGAAATAGCATTAAATGTACAATCAGTTACAGCTGTTAACGAAGATGCTAGTTGCATGAATAAGAGTGTAAATTTTAGAAAGTATGAATTAATTTCAAATTCCCAGCTGGTTCTAAAATAAAAGAAAATAAAACTCTTATTTTTTATTTATACATTATTTATACACTTAAATTATTGTCCTATGGCGTAATAATATAAATTATTAAATGCAGTTATTTTGTAAATTGGTTTTGGGAAAAATATCCGACAATAAATATATATTTTTTTTTAATATTGATTTAGTGACCAGTAATAACTCGGTTTATTTTTGCCCGTTCTAATTTAAATCTTGTTTATTACAATAAACTTGAGAAATCGGATACATTCACAAATTATAACTTAATTAACAAAGAAATATTGACTTTTTAAAATTCAGTTTTAGGTGCTTTCTTGACGTAGGCCTGGACTTTGGGCTGAGAGTACACCGCGTCAACCACTTGTTGGAAGCTTGGGTATTTCTTTTCGAGGTCTGGATTTTGGAGCATTACCTTTAAGTAGTCGAACATTCCAGCGAACACGAAGTCTGCCCAGGTGAGCTGAAAAATAACAGAAATTAAACACAGTTAAGACTGATTAGGCTAAATGGCGAATGTCAACAGAGATATAAGGAAAAACGAAATGTTCTTTAATTCGATTCCATAAAAAAACGAGCGCGGTATTTCCCTGTATATATTACGATGCGATTTTATTCTTATATGTATTTGTTAACTCAAAAACTTTTAAACTAATTAAAAAAATTATAATACAATTTTTAAAAAATCCGAAAGAATGTCATATAATCTACACGCTATTAATTTTGTATATACATAATCATATCATAGTATAGCTTTAGTTATCATTGCCAGTCATTACTTATCTTTGTTTTATGGGGTATTTTACACGGGTCGATTTTCGCCGTGCGGCGAGTCGCTTCACAAATTGCCTCACCAAGCCGCATCGCTAGCCCATTTACACAGGTTACTAAAATCGCATGCGGCTCGGTCATTTCCATCGAAAATGTTGAGCAGAATAGCCGTTTGTGCCGGAATTGAAATAATTAATTATTCAATTATTCAACAATTGCTTAAAGAACAAAGAGAGAAGAAAAAACAAAAGGAAAGAAGAAAACGTAATGTTTGGGTACGAGGATACTTTATTGGTTGAGTGGAGTGTAGAAGATCCTGATTATTTTAAAAAACGATTAAGAATGACTACTGATCATTTTAATACTTTACTACATAAGGTTACTCCGCTTATACAAAAATGCAATACCAATATGCGAGAAGCACTTTCTCCGAAAATTAAATTAGAAATAACCCTGAAGTTCTTGGCTACCGGTGATAACTACTCTAAAACTAATTTTTTAATCGCTCAGACAGCGAACCACGTCATAAAACTGTTGTTGGAATTATGTAATTTTTTGAAATTACCTATTTTTTAGTTACATATGCAAAAGCTTTTTCATGATATTCGAATTAACATAGCAACTACGACCGAGTCATTACTAACTCTAATTAAAACTAAATACTAATAATGTTCACAGGTAAGCATTTTTAATAATTATTTATTAATATATGTTTTATTCCCTTTTAATTGTTCGACTATCGACTTAGTCTGCCCCAGTAATATGGATAAATTAATACCTTGCCAGCAGCAATGTGTCCGTTGTTCTTCTTGATGATCTCGTCCAGTTTCTCAAGCAACTCCGGGTAGACGTTTTTACTAAATTCCGCGTGATTTTTCGCCTTCAACTCGGCATCGGTTTCGTATTCGACGCTAGCGGCCTCTGTAATTTATCATAATATCTTTATTGGACCCCTATGGCTAAAATTAGACTCCGCGCCACCACGCTGTCTACATACAGCAAATGTTGCCAACACATTTACCTTCGATTACTAAAATTTCGAGTAATGGAAAGGATCAAGGGACAGAAGAAGAGGGCGCCCCAAAAAAAGGTGGATAGATGAAATAGAAGCGGTAGCAGGAAGCGAATGGAGAAAGGAAGCCATAGACTGAGTCAGTCGGAAAAAGCTGGAGGAGGCTTTTACCCGTGAGGGGGGATCATAAAAAATACATATAAATCAAATCTAAACTGAAGTTATACTTCTTTTGGTGCGTTAGGGAAAAATGATGAGAGTGAATTTTTACCATGCGCGCGCACACCGACACAAAAAACCGACACCCTGAATATCTGTTAAAACGGCGGTAAAACAGTCTCGGCCGCTAGTTGCGCTTGCTTTATTTTACAAGTTGCATTGTCTGTCATGGCGTAGTGTTTTTCAGAGACGTGTTTATTTAAACCAAAATAATGATTTCTATACGAGAAAACCCGTTCCAATCTGATAAAAAACATAGTGTTTATTGTAAAATATCATGATTAGTACATATTATATCGTTTCGATTGGAAGTGACCATTAAAATGGACAAGAAAAATGCAATTAGAGGAGGGAAACGTCCCTCTTGTGCTCGAAGAAAATTATTATGCCAAAGAAGTAAAACGTCTAACGCGTGTATAAGTACACGCATGTTATTTTTGCAATAATTTGAAATTAAACGGGCTTTTATTATTATTTTCGAATTTCGGTTTACTAGAAATTAAAATTTGCGTTCTCGAGTAAATCGAGTCTGATAAATAATAATTCTCTCATGTATTTATATTATGTAGTGTTTATAAATAATAGTAAACTCTATGTAGTACGAAATAGCTGTTATTTAGATCTTGAAGTATTATGGAAGAGTATTTATCACATTCGCTCGAACAGTGAAGGAAAACATCGGCGTGCCTTACTAGAATTAGATTTGTCATTTGGGTGTAGGAAATTTCCAAAAACCCCAATCCATTCCGCCACTTGGGTGGGTTAAAGCTCGGAGGCGTCATCGATGTCGAATATCGTCGCTGTAGAATGATAACCTTGTATGTTCAGAGGACCAAACATTGCAGGAAACGAAAAAAATGTTTAATTTCGTCAATGTTCATTCACATATTATTATGTGTTTTTGTCCATAGTTTTAGATGGTAAAAAGGACTTATTTATTAATACCATAAATAAGTCCTTACTTCATGATTATACCAGTTAAATGACATAAGAGTCTAAGAATAAAAAATAAATGGTTTTTTGACATAAGAGGTTGTCTACAGTGACGATATGACAATTAATATTACTTACTCGCACGGATATCATTAACGAAGTCGACATTCTGGTCGATCTCCAAATCCTCTTCAGCGTCAGCTCCGGAGAGGCCGTACTTGCGGCCCAGGTACCGGGAGAGGGCAAAGCTCTGTGCGTAAGCCTTACCATCGATCTCTAGTACCGGCATCTGACCAAAAGGTGTCGCTGTAAAAAATAATTTGTTTAACATCTAGTAGGTTTTTTACTCTGCATTCTTCATTTCATAATTATAAAACAGGATATTGAATTCGAATTAATTAATGATTCAAGAAACCAACATGGGGTAGAGTGGCCATAGAAAGGCCAGAATGGAGAAGATTGGAGAAGGCCTTTGCCACCTGGCAAACGGACACGCAAAAGTGGAACAAAAGAACAATCTACGAAAAATAAAGAAAACATACTGTCATATCCGAAAAGAGGCTATAATATAATATATAATGAATTAAGAAACCCTCTGTGTTAGATTGATTTTGGGAAGTTGCCATATTATTAACTATTTTTTGCAATAGAAATATTATCCGCTGCCATGTTCAATTGGTTTGGCCTAAAGGTCTAGATATCAGGCCATAAACTCCAAAAAAAAAATTGGTCAATTGGTGGCGCACGATTGGGATAGAACCGTTTGTCGGGCGGCTGACGTTATAAAAGCCGCCGCAACTTCAAACGGCCTAGCCCTTCCTCCCCCGACATATATATATTTTATAAACCAAGAACAAATTAAAAGGCAAAGTCAGCTCAGCGTAAAAACCACCTTCACCGGGGAAGGCGGCTTTTGAATTGTTAGGTAAAAGCGCGGATCAAAATGCACCCATATAACACATCGGTGCGGTGCGTAATTAATATTAGTACAAATTATTCACATTTTTATATGTAAAATATGCTTTTGGATACACCAAATAATTATATTATTATTCAGTGCAAACGCAACACGCAATCTACAAAATGATATTTGGTTGTTATCGCCTGATTAGATTTACTGTAGCTGGCAATTAATCAATTACCATGACAACGTTTTTGAAGCGTAGGACAACATTTGGTATGTCGAAAACATATTGGATTTGAAGTAACTTAACTAATATAAGCGCTAACGCCCGAACCTAATAATTAATCCACAATCTCAGATTGTTTTCAATCAGACCGTGACAGTCGATCAATCTCCTATCTGCATCCCAATTACCAAACCCTACGAAGACAATCCATTTTTGGCGACGGATAAAATTCTCTTTATCGTTCCACTTTACCGAGTTCACACTCATATTTGATAATCAATGTAAACCAAATAAAGTAAATAAAACCGTACAAATAACAATAAAATATACATGTGTATGTTTAAAACATAAAAAACAGTTTTTTTTAATTATTTAAACAACTGGTGTAAGTTAAAATCTGTTAAAATAATTAACTGTTGGAATCGAGCTTTCGTGAACTGTCATTCTCATACAAAGGTCTATCCACAGACACCGATCCGACCTCCCATGGATAGCTTGTATCCACAGATGGCTATTACAATCCGGGGATTGGTTATTGGCACACTTGTTACAACACTTGGATTAAGATTTCTACTTCAGATGGTCAAATAGATATAGATTAAGATAGGTTATTGGGTTCGGGCGTCAGTCGCCACTCCGAATGTTACCCTTAGACATTGTATATAAATAAGAAAATAAATCAACAATACCACTTGATCAAACATTAATCGTATGTCACTGTGACTTATCCAAAATACCGCAACGAGTAGCGCACTTAAGGGATCCCACACAAAACTGCGATGCGATGCGATGCGAATTCGCATCGCAGGAACTTGCGATGCGAATTTTTGCGATACGATTTAGTGCGTCAAACCGTTTGGTAGGGCGACCATTCCTTCGAAGCCAGCCGTACTGAACGTGTTTTTAAGAAGCGTAAGATGGATCGCAAAAAGATTATTGCACTGCTGTTATTGTTAAATAGATATAAAAGAAAAAGAAGATTCTGGGTTCATTCATTCTTCATTGGTTCTCTGATGGGAACTATTTTATTCAAAAGTACTATGCGTTGAGAACTGAAGATAAATTTTTTGATTATTTTAGAATGAGCATATCTTCATTTGAAGAGCTTTTGAGTATATTATCACCATGCCTTCAAAAACGATCGTACAAGGGAAGAATTCCTGTTATGCCTTTGGAAATGCTGGGACTGACTATCAGGTAAAGTAAAACAAAATGTATTTATTGACATTTTAATTGTTTGTCTCAGAGCGGACTAAAATGGTGTCACCAAGGATGACGTAAAATCGCAGGAATGTGCGATGCGAAGCAGATCGGAAATTCTTGCGTTGCGTTCGTGCGAATTCGCAGATATTTGCGATGCGATGCGAATTCGCAGTTTTGTGTGGGAGCCCTTACCTTACGTTTAGGACTCCCACACAAAACTGCGATGCGATGCGAATTTCTGCGATACGATTTAGTGCGACGAACCGTTTGGTAGGGCGACCATTCCTTCGTAGTCAGCCGTACTGGACGTTTTTAGGACGCGTAAGATGGATCGCAAAAAGATAATTGCACTTCTGTTATTGTTAAATAGATATAAAAGAAAAAGAAGATTCTAGGTTCATCCATTTATGAACTCTGATGCAAACTTTCACAGACGCTCTTCCACGCATCTTGCTTAGTAAATTTATTTTTATAATGTTCATCACTTGTGTCCCAAAGGACGGGACGCTCCTCAATTAAAAATATTAAAAAATTTTATAAATAAAGAAGGCGGCGGAGGCGCCGCGCGTCTTTCTCTAAAGCTGTCTCAGAGCGGACTAAAATGGTGTCACACAGGATGACGTAATATCGGTGCGTTCGTGCGAATTCGCAAATATTTGCGATGCGATGCGAATTCGCAGTTTTGTGTGGGAGCCCTTAACGCAAAGAAGAGAGCAGCATGACTCCATACAATTTTTAATACCCTCAAAGTTATATAAAACATCAGTGGTGCTACAACCCTAATTGTTGCACGGCCTCAGATATCTGAATCTGTTTCATGATTTGTCAATCTATAGGCAAGTAGATGATCAGGTTGTACCTAACACACGCCGTCGACTTTTTGGGTCTAAGGCAAGCCGGTTTCCTCACGATGTTTTCCATCACAGTTCGACCGAATGTTAAAAGCGCACATAGAAAGAAAGTCCGTTGGTGCACAGCCAGGGATCGAACCTACGACCTCACGAATGAGTCGCACGCTAAAGCCACTAGACCAACACTGCTCAGTATATACTGTTTTTTATCAATATTACTAACCTTTATCGAAACGAGTGTTTAACAGGTGGATGGCAAAACATGTTATCACTTATCAATTCAGATTGTTAAACCTAGTTAACATGTGGATAACACAAGTACTATATGTAGATGACTTTCATTTTTAGACGGTAATTACCACAGCACTTGGATATATACTTTTATCGATATACAAGACAGCTATATAATTAATTTGATTCAAATTTGTTCCACTGCATAACAAACAGGTGTTCTGTGTATTATCTGACTATTAACATTCATCTTTATAAGCCATTGATAATAATCAATGTCTCGTGTGGAGTGAATTGGGTCTTGTTATAGCGATATCAAAGTCAAGTGAAGTCAAAAATTATTTATTCATATATGTAACACAATGTTCACTTATGAACGTCAAAAAAGGAATATACATTAAATGCTTCTAATTTCACATTTACTTCCAGTTTTCAAATCAAGGGCGTAGAACGGAAGAGAAGAACTGGAAATAAACTATCCGCCACTCTTTTGTTTTACACAACATTTGTAAGGAGCTGCAGCCGTTACACCATGTTCCACATGACATCTTAAGTTAATAAATAATAATAAAATAAATTAAAAACAAAGAGTTGTCCTCTTTCACCAGGAAATAGGAGCACGCACTTACATTCTCGTGGGAACAACACGCAAATACATAGTCGAAATAACTAACATCACCGCATACACGAATTGAATTACGACCAGTCACCACAAGTAGCACGGGCTGGCCATGCGTCATACGTTCACGAGTATGACGCATGGCCAGCCATCGGTCTCCTCACCATTTTTTAGGGAGAGAACCCGACGCATGGACGCCTATAAATTGTATCAAATAATATCTAAGTTTCCGAGTTGGTTAGCTTGGTTAGCTTAGCACTAAGTGTAGTTACTAAGATCGTGGCCTTAAAATGTAGATGGACAAGACCTATTGGACCCGAAGGCTCGAGGAATGAAGAACTTGCCATAAAAAAACACCAACTGGCCGCCCGATGCCGGTCGATTTGAAGGAGAATGGAGGACCGCTATGTCTAAAGAATGGTTTATAATGATGATGACGCCTATACGTCAAACACGAATTAGATTTCGAAATACGGAAGACAGTTTACGCTACAATTTTTATCTATACCCTCAAATATTATACATATACATATGTAAATCAATATTAAACAAAATTTTAATAAAGGCTCCTGTTTCAAAACTGTTTGAGGTGCATTCATGCTTAAAGTAGTTTTTTATTTGTTTGTTTGAATGCGAAACTCAAGAACTAAGTCTAAAGTACAAGTATCTACAGTCAGGAAGTCATCTCTGGAACTACTGAATTCATTTTGAAAGAACTATCTCTCTCTGTTATGACGCAAATGAACACACATAGGCTGAATTTAGTGTATATATAGCGCTGGCTGGTAATTATCTTAGCAAGGGCAGCCTTGCGATTCTGTAACTCACTTTTCGAACTCTCACAGCGGCGGTCGCGCTCAAATCAGTCGTGAAGCAGTCATTTTACGATTTGGCATTCTGATAAACAATAAACTACAAGCTCCCTCCGCTTGTCAAGACGTAATGTGAAATTGGTTAACAGAATACCATAAGATTCCAAAAAAACGTGAGTGACGAAGGGAGCGTTGTTAGTGCGAGGTGAACTCACGGATTAACAGAATCGCACGGCAGTTCCAGTGGGGTTCATGAAGCCTGGCATTATTTAGTACTAAAATGGTCATACCCTTTCCGCTTTCGTCATTATGAGATTTCTCATCTGAAGGTGTAAATCATGAGTATGACATTGTGGGCATATGGGCACATAGACAATGTCACAGTTAGATGGTTCTCTGAAGGATTACCTTATACGCTTGCTTTTCTCTTATAGCAAACACATCAATAAAACTGTGTACAGTAATATAGCAACCCTTATTTTTTCTCTTCTATTCTAGTCTTTCTATCTTTATGCTTTAGATTGTTTCATTTGTGTAAACTAAACTATTTGATATTTGTTTATTAAATACACATACATGGTCTAAATGCAGGCCAGTCCTCTTCGGTAACTCTGTTGTCTTCAAAGTCCTGGCCACCATAAGAGAGGAGTAGACGCACACTCTCACCGAGAGCCTTAAGGGGGAAGTAGTACAGCTTGACATTAGGCATGATGATCTGAAAATGTTATAGGTTTGAAGCAATTTTACAATTCTTTAATATAACAAGTGATATAGATATAGGGACATACATATAATAATATTAATTTATTTGCAAGAATTTGGAGGAGGAGAGGGTGTAGTAATCACACCCCACCAATTTTGCGCGCCGGAAACAGTTATTTAAATAAAAAAAATCCAAAAAAAATATTACCAAACCTAACCTACCCTAACCCGTTTTTTTATTTGTTTTGATTTTTTTTTGTTTATTTTAGTTTTTTTTTTATTATATACTATTATTTTATTATATACTAACCTAACCTAACCGAATAATAATAATAATGGATTTTTTGGACAGCTCCGGCGCTACGGGAAATGCATCCCCTTTGTTACAGCGGGTGGGGGCTGCTCTTCCTCCGCGCCTCCGATATTTTATATACACTCATTTTGGATACTTTTATATGGTATGGTACTGGTATAATCTATCAACACATATCTATATATAATCTCTATTCTCTGTTCACCCTGTATGAATTTATAAAATATATTTTATTAGAAATATGAATTTCATTTTTTTCAATGACTAGAAATACGAAACACTTTTTGTATTGAATTTTTAGTTATATACACTTTACATAATGTTGATCTTTTCATTTCAATTATAATATAATTATATTATTTCAATTATATTGAATAGATAATTATCAATTCAATAATAGTGATGCAGGATTATTAGAGCCGGTATTGCAGTCGTAGACTGAGTAGAGGGTTATTACTTATTAGTAGTAAAGATTTAATGTATTACGTACCTACTGATTTAAAACAAAGTGTCAAGTGATACACTTACAAGTTTGGTTCCAAACAGCTCCAAAATACGAGTAATTACTTGCAAAAAGCGCAGAGCGTGCTCTCAAAATAGACACAAAACCTCAATTGACAAAATCACAAAAGTACTGAATAAGTAAATAGGTTTCCCAAATTGATAACGATTACTAGGGATGTGAAAAAATAATCGATTATGGAAAAAATAGATTTTTTTAAAAGTAAAAATCGATTTGTGTATGCTATTTTAATATTTAAAAATAATCGATTAATAATCGATCAATCATAGTCAAATTTTCATCTGCCACCTCCCGACGTAATGTAACTTTCTTTTATAACCCGGACCTCGCACTATTAGGGATATTTGATATACATCGATGTACATTGAATAGATCCGATGCTTTGAAGATGTATACTCGATGCATTGATGTCTTTTTATAAAACATCGAAAGGGTGATAAAACCAGTTAATTTCACAAAAACTCAAGTTTGAATTGAACACTATAATTTAAAAGTAAAATAAATTTATTCAGCAGCACAAGGTTACAAACAATAAAAAAGACAACAAAAATACTGCAATGTGCTACTGAAAAGGCATACACTCAGAATCTATCAAATATCGCCTAAAATCTATCAAAACGAGATTCTTTTTAGAATAATCCAAATTGAAACTATAGGTTACTATAAGCGTACGATGTCGATCTGAACCACCGCCGCTATTCTCGAAATGAAACTCGGAGTGGAGTTATAATTGTTACCGTTTATTGGTCGAACGTTAGTGATGGTGACACAAAATAATACAGCGAAGCGAGCTTATAACTAACGTCCGTCCGGCACGGCTGCGTAAATCTATCTGGTCGTTATACAAATAATAGCTTAAAACTAAACCTAAAACTACCACGCTGGTCAAAGGGACCGACCGGCCCTTCCGCTACCTGCGTCCCGCCGACCGTTTCCTAGAAGAACATCTGGCTGGCAGCTTCGTTCGTCGGCTTTCTAAACTGTATTGTTCGTTGTCCGTAACAGTCTCCCCTCAGCGAAACCTTCCTATGACGTGAAGCTTTCCGTAGGTAGGAC
Organism: Pieris macdunnoughi; assembly: GCA_905332375.1. Taxonomy (NCBI): domain Eukaryota; kingdom Metazoa; phylum Arthropoda; class Insecta; order Lepidoptera; family Pieridae; genus Pieris; species Pieris macdunnoughi. The sequence continues at coordinate 1,640,530 of CAJOBZ010000026.1, forward strand.
AACGAAAATTCATCTGCTAATGCTTGCGCCGTTTTCCACGTTCTTTTGGTAACGTGTTTCAACGCAACTATCTCAATATGTACATCTCTAGTACTTAGGCACCTAAAAATCGCGCCCCATGGCTTTTCATTACGGCGTCCTTTTGTAAGCGTATGACGCCAATCCAATAGAATGGGATTCCTTGTCACCTCTGTTGTCTGTATTTTTAATCGCACACGTACACGCAGTAACCGATCGCTTACGCTTAATCGGCCACTATGATCTTTAAGCTTACGTTTAAATAGTTGTACGTAAGCTGTGGCTCTAATCAGCCGTTCATACTGCGAGAATTTTTCTATATCTGTATCGTTTCTGTTGGCTCTCCTTACGACTACGGTCAAAGTCAGCGCTTGTGGCTCGAAGCTTGCTATTGGCCATGTTTCTTCAGGGCCGTAAAGGAACGCTGGGCCTACGAATGGTGGATGCCTCACTTTTTTATTTCTGATCCACTGCAATACCATCGTTGAATCCATCCATAGCACGATCTTGATTGGTTCAATTCTGTGACCTTCTCTAATAGCCACAGCTAATTGCGCTCCGATAAGGGCTGCCTGTAGTTCTAGCCGCTGTTTACTCTGTGACTTTATAGGTGCCACTGGTGCTTTCGCTGTGATGAACCTGTCGTCAATTACATCGGTTTTAATTCGCCAATATGCCACGCTCGCATGTGCTTGTTCAGATGCGTCACAGAACACATGCAATTGTATCTCTCCTCCCCTCGTGTAAATATGCCACTAAAGACAGTGTTTGTACATTTTCTAACTGAGACACTGACTTTTTAAACTCATACGACTGTTCCATTTTCCGTTCAATGCTTTTAAGCCGATTAAATGCCATATTATAGCTTTCTGGGAATTTCGTGTTATCAGTCTTCCACGGCAACCCCAGGTAGTAACGCCTTTTCCGTTTCTCTATTGTTGTATTGAACAATTGAACTGCACGTGCGTCGGCACTTGTTACCCTTTTTTTATTATTTATACCCAAGGCATCTATTGCAAAACTTTGTTTTAATATCGCCTCTAGACGCTCGTCTATTGTTTCTTTGTAAACGTCGCTTTCTGCCGCCTTTTTTATGCAGTGCAAAACACGTTCGTTGTCTTCCATTAAACTTCGTATAGGTGCTGTACCATGTAAAATCCAGCCTATTCGCGTTAAAAAGTCAGTCGGTTCATTTTTCTTCCCACTGTATACTTTTCTGGAAACGATGAGATGCCAATTGTCAGCTCCAATTAACAATTGTGGTTTAGCTTCGCCAATCATTTGTTGGAGTGGTAACTTAACCAAATGTTTGTAGCGCAAATTATCCGCGCTAATTCTTTGGCTACCAATATCGAAATCACGCATCGTTCGCGCTTTCAAAGTGTAATTAGCCCCTCCGTCATAGCGACTGATGTCAATTTTGACGTGTTGGCTCTCAAAATCTTTCGTTTGAGAACTAACTCCTTGAATTTTTAGCGGCTTGCTTGGCCCGCTCACACCTAATTCGTGGGCTAACTTTTCCGCGATAATTGTAATAGTCGAACCTTCGTCCAGTAGGGCATGAGTTTTTACGATCTTTCCATCTCGGCCTCTCACAGTTACGGGACATACTTTCAGTAAGACGGCTTGACATTCATCCTTTGCAGTCACAGAGGTCGACATAACAACTTCAGCCTCTGAGTTGGATGTTGATGGTTGCACCAACAATGGTTGTTGTTGTGGCTTGTGTACTACCCAATGCAACAACCTATGGTGCGCTTTTTCACACCCATCAATGCCACATCGCTTTTTCCTGCACTGTGATCGTCGGTGATATTCTTCTAGGCACAAAAAACATGCCTTCGTTTCTCTCAATCTATCCCATCGTTGATTAAGATTCATTTTCAAAAACTCTTCACAATGAGTTGCATGATGGTCGCCGTTACAGCAAAGGCACCTGAGTTTCTTCTGTGAGTAAACGCGCTCATTTGTTTTTGATCTAGGTTTACTTGTACCTAGCGATGTCGCTGTTTCTATCTTACGGCTATAATTGAAAGTGAGTTGTAAGCTCGCTTCTTCTAAGAGGTATTTTGAGAGCGTAATGAGAATTGGTTCTTTCTCATTACTATTAGCCTTACCGTAGTCCGTCCATCTAGCCTGATAGTGTAGGTTAAGTTTAGACACTATATCTCGGACTAAGGCTCCGTTACTCGTATAGCTACGATCGTTTACACTTTTCAATAGCCACGCGATGTTTTGCACTTTTATTGCAAACTGGTTAAATTCAACCGCTGTATATCCCGGTCTGGGTAATCGCTTTATTTCTTCCAGCGCTTTATCAATTATAATCTCCGGTCGACCATAACACTGATCTAGTGTATTCATAATAAGCTCGGGATCGCAAGCAGTACTCAATAATACGGCGACTGTTTCTTTAGCGGCTTCCGTAAGACATGTGCGTAATCTTGCCATGTTTTCCGCTTTAGAGTATTTGTAGAGCTTCGTGGAGTCTTCATAAGCAACTATAAAGTAAAGCCAGTCGCAGACATTCCCGTTAAACTGCGGCAGATCTTGAGCATGTCGTACAGGGGGTCTGTTTGTAGCTATTTTTTCAAAGGCTCTGATGAGCCGTTCTATCCCTTGATCTTGGGATCGCGTTCTCGGCACGGAGGCCTCTTCGATAGGTGATATGGGCCGTTCTTTTTCCCAAGACACATTTTGTTTAAATGGCTCCACGCGTTCTGGGAGCGCTGTCTCTTCTTCCCTATCACCTTGAGATAGATTATTCACGCTGCTATGACTTCTTAGCCATCTATCTACCATAGCAGCGGAGTTGTTTCCGTTCCGCTGTTCTGGCAAGCATTCGACGATACTCTCTTCGTCGTCTGCTCTGGGTAAGTCAACAGCGATTCGCTTCTTTAACAATTTCATTTCAAGCTCCATCTCTTGTTCCATCTCCTGTTTCTTTAATTCGAACTTTTTTCTTAAATATTCTTTTTCTAATGCGACCAAGCGTTTTTGGACTTCGTATTCAGCTTGCCTTACACGGGATGCTTTCGACCTCATCGTATTTCTAGAGGTCTGTGATGCTGAACCCACAGGTAACACCGTTGAATCAAGGGCTTCATTCCTCCGTATTGATTCAACTGACTCTCTGTCGTGTGTAATATCGGCTAGTCCACGTTCTAGGACTTCCAATGATGATTCTAACGGTACGCGTTCTGTCCGTACTTCTTCATCGATTTCTTCTGCCCACTTAGCTTGGCTTCTTGTGTTCATTTTGAAGTTGATTGTATTCTTCGCTTCGATGAACTGGTGGATAATGCTTTCCTTCGGCGACCCACAGCAGCAATACGTCGATGCGGCGAGTCACTTTGTACAGGCGATGAAGTCAACCCTCTGCACGTACTCCTGGGATCGCAGGTAGTACTACCGATGAAAATCTTCCTGGGGTCGCAGGTAAAATCTTCCTTCTTCACGGCGTCGATGCGTAGAGTATTATTCTTCTGGTTATCCGGCTTCTCGAAGGACCAAACTATAAGCGTACGATGTCGATATGAAGCACCGCCGCTATTCTCGAAATGAAACTCAGAGTGGAGTTATAATTGTTACCGTTTATTGTTCGAACGTTAGTGATGGTGACACAAAATAATACAGCGAAGCGAGCTTATAACTAACGTCCGTCCGGCACGGCTGCGTAAATCTATCTGGTCGTTATACAAATAATAGCTTAAAACTAAACCTAAAACTACCACGCTGGTCAAAGGGACCGACCGGCCCTTCCGCTACCTGCGTCCCGCCGACCGTTTCCTAGAAGAACATCTGGCTGGCAGCTTCGTTCGTCGGCTTTCTAAACTGTATTGTTCGTTGTCCGTAACAGTTACTTTCAATTTTGATTATTCTAAAACTTTAATATGTTTCTATTGTTTATTTTTAATTAATAAACCCATGAAAAATAAAATATTTAAGGTTTATTTTGAAATTATTTCAAAAATTGGGAAAAAATCGATTATGTATTAATCGATTTTTTATGTTAAAAAAACAATCGATTAATTAAAAATTGATTTTTTTTTGCACAATGTCACATCCCTAACGACTACGATATTGCTGTTATGTGACATTTGTCATTTAATCGTTGACTAGTTTGCATCTAGTCATGCTAATAGTCAATACTCTGCTACTGGACTATGGAGGAAGGATTGAAGCAATACTTGTCCATAGTCCATACATTTTTTTTCTTTTATTTCTACTATCATTAAGTAAATTATTCTAATTGTTGATATCTAAATATGAAAATATTTCTTCGTAATAGAGAAGTTGCGTTATATATAATCAATTAATGTATGAATATTGTGTATCTAACTTGATTCTTTTGACTTTCTCAACTGTCGTGTGACTAACAATAAATTGCCATTACCGCTCATGATCTCCTTATCTATAATACTGCTGCATCATGTCTTCTCTCTGGCTCAATGTAAATTTTTCTTCAAAGTGCGTTTGTCATAGACGCGGTAGGTATTATTTACTAGAATATTAAGATAAAAGCTGGTATTGTGCGTAGCTTTATCAAAAATATTTTGCTAAAGCAATGTTATCGTATATTGTTAGATCCAAAAAAATTGTTAAATAAAATAATATCTTTTTCTAACTGTTTAAATAAACATGAAAAATCTGAATAAAAATGGTAAGATGTATTAGCACCTCAGGATCTCGAATTTGCAATAATATTAAAACTATGATAATAGCGGTTATCATTTTGTTCTCCGGAGCCGTCGAATTTAACTAAGCAACACCTTGTGTAGCTTAGCTAAATCTATGTTGTGTTGTGTGGTGTGTAAGTGTTAGTATATACGTGAGTGTGTGTATGTGGGGTGTGCTCATAATGAATGAAGGTTATTTAGCACAATAGATATTCGCCTATCTTGACCTATACATACATCTGGTTAGATCCAGACAATAAGACAACTTTATAAAGGGTTTTATATTGAAATAAAACTCTATACACAACAAAGATTATATTCGTAATAATAACGTTAGATTAACATGGTTACGTTATTATAGAATAACGCATCACCACGGCCAGGAGTCCGTTGAATCTTGATGATGGAAGTAGTGACGTCTGAAAAAAGAATACAATGAGTTCCTTTGGTGTAAATAAGTGAGAGAGTTAGTTTGATGTGCGCCGATAGCCACATTTGAAGCAATTGCGGATTTTCAATATCACACTGATGTCTCGCCTTGGAATCGATATAAAATTCAACATTGAACTGCGAATCGCTTAAAGTGCTGTTTATTATGATGTATCAACTCTAATGTTGGGTAGTGAAGTTTTAGGGTGTAATCTCTCGACCCACTGAACCGATTTTAAAAATTCTTTTACCAATAGACAGCCACGTTATTTGTGATTCATTTATTCATATATGAAAATAGTAAATACTTTTTGTGGTAGTTGTATTTCCAAAGTCGGTGAAAAACGACAAAATATATGTTTTAGTTATAAAGAAATGTTGTAGAACTTTGTAATTTTTATATTGTATAAAAACAAGTCATCCGCCGCGTCTATCTGTACGCGATAAACTCAAAATATGCACGGAATTAATTGTGGTTTATGTTAAAACCAGCCCCGACTTCGCACGGGCAAGAGTAAACCTTGAGATATCACTATATGAGGTGGGCTGAAAAGTTCGTAGGCTGACACATGGCATTACTAGTATTCAATAGCACGCACGGGTTAATTTTGTCACCGTTACATTGAAGTCTTTGCAATTGTTGCGTCATATTTCTAAAGTGGAGAACGTTCACGAAGGGTGACTAACCTTTTTTGAAATCGAAGCATTATTTGCCGATAAGGATTTCAAAGAGATGGTTAAATTAATTAAATGATTAAATGATAAATAAATGATAAATGATTTATTTCTGTAAGTAGATTTTTACAAACACTTTTACACGTCAAACATATTTTTTTTTTTAAACTAGATGAGATCGACGTTTCTTATCTGACTACTCTGAGAAGAAACGCCGAAACAAACTCAGAGGTCACAGTCTCTTTTAAAGTCCAGACATAACAAGATTATGTGAAGACCATGTAGATTGCAGTCTGAAATGGTCTTTTGAGGAAAGAACCACACAGATTGAGTGGACCTGTCAAGTCCAAAGACAAGACATTTGGGTAGGCCGCATAAATTACTTAAACTGTCAGACTATGACTAAAACTGAGAAAAGGATAAAATAAATAAAAAACAATGATCCACGTAGTATTAAATCAAAGTCTTTCATAAAAAAGATTTTTTCGATGTTAGCCTACGACCTTTTCAGACCATCAGTTATTACTAACTACCGGGAAATTCATATAGTTTTGAACTTATCGAGTACAGACAAACGCGTAAGAAGACTTTGTTTAAAAATATGTAGTATTATAATTTCCGAACCAATTTGACTTAGGGGACCGATCTTCAAGAAAAGAGCGTACCAATTATTAAAAGGCCGGCAACGCATTCGCGAGCCCTCTGGCATTGAGTGTCCATAGGCGGCGGTATCACTTAACATCAGGTAACCTTCTTGCTTGTCTCCTGTTCTATAAAATTGTAAACTTTTAAACTAATTTAGCCTATCAAAAATATAGATAGTAGTGTAATTTTTTGTACTTCGCCTCAATATTTACTTTAAAAAATTATCATAAAGCCATCTGGCCCATAGCCCATTTTTATATAAACTCTAAGATTTGCATTAAATAAGAAAAAAAAAACGTCCATACATGTCCTTAAATGTCACGCTATAACTTGAAATGTCAATTGTCAAATTAATCAAAAATGTCGGTGTTTTACAAAAAAAAACCCAGGAACTACTCGAATTAAAATCTTTCTCAAAGGAAAGTTAGCCTCAACCGAAGGACGTGTAATTTTTTGTTATATACCTGCGAGGTGGGGAACTGGGTGATCCCAGTCGCGGTGGTGTGTAGTCCCCCCGAGTTTGTAGGTAAGGGTCGCTTGGACTATCTCCGAAGTCTGGAGTAATGCGAGACACTTCGTTAAGGAGCGATAAACAAGAGTTTGAGAGACGCTGATTGAAGTTCTGAAAATCATTGTCGCTTATTAAAACACACACATACTTAAATTAAAATGTGTTTTAGGCAATATGAAAATAAAGTGTTATTGAAAGTAATCTTTATACAATAAATAGCATCAATTTATTATTAATTGTTTTGTTTCTTTGTATTATTTTATCTTGCTTTCTTTTTTGTGTTGTGTAAATCTGAATAAAATTGCTATATTTTTATCTAAGAAGTCTTCTGTTTCTTGCTTGTTTTTGTACTATTTTATTATGGTATGTAGTGTGGATTCAGTTTTCGCACATAGACGCTCATTTGGTCCGTTGTTCGTACAGTCCTGGCTAATTATTTCAGAAGGCACTTAGCAGGCTTCACGGACCTTGCTCGGAGGATTTCTGTTCATTGGGAATGCACAGCCACGCATTCCAGGACTACGTGGGTCCTACGTGGATTCCTCTGCGCTGCAACAGCCTCTTCACAAGGGACTGTTGTTGCGCGGACAAAGAGATCTTTATTACAGAGACAGTGGAGATTAATTCTGTTGAAGCTTGCGAGTTGACACTCTTGCGAGTAGTGCAAGGGAAGAAGACAGCCGTCATCAATCCGGATCCTCTCTTTGCAAACTCGTCGGTAGCATCATTGCCGAAAGCTCCACTGTAGGGTAACCCTGTTTGTTAGGTTAATTGCCTCCATGGTGACACTACTGTATTAGTTTGTTGTTCGTCTTTTTGTTCTAACGCCATCAGCACAGACGCAATGTCAGATACAAATCTAACAGAAGTTATTAATTTCTAACCGCTGTACGGCTCTGACTGCTTTAGTTAGACCGACACATTCACATTGAAAAATTGAGCTGTCTGTGCCTAAAGGTTGTGTTAAGATCAAGAGAGAATATGCCAGCGCCGAAGGCACAACAGTTTGTATATTTGACGGCTCATTGGTCTAGTGGTTAGTACCCCTGACTGCGAATCCATGGGTCCCGGGTTCGAACCCCGGCAGAGGCGAACATCGATGTGATGAGCATTTGGTGTGGTGCTTAGGTCTTGGGTGTTTAAATATGTATTTATATGTATTTATATGTCTATCTATCTATAATATGTATGTATATCCGTTGCCTAGTACCCATAACACAAGCTTCACCAGCTTAGCATGGGACTAGGTCAATTGGTGTGAATTGTCCAATCATATAGACGTAGCTTAGCCAGGGTAGATTGATCTTGTTCCTCTTCTCTCATTTGTACATGATATATCTTTCATGATACTGAGGGTATTTGGTGAACGCACAATACTGATAAACAATTAAAACCCAAAATAGTTAGATGCCACATGACCCAAAATAACTTACAGGTAGACAGGATCCCTTCATTTCTCGGAGGTCAATTTTTCTAAATAGTTCCGTGATTAACAATTCATGCAGGTTTGGAGTACGCGGGCCAAATATTATTTCTATTATTTCCACCACCTGAAACAATAATACTTTGTGAGTAATATCAAATAATACTTTTTCGTCTCTGTCTGTCACATTGTGTTTAAGCTGGGATGAAGATAGAATTTTAGCGAAAATTATGAAATAAATGTTTCGTACGTGCGCGGTTCTTATTTGCACATTCTTTAAAATATATATATTATCGCGTCTCATCTTTAAATAGATCACTAACCATGACTGTAGTGACCTCTAAAAGAGGTTGTCACTTATAAAATTATCTTATGCTATTAGTTATGTATGTATGATGAAGAGCTTAACAGAAAATTGTGGAATTCCTTGAAGTTAAAAGTACCCATAACAGCCTTGCGATTCTGTAACTCACTTTTCGAACTCTCACAGCGGTTTTCGCAGCGGCGGTCGCGCTCAAATCAGTTGTGAAGCAGTAATTTTATGATTTGACTATTTGATAAGGAGGTAGCTTGTAGTTTATTGTTTATCCGAATGCCAAATCGTAAAATGACTGCTTTACGACTGATTTGAGCGCGACCGACGCTGTGAAAACCGCTGTGTGAGTTCGAAAAGTGAGTTACAGAATCGCAAGGCTGATGAGTATGTGTGGTGTATGTCATGAAAGTACTAAGATGAAGCTTGGGTGTAAGGATCGTAGCTAGTGTAGGTCCGTAGTCTCTGCCTACACCTTCAGGAAGTTTAGGGTAATGCGTGTGTCGAATGTGTTTGTATTTTTATGGATTGCAATAAAGCTTTATTACCAAAGACAAGATGATATTAGTAACCACGGTGTGGAGGGAAATAAATGTTAATATTCGAAATACAGTGTTAAAAATGATAAGTAAGCGTCTTCGTAAAGTATTTGCAACAAAATTCCGCGCAAAACTTCATACAAAAGTTGTCATGATAAATATATTTTGGAAAAATACTAATTTAATGAATATATTAACTTAATATAATAATAATCCAGTGTCGCTTTAATCCTAAATGGGTTTTGGCCATCTGTTTCTTTAATCAATTTTATTTCATAGAGGTGATCAGCCATCTCATGGGGTCGATCTTATGATTTGAGACATGCTGGTTTCCTCACGATGGTTTTGCTTCACCGTACGAGCGAGTTTTAAATGCGTTTATAGAAAGTCAAATGCACAATCGGTGTTCCTACGACCTCAGGAATGAAAGTCGCACACTGAAGCCAACACTGCTCTTTAATATTTAACTCATTTATATATTTCAGAATCCCTGCCAAAGTCGTAAAACCAAAATCTATTTTTTCAGGAAATATAAAAGGTAATGCTATATAATTACTAGGAAACTAACTACATTACATATACAATTATATATATATATATATATATAAGCTTATTTTTTCCTATTTGACGATTTAAACATTTATGTTGTTAAGTATTTAGTGCGCATATAAAATAACTAAATGTATATTACAGTAATTAATCTAATTAGACTGAAGAGCTGAAGCGTTTACGATTGTTTCACTGTGGCAAGCGAAGAAGAAGTTGATGAGTTCACAATTTTATTTAATCCCATTGAATGTATATAACAATATACACAATATAAACAAATTACAAATAGGATTAAAAATTTTAAGCATGTATTTCTTTACGCTACATTCGTTTGACGTAGCAAAAGTCGTAAAATGAAACGCGAGCATTAACGCAGGAGTGTTTACAGCAAGATTTAGTAAAATTATACTGAATCAAACAAGAATATTAAAAAAAAACATAATTTGTTTTTTTTTTAATTGTGTTTTTAATTTGTATTTTAGTGTTATGTAGTTATTCAATTATTGGTGCACCCAAGCACGGGCTTTTAATTTAATAATTGTGGCAGGCAATAAAGGTATTAATCCACATTATGACACATTTTAGTGTTTAACTGATTTCATCCACAATAATTATTTGTTAAATGTAATATAACAAATAATACATATATTACATTATTATTACATTTTTTAATTATCTGATTAGTTCGGATTTATTCTATTTTTTTTACCTTAAAGTACTTTTCAGACATGGACACTACAAGCTCACAGATAACTTTCTGTATTCATATGTCACATTGACAACTGACATTTGACTGTTAACAAGTTTTCCAAAATTGACGTATTGTGTATATACTTCAGTTTTATATAAACCATACTTTATGGTTTGTATTTGTTACTCACTTGTGGATAATTAGCTTGCAAATCTGGCAGTAAGGAGAAATCGGTTTCCGTCCCAGCACACATCTCGAACATCACATGACCAAGGGCTAATGTTTCAGGGAAAGGGACTGATGTAGGGCTACGCCCCGTTGCTCCTATCATCTTGTTTTCTAGACCACATATTCTGAAAACATAAAAAAATGGTGGAAGTTTTCGAGTCAAATATTGGCAAGATGGCGCCCCGGTAACGAAACTAAGCTATGATGTTTTAAAAAGTATTATTATAAAAACACGAGGTTTTCATAATGGGCCTTAGATGTCTCTCTGTTTCACAATCATTAATCAACCTAATAGACAAGAAGGTGATCAGCCTCCTGATCAGACACAAGCCGACTTTTTGGGCCTAAGGCATGCGAATTTTCGCAACGTTTTCCTTCACCGTTCGAACGATTGTTAAATGCGCACATAAACAGAAATTCCATTGGTTCACGGCCGGGGGTTGAACCTACGACCATGAAAAAGTAAAATGATATCTGAAAAAAGTATTGTAATAATAATACCTTGCTACACCATTTTGAACAATAACATTCCCGGAATGCAAATGTTTGAATGGTGGAAATCCCTTGTCTTTAAGGAATAGTAGCGCCTCCAGTATTTGCCTTCCGAATCGGGCGACTTGTGATGCTGGAAGACCTGTTCCAGCTGACGTGTATTTCTTTACGTATTCGTCGCTCCATGTACTCTACAATTTTAGTTGTTTATGTTTACAATAGTGACAAATAGATTAATACTCCAGTCTCTAACACATTTTTTATATAGAACAGGGGACAAACGGGCAGGCTCACCAGATGTTAAGTGATATAGACACTTTCAATGCTAGATGCCTCACGAGTGCGTTGTTGGCCTTTTAAGAATTGGTACGCTTTCTTAAAGTGTAAGTCCCTTAGATCTATTGCTTATGGCCTTCTAGTTAGTTGTAGTGTAGCTACAATCTTCAGCTTATGACGTCATCGTACTATGACGTCATACATAATTTATAAACACTAAACCTGCACTGTTTTAATTAGTTATGCTTCCAGTGGAGGTCTTCCCAAATATCCAACTATTAAAAAAAACATACTCCTTCCTAAGAGGCACCCACCCACATGGGGGTCCATTGGTTATGACTTATGGTAGCTCCCTTATAGCTGTTCCGTTCCGTTAGTTTATCTATCCCCATCATTTAAAAGAAATTTAAAAATTGAAGGTACTGGTACGGTTCCTGGGTCATCGGGGTGCTTTTAATAATAGAGGATTTTATTTTTACTCTATTAATGAATCGCGTACAGCAATAGAAGGTAAGAGAAATAATAAAATGTTAATTGCTATGAAACTAAGTAATGCAATATAACAGTTGAAAATAGTGCCTACGGCTGGCTATACTCTCGGGGCGTAACTCCCATGATTTAGTTAATTGCTATGAAACGAATGAATGCAATGTAACCGTTGAAGAGAGTGCCTACGGCTGGCTATACACTCGGGGCGTAACTCCCATGATTTAGTTAATTGCTATGAAACGAATGAATGCAATGTAACCGTTGAAGAGAGTGCCTACGTCTGGCTATACTCTCGGGGCGTAACTCCCATGATTTAGTTAATTGCTATGAAACGAATGAATGCAATGTAACCGTTGAAGAGAGTGCCTACGTCTGGCTATACTCTCGGGGCGTAACTCCCATGATTTAGTTAATTGCTATGAAACGAATGAATGCAATGTAACCGTTGAAGAGAGTGCCTACGGCTGGCTATACACTCGGGGCGTAACTCCCATGATTTAGTTAATTGCTATGAAACGAATGAATGCAATGTAACCGTTGAAGAGAGTGCCTACGTCTGGCTATACTCTCGGGGCGTAACTCCCATGATTTAGGTAATCGCCACGCTTATAAAACTAAAATAGCCTGCGTGAGCAAATTATACATCCTTTGCTTGTATAGTACTCTTACGCCTTGTTCGGTTAAGATTTACTCAGTCGTGAAAAGATACACTTCAGGTAGTATAAACATACCTTATAAATTAAATCCTTCAAACTCCCAGTTGAATTAAAGGGCGTGACGACAAGGGCGTGGCCGTTACACAACTCGAGATCCAAGACAGGATATATGTACGGATGGTGAAGACCTCGAAATAGTTCCATTATCAGACCCTGTGTTCGTTCTGAAGGTTCTATGGGACATTGGCTGGTTAACGGCATCTGTGAAGACATTTTTTTAAAATTTTGTATAATATTTTTCTTTTTTGACGCTCATAAGACGTGTACATTGTGTTACCTATATGAATAAACTATTTAACTTGTGTTTGTATCTTTATTAATGGATGTTTAAATTGTGTCAATCATTACAGCTCCTGAAACTAAGGCCGGCAACACACTGCGAGCCTTCTGGCACTGTGAGTCATGGGCCACTATCACTTAACATCATGTGAGCCTACTGCCTTACTATATTCTATAAAAACATAGAAAACTGAAGCAAATTTAAAAAGTTTGGTCCCCGTCCCTTTACAATTTCTATGTACAAGCAAATATTAAAATCTTACCACAGTTAGAAGCCTCTCCGTTTTAATAGTATTATCTTGTATGGTAAACCAATGCTTATTAGTGCGGTATCCTATTTGATTTAATGATTTTAACAGCGTATATCTGTAAATTTATATCAAATACGTAAAAAATCTTCTTTTGGCGCGTTAGGGAAATATGATGAGAGTAATATTTTAGGATGCGCGCGCACACCGTCACAAAATACCGACACCCTAAAGTTAGGGAGCGTTCAAGTATTACGTAACGCAATTTTTGGAGATTATTGAAACCCCCCCCCCCATGTAACTCGCCGTAACGTTTTTAGTACCTAAGTACAATACTGTACCCAAGTATAGTAAAACGTTTCGTGACCACCTAGTGACTCTTTAGTTACTATTATGTATAAGTCGAAAAAAATATTAACAATAACGCGTAATTTATTCCCCGCCCCGCATCGTAACGTTTTAGAAAAGGACAAAAATTCGTTACGTAATACTTGAACGCTCCCTTAGCTATAGTCAACATTTTAGTTTTTTTCTATTGTTAGTGTCGTTTTTGTCGTCAATAGTGCTCGTTCCAGGTGTCAGTCATTGCAAGTAAAAAATAATGATAAATTTCAAGAAGCAAAAAGAATTATGAGGACTCAGTAGCCAATTTGAACTAAACGCAACATTATGTGATCATAGTCATGCCTCATTTAAATTTTCATCATCTAATATATAAAATTCTCGTGTCACAATGTTCGTTCCCATACTCCTCCGAAACGGCTCGACCGATTCTTATGAATTTTTTATGCACATTCAGTAAGTCTGAAAATCGGCTACTATCTATCTATCAAACCCCTAAAGGGTGGTCCATCCCTAAATTTTATTTTTAGTACCATGTTGCGATGTACTAAAAAGTTGGGCTGAGTACACTCACATTAAGGAGAAACGAAGTTCGCGGGGGCTGCTAGTATAATATAAAATGTATGTCAAATATATTTATCGCGTTACCTGGGTGTTCTTGATAGATATTCTGAGCATATGACCATTGCGATGCCACTCTCAATGGGGCTGTCTGGATATCTTAAAAAAATACACATTTACACGAAAAATACGTTGAAAATGGGCATGTTTGGTAGGTATTCTAGATACGATTTTCCAAATATGTAGAATCTTGGACACCTTGAGATCATGAATAAATATAAAAAAACAGTGGCCCTACAACCTTTGTAGGTCTGGGTCTCAGATTTCTGTTTCTGTTTTATGATCCTATGGTAATCTAATAGGCAAGTAGGCGATCAGCCGTCTAACACGCTGTCGACTTTTCGGTCTAAGGCAAGCCGGCTTCCTCACGATGTTTTACTTCACCGTTCGAGCGAATGTTAAATGCGTACATAGAAAGAAAGTCCGTTGGTGCACAACCGGGGATCGAACCAACGCCCTCAGGGAGAGCCGCACGCTGAAGCCACTAGGCCAACACTGCTCTCATGAATAAATTGCACCTAAACATATCACTATCATGAATTTAGGCGAAATTGTTAAATGACTTTAAAAGGGCGAACTTTTATTTTGGTTTCCTCTTGTATTCGATTTCTCGAAGACGCATACCGATTTTTATTAACGAGTATCAAAGAATTTAACTGGGTATTTTTTATACTGAATTATCTTTTAAAAAAATAAAATTTGTTCAAGTCGTGATTAAAGATGGCCTCCATGTATTAGTAGATGTAGCTATAATTTTGTATTATTTATTCAGATATTTACTTACTTTGCCTCAGTTGGCGAATTCTTCCCAGAACCGGAGCCCATAATCGATTTATTAAACAGCTTGGCTAGCGAGTCTATCTTCTGCGCGACCAACGGGGCGCGATCAGAGTTCTCTTCTGTATGATAAAACGTAGTTATATAAGAAAATAATACTTATACTCTGATTTTTTATTCCGTAGAATTCTAACATTTCATAAGTGTTGCTACTAAAAAAGTTCTCCACCGAAAAACGGACAAATTTGACTTAGTTGAGGGCAATAAAAAAAAAGCTACGTATTTTTTATGTTTTGCCTACAAAAAGGTTAATCAAAATATTTACTTACTCAAGTGACCTAATACAAAAATAACAAATATTTAAATATCACGAACAATAATTTATCGAATTAACTTTAATTTATTCTTTAGCTGGCATCACTGCCTACTAATTCCAGGTTTAGTAAACCTTCTTAAAAAATAAAATGTTATCTTTACTTGTGGGTTTTTGACCGTTTGTCAAAAACCCGCCGTTAAACTTTTAATGTGGAGCACCGCACTTAATAAAATGAATACCTTAACTAATAATAAAATGTATGTATAGACCCAGATGTTCAGACTCGTATTGAAATTGAAAAATGTCCCGGCCAAAACGGTTTGCTATCTCTGACATGTCAAAAAGTAATAGCTGTCAGAATTCTACGGAATTACAAATCAGAGTATAGATTAATAGTAGGTAGCATTACTTTTTACTTTCTTGCGAATCATCACGCAGTTTTTCAACTTCCAAGACGAGTTACTTATCAGGTAATTTGAAATTAATTAATATATAACAACATTGTCACTTTACATTCCTGTCGGCTCATATTGCGACTCCTATCTCAAGACGCAATCGAGTGTTGAGCTTTGTCAAAACTGTTATAGAAAACATGCTCTTGGATCTATATTTAAGTTTGACTTTTTCTTTTATAGATTTTTTTTTTAATAAAAAAAAAGTCAATCAATAATATATATAATAATCAAAGCAAGTCTCTAAAAAAAAGAATTATGTTAGCCTACGAACTTTTCAGCCCACCATTAGAGGTAGGGTATAGGCTGATGAATTAAGTAATGCTATAAATGTTCCTCATCATAAATACACAAAAAAGGCCGTGATTATAGGTACAAAGTTGTCCAGAGGAAAAAAAGAATTATGTTAGCCTACGAACTTTTCAGCCCACCATTAGAGGTAGGGTATAGGCTGATGAATTAAGTAATGCTATAAATGTTCCTCATCATAAATACACAAAAAAGGCCGTGATTATAGGTACAAAGTTGTCCAGAGGAAAAAAAGAATTATGTTAGCCTACGAACTTTTCAGCCCACCATTAGAGGTAGGGTATAGGCTGATGAATTAAGTAATGCTATAAATGTTCCTCATCATAAATACACAAAAAAGGCCGTGATTATAGGTACAAAGTTGTCCAGAGGATTATTAAAATGTCAACCATGAGAGCAGTAATAAACAATTTGTAAAACTGATTCTAGCTTATTTTTAATATTTAGAATGAAGCCGCAAATCGATAGACATGACTTATAAGTGCGTCCTTAAAGCAACAGGGTCAAGAAAATTCATAACAAAACTATATTGTGCAGTACGGAAACGGAACGGGCTTCTTTAAGATATAATTAAAAATAGTCATGAGATATTTTTTTCTACTTCTAGGTATTTTTAAAGGACGCAAATCTCAAGTTCCGTCAAACCATTTCTCAAGTTAGACATTTCCGTGCTCAAGATACGATCCGTTTTAGAATAAGAGCTGAAGACATACTCACAGAACATTAACACCGTTTAAATGTCATTAATAATTGGGGACAAATTTTGGATGTCAGATTCAATTAACAGAAATTACGTTTACGAATACTGGATCAATCAAGAAGATGTGACCAACATTCTGTCTAATGCTTAACGCTTGTAACTAAAGACAATGAAAAAGCAACTCACCTTCACTCTCTTCTTTATCAGTGGACACTGAACGAGTCTTGAATGCATTCCGTTTAGCATTCGTATTAGCAGCAGCAAAAGACTCCGGGTTCAACTCCGCAGCCGATTGCGCTCTTCTACACCGACGTTTTTTCTTCTTATAACTGGACCTGTGCCGCTCCTGGTAGAATCGATCATGACCAGTTGTCTCCGGCTCTCTCTGCTCCTTCCCTTCATTATTAGCCTTCATATGTTGGTACAGGTTGAACATCCTGACTATAATGTTGACGGTATTTCAGCACTTGCTTAACCACTTTCAGCACACTCTTGGACACTGGTATGATTTCGTGTAATATGGCCTAATCTTATTAGGGTTTATGAGCATTAACTATTGGAGACAAGTAAGCGGCTCGGGAGTATGGGAATACAATAAGCAGAGTTGCTAATTGAAGTCCTACGAGTCTTAAGCCGGCTTTGTTTGACACACCTACGTAGCTGATCGACTGTTCTAAATGACTACGTCACACTTGGAGTATTATCGTGTCAATCGATGTGGCCGACATCGAGCAATTGGTAAAACATTGGTTTACACGGAATAAATACGACACGAAAATCGCAGGTAACACGTGTACAAAAAAATGATGATACTGATGTACCGTTTACCGTAAAGTTTATTTATGGTTCGGGTATGTGTCCAGCCGAAGTAAGATTGTTTTAGCATAAATCTTAGTGACAAGTGCACTAACAAAATGCTTAAAAACAGTACGTATTTAAAAATTAATACCAAATTACCCACGTGAAACGAACTAAATACTGAATAATGAATTTTGCGTTTTATTTGAAAATTTATAAAGAGCGAATTTAGAACTTCCGTTTGGGAGTCAATTGTCAATTATTAATTTTTAAGACCGTTTTACCGACACAAGTTTATTTATAAGTAAACTCAAACTCAAAATAACTTTATTCATATAGGTAAAAAAA
Source organism: Pieris macdunnoughi (assembly GCA_905332375.1). Classification (NCBI taxonomy): domain Eukaryota; kingdom Metazoa; phylum Arthropoda; class Insecta; order Lepidoptera; family Pieridae; genus Pieris; species Pieris macdunnoughi. Next base: position 1,658,393 of record CAJOBZ010000026.1, read on the forward strand.
TACACTTATGAACGTCAACAGAAAAGATGTTAAATTGATTCTAAATTTACATTTACTACCAATTTGCAAGTAAAGAAAGGAAAGAAACTCTCTGCCACCTCATTAATCGCAAAATTTTTAGTCATAGAAATTGTTTGAACTGGAGCGAATCAATCCCGAGGATTAGGATCATTTAAATATTCGTCAAATTTATAAAAAGCTTTATTGATTAATTTACGTTTAACGAGAGCTTTGAATTTATTTAGTGATAATTCTCTAATTTCGCTTGCGAGTTTATTGTAAGAACCAAAACAATTTCCATATAAGAAGTGGTTTATCTTCTGGAGCCTGGTTGGACGTACGCTTAGTAATCGTAATTCTTTACATAATTTAAGCTCCTTTAAAAATATTTTTTTAGCATCGTAAAATTATTGTTATATAAAATTAATTGCATCTGGTACAATGTCTTAATGACAGAACTCGTTTAATCCTATCAATGGCTTAAATAAATTATATAATTACCTTATGTACTAGGCATGTAAGACACGGAAGTAAATGGCTTTGGTACGTAAACCCCATGTTTTATTTTATTGAGGAACATTGCTAAGGTATTAAGTATTCTTTCAATTTTGTCGGGCATGAAAGGAATTTCCCAGTAGATTTACAAATTTTCAAGGTAGAGGCTGTAAAGTTTGTGCCGCCCTCGCCTCTACAATTGTCATGTCCTAGATTATTTTTAGTTCATTGAAATGTTACAATTTGAGGGCCAAACTGAACATTTGTGGGACGCAATTTTATTTATGGGACATGTAGGGGGGGTCAATACAAGCTTTAACCCTAGTTTGTGGGGTTGCCCCCGCCATCTTGGAAAATATTTTACAATCAAACAATTTCGTTGAAATTGTACGCAAATTAATTTTGAGCTTAAAATTATAGACTGTAGGACTGACATATATAAGTTGATAGGGGGAAGGGGTAAAACATCTTCTACAATTTCGCTCTTTTCACTTATACAAAGTGTGAGCTGAGGGCGCAGAGGTGTAAATCAAATCAAATTCATTTATTCATATAGGTAACACAATGTACACTTATGATCGTCAAAAAAGAAATATATATTAAATGCTTCTAATTTTACATTTACTGCCAGTTCTCAAATCAAGGGCGTAGAATGGAAGAGAAGAACTGGAAAAAAAAATCCGCAAAGTTTTTTGTTTTATTTCTATGTATACCTGGTTGGGGGGCAGCGTCTAGCTTACTCTAGAGTATGGAAGTGTTCTGCAGAAGTACAATGACAAGTGAGAGGTAAAAGTTGGCAAAATTTGTTCCAGACTTCTCTGTAAAACATTAAAAAAGCGTCAAAATCTGTTTGATTTCTAAGAGGTAGCAAAAAAAACCTGCCGCCTTAGGCTTAAGCCTACTCAGCCTGCTGGAATTTCCACGTTTACTCAGCTCCTATCCACTGCTACTGGTCCTGCCGATGTCGGAAATATATCTAAATACTTCTAGCTACCAGGAGTGTTCACACTAAGGTCTATGTAGCAGTAGCAGCACCTACTGGAGGGACGTATACACAAGCTCACGCCCACTTCCTTCTCCGAAGAGAGAAGTAGCAATATAAACAGTACAATGGAGATAGAGGGTTTAAATAAAAACAAAATCAACAATTTATAACAATTTATTCGTGTCACAAAATAGCTATAAAAATATATAGGAATTAGTCTCACTATCACCGTATTATACGACAGGAGTACTAAAATAACTCCCAAAAAGCCCATCATTTTCTGGACAAATTAGACATAATAGTAATTAGGTTCGATACTACAAGTCTACCACAGTTCTATAAAAATGCTAAGAAAAAATGCGCTAACATATTCGAGCAAATATTTGTGCATATAAAATAATCTCAATAAAAATTTTGACAATTATAAAAAAAATACAAACAAATGAGTGAAGCATATTACAAAAAAAACACTTTCAAAATGGCAGCATAGTTTTGGCACAAATATAAAAATCATTTATTACAACGGGTTTATCACAATTTTGTGTTTCACACACATCGGGAAAACGTTGAACATACAAAAAAAATCATAATTTTTAAACTTTGTGAATTATAACCAAAATTTGGTGTATAACTGAATATAATATTGTGAATAAAAAAAATGCTATAAAATTGTAAATAACAAAAAATAAATTAAATATGATCTCAGCTTTAGCATTGTTTGGAAGCACTGTTTTAGCATTTTTTGTATACAGAAACAATTTAAAAAAATATATATTTTTTGGAAAACATACAACCATGTAAGTGATTTAATTAAGATTTAAATAACACGGCCCTTGAAACATGTGCTGTGTCGCCAAAGTGGTCGTTCGTGAAAAAAATTTTTAATGTTCGATTATTTTTATTATATTGGCTGACTTTTAAAAAATAAACAAAATAATCTTCATACTTAATTTCCACGAAGTTCACATCTATAGTCTATGTTTACTCTATGGCATGTTTTGTATCTGTGACCACGCCGCGTTTGGCGCCATTATTATCACACGACCGAGTTACATTGTGTAATAAAAGCAATGGTTTCATAAAATTAAAATATATACTCAACAAAAAAGAAAATTTAAGTTAAATAATTACAAAAAAGTGTGGTTAATTTTTGTACTAATAAGGAACTGTCAACTACATTTTATACTTACAATGGTTTTGAACCAAATCTAACTTTATAAAAACACATTAACTTAAATATATATATATAAGTTTGCACCGATATAAGTGTTCTGTCTCTTTTCATCACAGCGTAAACACAATTTGTTGAAAAGAGACGGTAGTAGTAATGAGATTTTTATCAAGAACGGTTTTTTTTTATTATTTTTATAACTACGCAGTTAGCTGGTATTTTAGCTTTCTAAAGCTAAATATATTAACTTAAATGGTTTAAGTCTTAATAATTACGTATACTTAAAGTAAGCAGCGTTGAGTTGTTCTAGGAAGATGAAAGTGAGCACGGTGTGTGGACCCAATCGGGCGTAGTAGGGCACGAATCCTTTCCACAGTGACAGCACCCCTTCGTTTTTGAGGAGATTTGACACTACTGACATTTGACTTTGACCTTTGGCCGCGTTTTGTATTCTGTAAGTAAAATATTTTTTGAAATTAGAATGTCAACATTATTTAAATTAAACTTATTTGTCCCAGATACTCTAATAATAATATAAAACGCTGTAGATATGTCAGAAATTGACGGTTTAATTAAGTTTTATTTAAATACTAGTAGACTCGGCCAAGCGTTGCTGTGGCTAAGATTTTTTTATATTACATAGTAGTAAACTATTCAAGAGAAACGGCAGGAGAACACCAATCCACCATGCTTTTTTGGTGGTTATGCAATTTAATGGCAATAGCTTATGTGAAACGTTGGTAATTATTTTGATAAGGATCAATACCTAGGTACGAATAAAGAGCCTTTTCTAGCGGTGGTATTTTAATAAAAAAAAAATTAATAAAAGGACGCTTATTGTGACGTAACTATAAAAGATAGAGACATGCTGTCGCGACATTTTTTATAGATAGTGATGTGTCCTGAAAAATTTTAATCATCATTTTGTTCTATCATTAATAGTTTTCGCAGCGCACGCGATTGAAGGAAGTTTTTTGTTTATTTTTTACACCTTGGGTTAGATTATTCGAGTTTTAGTAAGCATCGCTAATTTTTTTTAAAATGAAACATAGCCTATGTCACTCGGGAATAGTGTAGCTTGCCAACGGTGAAAGAATTTTTGAAATCAGTCCAGTAGTTTCAGAGCCTATTCATTTCAAACAAACAAAAAATCAAACCTTTCCTCTTTATAATATTATATTAAGTATAGATTATACCTCCCGAAACCAAAGCATTTTTAAATTTTGAAAAGCTATACGAAAAATAATTAAAAATTAAATTTTTATTTCTTTGGTAAATAAATCATAGGTCCTAAGTTCGAGTCCCACCGTTTATGTATCTTGAATTCTGATCGTGGATAAGGCCACCGCACTCAAAATGGCACTTCTTTTTTTGATGAAAAATAAATACCTGGTCTTAATAATATCCACGGGCATCGAAGCGATGGTGGTGACCAGACCAGACACCATGGACGCGCAGAAGTGCAGCGTTATACCAGCAGGAACGTAACCCACAAACATTTCCCTAGCCTGAAAAGTAGGATTGTTAATATAGTTAACGAATAACACTAAGGTCGTGGGTTCTAACCTGGGGCACCTAAGCGCGCAATTGGCTCACACAGCGAAGGAAAACCGTGAGTATACCCAAGTCCAATACATTTTTGACATACAGGAGTCACACTTAGCGGTAAGTATCGACCTTGGATAGGGTGAGATTTCCCAACCCTAAGTGAAACGTAACTTAGCGCTAAGTCTGGCTTCCATATGTCAAAAAAGTACTGGAATTTGACACATGGGAGTCACACTTAGGTAAGTACCGACTTTAAATAGGGTTAGATTTCCTAACCCTAAGGGTAAGTGAAACTTACCGCTAAGTCTGGCTTCCATATGTCAAAAATGTAATAGAATTTGACACACGGGATTCACACTTAAGTACCGCCTTTGAATAGGGTGAGATTTATCCGATCCGACTTATATACTACTACTATGATATATGGTCAACACCGAGCGAGGCTTACCTGTGAGTACGTGCTAAGTTGTGCCGCATTAACGACCATGGCCCGTCCAACTGTGGGCATCGCACCACGCCATAACTTCAACACGCCTTCTTCGCGAATTATTCTGAAATTATTTATTCAAATGAATTTTAAAATCTCTATTATCTAAACCTTTTCTTTTCATCACGCTATTTTTGTGGAATCATACCTTTAGCAAAGGCTCTCCCTAGACATAAGGGCTGCAGATCCACGATCGTATGTCAAAGATCAAAATCTCAAAAACAGAATTACGTTATTTATTAATAAAACGTAATTCTGTATGTATTAATGTATGGCAAACAATATTTATAACAATAGTAACCTACATATATAAACGTACTAACAAAGTGTATTACTACTTAAAAATTGGTATCTCAGTCTTCCCAAACCTGTCACAAATGTATCCAGTTGGTGAAGAACTAAGGAAAACGTTTAGTAGCAAATACAGGACCGTTCGTAAGCTCCGCTCAGATAGCACTCAAAGTGTATAGTCAAGATATTTGTTCAAAATTCGACTAGACTTCACGTATACTTTGACCATTAATACGCCCAACTGTATAGTTGATAGAAATTGAATACTGACCTCAACAAAGCGTCAACTACATTTTTATAATTCCTTCTTTGTTCTGCTGGCAATCTTCCGTCAGCTGTCATCCGAATTAGCGCCACCTACACATATAAAGAAACTTGACTACAGACAAAACTGGCATTTGAATTATTTATAGACAGATTATGTATGGTAAAATTTAAACTAAAAATATTATAATTAAGTGATTTTTATGAAATTACCACAAATTGCTTGCTATACATAAATATTTACTGTTCCTGGGTCATAAAAAAAAATAATCAGTGGCGCTACAACCTCTTTAGGTCTTGAAAATCTGAAATCTGAAGCCAATTTTAAGCCAGATTTTTAAATCCTATAGGCAAGTAGTTGATCAGCCTCCAGTGCCTGACACACGCCGTCGACTTTTTGGGTGTAAGACATGTCGGTTTCCTCACGATGTTTTCCTTCACCGTTCGAGCAAATGTTAAATGCGCACATAGAAAGAAGGTCCTGCATCAATATGCACAGCTGGGGATCGAACCTACGACCTCAGATATGAGAGTCGCACGCTGAAGCCACTAGGCCAACACTGCTCTGTTCCTGGGTCATCGGGGTGGTTTAAATAAAAGAGGATTTTTGTTTATTCTATAACTAACCACTCACGTACAAAAATAGAATATGCGAAATAATGAAACAATTTGCTATGAAACAAATGAATGTAATGTAACAGTTGAAGAAAGTACCTGCGTCTGTCTTTACTCTCGGGGCGTAACTCCGAAGATTTAGAAAATCGCTACGCTAACAAAGCCTGAGTAAGAAAAGTGTACATCATTGGCTCGTACCAAATTTTTTCCATGTAATTGGAAAAGAAAATTTGAAAGGAGCGAAACAAAAAAAAATCAATCAATCATACATATTAAGAATATATAGGACGCGTGTTGTATGATTTTAGCCCGAGCAGCGGCGCTACGACCTTTTAGGTCTGGGACTCAGATTTCTGTATCTGTTTCATGATAATTTGTCAATCTAATAGGCAAGTAGAGACTTTTTGTATCTAAGGAAAGCCGGTTTACTCACGATGTTCGACTTTCGAGCGAATATTAAATGCGCACATAGACAGAAAATCCATTGGTGGACAGCCGGGGATCGAACTTACAACCACAGGGATGAGAGTCGAACGCTAAAGCCACACTGCACAGGCTTAAGGGAAAATTAAAAAAAAATATTTTAGCTTGATTTAGCAAACTCTGGCCATAACTTCTCTAAAGTACAAAGAACTGTCAAGTTACTAGAATAAATCAAATCGCGTAAAGTTATATTTAACCATATCTGTTTCATTCCTCTTTATCTGCTTTATTTACACATGTATGTTATCATCTATATTGACTTTGAACTTGAATTGTTGTCTATTTTCGTGTCAATCTTGGCATAAACTCAAACATGACCAGGTCAATGTGCCATGCAATTTTACGTTCCCATAGTGATGAAGTATTGTAAAGACAATTATTTATCAGGCAAAAGTTCCCGCGAATTTTATTTGTCAAAAAATTCGACTACCAATTGACAGATTAGGTTCACTCAAATTCACAGAGTACAAAAAGTTCATCGCCAGGGTTTATTTAGAGGCTCGAGACAAAATCACTTTTCGACCGTCGTGACTAGCTAACGCTGAACGATTTATATGGGAATGACATTAGCTCACACTTTGTCACGTGACCTTTTTCATATAAATTCGTTTATCGTCAGTTAGCCACGTAAAGTGAGGTAGTGATTTTGTCTCAAGCCCCGAGCCGGTATTCCAGAACGTACTACAAACTTGTATGTATGTCAAACCATTTATTGGAATTCAAGTTTGACATAATTGACAGTCAGATTGAGGCCTGAATTTTTTTTAGAGTTTCTTACCTCTGCAGGTGTTCCTACGAAGGCACCAATAGAACCTGCTGCAACACCTAGTGCAGTTTTCATTCCGAAGCCCGGCGCTTCACCCCCGTGTCGCCTGAAATAGAGTCAGTACATTTTACATTTTAGGCTGTAAATTCATAAAATCATGAAGCAAGAGACGGTGTGGTGACCACACGATACCATATTTTGGCATTTAACCTAATCTGTGAAAATGTGTTTCGAATAATTAATCTTTTTCATAACGATATTTTTTCAAAAGGTTAACCAATATCGATGTAAATTGATATAGAGTAAGATTTAAACTCAAACTCAAAATAACTTTATTCATATAGGTAACCAAGAATACTTATGAACGTCAACAGAAAAGATATAAATTGATTCTAAATTTACATTTACTACCAGTTCGCAAGTCAAGGGCGTAGAGCGGGCAAGAAACTATCCGCCACTCTTTTTAATCGCCATGTTTTGCGTCATATAAATTGTTTGTAAAGCAGAGTAGAGTAAAGTTGGGACTGTCTACTTCCTCGAATTCTTGTATGTTTAGAACCCACGAGGGTCAAACAGCAGAACTAATAAGCTTCGATTTTGAATTATTAATATCCTTATATTTCAGTGTAACAATCATATATTTTTATACCTAGACTTCATATATATATGCTTAAGACATGTTTAGGTCGGTTATCGAAAGCTGGCGCGTTCACAGTACTCACACTAATGCAATTTCACTATACAGTATGTTTAAAATATGACTTTTTTTGCCAAGCTATATTTAGTCTACTCTGGTTTAAGTAAGGTTGGGTGAGTTGTAAATAAATAATTTTTTTTCAAATACATATAAATATTATGTGCATACGAGGGTGGATCCAATAGTTCTAAGCCCGACCAAGAACGTAAAAGAGTAGTTTGTGTAAATAATTTTTCATTTTTCGACAAAAGCTCCATCTAGCTCAACACACTTCACTTTTACTTCACTAACAATTCTTTAAATACTCCTCTTAGAAACCCCAGTCGCATCTGATGTCAAATTAAAAATTAAATTTTTTCATTTAAATGTTTTTATTAAGATGCTTAAAATAATTAAAAACATTGTACACCATTTTACGAGATTGTCCTGTTAATGTTTAGACGGAATATATTTCATAAGACATTTTTTTTAAGTATTCTAACCTCCAACCAAATAAGTAAACAATCACAGACAAAATAATAATGAGAAAAAAAGATCAACATGTACATTGTACAGTAAAGATCAACATAAACAGTAGCAAAAGCAAAACAATAACTGTCTCTTTTATACTCATAAGCTTGACCGAGCGCGAGAGAGACGGACAGTCTTTTCATGATGCATATTCAGTGTGACAAGACGCCTCGCGCTTATTCACAGACACTACACAAGCACAAAGTGTAAATGTGTTGAAGCCGCCAGCTTTAAATAACATACCAATATCCTACCATGTGTCACATACGGCTGCCAGACTTGGGCATTATCTCAGAAAGTTGAAAGCATGTTCTCAACTGTCTGAAGAAGAAATTCCAAGAGGAATGTAAAGAAACATGGTGGGTGTAACACTGAGACATCGCAAAATAGCAGAAAAGATAAGATTAACGACCAAAGTAGAGGACATTATAAAGAAAATAATTGAAATGGCGCTGGAGCGAACACATGACGAGAGATAGCAGGTTGAAATGGACAAAGAAAACAGAAAGGCAACCACGAGATGGAAAATGGAAAAAGGAAAAGAGGAAGACATCACGGGCAGACGATATAAAGAGTAGGCACAACTTGGACAAAAAGAGCTAACTAGAGAAATGAACGGAAGCAGCTGGAAGAGGCCTGTGTCACAGGAAACGCAGATCACCAAAACCGGCACATTAAATGTATTAGATTAAGTTAGGTTAACTGGTTACTGGGTGTCAGCAACAAAATCTTAATAATAATAACAGACTTAAATAAAATTTCGCAACCGGAGTCATAAGCAAAGGCCAGTATATCATAAACAAAAGGTTATTGCCATTTGATATATATTTTTCCATCGTAAGTATAGAATAGAATATTATCAAACAATAGTATCAATAGGGTTGATAGGTCAAAACAGTTCACAACCCATACAATTTCATCACAAATTTTACGCACCTAAAACTTTGTAAGACAGAAGGACTGAATTAACTTTTCTTTAAATAAAATAAATCAGTGCCACTACAACCTTTTAACTTTAGATTTACATATGAATCTGTTTCATGATCATTTGTCAATTTAATAGCCTCTTGTGCCTGACACACTCCTGTCCACTTTTTTGGGTCTAAGCCAAGCTGGTTTCCTCACAAGTGTTTCACCGTTCAAGCGAATGTTAAATGCACGCATAGACAGAAAGTCCATTGATGCACAGCCGGGGATCGAACCTGTGACCTCAGGGATGAGAGTCGCACGCTGAAACCACTAGGCTAACACTACACTAACTAGTCTAGTTTAACCAATATTATTCATGATGTCATGTTTAGTGTATGGTTTTCTATTCAGTCAGTAATGTTTACTAGTCAAATTAACAATAGTATGAGAATTTGAAATGACCATTTTAAGGCATGTTTGTAGCAAATTTTTAAGAAATACTTTTAAGTTTCTTGGCATGTTCTTATCAAACCAGACAATATTCTCGTTCGTGCCTACAAACTAGCTCCCTTAAAAATTAAAAATAAATATTCTTTCATCAATTGTGTCTATTGTTTCTATCAAATTAATTTTAAGCTATAATGAAAGGAGACAAATGAGTCCTTTGAAACAGTGCACTTAAACTGATTAAGTTTTTATGATTAAGGAGTTAGTTTGTAAGTGATCATGTATACAAAATGAATAACTACGAGTATGTATATAATCAGTGTGGACTCAGGTTCCGCACTAATTTGATCCATGTATATTACGTTAAAATAAATATCATTATATTTCAGTTTCCTACTTTTAAAAATGTAACAGAGATAAATCTAGTCTCATAACCCGTCAACTGTTTCTCCATGAATCAAGAACAAGATTATGGCTTGATACATTTTGGATTAAAATACAGGCCAAAGTTCTGTAACCAACCTTTTTTTTAATGAACAGGGGGCAAACGGCATAGCTGATTTAAAGTGTTGTTGCCACTCGGTTCTCTGTTTTCTTGAAAGACCCTAAGTCAAATTGGTTCGGAAATACTTCAGTGGGTAGCTGGTTCCATAGTGTTGGTGTGAGGCACAAACTGCCTTAAAACATAGAAGAACTCAAGTAGAAGATGCAGAGACTCCACATATCAACGCAACGCCAATGATTGGTTGTCAAAGATTCAAATTGCTCTTTGTTGAATACAGTCAAGTGGAAGGAGCTGGTACTCAGGAGCTTCCGTCCAGAGGTGAGAACAGTACTCTATAAGGGGCCGAATTTGCATGACATTGCCGGGAGTAAAGTACTATAGGCCTTGCTGAGCACACCAAGCATCTTTAAGTCTTGTAACAAATTTGAATTTATGGAGGTTGAGAAAAATAGAGATATAAAAAAAACAAAAGAGTATGAAAAAACTATAGCTTGTAGCACTGAAGAAACTGAAATCCTATGTTTTAACAGGATGATAATTCTATAATGATAATTCTAAGACTAAACCTAGATTTAATTTAGACAAATAACTTACTCTCTATAAGCGTCAAATAGCCAGCTATAAACACCAAGACGTGTTGTTGTATAAGTTGCTTGTCTAAGCAGGCCAGCAGATAGTCCAGTGTATAATGAAGCAAATCCCTCACGAGCAACAATTTCACCAGCTACAGTGAAGGATGATCGACCACCACCACTTAACTGCATACGGGTTTTGATTAGATCAAGTGGTTGGACAACACATGTGGCTGCCATACTGTATAAATAAAAAACACAAAAAATTCAATAACATACCAAGATTACCAATACAAGCATTTTTCATTTTTTTCAACAGTATGTTAGTTACATAATATCAACATTGCAATAAAAAAAAGGTCAATAACATCAATCTAAATATAGTGTAAGTAATTAAATAATTTTCAAGTTTAAATTAATTTTATCTACATTATCTTTACGTTATTAATGTTATTAAGCGCTAGGATAATAAATTACACACCCCGCAAATCCACCAAAAGCAAATTTCAATCCATTTGGAATATATCTTTCCTTTGCTGGTGCAGCTTCATTTTGTCCTTGAGCCATATTTATCGGTAGATATTCCGATTAATTGCGTCGCGTTTATAAATATAAAAACAAAAACTCCCAACAAACACCTGATCGTAATGTTCGCCACGAAATGCTGAATTGCTGAAGCCTGAAAATTGAAATCAGTTGTCAAACAAATATTATAAATAATGACACCTATTGTCATTTTATAATATAGTGACATACTGACAGTTATGCTAACTTATAATAATGTTTGTTTTTTTACTTGAAACTGCCATAAAGGAAACTGGCATAAAGTCAAAACTATTGCCATAATATTTTTTAAAAAAATGTTTGTTTACTGTAGGCCATATTACGGTCTTAATTTTTTCAATTATCTGTCGTAATTTAAGTGCATTATCCTGTGCCTAATTTAAATTCAATATTCAAATTTTAATTTGACAGATTGATTCTTGTTAGTGAAATTAGTGACACTGGTTTAAATTACATTCCTAAATTTAGTACTGCAATTTACATCAAGGTTGACGGTGAAGATCCAGTAAGTCTGTCCTCGAAAAGCGCTACAGTCAGCTGTGCTTTAATTTTTTTGCTGCTACTAAGTTGATATGGAACACCCCATAATTCTTGTAGTGAAATTAGTGACACGACACGATCATGACAGTGCATCCTCCCCTGAGTGATATGTTAAAAATAAATTACGGACCTCTATAAAAAAAATACAGTGAGGAAGTTATAATAAACCGAATAAAAATACTCAAGACTTGTCCTAAAGGCCTAGATACCATAACGTCAAAAAAAAAAAATTGTACTTTGTAGGTAATGTAAATAATTGAAACGAATAATACGAATCGATTTTAAAAACAATCATCATTTTCTGAGAATTCTTGTTTGTGTAATAATGTTTATGCAACCCAGATTTTTTAATGAGTTCTTGATAAAATCAGGATTTGACACTCAAGTTTATGATGCTATGAAAAGCGATGATTTAGCTGATGTTGTTATAGTAGCACTTAATATTCTCAAAAAAACCAATAATCTTCCAGACATACCAAAATTAAACAAATGTGAAAATTTGTCGAATACACTTCGAGAAACAGGAAATAAATGTCTTCCAACTATGGATTATAAATCTGCATTACACTGCTATAACAAAGCACTTGCATGTGCACCAAATAATTCTAAGGCAATGGCGTTAGCTTACAGTAACAGATCGTTTATTATGTTTATATTAAAACGGTTCCAAAATTGTATAACAGATATAGACCGTTGTTTCTCAACAGGTTGTCCAGATTTTATTAAGCAAAAGCTACTTAAAAGAAGAGAAGATGCAACTAAATTTGCACACATGGATTCACTCTCATTAAGTCCTCTTAAAGTCTTTACTAATAATTTTTTTAGTTTTAATGCTGTTTGTCATACAGATGTACCATTTGTTTCTAAAGATATTAATATTGCAGTAGAGTTTTTACAACCAAAAATTACTGCTGCTAATTTTATTAACAGTGGTACAATAATTGCTATGGAAGAAGCATATATGACGGTGTTAACAGCAGAGAACCAATTTAATACCTGTTATGATTGTCTCTCTATAACACCTAATTTGATACCTTGTAACACCTGTTGTTCTGTATTATTCTGCAGTGAAAAATGTAAGCAAAATTGCAATGAGCAATACCATAAATATGAGTGTGAAATTATAAATGTAAGAGAAAAGTTTTGTAAAGGCGGAGGACCAAATTTGATGATTAAGTCAGTTTTAAAGCTGAAAACTAAATTAAAATGGAATCAATTTATTAAAGAATCTAAAACATTGGGAAACAGTCGAATTGAACAAAGTACTATCAGGGAAGTATTTAATTCTGCAAGTGATTGTTCATTGCTAACATTTCCTGAAAATAGAACATTTGTTCACGGTATTATTTACAATGCAAGCTTTGTATGTGCAGCTTTACTGCATTATGTCTTAAAAATTCCAAGGTTTATGCCCACATCAAACAAAGATGAAGCTCTCAGAGCTTTAGCACGGCTAATGATGTATTTATGTGTTAATGGTTCACGAAGTTATGTGATTCAGGCTGTAACTGATTTAGTAAGCAACCAGATAAAACCCCAACAACATGAAAATTTTGCTTCGTACATATTTTATTCAAAGCTAAAGCATGAATGCAAACCAAATGTTATTGTCTCATGGATAAACAATAAAGCAGTATTAATTGCTGTAAAGAAAATTATGCCTGGAGAAGAAATAACTACTTCAAATATGTAAGTATAACAATGGCATTTCTTCAACCTCTATGTTGAATTCAAACCAAATACACTTCTTTGATATTAATCACAAATCTTGTGACTAAGCCAATGAAATGAGCTAGGCAGACACTTGTAGTATTGGTTATGATAAACTCTATTTTACCAACTTTGAAAAACCTGTAAGACATTTGAAGTTGATTAAAAATCAGTTTTGATTGGTTAAATTAATTCCACAGCCTACTTTTGCTGATAAAAAGTAATAATTTTTAACATAATAATATTTATATATATTACTAGCAGACCGGCCAAGCGTTGCTGTGGCTAAGGATTTAATTATATTACAAAGTAGTAACCTATTCAAGGGAAACGGTAGGATAACACCAATCATGGGGACCACCATGCTTTTTTGGTGGTAAGGCCATTAAATTGTAGCTTATTTGAAACATTTGTACTTTCAACACAGCGCCATCTGTTAGAATTGTGACTATCAAATAATAAATATTATGCAATAAAATAATATTGCGGGTATAAATTGAATTGAGATGTAAGCTATCCTATCTTTTAAGTTAGATCAAACTGCACATGGTGTGCAAATTTGATTGAAATCGGTTCGGTAGTTTAGGAGTCCATAGCGGAAAAACAACGTGACTAATTTATATATATTAAGATGTTGATTTTTTACTATTACTACATATTATTACAGTGAACCAACATCTGGAATGCTACAGCATCATGTAAATATAAACCTACTTGTGGGCACAGGAAAGGTTTGCACATGCAGTAAATGCACAAAAAAAGATTCTAAGAATGATACCCTGTCTGGCGCTCAAATAGAATTCATTAAACAAGTTGGGTTAAATTTGTCGGAAACAAATATTGATATATGGGCCATTAATAAAGTATTCGAAAAATGCAAAGAAATACTGGATGATTTAAGTGATGTACCAAATTCTAATGAGTATCTAATTACTTTGTCCCAATTTCGAAAATGTCTTACTGTCTGTGAAGCTTTGAAAACTGAAAATATTCTATAAATGTCACTCATATAAGCCATTAAATGTAATTAAAAGAGGTTCAGATAAAATGGTTTTATTTAATGTATCCTGTGTTATCAAATACTTGTATGGTAAATATGTGAATGGGAATTAGTGATGTTGTAACATGTGTAATACACATGACAAAGTAACATTTTATATCAATCAAAACTTTGACAACTTTTGAGTTTAATAGAGTCAAATTCTAATCTGTTACTGTGCAGACTTGGTATTGTTCAATCCAGTCATTTGGATCTCTTTCAAATGCCTGCAAAAAACAAAGGTATAAATGAAGGCACTTTTCTACACCTGTATTTAAACCAAAACCCTCTAAACAAAGTCAAAGAGAAACTTAATAAAAGAAAATAACAACTTTCTGTATATTTATAAATTTTTCTTTAGGTTATCAGCCTAACATTCCTTGTTCTATCTGTTTCAACACAAAACGGTTTCACTGGGAACGCCAGGATCTCATTAAGAGTTTTGGTTACTTATTAGTTATTTAGAAGTAAGTAGAAACATTGAATCATTTTTATAAAGAACTTGCCTGTGCCATTTTGTTAAGTAGAAATATTTTTGGTACTTCTTCAATGGCTCTTTGACCCCATTCGAAAACATATCTCGCTAATTCATTTTCCCCAACCTGAAAATATTAAATTGTGACACTATAACAATGCAGACTTCCTGCACATGAAATATAGTACAAAGTATTATAAAATAATTCTTTTTTTTAAGGAAAATTTTGTGAAATTACCTTGGTATACTTTAGATATAATTGCTTAGTAAATAAATTAGTAATTATTTTGCGCCCTGCATTATCTGTTTCTTTTAGGAGACCAGTTTCGGTGAGAAAATTCCACATATCATCTGAAATAAAGTTTAATGATTATAAATTTATTGTTTATGTAGGTTTATGTTATACAAATAACTCGATACTAACTATTTAAAAAAAATTGGAAATCATATTCAACTATAATTTGTTGGGTAATAAGCACCCTACATTAATACTTCAGAATGATCTACTGTATTAACACTTTAAATCAATGATAAAGTTTACATTTTCAATACTGCACCAATTATTATTTCTGTAATGGCACTTGTCATATGATACATGTGACATCAAACACTAGTAACCCAAGTAATAAATAGAGCAGCCGAGGTGAATGTCATTACTTTTCTCTGAAATGTGTGAGAGTTGTATGGTGTAGAAATGATTTGTAGTGCTAGTGATCAAATATGTCTATAAAGGTCCGAAGAAACTGTTGATTCTGTCCCTATCTGTTCTGATTTTGATATAATTATTTATGTCACAGTTTCACAAGTTTCATAGAGCATTGAATTTTGTTTTATGAGGGTGAGATCAGATGTGAGATTTATGAATCCTTCATCACCATTCAATTTTTTTTATTCACTTCATCAACAGTAGTAAGTATTTTAACATGTATAAGTAGTTAATACCATCTTTTACAGGTCCTCCAGTCATAAAAATATGTGTCAGTGCTGCCACAAGCAGCTGTCTGTGAGAAACATCAGTTACTGTAGATAACAAGGAATCTTCACATAGTTCAGCCAAAACTACAATATATTGAACTCCAGATTTTGATGCTATTTGCACTAATTTAAAACCATAGATCTGAAACAAAAATATTTTTATAACCTTAAAGTTAAATAAATTCATAAGTAAAATCGCCTTCTTACTCATGAACATTTCTTATGTTTGGAAACCTAGTCATTATTTATGAATGATAAATAATTGATAATAAAGTTATATTTTACACCATTAAAACTTATTTTAAATGTACACCTGACAAGAATATTTCTACTCTTTACAAGTATAGTTGTCTTAATTATTTGTATACCTTTTTTAAAACTCTTTCAGATTCCAATATGATAGAATTCATATCATTTTGGGAGATTTGTGAAGACGTACTGAGATAATCTTTGATTTCACTTCTTTTGATTGGAACTTTGCTTCCTTCACGACATAATATATAACGAACACACTCCGTCACTGCATTTGGGTTGGTATTTGGGGACTCTTCAACTCTAGATGTACTTCCCTCTTTCCTTGTACTTCGAACCATATTTCCAAGCCTCAGCTATAGATGTTTTATCGTGGAACGAGCATATAAAATATAGTTCCTTTTTGTATTATTGTACTTCTTTGACTATGCACAGTCCTCCTTCACCAGTCCACTTCTATATAATGTACCCCCTAGAATCAACTTTAAATAGTTAAAATAACCCTAAATATCGATTAAAACCCCTAAAGTGTTTGTATTTGTACTTTGTTGTACACTCGTTTTGGGAAATATGTTATGAGAGGTAATTTGAAATTTCAAATATAGGTACGTCAAAAATACAACAACTATAGTTCTACCGGAAGCTCATGATAAACAGGGAAATAAAGATTTGTATTGGGCAATACTGGGGAGATTTGATTAAATGATCTTGATACTATTTAGATTTTATTTATGTATTTATTATTAATGAACATGAAGTATGTCGTGCCCGTAGAGCGAAATCTTATTAAGTCCTAGTCCTTTTCCCTGCTCTAAAGGGTTCCAACCGCTGAAATCGTTATACTTGGTGATTTTAACGCCCACCATGCCGATTGGCTCGGCTCTAGATCCACCGGAAAGATCCTTTCACGACTTTGCTTTAGCATACGACTTGACGCAAATGGTCCCTGCTATTACGCGAATTCCAGATGTGGATGGACCTTCTGCTGACTTCGCATCGACGCATCGACCAAGTCTCTGTTTGATCCGCCATTGGGTTCATTGGAGGATTGCTCCAGACGAGCATTGGCCCTTTCATGCACTCTCCATGGCCTCGCTTCGCAAGCTGCCACCGCGTGTAGCACTACAAGTCAGCAGGTTGGGATGGGATGCAATGTTTTTTGCATCCTTTCAAGCGAGAATGCTTTAATTGAGAATGTCTGGGCACAAGCGGTGACACCCTGTGATGCAACTATCGGTGAACGTAAAAAAAAACATAAAACTCAGCATCGAGGTCTTTCAAACGGGAAATCGCAAAGGCAAAGTCAGAGTTGGCGAGAAATTAGCCCACCTCCCTTCGGCGACTCGAGCCTTCTGGTCTCTTGCCAAAGCTGTCCAAGGGAATAGGCGCGTTATGAAAAATTGATGAGAGTGAAATTTTACGATGCGCACGCACCGTGACACAAAATTAACAGAATGAAGTTGCCCACGGAAGATGCTATGGCATTGGACATAATTTAAAAACAACATTCGAATAATAATATAATTTATGTTACACTTAAGGTAAGATAATAATAATAAATATTTATTTATTTTATTTTTCAAATGTAAACTGAACTTTATTGACTATAATGACTCCTTTTCCAGTCTTTGATTATTTAATTGTAATTAATTATTTGCATGCAATCATAAACTATTTTTAATAATGCCAAAGAAGTATAACTTCTTACGCGCGTACATAAGTACACGCACCCTTTTTTTAAAGACATAAAGAGAACAATTTACAATTCGTAAATTTTGGCGATTGTAAGTTAGCTATCCAAATACTGTCTCTGACTTTTCTCTGCAATAGTTAGATTTCCAGTGAAATGAGTTGATATGATCAATAACTTTTTCTTCCATCTCTAAACTGATAGTATGAAATAGCTGTTAGTCTGAAGTTGAAGCTTCTTGATATTTTAGTTATAGCCACGCTTGAGTGTACATTTGGATAAGTTTGTTGGTTGGGCTCTAGCCTAGAGGCGTAATACAAATTGTATTGAATAGACATCTTGATTCCCCCTAAATTTGGGGTGTAAACCCCCATGTTGGCATCACTGACTATGCAATTTATAAAAGAAAACCCTATTTAAATTTTATTATGATACATTATATTATTAGAGGTAAAATATGGACTAAGTTCAATCCTTCCTTCATGTGGTCGACAGAGTATTGACAATTGACTATAATAGATGCAAACAAGTCAACAGTCATATGTCAAGTATATAGTGCTTATTACCAATTCCTTTGCCTTTCCCATTAGGGATAAATTAATATCACCATCATCATCATCGTATATAGTGTTTTTTTATGGTCCGCACGGTTTGTGCATTGTGGCCCAGGGTAAAAACAGGGAAACGGGTAAAAGAATATAATTATCGGATGGAACGGAATTTAGGAATGTAAAATAATCTATAAAATAAGAGATCAATTCTTAAAAAAGGAGTTTAAGAAAAGACATTTACATATTATATTATCTAAATAGTATATAGTGTTGTATCAGTATTATATACATATTAGTACATAAATGTTCTGTGTTAGTTATGTGCTAAGGTTACAGTTACTGTGATACTGTCACTGTCAAGTGTTATTTAATGAAACCATTTCGTTATTTTTCTATTTTTGTCAATTGACTATTTGGGTCTAAGTTGAGAGCACGCTCTGCGCTTTTTGCAAGTAATTATTTTGGAGCTGTTTGGAACCAAACTTGTAAGTCGCTTGACACTTTGTTTTAAATCAGTATGTAATATATTAAATCATTGGTACTGTAATAACCCTCTATTCAGTCTACGACTGCAAATACCGGCGCAAAAAATCCTGCATCTCTAATATTGAATTGATATTAAGATAAATTGGTCTCCTTCCGTTCGTCCAAGGCCGTCAAGTCTCTAACACAACATTTTTTAAACTGTGTTTACTTTTAGTATATAAAGTGTTAAATAATTAATACAATTCATCATCATATTTCTTATAAAAGAGTGCAGGATAAACTTTCCAATATGGACCATCGATTTAAATACCCCTATTTTTTTGTAGATAGTACTCACTAAATGAAAGCGTTTTGCAAAGTTTTAGATTGCGGAAACTTACGGTTCATGAGATACATTTATTTTAACTTTTCATACTTTGGCTAATAACACGCAATTACAAAATAAATTTGACAAATAATCGATGTCAAACGTCAATTACTTCACGTTTCAATTAGTGTAGGGTTCCGAAAATTTTGAAAGTATCGATACCTACTGGTTTGTATTTTCTAATAAGTACTTGTATTTCATTGTTTGTGCAACTTTCTGTATTAACTAATTCTTACTAGAAAAAAGTGTTCTCTTACTTATTTAACATCCAAAAAGTACCCAAAACCGAATCAGAGCACCCCACTATCGACGTGATCTTGTCTGCCCTACCCCTAGTGTGTATATAAAAAGCTCCGAGGCGCGGAGGAAGAGCAGCCCCCACCCGCTGTAACAAAACACAGTCAGGCCTCCGCAGCTTCGGCTCTTAGCCGCTACGGCTTGAATAAATTGCCTGTACTTTGGTACGCAAGGGTGGAGGGGCTGCATTTCCCGTAGCGCCGAAGCTGTCCCAAAAAACCAATTATTATCTATTGTTCGGTTAGGTTAGGTTAGTATATAATTATTTTTTAAATAACTGTTTCTGGCGCGTGAAAGTGGCTGGGGGTTATTATTATAAAACTTAGAATTTCAAAAATTAGGAAATAATCGATAAATATAAAAAAATCGATTATTTTTTATTAATCGATTTTTCATGCTAAAAAACAATCGATTAATTAAAAAGCCGATTTTAATGCAGAATGTCACTGCAGAGACACCTACGTAATCAGTATTATCAAATTCGGGCGACGTATTTCTAAATCGTTACCATTCTAACCTTAAAACTTTAACCATGAATATCTCCATAACCATGGTGTTCTGCGGGGTGGGGATGACACAGGGGGGTAGTCCCCCTTCCCCCCCCAAAACCTCGAATATCGATGGTCATATTGGAAAGTTTAACCAAGTGTATAATATCGTGTATTAAAATATAATACAGTCAAAGTTTATTATAACGACATCAAAGGGGCTACTAATTTTTGATCGAAAAAACCGATAGTCGTAACAGCCGATGACGTTGTTATTAAGTACCTAAAACAATAGAATTCAGCCGGGACCTTTTATTTTGGTCAATATAACCGGTATATTCTTCTAAACGATGTCGTCATAAACGGTTTTGGCTGTATAATTCTTATATAATATATATATTTTATAAATCATAGAAGATGAACATAAAGTAGAGTAAAATAAAAACAATAGACCAATAATAATTATATGGTGTATCATATTTTTAAATTTAGAATATGTTTATTGTGCCTTATGTAAATTAATGCTTTTTTAATTGTCATGAAGATAGTGGAGTATTTACTTTAAAAAATTAAGAATAGAAAAACGTTAATACATTTGGATGATTTTTTTTTATTTGGTTTAGTACACATACAATAAAGAATTACTAAATAAAATTACATTTTTTTATGCTAAATTATGTTTGCAGCCTTGAGTACTATGGTTTTTTTCGATTATTTCCAAAAAAATATTCAACTCAACCCAATCATATTCTTTGGCCTATTTAGGGTTATTTTTTAGGGCTCTGTAAATTTTCTTTAGTCTCATAGTTTCTATATCTGCTCATTTTATATGTTAACGGATTGTAAAATTTAAAGATTAATACAAATAAAAATTTCAGATCATCATGCCTAATGTCAAGTTCTCCTACTTCCCCGTTAAGGCTCTCGGTGAGACTGTTCGTCTACTCCTGTCTTATGGTGGCCAGGACTTTGAAGACAACAGAGTTGCCATGGAGGACTGGCCTGCGTTTAAGCCATGTATGTGTATTTAATAAACATATATCAAATAGTATACACAAACAATCTAAAGCATAGAGATAGACAGGCTAGAAAATTTGAGAAAAGAAGGGTTGCTATAATACTGTACATAGGTTTTTTTATTGATGTTGCCATAAGAGAAATGCAAGTGTATAAGGTAATCCTTTAGAGAGCCCTCTGGCTGATGATATTGTCTATGTACTCATATGCCCACAATGTTGTATATTGTCATAAATCTCACAATGACGTATACATAAAAGTTTGACCATTTTATTACTAAAAAAAATTCAGGTTTAATGAACCCCTCTGGAACCGCCCTTGCTAATATCTTAGCATTACCTGCCAGCGCTGTATATAAACTGAACATAGCCTATGTGTCTTCATTTGCGTCATAACAGAGAGAGATAGTTCTTTCAAAATGAATTCAGTAGTTCCAGAGATCACTTCCTGACTGTAGATACTTGCACTTTAGATTTAGTTCTTGAGATTCGCATTCAAACAAACAAATAAAAACTACTATTAAGAATGAATGCCGCACCTCAAACAATAATATATTTCGACAGATTTTCTCACTCAAGGAAAATTACTATTCAACGTATGATGTTCAGTATTATGTATGCTATCAGCGCTAGTATTGAATGACTTGCATTTTTAAAATTCCGTGTTTATTCTAATTTCCTGTTACGCCCATAGGGTCAACTCAATATATCGCTTGCCCCGGAACAGTCGTAAAAGCAAAATGTATAGCTATTTTATTTTACTATTTGATGTTTTAAACGTTGTAGTTATGTATTTAGTGTAATAGTTAAAAAATAACATCTAATTTGACTGAAGAGCAAGGGCGTTTTACAATATGTTTAAACATAATTACGAACGACACAATAACCGCACATTACGACGGTAATTTTGACGAATGTCTAGTAATGTATTACCACTGTTTTCGCGGAAATATTATGACGTTGATGAAATATTATTACCAGTCTTTATTTGTTTTTAAAATTTCCGATTAACTTTTATGATTTTTTGGTAGAATTACAATCTAAACTATATATCTTTAATGCGATCTATTTCAGGAAAGCAATTAGGTAAAGGAGTATTACTATTTCTAACGGTGTGCACAAAATAATTTCCGTAGAATAATGCATCGTGTTTTTTTCATGATAAAAATGTTGTGCAGAATTTTTTTTTTCCACAGTATTTTTTTTCAAATCACCTAAGGAGGTCAAAAATAACAAAACATCAAAACGTGGTAATATTGCTTTACGACTTTGTATCCCGGGGCAAGCGAAATGTACCAGCTTCGTCCCGGTTTTCGTGATTTTTTGTGATCTGTTTAACGATGGTTTTTACTTTTTAGTCAAAAAAAATATTGGGTTTTTCATTGGGTCTTTTCCATCTGCATTTTAAGGCCACGATATTATCTTGATATTATTTATAGTAGAACATTGATATCGTTATAACAAGACCCAATTCACTCCACACGAGTGTTCATTGATTATTATCAATGGCTTCTGTTTCAAGTAAGATAACATAACAACACAGAACGACCTTATTTACAAATCTATATATATATATAAGAAAAATGGTCTTCGTTTGAGGCTCCTTCACGCCTAAACCACTGATCGTATCGACATGAAACTACTGCCACTCGATGCGAAATTTTTCCTAGATGGTTTATGGCTATTTATTAAATTCCAACGTTCCTTCATTTTTTTATTGCTGTTTTACTTTTATGAAAATTTATATATACGGACTTCACCGCGGAAACATTCGGGGAGACTTCCTAGAACCTCAAAACGTCAACATCTGTTAAAAACTCGATTTTCGAAAATTTTAAATTTTCTTAGGGGGAAGTTAAAAAGAAGAACAATAAAAATATGAAAAAAAAAAATAATGAAACATAAAATTTTATTTATTTCCTATTTTAATTCGCCCAGCAAAGCGGGCGGGAAACGGCTAGTATATTACATAGATTTAGAGAATTTAAGAATTTATTTATCTTATTTATCTTATACATACATTGCTTTATGATAAACTTACTTTAACTTAAACTTACTTTAATTAATTAAGATGTTTCTTTTATAGATGAATATGTTACATAAGACTTTTTACTATCTTTATATTATTGTCCTTGGAAGTGGATTACTTAACATTCGTTTTGATAAAGGCTTGGTTTGGAATTGATAAAAAACATTATATAACTTTGAGCAGTGTTGGCCTAGTGCCTTTAGCGTGCGACTCTCATTCCTGAGGTCGTAGGTTCGATCCCTGGCTGTGCACCAATGGACTTTCTTTCATTGTGCGCATTTAACATTCGGTCGAACTGTGAAGGAAAACATCGTGAGAAAACCGGCTTGCCTTAACCCCAAAAATTCGACGGCGTGTCGGGCACAGGAGGCTGATCACCTACTTGCTTATTAGATTGACAGATCATGAAACAGATTCAGATAACTGAGGCCGTGACAGAATTAGGGTTGTAGCACCACAGATGTTTTTTATAACTTTGAGCGTATTAGTTAAGTTACCGTACATACTTCAAATACAATATGTTTTCGACATACGTGAGATTCCAAAGCTTCAAAAGGTTGCCTATACAGAAAAATAAATGAAACATCAAGGTAATAGTTGCCAGTCACAATTAATCTAATCAGGCGATAACAATCAAGTATCTTTTTATAGATTGCGTGTTTCCAAAAGCATATTTTACATATAAAAAATGTGAATACTTGGTAAGTACTAATATTATTTACACGTGCACAATTTAAAAGCCGCCTTCCCCGGTGAAGGTAGTTTTTTAGTCTCAGTAGACTTTGTCGGGCGGCTTTTAATTTGTCCCTAGCTATTTGGTATCATCCGGATCCGATAAATTGTTTCGGGGCCTACGGGCCTTTGTTGGGCTAGGCTGGTTGAAGTTGCGGCGGCTTTTATAACGTCAGCCAAACGGTTCTATCCCAATCGCGCGCAACCAGATGAACATGGCAACAGATAATATTACTATTGCAAAAAACAGTAATATGGCAACATTCCAGAGTCAATATTTATAAATCTATCTAACATAATATAGGAATCTGGAATCATTCTAGTAGTTCAATAATAATTTAATTCGAATTAAATATACCTGCTTTATAATTATGATATGAAGATTGAAGTATGCAGTGTAAGAAAACCTAGATGCTAAAAAAATATTTTTTACAGCGACACCTTTTGGTCAGATGCCGGTACTAGAGATCGATGGTAAGTCCTACGCACAGAGCATTGCCATCTCCCGGTACCTGGGCCGCAAGTACGGGCTCTCCGGAGCTGACGCTGAAGAGGATCTGGAGATCGACCAGAATGTCGACTTCGTTAATGATATCCGTGCGAGTAAGTAATATTAATTGTAATATTTGACATCGATTACATCTCCGAAACCAACCCACTTTCGATTGCCGGCGAAATTATTTTTTTGTATTTTTATTAATCGTGACAAAAATATTTCCGTAATCATTTAACGATATCTTATCGCTTATATAATTCCAAAAATTGCGCTGTATTAATCTACGAATGTTTAAAGTATAGCACCGCCACTAGAAAAACTATCGAAAATATTCCTTCGTTATTAACACTTATGTGTAATGTTTACGGATATATAATATACACCCACCAACACACCGCATTTATACATGTTCGTCTTCATAATCTGTTGAATGATTTGTTTTTCCTGGTTTACTTTTCGAGCGGTATTGGTTTGAGCGTGCAACCATGAGCCGTTTAAATAGCGGCACATATGGAATGCATTTAACACCCGCTCGTACGTGGCAGGAAAACATCGTGATGAACCGGCTATGGAGCCAAAAACTATTAGAAAATAAATATTACGAAATAGATACAAATCTGAAGATATAGAGGTTGCTGTAAGAGGTTACTGTTCTGTATTTGTTTATTAACAAAGCAGGACCTGCGAATAAAATGATGACTTCAGAAATTTAAAGGTAGTCGACTGTCAAATGATTACTTTAATTGTCTTTAAGTTTCACATGACATTTCATAATAATAACATCATTATTATTATCGACTATCTAGCAATATTGGCAATTTATATAAACCACAAGTATATAAATAGATATTCAGAGGGTTTTTTAGGGGGTACTTTTATTTAGGGGGGTACCTTTACTCTAATCAATTGTTTTTTTCTTAAAAAAACAAGCATCTATCCAATTTATACTAAACCTGGAACTCAACCAACAAATAAAACCAATTACATATAAACTCCAAGCGTTGCTTGGCGATTAAAAAGAGTGACGGAGAGTTTCTTGCCAGTTCTTCTTGCCCGCTCTACGCCCTTGACTTGCGAACTGGTAGTAAATCTAAATTTAGAATCAATTTAACATATTTTCTGTTAACATTATAAGTGTACCTATATGAATATTTTGATTTTGAGTATAACTAAAATATCAGAATACACTATGCTCAATGCTCAAATAATAATAATCAATGGCGCTACAACCTTTTTAGGTCTGGGCCTCAGATTTCTGAATCTGTTTCATGATCATTTTTGTTAATCTGATAGGCAAGTAGGTGATGATCCTCCTGTGTCTTACACGCGCCATGTTTCCTAACGATGTTTTGATGATGAATTATTAAAAAAAATACAGCTAAGAATTGATATATATACATTTTAGAATTTTTGAAGTTTACTTTTGTTCGGCGCGTTAGGGAAAAATGATGAGATTAAATTTGTATGATGCGCGCGCATACCGTCACAACAAAACCGACACCCCGAAGTTAAGAGAATAGTCAACATTTTAGTATTTTTCTATGGTTAGTGTAGTTTTTTCTGCAAACGTAGAATAAAATTTTTTAAATCTTGTTACGCCAAAGAAGTATAACTTCTAACGCGTGTACATAAGTAGACACACGTTTTTTTTTTCTTATCCTATATCCTCCCGTTGATCGAAACCCCTTCCCGGTTAAAGACCTCCTTTTTCATGGCTTCCTTTCTCCATTAGCTTCCTGCTACCGCTTCTATTCCATTAATTGAAATAAATGTTGGTAATTGAAGAGAAATATGTTGGCAACATTTGTTATATGTAGATGGCTCAGCGTCTATGGGACCTTGGTGGCGCGGAATCTAATTTTAGCCGTCGGGTTACAATAAAGATGGAATAAATTACAGAGGCCGCTGCCGTCCAATATGAAGCCGACGCGGAATTGAAGGCCAAAAAGAACGTGGAGTTCAGTAAGAACGTCTACCCGGCGTTGCTTGAGAAACTGGACGAGATCATCAAGAAGAACAACGGACACATTGCTGCTGGCAAGGTATTTATTTATACATGCTATCGTTACAGACTAAGTCGACAGTCGAACAATTAAAAAGGAATACAATAATATATTAATAAATAATTTTTCAAAAACACTTTCCTGTGAACATTATTATTATGTAGTTTTAGTTGCTATGTTAGTATTTTATAGTAATCAAACAAAAACTTCTATAGTGGGGTAGGATAGCATTACGTAAGCTTTAAGCAGATTTAACGCAATTTATCCCCCTCCCCCACTCCTCTTGTCAGCAAAAGTAAGTAAAGCTTCAAAAATAATAGTATATTAATACGTCTATGGACGTATAAATTTTTGTAGGAATCCTCGAAAAATGCATTTCGTTTTCTAGCATAGACAATGTGTAAGAAAGTAAATAATTACTGTTGACGTGATCACCAAATAAGAAAATCAAAGACCCCCCTCCCCCCTATAGTGCTTACGTTACTTGAACGGCCCCATACCAACGTCTTGAGATGTGCGTGTTCTTTGTGAACACATTCAGGATACCATTGGTGCTATGCCTACGATGCATCAAGGATGGCATCCTTTTTCGAATGATGGTATTAGGCCCGTTCCGGTCTCTGTACCTGACGCACTCCAGAACCTCCCAAGCTCAATATAAACCTAAACGTGTTGTAATGACTACGGAGCGTATTCAACGCCTTCATGTTCGGACGTGCGTGGATTCGTCAATTACTACAGATTCTGATGAAACCTAGTCCCTTTGAAATATACCAAATTTCGTCAGGATTATTATCAGAATACGGAATTTTAAGAGGGCGGACTGATAACCTTTTTAGTTTTAATAATATTTTTTTAAGATGCTGTAATCACATAACGCGCATGTGTGGCCCCATTTAAACGCGTTATGTACAAATGATTCATGTTTAACATTTCTCGTTGATTCGAATATTAATGAAAAACTATGTCATAAGAGGCTCCTAGACGGGCTATATTTTCACGAAAATTTATAGCAAGGGTGTGGCTGGTAGCATCAGCCAGCATTTACGGCTAGGCTGTGTTATACTCGGCTATATTTTTTGTATGTCTGATGATCTATACTACATATTTCTCAGCTATATTATTGCTGTCTCGCTTTACGTGCGCTTGCGTCCCTTTTTCAATTTGCCTTTGTTTAATTTTTATTTCTTTCAGACTTAAAATACCTAATGTATCACGCCTATTGCAATAAGGTCAAATCCACATTTTTCTTAGTTTTTTTTCATGAATTTGCATTAAAGCAATACATACAACTAACGCTAACTTTTAAAGCTACTTGCCAAACTGGAGTAATACATTTTTTTTTCAGGACGATCAGTTGAAGTAGTGCTAAAATTAATTTTGAAAACTTGGTACGGTATAAAATGACATTTTCCTAAAAGTTGGAGTGATCAGCACAGAGTTTAGGATCATAGGTTACATAAAACACTATTCGGGATGACGTAAGAGAAAAAAAATTGGCAAAAAGTAAATATTTGTAACAACAGGAATGAAAAAACTGTCACATGGTGTGCATTTTCTGGAATAACAAAAAAATATCCATAACTTCAAAAATACATGACTTATTTTTTTTTTTAATTTTTCTGTTAACTGGTGTGGCATTACCTATGAGAAAATTTCGACTTGACGTCGACTTTTGGGACATCCTGTATAAAGGCCGGGTTATACTACAGCCACGCCGCGTGTCGCAACGCTGCCTGACGCACGGGCTGGTGATTATACTACAGTGTCGTGTCACCGCGCGTGCTGATTCATTTTTGTGTCAGTTCAGTGGTGACCGCGTAAACGTCCGCATCTATTTACAATGTTCTCTTCCGACTCAGATACGGATCTTGAAGAAGATATTGCCTGCCTATTTATGTTAAGCCAACTCAAGAAGAAAAAAAAATTGTTGGCCTATTTCTTCCCACGCTGCTGTTCTTATCAAATGGTCTTTATAATCTTTATTTTTAGGATCATATAAAAATTTATACTCTCTTACTAGCTCAATAAGTTCGTCAGCGGACATCTTGCGCGCGCTCTAAAATGTGGTAGATGTCTGCTTGCTTGCTCGTCAACACGCCGGAATGCGCAAATGCGCGTAGCCACGTGGCGATTATACTAGCGCCGAGCGAGCCAACGGGACACTTCCCCCACTACCGAGCCCACGCCGATCGAAATCGAGCGATCTGCGTGGCGTCAGCTCACTCGGCGACACGCGGGGCTGGGTTAATGTAACCACGTTCATACTAAATGTATGTAACCGATCGCAATCCCACGCGTTGCAACACGCGGCGTGGCTGTAGTATAACCCTGCCTTAAGCTGCTGCAACGCGTTTGAGTTCGTCCACCATTGCAGCCTTAGTTACTAGCCATACCAAGTATGTAGACCGTGTAAAGAAAAAATAATGAGCAATATACTTTAGAAATATTGCCGAGATATACATAGTTCAGCCATGTGCTGCATTTAAAAGTTTTTTGTATGTTCGGGATATATAGTCGGCAATTATGTAGCCACATATTTCAATTAAAGTGTAGCCCGTGTAACGAAATTTAAATAATATAATATAAAATGAGATGCATATGTTACTAAAAAATTGTTCATTTCTAAAAAATTACATAATTCCAAAAACAGTTATTACGTGGTACGTTATCGTAGCAATTTAAAAAAAATAGTACAACATAAAGACGAGTAATGACAGGCAATGATAACTAAAGCTATACTATCATATATAGATAAAATTAATAGCGCGTAGATTATATCACATTGTTTCCACTCGGAAGGAATTTGATGTTTTTTAATTTAAGTGAATGTTTTAAAATTTAAAAGTTTTTGAGTTAACAAATATAAGAAAAATATCGCGCTCTATATTGTTACAAATAAACTTCATACATGGAATCGAATTAAAAAAACATTCCTTAATTTTTCCTTATATATCTGTTGACATTCGCCATTTAGCCTTAAGGACCTATCTGTTCGCCAAACTCCAAAAAAGTACATTGTTTTATCGTTACACGATTTAAATAACTTCGCTCGATAGAAAAAAATCCAAACAGCCAATTTTTGACACTTGGAATTAATTTAATTACATTAATTTAATGTTTTACATAACTAATTGTTATTACGGGCCGGCGCGCTTCAGTGCTCCAGCTCTCCACTGCGCACCGCAGTCCACCCCGAGACACTGACACAGAAATTCGTGCTGGGATAGGGCCTTAACTGTGTTTCATTTCTGTATTATTTTTCAGCTCACCTGGGCAGACTTCGTGTTCGCTGGAATGTTCGACTACCTAAAGATGATGCTCCAAATGCCAGACCTCGAAAAGAAATACCCAAGCTTCCAACAAGTGGTTGACGCGGTGTACTCGCAGCCCAAAGTCCAGGCCTACGCCAAGAAAGCACCTAAAACTGAATTTTAAAATGAGAATATTTCTTTGTTAATTAATTATAATTTGTGAATGTATTAATCTGTATCTTTTTGATCTGAGGTTTAAATTAGAACGGGCAAAAATAAACCGAGTTATTACTGGCGATTAAATTAATATTTTAAAAAAAATTTACAGTATCTGGCGTAGAACACCGAAGTTTTTTGTCGGATATTTTTCCAAAATTTACAAAGTAACTGCATTTAATCATTTGTATTATTACGTAATAGGACAATGTGCCTTATTAATTTAAGTATATATGTATAAATAAAAAATAAGAGTATTATTTTCTTTTATTTTAAACCATCTGGGAATTTAAAATTAATTAATACTTTCTAAAATTTACCCTCTTATTGATGCAAGTAGCATCTTTTAACTGTAACTTATTGTACATTTACTGCTATGTCGCTAACTAATGTAGAAAAGAAACGACAAAAACTGCAAATTTAAAAAAAAACATGGTCTTGCTGGTGTGTACTGGTGTTTGTTTTCTGGTTAGACGTTATCGTTGGGGCGCCTTTGATTTCCTATCACCTATGTAATATTGTTCATTTTACGTTTTATATCGGATTTGGGTGCACGCTCTGCGCTGTCGGCTTTATTTTGGGAGTTGTTCGTTACCAAACTTTTGAGTACTAGCACTTTGTTTAAATCATTTAATGTTTGTATGTAATATACTAAAAACAAAATAATAAATCTCATTCCATTCCACGACCGCAGTTACCGGCCGGTGAATTAATTATGTGCCATTTACTATTCGTGCTCTGATCATTCAAGGCCATCATGTCTCGAACACAATAGTATTTTAACTCGGCATTATATTTTGACAATAAGCATACAGATTATTTGTTTAACATAAAAAGTGTATCTGTGTATTTTACGATCCTTTTGTCGTGTCTCCTTAATTTTAAGGTGGTCTCCTTAGTACTTCACACAGCCTCATTGTGCTTGGGGTCGTCATATCGGAAGAAGTCCAATTCCGCAGTCATCTGGAAGAAAAGGCCAAGCTGGCTTCCATAAAGCTGGGTGTTTTGGGTAGGGCTTAGTAATATTTCACTGAGGTACAACGTATGCAGATCTACAAGGCTCAAGTACGACCTCATAATATGGAACACTGCTCACCTCTCTGGACTGGTGCTCCCAAATACCAGCGTCTTCCTTTAGATCAAATTCAGCGAAGGGCTTGTCGAAATGTCAATCTCCAACGTAGATACATTCCGTGTCTGTCTATAAAATAAACTGAAAGTATTAAAACCACTCAGTCCAACTTACCGGTCAACTCTACCACGCGCTTTAAAAAAAACAGATCACGTACTTTTATTTGACGGATGACATTGCTGCCACTGTCATGTGTTATTGAATGAAAACATTTCGTAATTTTCCTATTTTTGTCAATTGAGGTTTTGGGCCTACGTTGATAGCACGCAGTGCGCTTTTTGCAAGTAATTATTTTGGAACTGTTTGGAACCTAACTTGTAAGTCACTTTGTGTTAAATCAGTTTGTAATATATTAAATATTTATTGTAATAACCCTCTACTTAGTCTACGGCTGCAATTGCCCGCACAAATAATCCTGCATCATTAATATTTAATTAATAATAAACATATATGTATACATTTGTGTTCACTTGTCGCGTTTTGTTCATTCAATATCGTCAAGTCAAACACAATAGTATTTAAAGTGTGTAGTTTATTTTTATTATTATTTATTTATTTAGTTTTTATTATTTATTTATTTATTTTCTAGTAACTAAAAATAGAATACAAAAACTGTTTAAAGAAAAAACTTTTTAACCGGATTAAAGTTATGTATTATTATAAATTTACAATTTTTTAACATAATTTTAAATAATGTTAACAGTTTTTTTCTTTAAATGTGCAAAGGTTATGTCAATAAAAGACAATACTACAAAAACTGTTTTTTATTTCTAGACTAATTGAAAAAAATACATCAATTTCCGCATCATATTACCGATAACAATTTCAGATCATCATGCATGATGTCAAGTTCTACTACTTCCCCGTTAAGGGTCTCGGTGAATGTGTTCGTCTACTCCTGTCTTATGGTGGCCAGGACTTTGAAGACAACAGAGTTGCCATGGAGGACTGGCCTGCGTTTAAGCCATGTATGTGTATTTAATAAACATATATCAAATAGTATACACAAACAATCTAAAGCATAGAGATAGACAGGCTAGAAAAGCAGAGAAAAAACTAAAAAGAAGGGTTGCTATAATACGTACATAGGTTTTTTTATTGATGTGTTTGCCATAAGAGAAATGCAATTGTATAAGGTAATCCTTTAGAGAACCATTGGACTGATGACACATGAAAGATCTCAGGATGATGAACAGTATGTTACCATTTTGTTAACTAAAAAAGTTTAGCCCTCATTAACCCCCCCTGGATCCGTCCTTTTGTTTAATACTGATACATTCAATAGAAAAATAAAAGAAGGTAATGCTATTATTACTAGGATACTAAATACATTAAATATACAAATATAAGCTATTTTATTTTCCTATTTTAACATTGTTTTCACGTATTTAGTGTAAATAGTTAAAAATAACTAAACAAATATTACATCAATTTATTTAATACGACTGAAGTGCAAAACGATTTACGATTGTTTTACTGTTTAAACATAATTACGGACGATACAGTAACCGCACCTGACTTATGTCTACAACGTTATGTATTAACACTTTTCGCGGAATATGACGTTGGTGCAACAGAGATTATTATCAATTTGTTTTTATGATTATTTCATAGAATTACAATCTAAATCTACAATCTGCGATCCATTTCAGGAAAACAAAATTAGGTATACGAGTATTACTAACATTGTGCACAATATAATTACCGTAGATTATACATCATGCAGATTTTTTTTCTACAGTATGTTTTTTTTCAAATCACCCAATGTGGTAATATTGCTTTATGACTTTACCCGTAAGCGATATCTATTATTACCAGCTTCTTTTTTTATATCAATTTTTATTTGAATTAGATCCCTTAACTTCTCTCTGTTTTAATCTATAGGTAAAAATTGTAGCCTTAACTGACTTTCAAATTTCAAAATCCAATACGTTTTTGATATAGGTGACATCATCATTGTAAGCCATTCTTTTAGATCCATCTTTAGACATAGATGTCCTCCATTCTCCTTCAACTGGACCGGCGGCCGGCCAGTTGGTTCTTTGTTATGCCGAGGTCTTCATTCCAGGAGCCATCGGGTCCATTGGGTATTTTCCATCTACATTTTAAGGCCACGATCTTTGTAACTTAGATATTATCTTGATATTATTTATAGTAGAACATTGATATCGCTATAACAATACCCAATTCACTCCACACGAGACATTGATTATTATTAATGGCTTACAAAGATGTTTTTTTTTTTCCTTTAAACGTTTCCAGATTATTCTCCGACTATGTAGTGGTCGGAGGTGTTAACAAGCTTACATAAATGTATTGGTAAGCCGAATGTTTACTTTCTATTACTACCTATATTACTATATTACTACTCTACTACTACCTATTTCTCTTGACAACCTCCTGCATGACCCTCACAGCAAATCCCAAAAAGATGCCCCTCAACCTAACATTGAGCATTATTCTCTCCAAACTCGTCTCCATCACCCTAATGCCCATAGCTTGCTCAGCGTTATACCTGTCCTTATACACAAAGATGTTTCAAGTCAGTAGTCAGATAACATAACACAGAACGCCCTACATCTGTTTGTTTATCCAGTGGAACATATTTTTATCAAACAGTTACATAGACCCAAATCTCCTTTATATCGATAAAAGTGGATGTGCATGTGCTGTGGTAATCTATATATATAAAAATGAAACCCGTTTTCCGTTGTCACGACATAACATGAAAACGGCTTGACCGATTTGGCAGATTTTTTTATATAATATTCCTTAAAGTACGAGGATGGTTCTTACGGAGAGAAAAATTAAAAAAATTGAGTGAAAAAGTCTAAAAACAACACTTTTCTATATTCCCATACAAAATATTCGTAATAATACTTAAAAGTCAATTTGAACTTTAATACCATATCATAAAGTTCAAATGTTAGTGGAGGGGTTCCGGGAAGGTAAATTTTTATTTTTTGACATAATGTATTTGTTGTCTTATCAACTTTCTTTTTTTTATCTTACTAGCTAGACCGGTGTCCCGAATAGCAGAATAAGCATTTAAAAAAATAAAGAATCGACTGTTAGGCGGTACGATGTTCGCCAGGCCAGCTAGTTACCTTATAAAAATAAAAGCCATCTACATAGTACTCATGTTATCCGTCTAAGTAGTGTTAGCTAGGTTTTACAATCGTAATTGATAAGTGATAACATATCTTGCCACCAACACTAACCACATGATAAACACTCGTTTTGATAAAAGTTAAGTAATATGGGAAATAAAAAAACATTATATAACTTTGAGGGTATTAGAAATTGTATGAAGGTCTGCCGTTCTCATCCTCAACGTAAGATAAAGTGCGCAGCGCATTGCGCTATTCTGGATAAGTCACAGTTGACATACGATTAATGTTTGATCAAGTGGTCTTGTTAATTTATTTTCACAATTTGTAAGGGTAAAATTCGGAGTTGCGACTTGGCGCTTAGTTAAGTTACCTACCTACTTCAAATCCAATATGTTTTCGACATACGAGAGATTCTAAATGTTACCCTAAGCTTCAAAAGGTTGCCTATACAGAAAAATAAATGAAACGTCATGGTAATAGTTGCCAGTCACAATTAATCTAATCAGACGATAATAACCAAGTATCTTTTTGTAGATTGCGTGTTGCCGTGTGCACTGAATAAAATAATCATTATTTGGTGGTTCCAAAAGTATATTTTACAAATAATCATATGAATAATTGGTACGACGTATGTTATAAATATGGGTGCACTTTGATTCGCGCTTTTAAGTAATAATTTTAAAGGGTTTGTTGAATCATTCTAAGTAGTTCAATCATTAATGAATTCGAATTAAATATTCCTGCTTTATAATTATGATATGAAGATTGAAGAAAGCAGTGTAAGAAAATCTAGATGTTAAACAAATTATTTTTTACAGCGACGCCTTTTGGTCAGATGCCGGTACTAGAGATCGATGGTAAGGCTTACGCACAGAGCATTGACATCTCCCGGTACCTGGGCCGCAAGTACGGCCTCTCCGGAGTGGATGCTGAAGAGGATCTGGAGATCGACCAGAATGTCGACTTCGTTAATGATATCCGTGCGAGTAAGTAATACTAATATTCGACATCGATTACGCTTCCTGAGAACTGAAGTTCAGGGACAGGACTTATCTTTCTTATAATCTGGTTTCGAATAAAGATGAAATAAATTACAGAGGCCGCTGCCGTCCAATACGAAGCCAACGCGGAATTAAAGGCCAGAAATCACGCGGAATTCAGTAAGAATGTCTACCCGGTGTTACTTGAGAAACTGGACGAGATCATCAAGAAGAACAACGGACACATTGCTGCTGGCAAGGTATTTATTTATTCATGCTATCGTCAAACTCAAACTCAAAACTTAAAATATCTATATATAAGTATACATTTATTACCAGTTCGCAAGTTAAGGGCGTAGAGCGGGTAAGAAGAACTGGCAAGAAACTTTGCGCCACTCTTTTTAATAAAGACTAAGTCGACAGTCAAACAATAAAAAAGTAATAAAACATATATTAATAAATAATTATTAAAAAACGCTTACCTGTGAACATTATTATTATGTAGCTTTAGTTAGAGTTAGTAACGACTCGGCCTAAGTTGCTATGTTAATTCGAATATCATGAAAAAGCTTATGCATAATATATTATATTTTTTAGTTACATATTATGTAACTAAAAAATATAATATATATATATGATATTTCATTAATTTGAATTTGACGCGGTAATTAATTTCAGGTAAGATTTTTTTTTTTTTTTATATAACGGGGGGCAAACGGGCAGGATGCTCACCTGATGTTAAGTGATACCGCCGCCCATGGACACTCTCAATCCCAGAGGGCTCGCGAGTGCGTTGCCGGCCTTTTAAGAATTGGTACGCTCTTTTCTTGAAGGACCCTAAGTCGAATTTGTTCGGAAATACTTCAGTGGGCAGCTGATTCCACATAGTGGTGGTGCGCGGCAAAAACTGCCTTGAAAAACGCTCAGTTGTGGAACGGCGGACGTCGAGGTGATACGGGTGGAATTTCGTATTCTGTCTCGACGTCCGATGATGAAACTCAGCTGCAGGTATTAATCCGAACAACTCCTCTGAACACTCTCCATGGTAAATGCGGTAGAAGATGCAGAGTGACCCCACATCTCTACGCAACGCCAAAGGATCAAGCCGCTCGGAGAGGGATTGGTCGTCGACGATTCGAACCGCTCTGCGTTGTATACGGTCAAGTGGAAGGAGCTGGTACTGGGGAGCCCCCGCCCAGAGGTGAGAGCAGTACTCCATGTGGGGCCGAATTTGCGCTTTATATAGTTGCATGCGGTGGCCCGGAGTGAAGTACCGCCTCGCCTAGCTGAGCACACCAAGCTTTTTGGAGGCTTATTTAGCCTTTCCCTCCAAGTGACCGCGAAACTGAACGTCGTTCGATATGTCAACGCCAAGTATTCCAATGCTGGCTGTGGCTTTAAGAAGAGTGTTTTCGAAAAGAGGAGTAGCGACAAAGGGTGTTTTTTAGCGGAAAACGCGCAAACTTGTGTCTTCTTGGGGTTAAATTGGACTAGGTTTTGTCTGCCCCAGTCTGAGACTCCACGTAGTAGAGTTTCGACTTCAGACACAAGTTTGTTCCGGTACTCATCAACAACTGACCGAGAAATACCTGCCCGGCCAGTAAAAAGTATCCCCAGTGCTGTCATCCGCATAGCAATGAATGCTGCTAAGTTGCAAGATATCATTGATATGCAAAAGAAATAGGGTCGGGGATAGAACACAGCCTTGTGGAACCCCAGCGTTCACAGGTTTAAGGTCGGAACATGCTCCGTCGATGACGACCTTGATGCTCCGATCGGCCAGAAAGCTGGAGATCCAATCGCATAATTTCTCGGGAAGCCCATAGGCTGGAAGCTTCGAGAGCAGTGCTCTGTGCCACACCCGATCGAAGGCTTTCGCTATGTCCAAACTTACCGCCAGCGCCTCCCCCTTGGACTCAATTGCCTCTGCCCACCTATGGGTAAGGTATACAAGGAGGTCACCAGCTGAGCGACCACGACGAAAGCCGTACTGAGAATCGCTAATCAACTGGTGGCCCTCTAGATACCACAAGAGCTGGCAATTAATAATAGTTTCCATTATTTTGGAGAACAAGGAGGTTATAGCTATTGGGCGATAGTTGGACGGATCAGAGCGATCGCCTTTTTTAGGGATCGGATGTATCGAAGCGGTCTTCCAGCACTTCGGGACAGTGCCGAGCGAGTACAGGTACCGGAAAAGGCGCGTTAAGACCGGAGCCAACTCAGGAGCACAAGTACGCAGCACAATGGGGGGATACCATCCGGCCCGCTCGACTTATGAATGTCCAAGGAAGATAGTGCTTTGCGGACAGCACGTTGCCGGAATGTGATTTCCGGCATCGAAGAATCACACCGCGAAATGGTCGGTGGTGATCTTCCTTGGTCATCCAAAGTCGAGTTGGACGCGAAGAGACAGCCCAAAAGGTCGGCCTTCTCCTTCGCAGTGTGGGCCAGAGAGTTATCCTCCCTGTGCAGTGGCGGAATGGCGGGCTGACAAAAATTCCCTTGGACAGCTTTGGCGAGAGACCAGAAGGCTCGAGTCCCTGAAGGGAGCTGGGCCAATCTCTCGCCAAATCTGGCAATGTGCTCTGACTATGCCTTATTGATTTCCCGTTTGAAGAACCTGGAGGCTGAGTTATATGCTGTTTTAAGTTCGCTGGTATTGGCATCACGAGATTTCGCCGCTTCCACCCATGCCTTAAAGCATTCTCGCTTTCGACGCGAGGCCGCCTTGCAAGAACGTTTAAACCAGGGCTAAGACTTGCCACCGATCGGCACCGCAGAAAATGGAATAAAGAGTTCCATGCCCTGCAGAACCACTTCGGCGACAGAGGCGGCGACGGAATCTGGAGCTTCCGGCGAAAAGAACATAGGCCCCCAAGGGTAGGACGCAAAGAAAGACCGCATCCCGTCCCAATCTGCTGACTTATAGTGCCAAATACGGCGACAACCCATAAAGCGGGGCCGTGAAGGGCGCGTAGATGGCACAGTACTCCGGACCACACAATGATCCGATGAACCCAATGGCGGGTCAACAGAGACTTGATAGTTCTCCGGATGTGAAGTCAGCAGAAGGTCCAACAAAGAGGGTTTATGACCATCCACATCTGGTATTCGCGTAATCGCAGGGACCATTTGTGTCAGGTCGTAGGCTAAAGCAAAGTCGTGAAAGGATCTTCCCGCGTGATCGGTGGTTTCAGAGCCGAGCCAATCGGCATGGTGGGCGTTAAAATCGCCAAGTATCACGATTTCAGCGGTAGGAACCCTTTCGAGCAGGGAATCTGTAGCCATTTGGATGTGCTCAATGAGTCGGTCAGTTTCGGTATTTCCGAAGCATGTTTGTGCATTCTCCGGGAGTCTCCCTCACCGTACGAAACGCGAGTACAATAAGGCGAACCTATTGCATCACTTCACGCCGGTTTTCTAAGAGACAGTGGTACTGCCCCGGTCGTGCCTGCCCATTTGGCTGAAGCCCGAAGGCAACAGCATGGCACTCCCACT
The DNA here is from genome assembly GCA_905332375.1 of Pieris macdunnoughi. NCBI lineage: Eukaryota > Metazoa > Arthropoda > Insecta > Lepidoptera > Pieridae > Pieris > Pieris macdunnoughi. The sequence goes on from CAJOBZ010000026.1 coordinate 1,697,044, forward strand.
AGGAAGGGGTTGACTGATTGCGCTGATGAAATAACCTCTGTCACAGGTTATTTCACCAGTGGGCGATGAGGTCGTCACGTCCCGACGCCGGTAATGGCGTCGGGCCGGAATAATTATTATAGTTAGACCATAAGTGCATTATATTATAAAATGTGATGAATAAAATAAAAACTTTGTATTTCAGAGAAACAATTTTGTGTTTCATTTTGAAAAAATCCTTAATAATATTCCTTATATATATATATATATATATATATATATATATATATAATTAGTTAATAAAGAATAATATCGCATCTTAATATATACATTATACAGGGTAATAAATAACACGCCCGATTTTGTTATGGAATCGAATTAAAGAACATTCCTTAGTTTTTCCTTATATCTCTGATGACATTCGCTATTTAGCCTAATCGTAACTGTATTTAATTTCGGTATTATTTTTCAGCTCACCTGGGCAGACTTCGTGTTCGCTGGAATGTTCGACTACCTAAAGATGATGCTCCGAATTCCAGACCTAGAAAAGAAATACCCAAGCTACCAACAAGTGATTGACGCGGTGTACTCTCAGCCCAAAATCCAGGCCTACGTCAAAAAAGCACAACAATTATAACATAGACAATATTTCGTTGTTAGTAATAATTCGTGAATATATCTGATCTCTCAAGTTTATTGTAATAAAAAAGAGATTTTAATTAGAACGGGCAAAAATAAATAGTTATTACTGGCCACTTAATCAATATTAAAAAAATACGACAGTATCTGGCGTATAACAGCGAAGTTATTTGTTTGATGTTTTTGTTGTTCGGATGTTTTTCCAAAACCAATTTACAAATAACTGCATTTAATAATTTATTATTACATTATAGGACAATGTGCCTGAATAATTTAAGTGTATATGTAAGGTATAAATAAAAAATAAGAGTATTTGAATATTTTCTTTTATTTAAAACCAGCCCTGTGATAAACAATAAACTACAAGCTCCCACCTTTTCAGAATGCCAAATCATAAAATGACTGCTTCACGACTGATTTGCGAGCGACCGCCGATGCGAAAACCGCTGTGTGAGTTCGAAAAGTGAGTTACAGAATCGCAAGGCAGCTGGGAATTTGAAATAAATTCATACTTTCTAAAATTTACCCTCTTATTCATACAACTAGCATCTTTATTAACTGTAACTTATTGTACAATTATTGCTATTTCCTGCTTAATTAGAACAGACAGAAAAGTAAAGTAGAGAGGGACTGGAAATAAACCCTTGGCTACACTTGATCGCCATGTATTTGTTAAAAAATACAAAATGGAAGCAGTCCTGCGATGGTCTGTTGAGGCATTGATTGCCTAGCTTCGTGATGTTGCCGACCCTGTTGAAGCAGATTACAATACCAGTGCTTTTATCTCCGATGGTCTCCAGCTTCGTGAATGTCGTCAGGGGCTTAATGCCTAGTGATACTTGATCCCCTCGGTCTCATTCATTTACCGGGTATCAGCATATTTTAAAATATCGTAGCAAGAAATCGAACGAATTGAACAGATTTTTTTCATAGTCTTGCTGGTGTACATTTAGATTTTATTCTTGGAAGCTTTAAATTGTTGTTTTTTTGTTAGACGTTATCGTTGGAGCGCCTTTGATTTCCTATATATTACATATATATTTTTGATTTTACGTTTTGTATTGGAGTTGGGTGCACGCTCTGCGTAACCAAACTTTTAAGTACTAGCACTTAGTTTTAAATCATTTTATGTTTGTTACATACAAATAAATAATCTAAACATAAACTGTAATAAATTTCATTCCATTCCACGGCCGCAGTTGCCGGCCGGTGATTCAATTATGTGCCATTTGCTCTGATCATTCAAGGCCATCGTGTCTCGAACACAACAGTATTTTAACTGAGCATTATATTTTAACAATAAGCATACAGATTATTTGTAAAACCCAGAAAGAGTATCTGTATATTTAATATACTCGAGAAACGTTGTTTGTAACCAAACTCTTTCGGCTTGACCAATTTTTATCATTTTATTTTGTGTATACGTTTGACCTATTTTTATAACGCTTACTAATACATACAACCCTTAATTAACCGTTATGATCAGTTTGTATAGTATACCATACATACAACTTTATAAAAATATATGATCACTATAAAATCTTTTTAACTTAGTTTTATTAAACACGTGACATTTCTAGACGTCTATTTATACTTCAAAAATAAAAATAGTAGTTTATCTGTCATAATTTTAAATCAATTGTGAAAAATAACCGTCAAAATGCGCCGCACATGTTTATCTATGGTAAGTTTTATTTTATTTTTATGTTTGTACTCCTAAATATGCATGTTTATTATAAAATACACATGCCTAAATGTTTGTTTTAACACATTTTTATATATATGCTGTTGTCGCTATGAGAATTAGTATGTTTTTGTCGTGTTTTTTACTAACGTATATTATACTATACAATGCCGCAGTTGCAGTAATTTACCTTTCGTTGATGGTGTATAGAATAATATTATACATTGCTAACTGCACGGAATGAATATTTTTTTGGACTTTACTATAAAATTATAATTTAAAAGACAGTTGAACTTATGTTTGACTGCCTCGTTGATATAGTGGTTGTAGAAAGCGACACACAAAGTTGGGGTTCAATTCCCACAAAAAATAGGTACACATATTATTATTACTGAAATACTACATAACTTATATATAAATATATATCTATAATAAAATATGGTTTGGCTTTACTATAACGATGGTTTTTTGCATGTTTCTTTTGCTTTGGTTTTAGACTGCTATAAATTATATTGAGGGAAAATTATGGTATATTTAGTTTAGGAACAATCAGACAAAATAGACTCAAAGATGCTGCTACTAACCTGCTAACTGAAAAGGCTTTGAAAAAGAAAGAAAGAGGTTCTTTCTGTCAGGTTGTTTGTTATAAAAATAAACTTAGTATTGTCAAGTGGGTAGATAATAAACAGGTCACATTGGTGAGTGCTTATGATGATAGGTACATACCCTGTCGAAAATATAAAACGATTCGGCAAAGAAGCAAAATCTCGTGTTGATGTAAAATGTTCTATAATTGTTAAAGACTATAATCGTCACATTAGAGGTGTTGATTTGGCAGACATGCTGATTGCATTATATTGCACTGGAATAAGATGGCACAGGTGGTATATGAAAATTTTCTCGCAGCTTTTGGATATAGGCATCAACAACTTGGCTTTACGTCGCAGACATAACAAAATGATAAACACCACTAGAAAGCAGGATCGCCTAGAAGATTTTAGGTATGAAATCTACAGCGGCCTACCGAAACGAGGTCGAAACGTTTCAGTGAAAAATTTAGACGCAATACCGGACAAAGCAAATATAAAAAGAGCTATCTGAACAAACATGCGATGATGTCCGGTATGACAAATATGACCATTGGCCGCAAATAACCGGATATGAGAGGTGCAAGTACTGCAAAGTTGGCCAGGCAACTACGATGTGCACAAAATGTAAGGTTCATCTTTGTTATGTGAAGAATCGAAACTGTTTTATGGAGTACCACTGCAAGCAATAGGGTCTCTGAATTATTAAATTACGATTATTTTGTTGTTCAAGAAAGATTAATTTTATTAAACATTTTACTTCCACCAAGACAGTTATTTTTATTTAAAATCATGTTATTTACAATAATCGTTTGGTATATGTTAAAAACTACTAGTAACATTTCAACTCTCCCTAAACATAGCAATGTATAGCATAATATACATTCCTGAAAATGCGATAATCACTGTACGTGTAGCAATGTATAGAATAGTATACATCTTGTTTTTCCAAAATTTTTATTAGCCAGACTTTAACATTATTGTAGTTTTAGAAGGGATCCTTATTTTTTATTGCAATTAAAATAGCCTATCAGTGATAATGTAGCATTCAAATGGTGAAATAATTTTTAAAATCGGTCCAGTACTTTTTGAGCCAATTCGTTACAAACATACAAATCTTTCCTCTTTATAATATTAGTATAGATTATCAACTAATATCTATTACGAATGACGAAGCGAGAATTTCACATGTCATCGTTATTGAGTAATTTTAATTTAATGGCATCATTAGTATTGTGTTGAAATATTTTAGGGATGGATTAATTTAGTTTTGTATTTGACTTGAATTATAATGTACTATGATATTGACATTGACAATGTCTGGAGATATTTTCGTATTCGTATTTAATTTTAGCTAATTATAAATGGTAATGGTATTTAAATTTCAGTTTTTCATTATGTTTACTAAACTCAAACTCAAAATATCTTGATTAATATAGGTAAACAAGTACACTTATGAACGTCAAAAAAAAAGTTAAATTATTTGTAAATTTACATTTTGTACTACCAGTTCGCAAGTCAAGGGCGTAGGGCGGGAAAGAAGAACTGGAGCAAATCAATCCCAAGGATTAGGATCACTTAAGTATTCGTAAATTTATAAAAAGTTTTATTGATTAATTTACGTTTAACGAGTGCTTTGAATTTATTTAGTTATAATTCTACTAGTGATTACTTCTTAAAACCTATCTTAGTTTCTTAAGTGAACAATTCAATTTTTTAATATTAAAAATTATCTATATAGCCTAGCGATATTAGAAAGGCTCAACTGGTGAACATCACAAAAAAAGGTTGGAAAAACACTGGTACCTTCATACTTGGCCTAGAACATTAATATCGCGATAACAAGACACAATGGTTCATTGATAAAACAATAGTTGTGTACTCAAGACAGTCAGATAACCTCTTGAGAGTCTTGATAGCCGATTGATTAGATTCTTCTGTGGGCAGTCTCTTTTGGCCATCAAAACGTAACGTCACTTGTCACGCTATAAAGTTTTTTTTTAATTCACAAAAGCTTGTCAAATGTCAATACTTTGCACATTCATACAATGGTACACAGAACAAAATTACAAGTTATAATGAGAGAAGCGCTTATGAAGAAGAAAAAAGAAGAGTAAAGTTAAAAACTGGAGTAGTGTTGCCCTAGTGGCTACAGCGTGCGACTGACTTTCTTTCTATGTGCGCATTTAACATTCGCTCGAACGGTGAAGGAAAACATCAAACATCGCCTTGCCTTTGACCCAAAAAGCGACGGCGCCTTGCCTAACACAAGGCACAGAATTGCCCACTTGCTTAGATTGACGAATGATCATGAAACAGATACAGAAATATGAGGCCCAGACCTAAATAGGTTGTAGAGCCACTGATTTTTTTAAAGATAAAAACTAGATTTCGGTAAAATAACGTTTTTCCTGGGCGCCTTAGGTACGAAATTTAAATTCAGTTATGCGCCTGGAAACAGCAAGTCATCTATACACTCGTATTATCAGCATTAGTTACGTTATACAAACGGAATTGACGCGATGATAACGTTTTACCTAAACCACACCTCTTTTTTAATGTCGCAGCCAACTAGCTTAGTAAGCCGTTCAATTAACAGCCTAGCCTCTTTACTAAACTGCGGGATGATATTCAATCGTTCGATCAAACAGCTAGGTAATTACAAAATAACTTGGATCGATGACGTTTCATTACTTGCTTGGCCTATTAGCCGCATCCACACCGAACGACCCAAAATGGATGCGCGATCCCGGGATCCGCGATCCAAGATGGCAATGCGTGGAGCGTGGATCGTACTAGGCCGATCCACCAGCAATCCATTACGATCCTGACTGGCTGATCCATCACGATCCTGCCGATCCGTACTGAATCAGTTGAACTTTGTCTGCAGGTCAATTTGACTTTTGTTCATCTCAAATATAGTAGGCAAACTAGTCGGTAGTTTGCCTATATTGGTGTAATATCATTAGGATCCCATAAACATTTATTGTCCCTATTAAGAGATATTAAAAAAATACATAGTGAATTATCCATAACGTTGGATCACGCGATTCAAAATCACAACCGTCCACACAGCGCGTGGCAAGTGACTGAGGCCCCTTGGAGCGTGAACAAACACCGACAACAAATGGATCGCACGCGGTGTGGAGCGGGCGCTTCCCGCCGCGCGCATGCATCGCGTGCGGCACGTTCACACCGCCTGCACATTTGGATCGCGCTCTTGCCGCGCGCGATCGGATCGCGATGGATCGTTCGGTGTGGACGCGGCTATTCATTACAATATAGTTCCAATTTCTGCCACGTTGCTCATGATTTCCATTGAACAGTTTTTAGTTGTTTCCGCTGAAACTCATTTTGAAAAAGATGCTTTATTAGAAAGCCTTTTAAAGTATTTGTATTTATTAATTTTTAATAACAAAGTTTTAACATAACTACAGCTAATTTAATAATGGTTCACTGCCACAGGGACCAAACTTTTGAAGTGAAACTTCTTCAGGCGCATGAGGCTAAATTTTTACACAAACGTCACGAAGATGTGCAGCGTTTTTGTCGAAGAAAAGGGAGAGAGCGATTGAGACCAATTGAGAGAGAGTGAGAAGGGCGAATTAACTTATAGAAATTATATTTTTTAAATTAAAATTTCGTAAAGAGAATTTATGAAATATTAGTATTTTTTATTTTATGCAAAATAATTTATTGAAATCTCAAATGACGAATTGTAAATTAAAATGCCACGTGTTTTTATTATAGAAGAAATAAATTAAAAAAATTAAATTTATAATTTGTATTAATTTTCGACACTTTTAAAATTTTAATGACGATTAAATTCATTAAACTCCTAACATATCTTCCTTTTTCCCTCCCTCTAAGTCAAGACAAATTAGTTTTCCAAAGAAGTTTCACTTCTGACATGTGCACTTTGTACGCACGCACTTTTTAAATTGTTTTTTTTTTAATCTTTTAATTACTTTTGTTATAACTACGTACTTTGGTTAAGAAAATTGTAAATACCGATTGATTGTTATGTTTAGGTTTCAATAAACGATTTTTTAATCATTCAAGATTCAAATGATTAAAAAAAAAATGTTGAAATTACTTGAAATAAAGGCTTTGAATCTTAGTTGATTTTTTAATATTTGATAAAAAATATAGGTGTTCATTCATAGGTGTTAAAACTTTTATGGAACGTTAAACTTCTAATTTAGAAATAAACTGCGCTAGTCTTTTGACGTCACAGCAGAAATTTGATGAATGTTTGATCAGGCGGTGGTGACTAAGCGTTAGGTACATCAATAATGTTTCCGTACAGGTAAATTAGCTTGGAGAAATTTTTGCGTTTGTAGTAGTGTATGGTCAGCAAATAAAAAAAAAACAACATTTTATTTTTAGTTTTTATTTTTTTAAAGGTAATATACGTTTGTGGCTGGAGCACACCAAATGCGTACACGTCTACGCATACGCACTACGTACTAATACGGACGTGAAAATGTGTATCCACTGCATTGTAATCTATGGAACTGTATGAGGCAGATAAGCCAGTTCCAAATATTACAAGCAGTGAATGCCGGTTTTCACTTCAGTGAAGACGTGTATGAATTAGGTGTTCTCCGGCCATAAATGTTTTATTCTAATAATTCATCAACCCCAGGCATATCACAATCATCCCCATCCTCGCTTTCATCAGATGAATTATTTAAATTAATTATGATTCGTTCTGATATTGTGTCTAAAGCTGCGTCTCTACCCTGATATTTGTTTTCCTCCTCAATAGCATGCAGACAAACTTTTCTCCATTCCTCTACAGTTATGGCGTTCATTTTTTCTTCAGCTAATGACATTATAACCTTCATATTCATTGCGACATTCTTTTTTGCGACATATGTTTTCACTATCCCCCATATATTTTCTATAGGATTAAACTCCGGATGGTATGGTGGTAAACGCAGCACAGTATGACCGTGCTGTCGTAATATTTCGTCTATCTTGTACTCTACAAATCTCGCCTTGTTTTGCAGAATCAGTTCATATAATTGAGGCTTAAGCAACGTGGATGAATGCTCAATGTTTCGCAATGTCAGCCAGTCAATCATTTGCTGTTTTCTAGAATTACTATTCGGTGCAGGATTTTGTATTGAGTTATGATATGGTGCGTTGTCAACAACAACAACACTATTTGGTTGTAAGTTGGGTATTAATTGAGTTTGAATCCACCTTGAATAGTTGTCATAGTTCATATTGTCGTGGTAATCTCCACTTTTTTGGTTGGCTTTAAACATAAGCAATGCATTTGGTATAAAGCCATCCATACCACCGGCATGAACAATGATTAAGCGGTTGCCTTTCGATATATGTTGCTTCAAACCTGAAGTGCTTCCATCTGACCAAGATTTCGAGAGGGTATGTGATGTATGTATATATGTTTCGTCGGTGTAAACAATTGGTCGGCGTTGTTCACGATATTCAGCAATTTTCATCAAATAATTAATTCGCAAGTATCTAATTTCGTGTTTTTCCATAAGAAGTTTCCGGTTATCTTCTGTTTGCTTCCAATTAAAACCTAATGACATGACGTGTTTTCGTAACGTGCTGACACAACCTTTATAATCGATATCTTCTTTTAATTTTGCGTGCAAAGTTTTCAAAGTGGGAATTTCTTTATTTGTGATGTGGAAGTCATGAATTGTTCTTCTGATAACTTGCTGATCAAAGTTATCGATTACTATTGTAGGTTTACGATTCGGTTTCTTTTTAGGAGATTTAAATGTTACTTCCTGATCTGAAGGTCGACATTTGCTTTCTGATACTACCTTTCTGACGGATGCTATTGAAATTCCCGTTGATTTAGCAACTAATTGAGTGGGAGTCATAATACTGCTCGGGTTGTTATTACACTCATTTTCAAAATATTTGTACAAACAGTACAAAACTTCTTTAGTTTGAGAAGTCAAAGGCTTGCCTCGACCATGTTTTAACACTGGAGCCATTTTTAATTAACAATATAAAGTTGCAACACTTACACACAAATTAAACACTTCAACAAATATTATAACAATAATAACAAACAATAACAACAATCAACAAATACAAAATTTAACAATTAACGTAATAATTATAATTTTTGAATGAAATGTGTGCTTTATGTTCTAACAGTACCAAGCGACTGACGCCGGACTGCACGTGGCACCTGCGGACAGCGTAAACTGGTTTATTCTGGTTTTGTGCGTGTTTCCACTTTCCACTATCAAGTGACGATTTTTTGCTTTAGATTGAAATATCTCGGAAACGGTGCGTCCTAGGCCAAAAATAAATTTTGACCCCCCGTAGACCCCCCGGAGTTTTAAAAACCTAGATGAAAGGAAAAAAAATATATATCGGTCTCTCCTCTTTGAAGTTTCACTTCTATCGTGTGTGAATCGCGCACACACCTTTTTTTATAAAGTCAAAACCTTTTTTTTAAATAAAAACTTGTTTTTATTGATAACAAAAATCAGAGTGTTGCTAGGGATAAGTATAATATTAAATAGTAATGTTAGGATATCGAAACATTTTTGTATAGGCCAGAACGATATAGTGGAAACGCGCTCTAAGATCTGAGTAATATACACACCACTACATATGCAAAAATTTCTCGAGACTAATTTCCGTACGTCAATACTACACTAAATCTCGTCTCTGAACCTGAGCCTAAAATGGAAAAACGTTTTTCAGGAACTGAAGGCTGGCTTATACAGAAAAACCTATGAAGCACAGTACAAAATAGTTGCCAGTCATTTAATCTTATCAAGCGATAACAGGAACACAAAGTAATTATTGTTTCTCGTTATCTCCTAACAAGTACTTCTAATTTAAATAGTTCGTTATGGAACAATTGACCTATAATAATCTGACTTATTTTCTTTTGACTCTTGGATAGGGCAGAGGGCGTCCACAGCGCTCCATCGCAGTTTACCTCGCTCCAAGTCTTTCCAGCTCTAGCCTCATCTGTAACAGGTGCGTTTGGGACGGCCACAGTTCCGTTTTTTATATCCTAGCTACCTTCAGTACCGTCGATCGGAACCCCTTCACGGGTAAAGGCCTCCTCCAGCTTTTTCCAACTGACTCTGTCTATGGCTTTCTTTCTCAATTCGCTACCGCTTCTATTTCGTCTATCCACTTTTTTTTGGGGCGCCCTCTTCTCCTTCTTCCCCTTAGAATTAAAAAAAGTAAAAATAAAATATGTTCATTATGGAACATAAGATACAGGTATGACTTATTCCACGTAATTTGAATCTGTAAGCATCCCTACTCATCGGCAAAGAAGACAGAGGGTGTAGGCCGAGAGAAAAAGCCGGCGTAAAAACTCTCGGTACTGTTCTAAAATAGCAAATCATCAAACAACACTTATTTTAAAACAAATATCGCAAATTAATTAGAAGTAGCCTGTCTAGCACTAGTCCCAGGCTATTTTATTAACTAGATAATAATCGTTAACTTTATATTAAGGCTTTTTACACAGCTTTTCTTTAATACATTTCTTAAATTTATTAAAAGTCGAGATAAAAGAGCCTCTGGGATTTTATTAAAGAAGAGTATCCCTTTTCCCAAAGAAGAATTACTAACTTTAGGTAGTCTAGTATGGGGAAATTGCAGTACTTTCCATATAGTTGTCTTTAAAGTCCACCTTTTATCTGTGTATCTTGATAATACTAAGCGTTCAAAAACGCAAAAATGTTTCAAAAATATCATATAATGCGGGCCTATAATATTACAAAATGATAATAGTTTTAGGAAATTATCTAAATGTTACGTGTATTTTAATCTGTATCGTTATCGCTTACATAAAAGTCTGAAGGTCGTCAAAAATATTTATTTATATCATATTTTGTTTTGACGCGAGTTAAGTTCAATTGCGGTTGTTTATTTTTCTTTTATTTTTACATTTTCGGTACAGAAACAGACAACAGATTGACCTGAAGTCCAATTAAACCTGTACACACAGCATTTTAGTGGGATATTCAGTGCAGCCTTGCGATTCGGTAACTCACTTTTCGAACTCACACAGCGGTTTTCATAGCGGCGGTCACGCTCAAATCAGTCGTAAAGCAGTCATTTTACGATTTGGCATTGTGATAAACAATAAACTACAAACTCCCTCCTTATCATAATGCTGTGAAAACCGTTGTGTGAGTTCGAAAAGTGAGTTACAGAATCGCAAGGACATAATTTGTTGTAGATATGTTTAAATATATGTTAAATGAAACACTTTGTTTGAAGCTTGGTAACTACTAGCTTCAATTATTTAAAACATGAGCTTATAACTAACATGAAATCTAACTTGTAGTGAAAACGAATAAAAATTATTGTGACTGTGTGGCTTATCAGATTTAATTCAAATTTTGCAAATGTCTTAAGATCGTTGAACCCTAAAGATTTATCATGGAAACGGCATAAACTATGGTTCAGATTGTACATAATTAAATCGCTTAAATTTCATTGCATTCTCTTGAGGTCTGAAAATAGGAAAAAGTCGCTGGGGGGCAAATCATTCCTAAAAATTCGGAATTATTACGATTGAACAGCTTCAAACAGTGCTCAGAATCATCAATTCGTTCTTGTTTTTGATCGATTTTGAGCTGGCGCGGCAGCCGGCACTTACTTCGACATTTCTAGGAAACATTTTTTTAGTTCGATAAAAATAACTATCTACTATAAAAAAAAAATAGGGGTTGTCGTGGAGGGGCGAAAATTACAAAAAAAATTGTCTATAAAATAAAAAAGTTTTTTGGAGTGGACAACCCTTTTCACTTAGGGGTTTGAAAGATAGATAGTAGCCGATTCTCAGACTGAATATGCATAAAAAATTTCATAAGAATCGATCGAGTCGTTTCGGAGGAGTATGGGAACGAGCATTGTGATACGAGAATTTAATATATTAGATAATCTATATCGCCCCAAAGTGGGCGTCCACAATGTGAATCCTCGGTGCTCATTTCGCTTCGTTCAAACTAAGCAAACCACTTCTCAACGATTGAATTTTCTTCCGAGTCCGAATAAGTCCGAATAATGTTTATCAAGCCAAGCCTTGGCTTCCATAGTATATTTTTCGCTTAAAAGCAATGTTTTATTATTAACACACGAAATTCGTTTTAATTCATTTTTAAACAAACAAAAGTTCCTTCGATTAAAATACCTCACAAACTAATAGTACGACATTTTTCACATTTATTTACGTCTTTTGAAGATTAGAGCTAACTAAAAATCATTTCTCTTGAGTACTAGTAGCGCCATCTATGTGTCAGCCTACGAACTTTTCAGGAATATTTTATTTGACTCAATTCTCTGTTCATCTATGAATTTAATAAACTTATATTAGAAACACTAGCTGAAACATCAAGAGTTGTTTAAATAAAATAATTTTAATAGAGTTGATGGTCATTACAGCACCAATATCGCTATTTAAAAATGAGGTTAGAAGATATTATCACACCTATACACAAAGAATTGCATAACATTCGGACGAGTTTGGTCCACCGTGCTATTACTAACTGTCAATGACTAAATTACTGATTATGCTTTTGGTAGTCACTCATCGTTTAGGAAGATTCAGAAACGAGACACGAATTAATTAGTAAATGCATTTTGTCGTACGGGTGAATAAGACTCGCACGCCCGCTATAGAAACTTATTTTAATCGATAAAATTCAAGGTCAAATAACGCCGTATCGGTCCACATAGTGATGGGCGTCACTACTAAATTTTTAACTTGTTAAAAATCGATTATATCAAAAGAAAAATGTGTACTTAACCTAATCTATTACGCTACTATGATAAAAAGACATCCGTGAACTATAATGTCTATTGAATTTATTGCATTTTATTAATAAAGAAATGTTTAATGTATTCCTAAATTTACCATGGAAACTTCCTAAATATCGATTATAACTATAGACAAATGTGTACATAAACTAACCTAAATTCACAACTAGGTACTTATGATAATAAGAGATCAGTAAACAGTCTACCTATTGAATTAATTGGATTTTATCAATTGAGAAATGTTAATGTATTCTTAAATATAGCTTGGAAACATCCAAAACAAATTTCGTTGGTTCCTTTTTAAGAAATATTATAAAACTTAAAATTCGACCGCGACCTATGTACGCGATAACCAGAACGTATACGTACATACTATGTTTCCACTAATAGGTAGATAGTGTGATTCAAGGATTACATGTAGGTATAAATACTTGTATTAATATAACAATCATCGTGTGTTGCAAAAAATCCTGTAAAAATACATGAATGTGCAGCTGTAAGCGGTAGTGAGATAATCGTAAATATATTTTTTAGCGCGATGACGTCATCTAATCGACACGGCCAAGGTCAAACAAAACGATTTTTGTGCACCGTCATCGTTACTTTGTATGGTATGATTTTTGATAATTAGGGTTGCCAAGTTCTCCAAAGTTGCTTCGCTTCTGTCATGGTTTTAAAAGTTATAGGTCTAGAAGGTATAGAAATCAACCCAATTATTAATATGAAAAGGAGTATTTATTCACTTTTAGCACTGTTGAATTGTTCGCTTTTTAGCCCTTGGAATTATTAACGCCTGTCTTAATAAAATGCGCAATTTGATTGTAAAAATTTATTTCAGAATCTGTTTCTAAGATAATTGTTTTATTTTATATATCCTTCCGTGCCTGACATTTAGTAGATTAGATTTAAAACATGCCGTTTTCCTTATTGCTCATAAGAAAAGCAGTAATAAATGAGGACTAAAAAGTCTGATGAATCCTGAGCGCCCTTCCCCGTCCGGCGAACGGCAACGCGAGCATGGCCAAAAAGCTTGTTGTTTCATCCAGCGCAACTACATTCAACTCCCGCGTCTCACCCCGCCCGTCCCCGCTCGACTCGTCCCCCGCTTACCACATGGCTAACAAGCAAGTGAGAACGCGATAACATTGAAAGAAAAATAGTGTGCGGAAATTTCATAAAACTTGTAACAAGAAATACGTGTTTTTTCGTAAGCCTTACAAGATTATGAAAAAAAGTTTTACATTTAGAAACTCCATTACATTTGCAAGGTTTCTATGAAAATATTTCCGGTTACAATTAATGAGTACATTATAAACGCCCAAACTTCATATAAAATTTGTGCAAAAAGGCAGATTTTTGGAGGTTTGTACTGAATTTGTTTCTTAAAATTTTGATTTCGCGTTTTAAAGGAAACCTAGATATAGTGCACAAGATGCCTATTAGTTCAAAACTTTCAAAGAAATATCTGTTACAACGGCATAATCACGTACGAGCGTTTGTATGAAAAGATAGACGTTTTGGCCGCTCTTAAGGTCTCTGCAGTGAGGCTATGGAATTCACTTCCTGTCTCTATTCGCTTAGCTCCTTCTCTATCTTCCTTTAAATCTCTATTATACAAACATTACCTGTCCACATCGTATCCCTAACTTTCGTACTAACTGGCGTGAGACTGGTCTAGGATCCGAGCGGCTTGATCCTTTGGCGTTGCGTAGAGATGTGGGGTCACTCTGCATCTTCTACCGCATTTACCATGGAGAGTGTTCAGAGGAGTTGTTCGGATTAATACCTGCAGCTGAGTTTCATCATCGGACGTCGAGACAGAATACGAAATTCCACCCGTATCACCTCGACGTCCGCCGTTCCACAACAGAGCGTTTTTCAAGGCAGTTTTTGCCGCGCACCACCACTATGTGGAATCAGCTGCCCACTGAAGTATTTCCGAACCAATTCGACTTAGGGTCCTTCAAGAAAAGAGCGTACCAATTCTTAAAACGCCGGCAACGCACTCGCGAGCCCTCTGGCATTGAGAGTGTCCATGGGCGGCGGTGTCACTTAACATCAGGTGAGCCTCCTGCCCGTTTGCCCCCCGTTCTATAAAAAAAAAAATTAAAAAAAAAGGATCTAGAATTGTCGTGATTGACTTTTTATTTTTCATGTGTCCTTTTTTAGTTTAGTATTTTTTTCGCCAGTTGCCCTCCTTTGCATTTAATTCTGTCAATTTTATTAATATTAATAAATAAATGAAATTTCTATTGATTTGCAAGGATTCGAACGCTTGAACGTTACCTGTAGTACATATGTATGTCAAAATTTGGTATTTCCTATATCGACAGCCCTATGGTATCTTTCGTTGATTTCAAGCAGTTGTATCTATAATCAGCAAATAAGAGCCCCTAATAAAATAAGATAATATATCGCTATTCTGTTAGTTAAGGATAAACATTCGAACAGAAAGAACGTCTAAAAGGTAAGTTGTGAAAAATATTTCATGTGCTTTGATAACAACGAATGATATGTTAGTAATATATAAATATACTAGCAGCCCGTCCCGACTTCACACGGGTGGACATTTGTTTTTGAAGAAAAATTGTAGATGGAATTATGTTCTTTAATATTGTGAAAAAAAATTTTGTTCTATCATCGGTATCATCATTGTGAAAGAATTATAAATAAATTAAAAATAAAATTTCTGTTAAGGTAGACCTATTTGTTTGCACACTGGCTGAGTTCACAAGAGTTGCATCCTATATTATTATGTAGTTACTAGTGGACCCCACAGACGTTGTCCTGCATGATATTTAAAGCGATTTGGATATTAAGCAAAGTATGAAAGTACCTACTGCAGTGCCATCTGCCGGGCTGATTTGTGAATCTAAACCATTCCCAGATCCCCTTGAACACACACAAAAAATTTCATCAAAATCGGTCCAGTCGTTTAGGAGGAGTTCAGTCACATACACACGCACACAAGAAATATATACGTATATATTAAGATAAGATTTAGGTATATAAATATATTTTTTTTTAATGTTTTTAATCTAGGTTAATTGGTGTGGGTGTAAATATTGTGTCGTTCTATCGAATTAGTAATTACTGTAAAGATAGAATAATGATATGGAATAAAAATAATTTTTTTTTTTTTTTTTTAAATCGGTCCAGTACTTTTTGAGCCAATTCGTTACTCACATAATTACATACAAATCTTTCCTCGTTATAATATTTGTAGAGATATAGATAATGTACGTACGTATAGCGTTACGGTCACGAGAGTGCTTAAGCTAGGGTTTCCTAGAAAAGCGGTACCGTTATCTAACGGCCGTAATGTAGCGTTGGGTGACGTCACCCATACGTTGTCTATAAATACCCAACGTTCTCTAGGAAACCAACTCCGATGATATTTATAGACAACGTATGGGTGACGTCACCCAACGCTACATTACGGCCGTTACATAACGTCACCGCTTTTCTAGGAAACCGTAGCTTTAGCAACAACTTAGTTCGTCGACTAAGATTCTTCGTTATTCATGATGAATGTTAGTCTGCCAAGGCCCATATGCAGTTGTAGCGCCACTGGATTATTAAGAGAGTCACAAATTTTAGTTTTGGTTTTGGGGTGGTTTTAGTATTGACCGGAAATCACGTTCCCTGTTAATAGGTAAGCTTAATTTGTTCAAATGATTGATTTTAATTTAGATTTCCAACCACTATAAATTTAGAAATGATAATCCAGTGGCGCTACAACTCCATACGGGCCTTGGCAGACTACATCCGTTTCTTTCATAGACAAGTAGGTGATCAGTTCTGACTCAGACAGATCGATTTATTTATGATGTGAGACATTTTCTCACGATGTTTTCCTTCACTTGAGGATCGAGTGTCAGGTGCGCCCAGCGCCATATAGCAATTGGTCTCGAACCTACGACCTTAGGGATGAGAGTCGTCCTATGGCAACACTGCTTTGTAAGAGAGCATTTAAACCATACGTTTTGACAACAATTATATTTTTATCATATTATGATATTAATTATGACCTTTGCATGCCTATTTTTATATGGCTGTGCAATGTTTTTCATAAATAATAAATCTGAATATACCACTTTCTTTGTAATTAAGAATATACTTTGGTTCCAGCACAATGGAGAACGTTACACTACACTACTTCCCATTCAAGGGTTTGGGCGAGGGGATTCGCATGCTCCTTACTTACGGAGGTCAAAAATTCGAAGACACGCGTATACCATGGGAACAGTGGCCAGAGTTCAAGCCGAGTAAGTAAAAAGATTTAGTTGATATCAGCTATAAGTATCGGGTCCGATGGCTGGCCATGCGTCATACTCGTGAACGGGTGCTACTTGTGGTGACTGGTCGGACTTGAATTTGTATATGCGGTGATATTAGTTATTTCGACTGTATTTGCGTGATTTTTCCACGAGAATATAAGTGCGTGCTCCTATTTCACCATGCCTCCTGCAGATAGAGGACAAATCTTTGTTTTTAATTTATTTGATTACTAATAATTAACTATTAATTACTTAAGATGTCATGAGGAACATGGTGTAATGGTTGCAGCTCCTTACAAACAGCGTGTGAAACAAAAACTTGGCGATTAAAAATAGTGGATGAGAGTTTATTCTGTTCCGTTCTAAGCCATTGATTTGAGAACTGGCAGTAAATGTAAAATTAGAAGCATTTAATATGTATTTCCTTTTGACGTTCATATGTGTACATTGTGTTACCTATATGAATATATGATTTTGATTTGATTTATCGTCTAAAGGCATTGAAATGTTTATATGCAGACAATTGTGTCATTATTTGCCCTATCAGCTTTTATCTAAGTATATTTGTATCTAATATATGATAACATTTTATCAGTGATAAAAGTTTAATCAGTGATGAACTAATAGGGGAAAAGTTTTTGGTCTGCTATATACCTAGTCCAGCCATAAGTTCTGTTACTAATGAAAATGCATTTTTTTAAATAAACTAAAGTGTAGAATCCTGCTGGAAAGTCCACGGTATGTTTTTAAAAAGTGTATTGCTGAGAGGTTTCACGACATGCTCCAAGACTGTATTTTGATACACTTTGGCTGAAATTTTCACTTCTTTTTCAACCTCCTTGACAAAACACACCCCACCAAACCATCACTGACGCAGGATGATGACCACGTTGTACCTATCCGACCACTTGAGCAGCTTCTCTAGAATTGTGAGCGTACACTTTTTCATTTTGCTTATTGTAGTGTTCTTCAATCGTGAAAATGTTTTCATCGGTAAACAGGATATTTCTGTGTTTTTACCTGCGTATCGCGACAGAAGGCATTTTGATCGATCCACTCTCTTGAATTGTAAAGATTGATTTAGGTCATGTCATGTATATCGACGATAAGCACAGAGCTTCAGGTCTTGTTTTAATAATACGCGACAGAGTCCTATCGGCAATCTTCATTTCTCGCGATAATATGCTTCCTAATGGGGTTTCGACGAACTCTGGCTTTAACAGCATTAACAGCCTTTGTAGTTCTAACAGCACGCGCCCCGATCATTCTGGTCTTCGACAGACGATGTGTTGTTGTATCTGTTGATAGTACTATATACGATGGTACGGCTCATACCAAGCTTTTGAGGTGTCTGGAATATGACGGCCCATCCATCCAGGCATCCTAAATCATTCCAGTTTTTTTTTAAATAAATTTTTACTTCACTGGGACATCATTGAACATTACTAGTTAGTAAATTAAGTCTAACCTTCCACACACACAGTCTCTCTTTTAAGCGGAAGACACTCTGTTCTTGTGTTCTATTTCTCCACTTACCACTAAGCACTCAAGACTAACGTGCACTAACACTAATTCAAGTGGTTTTGTCCGTTTTAATCTTCTCACTGGTGTCAAGAAGTTGAATAGAGATTCACGTGTTGGTGGAGCCTTTGTTCGTAGGCTTCAGCAATCTATAATCAGCTCCAGCAATATCAAGATCCCGATAGAAGTCGTCATTGCGAATGTACCAGTTTCAGTTATGAAACGTATACGGCGCTGATTATCGTAAACATATAAACTTACACAAATTAAAAAATGTTTAAGTTCAAACTATTTTTAACAAAACCATTTCAGAAACTCCATTCGGTCAGATGCCGGTGTTAAAAGCGAATGGTAAGACGTACAGTCAAACCCTGGCTGTCGCACGGTTCCTTGGCCGCAAGTATGGACTCGCCGGTGAGAACTTGGATGAAGCCTTCGAAATCGACCAGAACATGGACTTCTTCACCGAAATTCGTGTCAGTAAGTATCAAATGTTGAACGGGATATGAAATGGGATTGTATATAGATAGACGCACATTTGGTCCGTTGAGCCCTCCTCTTACGGTACTTTCAAAGTTCCCCGATACTAAAATAGCTATATCATCAGCAGACCCGCGTACAATATATACAATTTTATTAACCTACACAGTAATAATTAAAAAAATTAAAAATGAATAATAAGAATTTTGAAACAAATTTAAAAATGAGTACTATTGAAATAAATGATTTTATTGGAACTGTTTTCATTTGGGATAAAATAACTTGCCTTACTTGTTGATTTGCTATAGTATTGTTACAGTCACGGGATAAATAATATTTATTTTGTTGAAATTTTAGAACATTGTCGTGATGATACACGCACATATCGTTACTATGATTATTTAACCGCATATTATATGTTGTTAGATTGTGCCTACATAACCAATTCCATTCTTAGCTATTTATTTCATGGTCGTAGGAACTTATTACTTTAAATAGATGACCTTAGCAAACAGATTTATTTAATATTTATACGATATATCGTATATTAAAAGCTAAACATAACAATTAAATATACAGTAGGTATTTACAATTTTCTTAACCTACATTAATAAAATTAATAAAAATAAAATTAAAACAAATTTAAAAAGGTCCCTGTGTGTACCAGTTATTCGATACGAGGAAAGCACCAGCTCTGGGGTGGGTCACTGGTACTATCTACCAGGCGCTAACTTTAATATTTAATGAGTGCCTAAAATAGAATAGATTAGATCTCTTTGAATTAAGAAAACTCTTCTCGTCTCGTCAGAATAATTAGAGCGCGTTTTTAAATTCATTAAAATTGTGTAATTGCTTCTGTTTAGAATCGTCCACCCCCATGTTCGAACAGGACCCAGAAGTTAAGAAGAAATTGAAGGAGAATCTTGAGAAAAACTACCTCCCGGGCGCATTGAAGCAACTGAATGAAATCATTGGCCAGAACAATGGCCACATCGCAAATGGAAAAGTGAGTTATTATTTCTAAAATTTGTTTTGTGCGTTAAGCATATTTTATAAGCAACCGGAATCTTATTTTTGATATACGTTTTGAAGCCAAGTCTGTAGTCTATTGAACTTTATATAACTAACTGTAGTAGTCTGTGTCTACAGTTCAGACTGTAGGTACCTACATAAATACGTAAATATGTATATAAGAGGGTTAATGACTACTGATCTCTGAAGATAATAGACTGAGTTTATGGTGGTGGGGTTTTCGTAAACCAAGCTGGCTCACCACCAAAATTAAGATTGAAAGAGTCTTCAGTGTTTATTTCTACGAAAAATATATATAATCTGCCCCCGCGAGCTACGTTTCGCATTAATACGATTTTATAATAATAATTTATTTATTGCAATGGTTCAAAAATGTGTAAGGTGGTACAATCGTCAGTTCGCATATTCTGCCACACACAATGGCGGGCAAATTTGTCTTAAGGAATTTTACATTTAGTCAAAGTCAATTCTTATATTATTTGTATCGTACATATCCATACTTTATTAAATTTATATTAACTACAGTGTCTCACGCAAATAATCATTTATTGATAAGTAAATTTTAAAAAAGTAATACACTAAGTCGCTTTTTAAAGACTAGTCGGACGATCTTTTAATTCTTTTGGTAATTTATTGTAAACCTTAATTGCCATACAAAAGGTGTTTTTCCTAAACAGTTCCAAATTGATTTTTGGCACAGCCAATTTCTCCCCATGTCTATTTCTTACTTCGACTTCTACATTTTTACTAAGCTTCCCTTTTTAGTAGCTACATACCAACATAATATGGAACATTTTGCTATGCTACCCTATAGAAATTGTCCGCTTTTCCGGAATAAAAACCTAAGTACTAAATAAATTTAAATTGTTCCTTTCAATAAAAACCATTTCCAGAGTTCAAGGAATAAATCAAATTCTCGAATTGGTCCAGCCGTCTCAGAGTTTTGGGCTATGCAAGAGTTTTTAATGTCACGTTGAAATTCCGAACAAACACGTTTGACGGCGTTCTTAGTAATTAGGACATATGCGTTAAAATGTTGTGTCTTTATATCGTAAAATGAATATAAGAACTACAGGCAGTCAATATATTCAATCAGTATCATCTCTTGGCGCTGTCAGGCCCACTCTCCATCTGCTTATCATTTACTGTGAAGAGTATTCGAATTCATTAGGATTAAAAGCTGTTTATATAGTATAATACTTAATTTCAACAACGATACCAATTTTAAATCTATTCTTACGTTGCGTGTTTGACCACAAGCGTGACATCCATTGACCCGTGACCATGCTCGTTCACGGGGGTCGGGACTGATTTAAAATTTTTATATTCCGTTTTTATATTCTTTGTGTTGTACATTGAACACATAGCTTTTCGTGACTTAGCCCTTTTTTACAGCTAAGCTGGGGTGACTTCGTCATCGCTGGGGTATACGATGCCCTGAAGAATATGCTCTTCCAAATGCCAGATATGGATGAGAAGTTCCCTCACATTAAGAAGCTTAAGGATAATGTTCTGTCATTACCGAAAGTTAAGGAATACGTCGCAACAGCCGCTCCTAAAACCGAAATGTAAATAGGTGTTATTTTAAGAAAACGTGATACTTGGTAATAAATTTATTTATTTTATTCTGTATTTTATTTGAAACTTGCACCACTACTCAAACTCAAAATAACTTTATTCATATAGGTAACAAGTACACTTATGAACGTCAGAAAAGAAGTTAAATTAATTGTTAATTTACATTTACTAGAAACTTTTCGAGCGGGCAAGAAACTTTCCGCCATTCTTTTTAATCGCTAAGTTTTGACTCATACACATTCTTTTAACTGGAGCAAATCAATCCCAAGGATTAGGATCATTTAAATGTTCATCAAATTTATAAAAACTTTATTGATTAATTTACGTTTACCGAGGGCTTTGAATTTATTTAGTGACAATTCTCTAATTTCGCTTGGGAGTTTGTTGTAAAAACGAATACAATTTCCATAAAAGGAGTAGTTTATCTTCTGGAGCCTGGTTGGTCGTACACTCAAATTAGTTCTGGTTCAAGTATTATACTGGTGAAAGTCACCATTAGTTTTAAAATCATTATTTTTTTACATACAACAAGGATTCAAAAATAAATAGACCAAACTAGTGACCAGTACTATAAGTAGTAGATAATAAATTATTTTTGAGTCGCTTTAGAAACAAAAAAACTGGCCTTATTTACCCAGTTCTTTTAGCGACAGTTTCATCATGGCCGAATCGGCCTGCAGAATATTTTATGAATTTCTCAATAAATGAATAAAAAAATAGTTTTTCAATTATAGCAATTAGTATTTCCGATAAATTCGTTCAACTGATCGAATTAAAAAGATTTATTTGATGAAATTCAGAGACACTAAATTCACTACACACTAGATTCAGACAAGTAAATCCCAGCGCCATCTTTGTCCCGGAAGATGTTTACGTAACAAAAAACATAATATCGTTTAGATAACTAGTCATACTTTGTTTTTATTTAAAATTTAAATAGATAAAATACAATACTAAAAATAAATTATAAAAATAACAAAAAACTAAATAATTGAGAGTTCGCAGCATCACCATTACTCGGCGTATTCCGAATGGCTAGCCGTTCAAGGCTACTGAGTGCCGGTTATCATAGGGTTGACACACAGGCGTATAACCGACTAGCATACGACTACTTTGCATGGACATATAGATATCTTGAAAAAAATGGTTGTCGGACGGACGATAGTTTAACGTGACGTCATAACAAAACATTGAATAATTTTATACATAAAATTGAATCATTTTTATTGAATTATCACGATTTTGTATGGATACAAAGGAGTGAATCCTCGAAGCATAGGCCAATCGAGTGGATGAGAAATGGATGCGGCTCAAGCGTACAATGAGCGTAACGGGACAATGAGTCATACTTTTTAGTGCGTCCAGCCGGTGTTCATCGATTTAGACGTTGTCACGCCAAAAAATACTTATATAATGTCATGTAGTGCTGTGTGCAGAGGTAGGCGTAAACGTATTGCGTGTTGGAACGTGGATAAGGCTGTTGTTACCACATCCCTCCTAGGGCGATTGCTGGCGCTTTGGATTTTAGTTATGCACAATAGCAAGTCCTACATAACGCTCCCGTACTAAGCAGTCGCCACGGAAGACTATGCACAATGCATAGAAAAGAGAAAAGTCTTATTCGGTTAGAGAGAACAGATGGACTAGTACAATAATTGATTTAACAAAAATACTTATATCTAAACAGATCCGAAATATAATTACCAATATCGAGACGACTATTTTTGAGGTTGTACGTGCATCAACTTGGGGGTTCTCCCCTCAGATTTAGGGGGAATCAAGATGTCTTGGGGGGTGGAGGGGCTATATAAAGTACCCAAGTAATACAAGATTTTTTTTTTAAAACGCACGATTCTGTACAATTTATATTAAGACTAGAACCCAATCAACTAACAAAACCAAAACTAAGCTTAAAGCGTGCTATACTCCTACATAGATTGAAATTACCTCTCAAACTGAATGTAGCACAAAAATTTAGGGGGTTTTAAATTTAAATATTTGTGGATATTTGAAGTTGGCTGCGGCACATTATGTAGGAGTTTGCATGACTGGATTTATAAATAGTTTTCAAAGCAGTACCTGCAGCTAGAGTTGGTTCAAATAGTGCACGAATTAATTATACAACTAAAAAAAGCATTGCTCTTGTACTGTTCCTGGGTAATCGGGGTGCTTTAAATAATAGAGGATTTTATTTTAACTCTATATTAAACACTCGCGTAAAACAATAGAGTATAAGCGAAATGGTAAATGCTATTTCACGAACGAATGCAATGTAACAGTTGACTGTGCCTGCGTCTGGCTATAATCTCTGAGTGTAACTCAGACGATTTAGGACATCACCACGCTTATAAAACTAAGAAAGCCTGAGTAAGCAAAATGTACAGCTCTTTTATAATATAGAAACTTCAGTTATTTAGTTAGGATCCTTGTCAATCATGAAGAACAAACAGTAGAAAATAACCATATTGAAGCGGTATTCTACATAATTTTTATATTATATTGACTGTTAAAAGCTACATTGCCACAGGAACCAAAGTTTTTACTTACTTTACTATCCATTAATTACTAAGTTATTGAGTACTTTAATACCCCAACTGTACTATAAAACTCTTAATTATACAAATTGGTATAATTCATTAATAAAACACTATTTTGACCGGATTGAAGTTATGTATTATTATAAATTTACAACTATTTAACATAATTTTAAATTTATCCGACGTTTCGCGTGCTTTACAGCGTGCGTGGTCACCGTGACCACGCACGCTAGAAAGCAAAAGCAAAAGCAGTCCGGTCAAAATAGTGTTTTATTAAATGAATAAAAGTTATGTTAATCAAAGACAATACTATAATTCATTAACCCATTTTGACATAAAGAGACTTTAGTTTTATTGATTTAGCATTTACGTATTCTGGTTGATGATTATATACTGTAGTTGAATATTTTTGTTCTGTACCTCTACTTAAACGTTTTAGCCTCCATATATTATTCATAATCATCATTAAGGAGGTCGTTATAGAACACATTGTTTACGATCGATTAATATATTTTTTAGTATTGGTGTACAGGAGTTAGTCAAGGTTGTCATTAGGGCAGCTTATTTTCCAAAACTTTTACGATTACTTTCTCTACCACTGAGCAGTGTTGGCCTAGTGGCTTCAGCATGCGACTCTCATCCCTGAGGTCGTAGGTTCGATCTCCGGCTGTGCACCAATGGACTTTCTTTCTATGTGCGCAACATTAGCTCGAACGGTGAAGGAAAGCATCGTGAGGAAACCCACACGTCTTAGACCCAAAAAGTCGACGACTTGTGTCAGGCACTGGAGGCTGATCTCCTACTTGCCTATTAGATTTAAAAATGATCATGAAACAGATTCAGAAATCTGACGCCCAGACCAAAAGAGGTTGTAGCGCCAATGATATATTTATTTTATTCTAATTATGTAAGAATATATCGCCTTTAAATTTACTATAAACTATTGTAAATACAAAAGAAAAGGATCAATCAGACCGCATGTTACTACTAAGAACTCTAAACCACTTTATTAATCACTAGTAACCTGATAGAGCTTTATGTTTTAAAACTTTTTAAAAAATGAATACAGTAAGAAAATAATTTTGTTTTATCTAAATTATCATGCTTTTGTTTGTTATTTTTGCATTAAGATGTGTTATTTTTGTACATTAAATAAAAAAAAGGTTTCAAACTTCAAGATTATTATTGGCTTGCTAATGTACTACATAGATATTTCTTCATTTTCTACATTTGACAACCCTAGGCGACGGTGGGTGGGTACGTTAAACTTGTAACCGTCGGAACTCGGATAACAACTAGTCTGCCGCGTACCACCGTAGTGTATTGTCGCATCTCGTGTTTTGAATCTCAAGTAAGTACTAAGTACATATTATAAATACGTTTAATACAATTAAATTTTATACTTTTGAATTAAAACTTTATTTTAATAGTTAAATATACTTACTGTTAAAAGTGTTTCTTATATTTCCGTTAGCATCTTGCAATGATTAATTCTGTTTAATTTGTATTTTTTGCTTAACTGTCGAGTGTCGACACTCGACGTATCAATTATCATAAGTACGAACAGTTCGTACATATTACAACTCTAAGGCCACGTTCACACGGCGATTATTTTCCCGTATACCGTATACGAGATTTTATCGAATAGAGTAGTGACAACAGAATATATATGAAAACTTAAAAATTGTTTACACGGCGTTCATACGGGAAAATCCCGTGTTCGAGAAATATATTTTACCGTATACCGTGCGAAGTTGTCACTGGAAACGCCGCGTCTCGAAACGATTTTATCGAATACGACACGCAGTGGCGCTTATGTTCATGTTGTCTCATTCACACGACTCGCCCATTCGAGAATCGAACGCACTCGCACGCGTGGCCTGCAGTTGCCCTTGTGCGTTGCATCAGTCGGTTGTCAATATGGAGGACAGAATTCCAATATTGATCGATGATTTTATTTCCTTGATCGAAAAAAAAAATCTAATCGAATGGTTGCCGTGTGAACGATTGCATCGTATACGGTAAAACCGTATACGTGAAAAAATCGAATCGAATGGTCGCCGTGTAAACGTGGCCTATACGTTTTTTAGTAAACTAATGGACTAAAACGATTTTAATGAAATGTTTGGATTGTGTTGCCAAGAAACCTAGCGGATGGTAGAATGCTTCTAAAACTACCGTATTTTCCGTAATTATGTTGTAATTTATATTTGAAATACGGTAGAATTACCTTATTAATTTTGTAGTATGAAGAGTCAGAGTTGAAAAATAAGACATATTTTTAATCAGAATCAGACAGTATAATTGTTTCAATATTTTCATACATATCAATTTTATGTTTTTCAATTATAGAGGGAGTTGGATTAAAATTATTAAATTAATACAGTTTTTTCCGTGTCGCTGTATGGCCTGTTGCGATAAAAGATTACCCTTAATGGATTTTGTAAAAAGTTTATTCCGTATTTCGTTTTGATGTCGTTAACACTGTTGAAAACTCATTCACACTCAGCATTCGAATGTGGTAGAGACAAAAAAGTATTCATAGAAATTTAAATACATACATCTCTACCGAATTCGTTCGTTATAATCGTACGGTAGATGGTAGATCTTTGCTGATTACGGTGTTTTCACCGTAATTACGGTGCAGTTGGCAACACTTTGAACAGAGAGAACTGAGTATTAAATACCAAGTTTTAACAAACATTATTTAGGAGTCACATAGAAAATGAATTTTGATATTTGTGTTAAATTTAATGCCTAATTAATTAGCGACTTAAAGTCTGGATGCCAGGAAAAGATTACTTATATAAACGATAAGGCCTATTGCACAATGTACATACCATTAACATTTATTATTTTTTATTTATTGTGTTTTATTAATGTATGAAAACTGCAGGAGTACAAAATTTTATTAATTTTTAGTTTCAGGTAAAATGGAGAACGTTGTATTATACTACTTCCCCTTCAAGGGTCTAGGTGAAGGTCTTCGTATGCTGTTGTCTTACGGTGGACAGAAGTTCGAAGACCACAGAGTGCCCAAGGATCAATGGCCAGAATTCAAACCAAGTAGGTTTTTGATAGATATACTCCATTACTAAATAATATATATATATGTATTAAAGTATCGCTTTTACACACTCGTCCTGCCCACTTCCCTGCCCATTTCCCTGCTCACCACGGCTGAATGTAAATGCGGCATTAGACCTCTTGATAACAATATTTAAATATTTTGTTATGATAAACCTAGTACAGAGTAAACAAATATCAAAATTTAATTATAACTTTGGACCCAATTTTAAGCCATAGACTATTATAGGTTATCTTTTATTGACATAACTTTTGCACATTTAAAGAAAACACTTTTTTACCGGATTGAAGTTATGTATTATTATAAATTTACAATTATTTTACATAATTTTAAATTTTTCCGAAACGTTCTTTATTATAGATTATTTTTTCGATAGACAAAATGGCGGATGTTAGATCAGCTGTTTAGTATCAATTTAGATTTTTTTGTTTATACAGCAGAACCTGTATAACTCAACATCAAGGTCAACGCCAAAATATTCGAATTCGAGACTAATTTTTTTTTACTTTGAATTTTGAATTTGGCGGAATTTGATTCGACTTTTAGAGGTTAATTTTTACTAATTTTAACTCACATTGTCAAATATCAAATCAATTAACTTATTTTTTTCGAATTCGACAATTCGAATAGTGCAACGACAATTCATAAGTGTACTTGTTTACCCATATGAATAAAATTATTTTGAGTTTGAGTAAAAAATGTGTTCATTAGGAATTATATATTAGGAATTTCAATTATTTTTCTCTGGATATTGTTCAACATGCGTGACTAACTCAGTTTCTATATTTCAACAAATTATAGAATTGACGATTGATTAAGGGAAAGAAGTAGGGTGAGTTGGGGCAAAATTGAACGGGTTTTTGATAAGATGAGCAGAGTTGTGTTTGAACCTCTTGCAGAACACTATATATTGACCTATACTAATTATTGGCTTTGATTAGTAACGAGCAAAAACTATATTTTTTTTTATCATATCAATAAGATAAAGTAAAATCTGTTCCAAAGCAGAGAAAATAAGTCAATAAAGTAATAAAGATACGACTACAAAATAGGGTAAAGATTAAAACGTGACGGGGAAAGATTGCATTTTTTTCTAAAATCTTTAAAATTAATGTGAGATGTCGTCAACGGTTTTGGGTACATACTACATAGCTTTTAGTGACTTGAAAACTCACGTGTGACTTTAGTGAACAAATACCTTTGTTTAACAAAGATTGAAACAGAACTTCTCAAACATTTCTATCTCAGTCTTGAACCAGAATTTAGTGAACCAATCTGGTCCTGGAACACCGTCCTTAAATTGGGTAACATAGCGCTATACGAGAAAACTTACTTCTTTTCTAGATAGCCCAAGACTTTAAGGCCATTTGCTAATCTTATTTCGATTACAAAGACAGGAGGGCGAACTAATGCAATACTTTAAACTCCGTTTTTTTTCAAACGGTTGTAAAGGGTAGTAATGGGTATTTCATAAATTTTAGTTGCTCTAAATGTTAAAACCTTTCATTTTACTTTTTCTATGGCTTCGGCTACATCTTTAGTAGGTATAGGATGTTGCATGTAACGATTTCCGGACGTAATTACGAGGCATTTGAATAAAACAAATGCAATTATTAAATAATTAGGTATTATTACACGTTAATGTTCAACTATAATATTCATTAAACATTTATTTATTTATAGCCTAATATCAGATATACAAAATATATACATTACCTAACCTAACTATTGTTTTTCTTAATTTACGATAACAGATTCTGTGTGCCTACGGGCAAAGGCCTCTCCCATTGTCCTCCATTTATCTATATTGTCAGGTCTTAGTCTTTCCAGCCATTTCCATGATTTCATCGGCCCACCTTTTAAATTGCATTGGATTCATTAAACATTACTTAGGTATTTATAGTGTCAACGTCTGATATTGATAGATTTTTATTTTAGTTTTGCAATTTAAATTACATAGATTAGAAGAAGAATCGAAAATTAATTTATCTTTGCATATTCGGTAATGTATACATAATCCTGTGGAAATATCAACTAGGTACGTTGCCAATTTATTTCCTGTTACCTGTTGATGTTTGAGAATAACTGATTTTTTGTATGAAACTTGGGAACGGAGTAAAATCGAAACAATCATCATATATCTATATATATTCTATATCTATCTTACACCGTAATTTTCTTTAGGTAAAGACGGAAAGTTGAGATATTACCTAAATTACTAAAAATAGCCGTGATTTTAACGTGATTTCGTAACTAATAAAAAACTATAATGAAATATTTATATGAAACAGTCGCACCTATCTTGTAATTAAAGTTACAATACACTAAGATTTAATCGCTTGAAGATTATAGAAAAAATCACGATGCCGAAATTATCCAAATTCACGCACTTCACGCACTCTGGGCGGTTAACTTCGAATGTGGCTTGGAATGTTAAAAAATACGTTAAAATTGGTGTTATAGACGATTTGTTGTCTTACCCCATTTTTCATATTGCCCCCACTTACCCTACCTACAACTTTTTCAATAGCTATTTTTTTTGTAGGGACCCCTAAAAATTTTGGCCAAAAGTCAACAAAGCGCATCAACAAATTTATTCCAAATCAAACTTCTACCGTCTTCTGTTTACCTATATTCATATAGGTAAACAAGTACACGTATGAACGTCAAAAAAAAAAAGTTAAATTAATTGTAAATTTACATTTACTACCAGTTCGCAAGTCAAGGACGTAGAGCGGGCAAGAAACTTTCCGCCACTCTTTTTAATCGCTAAGTTTTGAGTCATACAAATTGTTTGAACTGGAGCAAATCAATCCCAAGGATTAGGATAATTTAAGTTATCGTCAAAAACCGCTTAAAGATACTTGACATCCGCCTGGAGCCTTCAGGCCTTTCAGACTTTACTGATCGAGTTCCTGTCGCAGAACATCCTTCCTTCAAATTTTCATACCATAATACTGTATTCCAGAAACTCCATTCGGCCAGATGCCAGTACTTGAGATCAATGGTAAGAAATACAGCCAAACCCTGGCCATGTCCCGCTACCTCGGACGCAAATACGGAATCGCCGGAGACAATCTTGAAGAGTCCTTCGAAATTGATCAGAACATGGACTTCTTCACTGATATTCGCCTAAGTAAGTAATTTAATTAAATATATAGAAGGGATGATCACGACTCATTGAGACGACTCATTGGTCTAGTGGTTAGTACCCCTGACTGCGAAACCATGTGTCCCGGGTTCGATCCCCGGCTGAGACGAACATCGATGTGATGAGCATTTTGATGTTGTGCTTAGGTCTTGGGTGTTTAAATATGTATTTATATGTCTATCTATCTTTAAAATGTATCTTCTTCTTATAGTGCCATCTCCTTGCGAAGGTTGGCGATCATCATGGCTATTTTAATTTTGGATGCCGCGCTTCTAAACAATGACTTGGTGCTTTGACCAAAATTTTTTTTTTAAAATGTATGTATGTATATCCGTTGCCTAGTACCCATAACACAAGCTTCACCAGCTTAGCATGGGACTAGGTCAATTGGTGTGAATTGTCGTTAAAAAAAAAAAAAAGATCAGTGTTGGCCTAGTGGCTTCAGCGCGCGACTCTCATCCCTGAGGTTCAAGGTTCGATCCCTGGCTATGCACCAATGGACTTTCTGTCTATGTACGCATTTAACATTCGCTCATACGGTGAAGGAAAACATCTTGAGGAAACCAGCTTGCCTTAGACCCAAAAAGTCGACGGCGTGTGTCTGGAGGTTGATCACCTACTTGCGTATTAGATTGACATGATCATGAAAAAGATTCAGAAATCTGAGGCCCAGACCTATAAAGGTTGTAGCGCCACAGATGAGATTAAAGGGAGACTCTATCTGCTGTATAGTGTTTAAAATGTCGCTAAGGTGCTAATACTGAAACTAATTATCTTTATTATTGTAAACATTAAATTAATCTAACTGTCTTGTATTTATTACGTCTCTTTCTATTTTATTGTTTTAACGTTATGGTGAAAAGAGACAGATGTAGTGCAAACGGTGTATTGCACTGAATTTATTTTATTCTGAATAAGCAAGGACATAAACTGATTGCAAAAGGCATGTAGTAGAAATAGGTACAGAGGATAGGAAAAGTGAGTAAAGTAGCAAGGTAAAAACTTCATTTTGGTCTTGACTGTACATGAATAATCAAAAATAGGAATTTGCCGAATTAATAATCAAAAAAAGAATTGTTTAAGAATATTTAAAAAAAAACTCTACATCAATATAATTAAGTAATTTATCCCTGGGTTTATTTTTCAGAGGCCTCAACAGTTATGCTGGAACAAGATCCCGACATCAAGCAAAAGATTAAGGATGACCTGGAGAAGAATTACTACCCCGTGGCCTTGAAGAAACTTGACGAAATCATTGGCAAGAACAACGGACATATTGCCAATGGAAAGGTTGGTGGGATAAACAGAGATCTAAGTAGAGTAGAAGCTAATTGTATATATGTATAAAATAATACATAATAATATTATTTTAAGAATTTAAAGATAATCAAAAACCTAAACATTACACAGAAACATTGCATAATCTTGTAAAATGGTCTGATGCTAAGTACATAATTTGTACTGTACAAAAGCAACACTGGACTGAGTAATTTTACTCCTATATATAGGAGTAAAATTACTCAGTAATTATACCTATACTAGGACCTATACACACACATATATATAAACAATTAGTATTCTTAGACCAATTACGTCCTTTGTATTTTTTTATATAAACAAGCTGTTTTACATAAATCGTATTTCTAAACTGTTTGATAAATAACAGGAATAATATTTTATATACATTTTTAAAACGTAAATGATGTATTCAGTGCAGTTACTAAATGTATTTCGTCAGAGTTCCAAAAACTAAAACAATAAAATGGAAATCTTATAAAATAAAATTTTCACCAAGGTCACATGACAAAACTTAATTAATTAGAAGATATAATTTCCATAATATTCCAGAATAACCGCAAATACATAGTAATTTGTTTATGATGTTTTTTAATTTAAGTTTCGGGCCTTTAAAATGTACTGTTAATTGAAATTCCGAATTTTTTGAAGTAGATTTTCTAATAGGATTATTTTTTAATATCACGCATTCAATTCGTATATCTTTTCCCTTTTTAATGAGAAAATAAATTATTAAAAAAATATATTTGAACTCCAAAACCCAAAACCAATTTTTTTTTTCTTTTTATTGGAATAAATTGCTAGTAATTTTAAGTATACTAGAAGTTGCATAGTTTTCATTTACCATAAACAATGCTTGTTTTCTTTACAGTTGAGTTGGGGTGACTTCGTAATCGCCGGCGTATATGATGCGATGAAGAACTTGCTCCTGCAAATGCCGGACTTGGACGAAAAGTATCCAAATCTAACAAAATTGAGGGAAAACGTTGTGTCTTTACCTAAAGTCAAGGAATACGTTGCGTCTGCGCCTAAGACAGATATTTAATTTTAGATTAAACAAGGCATAGAAAAGCAAACGATTATCTTATTATTTTTGTTGCTAATCTTAAACATTTCGTTTTTTTTAAACTAATAAACGAATCGGCGACATTTTATTTTTTTTAAACTTTTCGGACGCTTTCTCTATGTCTCATTAAAAATTTTAGTCTGAGCAATGTGTGTTGCAAGTATTATATGAAATTTTGTCACGATCACAAATTATATATACTGCTCAAAACAATTAGCGGAACAAGATTTTTCTCCTTTCTATTGCTTAAACTAAAATTAGATTTAAATTAACTTGTACGCTATTTTTTACCTTGTTTATTTGTTAATTACTACAATTAATAAAAAAATTCAATTTGTATTTTTTTTATTAAAAAAAAATTAAAATGTGCATTGTAGACGAAAAACTAATTGGTGATAAAAAAGGTCCATCAAAGAAATATTCTTATATCGTTTGAATATTCGTCTTTAGTGACTTTCAGTAACGTGTGTGGCCTCCATGAGCCCTAATCACGGCTTGACAACGACGCGGCATGCTTCGTATGATCCTCCGAATATCTTCTTGTGGAATTCGCTCCCATTCTTCAATCAACGCTTCAGTGAGCTGCTGCAGTGTTTGAGGTGCAATCGGACGCTTCCGGATGCGCCTGTCAAGCAAGTCCCAAATGTGTTCAATTGGATTTAGGTCAGGGCTCATGGAAGGCCACTCCATTACACGGATTTCCTGCTGTCGTAAGTAATCTGACGTGATGGCTGCAGTATGCGGCCTGGCATTATCTTGCATTAAAAGAAAATCTGGGCCCATACCATATGCTGCGGGCCAAACATGATCTTCGAGCACATTTTCAATGTAAGTTTGAGCACACAAGCGCCCGGGAACAACGATGAGATCTGTGCGCTCGTCCAAACTAACTCCGCCCCAAACCATCACAGAGACACATCCAAATTTGTCATATTCCTGCACTGCTGCTGCACTGTATCGCTCGCCTGGGCGTCTGTAAGCACGGAGACGACCATCGCAACGTGTTAGACGGAATCGTGATTCGTCAGTAAAAAGCACTGGCCTCCAATGTCGAAGTTGCCAATTAGCGTGATTTTGCGCGAACTGTCGGCGAGCTTGTCTATGTTGAATTGTTAGACGCACAGCCCGAACTGGTCGGCGTGATCTCAAATTGGCTTCCAACAACCTATTTCTTACCGTCTGGTCGGAAATTTCTACACCAGTAGCCGTCCTTAGTGTATTTTGTAGATCTCTTGCAGTTGTGGTGCGGTTACGTAAAGCACAGTTGACGATGTAGCGATCTTGCAAACGTGTAGTTTTTCTCTTTCTACCTTGACCACGCCTTCGTGAGTATTCTCCCGTCTCACGGTATCGCTTCCAAAGTCTGTAGATAACAGAAGGGGCTACTCCTAGATCATTTCCTACATAACGCATAGTTCGACCCTCTTCAAGCAAAGCGATAGCTCGGGAGACATGCAATTCAGTCAGATCTGGCATTATGACCTAAACTCACTCGCTTCAATGAATAACAATACTCAAAAGGCTCACTTCAATTTCTATTAATACTCAAAAGATTGAAAAAAACTACTTAAAATGTGTTTTCTGTGATTAGAAAGTAATGAAAATTCAAAGACGTCACTTTGTTTTTCGTCTACAATGCACATTTTAATTTTTTTTTAATAAAAAAAATACAAATTGATTTTTTTTATTAATTGTAGTAATTAACAAATTAACAAGGTAAAAAATAGCGTACAAGTTAATTTAAATCTAATTTTAGTTTAAGCAATAGAAAGGAGAAAAATCTTGTTCCGCTAATTGTTTTGAGCAGTATATCTTGAGTATAGATTATAACTATGTATCACGATTGAAAAGTGATTTTAATTGTAAGCACAGTATTACTTATTTCATACATTTTGCAGATAATATATTATAATGATGTAGGATTTAAAAACATTGAGATTTTAACAAGATCAAGTATGTAGTATATCTTCAAGTATTTTATGTATAATATATTTTATTAAAACACGATTTTTTAATTTTATTGTTTTTTTTTATCTGAATAAAATTGATACACTCGTCTAAAGGTACGAAATATGATTCGAGCATCACAGTTCGATTGCTGAACAGATAACATAGAAATTTGTCTGTTAATCAATAAAAAAACCATTTGCTTATAGCTTGAACATTATAAATTATATATAAAAAAATGTGTTTATTTATCAATTGTTCATTTTTTTAAACTGTTTACAACAAAAATAACAGATTTGGTAACACTCAAACAGTACAAATTGGCCGCTCACATTGACAGATGACAGATGGATCAAAAAGATCCTTATTTGAAATGGCCCAGTGGGAAAAAAGAAGAGGACTCCCACCAAAAACCTGGGAAGTTGAAGTATAAGAGATAGCGGGAGATTTGAATTCAGTGGCGCTACCACCTCTTGGTGTGGGCCTCAGATTTCTGCATCTGTTTCATGATGATTTTTCAATCTAATAGGCCTCGAAGGCCTGGCACACGCCGTCGACTTTTTTTTTGGCTCTATCACATGTCGGTTTAGTCACCACACATGATGTTTTCCTTCATCAAATGCTGTTAAATGCGCACATAGAAAGAAAGTCCATTGGTGCACAGCCGGGGATCGAACCTACGACCTCAGGGATAAGAGTCGCACGCTGAAGCCACTAGGCTAACACTGCTCAAAATATAACAATAACATAAACTTAATGTAATCCTAATTATAGAACTCCAATAAAAGCCTTTTTTAGTTCTTGCTTTCGATGTGCGCATTTAGTAGCGCGTACAGTGAAGAGCATGATGAGGAAACCGGCTTGCAATTAGCCGGCGTGTGTCAGGCACAGTAGCCTACTTGCCTCTTAGAGAAAATTATAAGATACAGTTTGCCAAGAACTAGGTTGGTAGACCAGGGTTGTAGGCTGTAGCGCCACCGGTATTTTTTATGCTTCAATATATTTTTATGAAAAAATATTCCCTCACTTTTACACCATTACACAAAACACCCAATTTAGGTATTACTTAGTTAAATGTATTGGATAATTTTTATTGTTTTTTCCTTTTTGCAAATCTTTGAACCTTTTTGTAAATATGTATTCCATCTTTGGCCATATTTTTAGTGTAAACGTTTGTTATTATATATAATTGTTGTTAGCTGTAGGATTACGAAATAAGTAAATACATAAATAAAAGTATTACAGCGCGCTTATATACCCTCAGAGTTTAGAATCGCATAGCTATCTTCGCGTAAATATAATTATATATAAATAAATTAAAAAAAAAAATTCAAAAATACATGACTTAATTTTATTTTTCTGATAACTGGTGTGGCATTACCTATGAGAAAATTTCGACTTGACGTCGACTTTTGGGACACCCTGTATATATATATATAAATGTTATGTTGGTTTGTGTACGCTTCAAAAAGTTCTGCACCGATCGAGCTGAAATTTTAGCATGATATATAATCCGCATCAAGGATTGTCTATTTTTGCATCAGTCACATATCCGCGACCGCGAAAAAACAGTTCTTTTAACCGTGTGTACCAGTGACAGCGCTATCTGCCGGAAACGAGTAAAACACTCGCCGACAACCGCATTGCATGATAAATATACAAGTATCGATTATTGTCGGATCGGATATAGTGGAGAAGCGCAATCCGGCCTTCCGATATTTTTCTAATGACTCATTCCGGTATCCGACGCCGGACTGGAGCAGTGGAGAAAGGGCCTAACGGCGCAGTCACATGAGAAACAATATTCGTTCCCAATTACATTGTTTATTTACAAAAAAATTTGCATATGATTCTGATTATTCTACAATCATATAAATGTACCACAGCGTGGCAGGGTACAGCTAGTATAAAATAAATTTACATCTCAGCTAAATAAATAAAGAGAATATAAACAATCAGTGCTAATGGAGCTTAGTAAATAATTTCTCGTGATTTTCTTTATTTTATAAAACAACACAATGTGTATAAATGTCGCGCATTATATTACGTTTCTATCATATAAGTGGAACCGTTGATAAAGCTAGCAGTAATGGCGTTAAAATTCGGTTTTATTGTCATTTTATTACTAAGCCTATACTTCGTCGCAGTGCTTTCTGAAGACGTGAAAAATTTGGTAAAGCGCGCTCTATTGGATGAAGATGATGACAATTACAAGCCTGGATATGAAAATGCGTTTTCTGGGCCTCACAGAATAAGGATATTGCCCGGATATCTTCATTAGTTATTGGTACGTTTGTTGAACAGCAAAATATGTTTTTATATTAATTAAAGTTAAATAAAGTCTTACGCAATAAATCTTTATAACTATTAATGGTGGCTACCAAAAAAACGCACTTTCCTCGCCCAACACTTTTTCACTTTTTTTTTTTTTTTTTTTTTTTTTCATTTCACCCTATATGGCGATTCGACTGCGGGACTTCGCCCAATCGTACAGCTAGGTGAAGTTAGATCGACTATAACTGTCCGCTGCCAAGACCATTAATTTGAATTTTTGTATCTACGCCATTACAATTCACATAGTATTAGAAGCTAGAATCTGAATTGACAAAATATTCAAAATGGTTTGTCAGTTACTTTAAAGCACCCTCGATTCAGCGACAATAAAATTATTTATCATAGATATACAAAAGAATTTAGGGAAAATTACAAGATTTTTTTTACACAATTTAAACATTCATATGTAATAATATCCTTAAATTATATTGGACTCTAAATTAATGAAGGCGAATATACTTTATGTATATCTTTTAAGCCACCGAACTCATGGTTTGGTTATGTTACATTTTATTGTATTGTATAAAAAAAATTTGAACACACATTGTCGTCTTTTATTATCATTACCAATTGGAAAGGGACAGGTCACTGGCGGGAAACACAAGATTGTAAATAAGTGCAAACCAATTATGTTCACTAAATTCGTTCTCTATGTCTATGATATTTTGTCATGAAATTTAATGACATATAACTAAGTACTTGTATTAAGTACGTTTAAACTTAGGTAAACAATGTCAATTATAATTAACCTTAAACATACATTTGGCACATTGAGAATTCACTTTGGATCATTAATATATAACTTATAATGTATAGCCTAAGGATTACTGTAAAAATTGGCAATTATTTTTTAAAGAAAACCTGGTGGTTCGGCCATATTACGACTATGTACTATCTATGATACGTTGCCGTCTTTAGGTGCCCGCTTTTTTATATACTCATTATAAACATATAACGTGTATACATACTTCAATTTTAAATACTGAAAGCACTGTATCACTATCATAAATACATTTTCACTCTTCCTTCTAGAAAAAATTAATAATGATCTTTTTTCAGGCCATATTGACAGTTTTAACATCTCTCAGAATGATAACAAGAAAGGTAGCCAAGGTGTACAGTAATCACAAAGTTTGGATTAAATTACGTTGGTAAAACATTTGAATCTTGTCTTAAATTTAATACTAAAATCTGTTAAGAGTACTGATTTCTTGCAGTAGAATGGTACCAAGTAATATATTCTTAATGAGAATAAATCGTATGGAGCTCCTAAATCAGAACACCCTGACAAACAAAAGAGTCAAATGTTTTACCAGATTATAAAAAGAAAATCTTACAAACTAGCGAAAATCTATAAATTATAACTAAAATATATATAATAAATCTGGTTATAATTTGTTAATTTAAATCCAATATACATAAAATCACTTCACTTAACTAAATGATTAAATTGTTGGAAGGATATTAATGGAATTAATCGTCGATATATACATACAACAAATTAGTAAGTATCTGCCTTGGAGTTATCTTTCGAAATATACATTTTAAAATATAACATTTACTTAACATCTACGAAATCTCATATACTTTAGAGCGTGGGTTACATTGAGGCTATTGTTTGAGATGTCATTTCATCTATGTGTCGCGTTTCTGTATGTGTGACTGAGTGAGTGACGTCAAACATCTGATGACATAATGAGATATATTAAACGTTTCACGAGTCTAATATAATGTTTTCATGAAATGATCATTTAAATATGCTTATGTAATTAAGCAGCACGCTTGCCGTACAATAATCTTCCATTAGTTATCTATTCCTTAGCTTGTGGTAATTCCTATACAGATATATGGTAAGAGATTTTGATAATCACTTGCAAACTCATTTCACCCACCTCTGCGACTTCACCCGGGTGCTAGTGGCCCGGGTGAAGTGAGTTTAAGCCGATATTTCTTCGAATTTCATTATATAATCAATTTGTATAGCTAGTAGATTATCAAAATGGTCATACAAATTCTCAACAATATTTAAATGTAACCCACGCTTGGGCCATGATGTGAGAACGCGATTATTGTGTTTTCCAAAATAGATAACATTTTAGTTGAACATATTTTAATTAAAAATTATATGAACAAAACACGAAATCAAAACTAAATTGTTTATGATCCTTATTTAAGCATTCTCATTCCAAAACCCACCTTAAAACCTAATATAAAAACTTAATTTTAAACTGTTTAGTATTTTATGATTTGAAGAATTCTTATGTTTTAATTACTTTTTTCTTAAATAGATTTTATTTAAAAACTTTGGCTCCGCATTTTGGTAAATAAAGAATATCTTTGGATTGAGAAAAATATAATCTGTGCAATCATTGTAAGTAGATAAAAAATCTGTGTTTACTGTCTTTGGTACCAAAGGCAAAGAGGTGTGTAAATAATATATCTACGTGTTTCAATGATAATTTTGTAAGGAAAGTAGATGTTATTTTAAACCTAAAACACTTATTGTTCCACTGGGACTTAGGAACCTAGGGTTAGACATTACGTAACCCGAAGCCTAGCAAACGAACAAAATTAAATCATGATAACGCACTTATAAATGTTAACAAATTTATATAAACGACGCAATTACATAGTAATTTGTATAACGATACTTTTGTGAATCTCTAATCTTCCCGTCGACAATAGTATCCATTTGTGAATCCCTAATCTTCCCGTCGACAATAGTATCCATTTGTGAATCTCTAATATTCCCGTCGACAATAGTATCCATTTGTGAATCTCCAATCTTCCCGTCGACAATAGTATCCATTTGTGAATCTCTAATCTTCCCGTCGATAATAGTATCCATTTTTGAATCTCTAATATTCCCGTCGACAATAGTATCCGAGTGAACGACACTTCTGGCAGAGATGCTGGGGGTGGATCTTCGACTGGTCGCTGACATCAAGACCGTCCGGCTTTTCGAGGGGCCTCTGAAATATCTTCAAATTGTTATTTACACATTAATTACACAAAAATACTTTTGTCTAGTGATTTTTACCCTACTGTGTACCGAATAATATAAGAAATGTAATAATTTCGCGTTTATTCGATTCTACTCGTTAATCAACTATGATAAATATTTTAGTTAAATTAAATCGTTGTAAAATTGTGATAAATTAATCGTAAGGAAATATCCTTGTCTAATATTTGGCGTGACAGACAGTCCCTAATGTAGAGGCTGTTACAACGCAGAGGCATCAGCTTCCCAACGACACCAGAAATCTTCGGAGCAGTGAGGTCCTGGTCGTAAAGCCTGCGAAGTTAACTTCTGAGCTTTTGGAAGGAGCTAGGTTGGCTTAATTCGCCAGCAGTTTACGCAGGACGGACCAAATGGGCACGCGGAAACTGAGGCCGCACTAACTTCTTCTTTTTGCGCAACTAATACTTGTTGGTACGATCAGAAAAAGGTTGCGTAAAGCATGATTTCGAAGCAAAGCTCAGGGTGTAAGACACAGCTGGAAAAAATGCTCAAAAGATAGATGGCAATCCTTAGTTCTGCCTCAGTCGTATCAAAACCATTACCTGCTTATGAGGAAAAACATTGATACGACACTTGATGCACTCTTGGCCGTTATTTGCCCACGAGTTTCCGCTCATCCACTTCCGCTTGCATTTCGGGCACTTGTACTCGCCGAAGCACCGCTTTTTGCCCTGGTATGGCGTCAGACCTTCGCCTTTGGGACGGGCCTGGAAAAAGATACAATTTATTAAAAAGGTGTCAATTTAAGATGGAACAAGGAGAAGGGAATATGAGTCGAGATTCCCAAGAAAAGGCAAAGGTATCCCTCTGGTACTCCAGTGACGGCATGCGTAGTCCTCGCGTCCTCTAGGACGGAAACAAGGGGGAAGGCAGCATTAAGTTAACTGCTGGTCACCACTTGAGAGGAGCATGTAAAAGAAGGCACTAGAAAATGTTAGAGGAAGTCCCATGAGGAACACGAATCCACCAGAGATTTTATAATATACTAGCAGACTCGGCCAAGCTTTGCTGTGGCTTAGGTTTTTTAAGGTTCTATATTACATAGTGGTAAACTAATCAAGGGAAACGGTAGGAGAACATCAGTCATGGGGACCACCATCCTTTTTGGTTGCTATGCCATTAAATTGTAGCTTAACAGTTTACTTTCAACACAGCACCATCTGTTAGAATTGTGACTATCAAATAATAAACAAATATTTTGCAATAAAATAATATTGCGGGTATAAATTGAGATGTAAGCTATCATATCTTTTAAGTAGGATCAAACTACACACGGTGTGCAAATTTGATTGATATCGGTTCGGTAGCTTAGGAATCCATAGCGGACAAACAACGTGACACGTAATTTATATAAATTAAGATAATGCGGTGTTTTAATACCTATATATGGTATAATAATAAAATAAAACCTCATTAACACCACAAAAAATATCACATAAGATAAAAAAAAAACTAGGTTTAACTTTAACTTTTACTGCTAGAAGCATTTTCTTTCAGACGTAAATAATTGAAAAATAAAACAACATTAAACTACTTTATACATGCACAGAGTAATAAACAACAAAGCTTTGTTCTAAGTTGAATTTGTAATAGTGATAATAAAAATATTTAATAAACACTTAAAACTCACGTAATAGGAACAAAGAGCCCTTGTCTTAACACTTGACAGATTTATTTTGAGAACCATACTTCAATAGGATTTATGATCACAACACTCAAAACTGTTTCGTCATGAGACTTTCGGAGCAAAAAATATAAGCCTGTATGCAGTACGTAAATATAGGTTTAATTCGACACAATATGAGTACATGGAGTGTTCGCGCTTAGACAGAAAATTGCGCGTGGAAAATCCTTTAGATTCAGAGTCAGTTATTTAACTCGCCTTTGTCAAAGTCCACTACGCTTTTGACATACGGAAGTAATAGCTTTGGGATTAAGTGTCTACTCCGAATCTTATCAGAAGAACATATATTCCTATACAGAGCAGTGACCTCTTACAGGATATTAAAATTGTCGTCCCATACTCATTTCCAGGGCTAAAATCAGCAATATATTCCAAATTCCTTCTCCAAAAACCAACCTAGGAGTTCAGGCACCTCTCGTTCGAATTCTTCGCGATTTTAACGGATTGAATGATGCTTATCCGGAGCTGGATATATTCAGTAGTGGGCTGATCGGTTTTAGAGAAAGCATTGTTGGGTGCCTATCTCGAACCCAATTCGCTGTTTTGCTGATGATTTTTTTTTGCT
Organism: Pieris macdunnoughi; assembly: GCA_905332375.1. NCBI lineage: Eukaryota > Metazoa > Arthropoda > Insecta > Lepidoptera > Pieridae > Pieris > Pieris macdunnoughi. The sequence continues at coordinate 1,739,309 of CAJOBZ010000026.1, forward strand.
ATTCCAAAAAATTCTGGTAACTTATTTTGTCTTGTATATTAATTTATTTTAATTGTATTTTTTAATATTTTTCAATATTTTTTTTGTAACACTTATGTTTACTTAAATTGTCATACATGTTAGATGGAAGATTTTGTAAAGTATGCCGTAGATTTAGTTTATGTATGATGTGGTAAACTTTAATAAATAAATAAATAAAATAAAGATAACCTAGCTCGCTAGTGGCAATGTTGTTTTGTCAACAACGTTGTTTTGTTTTGCATTAAGCCTTTTGCATAAGTATAAGGCCAAACTCCAGAAACATTCTCCTATGTTGAATAAAATACAGGGTCTGATTACTTATAAATTGTGATTGCTGACAAAAGACTATTGTATATTTTATCAAGACTACTAAGTAATGAAAGACTGCTATTTATTCATAAAACTTTATCATTCAGTAGGTACTTTGATTATTTCAATGTAATTATATAGCTTGTTTTAAATCATATGTTATTTTGGTTTTTAGAGCAGATTAGAGCAAGCGTCAGATTGGAAGTTCACTAGTCGTGTAGAACGTTAAGGCTGCTGCCTCGAATTTTGCGGGCAGCGGGGCGGCAGCGGCGGCGGCGCGGGAGCGGCAGGATCTTATGCGTAAAATCAAATGGACCGGGGGCCTTAGTCAAGATGCCTTAACAGTAGTGTATGTAGAAAGTCGAAAACTTAATTTGTATGGAAATGACAGTTCGTGTCGAAAAGTTTTCATACAAATTTAGTTTTTGACGTTCTACATACACTACTGTTAAAGCATCTTGACTAAGGCCCCTGTTCTCGAAAACAGCGGCGTGGCAGCGGCGCGAGGGCGGGTAACGAGAGGTGCAATCGCCCGCTCCCGCGCCGCAGCCGCCGCCGCCCCGCTGCCCGCAAAATTCGAGGCAGCAGCCTAACTGTTGTGTAAAAATGACTTCTAATTAATTTCTACTAAAAGACATTTACTTCCTTATTATTGGTAGAACTATAACAATTTTAGTGATCGTCCATTCTGACGTCTGCATGGTCACCTATCATAGAGTACTCAATATAAAGACTTATCAATTATTTCACAGTTCATATTTTACTTCTTCCTAAGTTTTCAAACCTCGATGCCGTACTCGATGCCGTACCTATTATAAAAATTCAAATATCGAACAATGTTACTACAATTCCCCCAGTATAAATATATAGGCACAAAAGATTAAAAATAAATTTATTTATATAAATAATGGTATAGGTAGTAACAGAACGCCTAGGTATGCGTACTTTAACAGTAAAAACTTTCACAAAGTAAAGAAATACCATTTTTACATTGAATACAAGAAATAATTTTTCATTTAAAATTATTTGCAAGTATTTTTATTAGTAAAACAAGTAAAACCGTACAAGTAAAACCGAACCAAATACTTTTTTCTTTCTTTTTATTGCCCTGTTGAAAACGGGGCAAACGGGCAGGAGGCTCATCTGATAATAAGTGATACGCCGCCTATGGACACCCTCAATGCCAGAGGGTTTGCGAGTACGTTGCCGGTCTTTTAAAAATTGTTAGGCTGCAGCTATTAATCCGAACAACTCCCAGAAATCGACTCCCGATGGAGAAGATCCATCCACGTCTCTACTCAACGCTAACAGATCAAGCCGCTTGGTTGGTCGTCGACGATTCGAACCGAGCGGTTACATGGTCAAGTGGAAATAACTGGTACTGGGGATTCCACCCAGCGGTGAGAACAGTACTCCATGTAGGGCCGAATTTGAGCTTAATACAGTTGCAACCGATGGCTCGAAGTAAAGTACCGCCTCGCCGTCACCAATTTTAAATTAGCATTTCCTTCCAAATTACCGCGTGAACGCCCTTCGATATGTCAACGCCCAGTACCCCGATGCTGGCTGGGGCTTTACGAAAAGTATCTTCGAAGAGAGGTGTGGTCTACGTACGTTGCCTCAAGATGGCTAATTTAGCTGGCGTTAATTCGCCCACATTATGGTGTTTAGTAATCAGATCACGACACATCAAAGGCCCAATCTAGTTTCTATCTTATCCTTTTTATATAATCAAAGCAATACATATATCGTTTATCAATTAAACACGAAATTAGCAGGCGAATTTCCGCGGTACCACGCACGGGCAATGAGCCAACATTATTTTATTTCTGTATATTTTCTATTCAGAGGAATTCCTAGAAAATGTCAAGATCATATATGATATCAGCCGATCAGTGCCTCGTTGTTTCACTGTTCTTTCATTGCGATATAGCATAGATTTACTCCAGTTTGATAAAATCGATGTACACGTGTATAATTAATCAAGAAATAATAAGTTAATTGCTATAATAATTATTATAATACACTGGCTGTACCCAGCCACGCTTCGCTGTGGCACATTGTGATTGAATGGTTGATAAATGAGAAACAAAACAAAGAATACATTTCATGTAAGTTTAAAAAAAAAAAAAAAAAATGATACAAAAATAGTTAAGAACAATCCTTGATGCGGATTATATATTATGCTAAATTCAGCTTGATCGGTGCAGAACTTTTTGAGTTTTTGAAGGGTACACAAACCAACATAACATTTATGTATATATATATATATATATACTAGTGGACCCCACAGACGTTGTCCTGCATGATATTTAAAGCGATTAGGATATTAAGCAAAGTATGAAAGTACCGACTGCAGTGCCATCTGCCGGGCTGATTTGTGAATCTAAACCATTCCCAGATCCCCTTGAACACACACAAAAAATTTCATCAAAATTGGTCCAGTCGTTTAGGAGGAGTTCAGTCACATACACACGCACACAAGAAATATATATATTAAGATATTAAACTAGCGTACAGCTGGTCATGTATTTTTTCGGAAATAATTTACGTTAGAATAGAAAGAATCTTTCGGAAATTTAAATCAGTCCGATAGTTTTGTTTATTTCTCACAAACAGTTTATTATTTATTTTATTTACAAATCATATATCCTTCTTTTTCTAAACTAATACGATAAACTGTAAGTCCCGTCTTGTTTCTAATTTTGTACCCCACCTAAGACAAATAATGTTGGGTACTTTAAGAGATAGTAAGCTTTCTCTATACATACTATATTATAGACTATATGGCATCTATATCACATATAGTGTGTAATATAAAAACGAGTAAACTTATTCTGTATGCGATCCAACATAAGAAAGTATTTAGTTTTATGCGGAGCCCAAACAGACGAGTTACACTCTAAAATACTTCTAACCAATGCGTTGTACAAGCTTGAGATGGATGTATGCTAGTAAACGTTTTTGCCTATTTCCACTATTTGATCCCGAAAACTCAGTTGGGAATCTACTAGCAATAATTACAGCTGAGTTTCATTATCGGACGTCAAGGCAAAATACAAAATACCATCCGTATCACCTCGACGTCCGTCGTTCCACAACTGAGCGTTTTCTAAGACAGTTTTTTCCGCACACCACCACTATGTGGAGCTGCCCACTGAATTATTTCCGAACCAATTCGTCTTAGGGTCCTTCAAGAAAAGAGCGTACTAATTCTTAAAAGGCCAGCAACGCACTTGCGAGCCTTCTGGCAGTGTGAGTGTCGGGAGCGGCGGTATCACTGAACATCAGATGAGGCTCCTGCCCGTTTATCTCCTATTACATAAACAAATCCAGGGCTCTTACTGAAGTTTCCTGTTTCATTATCACCCCTGACCCGTTTTATTTATGCTGATGAGGTAATTTACCCATACCCATCAAAATAAATGGTAAATACATTTTTATAGAACTGGAGAAAAAGAAACAAAACAGTTTTTTTTATTTTATTTTTTTATTATAAGGCAGAATAAGATTCGATCTGGAAAATCTCAGAGGTTTCCTTATATCAAACAAACAAATGCTTTATATTAGAACTTCAATTAACGAAGACATTAAATCAATACGCTAAATTTATTTACCTGTGGACAGTCCCCAATGTAGTGTCCTTTCTTGAAGCACAGATGGCACATGTAGGCCGGGGGCGGCGGCCTGGGCGGGCGGCGCAGTGACAGTGCGGCTAACTGTTCCGCTAGTGAGTTGCTGTCGTCTGTGGGCGGTTGGGTCGTCCCCGTGGCTGCTGTTGGGAGAGGACCCCATACTGATCCAGGAACCCACTGAAAGATTAAATTAAAAAATAAATAAAAATATAATTGGTAAAGTCTTTCGTTTGATTATATATTTATCGTTTATTAAAACCTATAAATATAACAATCAAATATAAAGTACATATTTACAATTTTTTTAACCTAATAGTAATAATAAAATTAATTAAAAATTAATAAAAATAAAATTAAAACAAATTTAAAAAGTTTGGTCCCTATGGCAGTGTACCTTTAACGCTGGCAGCATTTCCTCGCTGTTTTACGATACTTATTCGATGCGAGGAAAGCACCAGCTCTGGGGTCACCGGTACGAACTACCAGGCGTCAGCTGAAATCTTTAATTAGCACCTGTGTACTTGAACAAAAGGAACAAAATGGAAGTTGGAGGAAAGACTTATATTTGAGTCAATAATTTTTTTTGGGATTACAAATGACATTAAGAAACATCTTAAATATAGAAGATCTTGCTCTGGACGTTATAATTCCTTAATACTGGATTCCAAGTAAAAAATATTTTTTTCATATTGTTTACTATGTACATACATATATATAAACCTATGTTATCTCATCTCTTCGGCCGTGGGGTTGTAGTCCACACTGCACAGGCGCTAATTAAATATTTCAGTTGGCGCCTGGTAGATAGTACCAGGGAACCAGAGCTGGTGCTTTCCTCGCTCAACGAATAAGTATCGCAATACAGCAAGGAAACGCTAGCATCAAAGGTCATACTGCCACAGGGACCAAACTTTTTAAATTTGTTTAAATTTTCTTTTGATTAATTTTTAATAATTTTTATTATTACTTTGTTGGTTAAGTAATGTGTAAATACTGTATATTTGATTGTTATAATTACTAATATCCCAATTAATAATTTAAATGGTTATTTATTAAACAGCACTACGCTTTGTTTGTTATTGTCTAGTAGGTACGGTAGACACTGAAGCTTTTGAAACTTATGATTCTTGAATTCCTATGAAATCGCTTAGTTACTAAGAAATGTGTTAATAAATCTCCGGTTACGCAGAGATGTCAGCATCCGCTTGAATGGCGCCACCTGTGATATCTTACACCCGCTCGGATTCTTCGTATCAAATACATTAATGCTCATTTCTGACAGTCATCAGGAAGCCGAAAGATAAAAGCGCAAATTAAAATGACTAAGTACTACCTATTTCAAACTCAAACTCAAAAAAACTTAATTCATATAGGTAACCAAGTACACTTACGAACGTCAACAGAAAAGATTTTAAATTGATTCTAAATTTACATTTACTACTAGTTCGCAAGTCAAGGAGGGCAAGAAGAACTGCCCTGCGATTCTGTAACTCACTTTTTGAACTCACACAGCGGTTTTCGCATCGGCGGTCGCTCTCAAATCAGTCGTGACTCGTGAAGCAGTCATTTTATGATTTGGCATTCTGAAAAGGTGGGAGCTTGTAGTTTATTGTTTATCAGAATGCCAAATCATAAAATCACTGCTCAGTTACAGAATCGCAGGGCTGACAAGAAACTCTTCCCCGCTCTTTTTAATCGCAAAGTTCTGAGTCATACAAATTGTTTCAACCGGAGCAAATCAATCCCAAGGATTAGGATCATTTAAATATTTAAGGAAAGAATATGTCTCATAATGATGGAGAACGGTATTTTATTTTATTTTTGCTCTCAAACATCAGACATGTTAAAATGAGGACAATCAGATACTAATGAAAATATGTTATAGAAAGGATACACACGTGTGAACATGAGAACTTAAGTACGCAGCGCTAACTAGATCCATGCAACTTCCTCCAAATCAAGCCACCCGCAATGTCGCAGCACAACTCACGAGGGGACTCTTTGTTTTGAAGAAGTCGCATGGGTCCGCCAAGCGTCGGATATACACCATAAATACATAATTATATAGAAATAAAGAAAATATTAATAATTTCTAAAACGACTCAGCGAAAGGTCTCTATGGAGTTGCTGAAAATATCCACCGGGTAAGTTTTCATCAGCTTTATTGTAAATTCGACACAATCTGTTAACAGAACCAATAAACGATGAGCACAAACGTGCGATGTTTGTTTCTAGTCAACCGTGTATTGAAATGGATAGGGATTTTAGCAAGCTATTCCGTATATGAGCAGTGTTGGGGTCCGATCCCCGGCTGTGCACCATTGGATTTTCTATGTGCGCATTAAACATTCGCTCGAACGGTGAAGGAAACAATCGTGAGGCAACCGGCTTGCCTTACACCTGAAAGTTGACGGCGTGTGTCTGACAGGAAGCTGATAATTGGCAAATAATCACGAAACATATACAGAAAGCTGAGGCCCAGACCTGAAAAGGCTGTAGCGCCACTGATTTATTTTTTTATTCTGTATGAATATCCCTATGTATTAGGTCCTTACATATGAAATTGGAATTATTTCGTACTGGCCACTTTAATCACGATGTTCTCCTCTTTGGTAAGGAATTCCAAATTCAAATTTGTACAGCTATTTACTCATGTATTTGTGCTTCGATGACCGTCATTCATTTGTTTTTTTCTGTTTGCGTCACTCATTTTACAAAATGGAAAACTTAAAGTATCGCATTATTTACGAGTACGAGTTCCGCCGTGGCACTAGTGCTGCGGAAACGACTCGAATAGTGAATGATGTGTATGGCGGTCATGTTGCAAAAGAAAACACAGTTAGTTTTTGGTTCCAACGTTTTCGTTCTGGAAATTTCGACAGAACAAGCCCCGTGGACTTTTTGTTCCTCCCATACAAAACGCCAATTTCATATGTAAGGACCTAATCTTGAAAAGATACACTACATCCATTCCATTTTATCGAAATGTTATATGAATTATGTATCAGAAAACAACCTTAGTTTACTACGGAATGACACACCATACACTATTTTATTATTATCCAAAGATACTTATATTACATTGAACTATTTTGTTTAATTTAATAACATTGAATAATTTTTTAATTTTGTCTTTTTTATTTGAATGGAATCTCGGTGTTGGCCTTAAGGGCCTTTACAGCTCAAGGCCTTCAAAATTTTTTTAATGGAATAACATAGACACGAGTATTGGCGGTAGTCGCCAGGTTTGTCACTAGCCCGCAGCACCATCCTAGACTTTAGACAATAACTTGCGTATTACAATGGTAAGTGTTTTGTAGAAATCTGTTTTCCAATTTTAAAAACATACATACATTATTATAATAATTGTAAATAAATATAATTCCGGGTGATAGACGAATTGTTTTATATTTTAGGAACTAAGTTTGATTCCTAGCGGAACAATACTTGTTTTCGGATAAAGTCAAAGTCAAATCATTTATTTCAATTAGACCATCTAAAATGGCACTTTTGAACGTCAAAAAAAATACAAAGAAGATTCTAGTTGCCCCTTCCAAAAGGTAGTTTCGTGTGGAGAAGAATGGGCAAGAAACTCCACACTTACTCTTTTTAAAATAGGTTTACAATATTTTGTTACATTTGTTAAATAATTATATGTGAAGACAATGTACTCTTAGGATAAACTACTATACTAAAAAAGTTAGTATACATGTTCCTCACATATTTACAAATATCGAAACCGTAGAATATTAACATTAAAGAGTAATAAAAATATTAAAAAAACACAACAAAACAGTGTGTGAGATACAATAAAATAATTACATTTGTAGCATTATAAATTAAAAAAAAAGAAATAACAAAAATATGTTAAAGCAAAAAATCAGCAACCAATTTGATTTTGTCCAGGCTCTATGATTGTCCTATGGAGCAGGACCAGCATGTTTCCAAGCATTCTTATCTTGAATATAATCATCTAATTTGTAATATGCTTGTTTACAAAGTGTACTTTTAATAAAACATTTAAATTTTCGTTCATTTAGTTTTAAAATGTCACCAGGTATTTTATTGTAACATTTCACACAGTACCCCATAAATGAATTTTGAACTTTGGCTAATCGGAAAGATGGTTGAGCTATTTTATCTTTATTTCTAGTACTAAAATTATGTCTTTCATTTATTTTACTAAAAAGATGTAGATTCTTTCTTACATACATAATATTTTCATAAATGAATTGGCAAGGTACTGTCATAATATTAATCTTTTTAAATAGTTCCCTGAGAGATTCGCAACGACGTAGATTATAAATGGCTCTGACCGCTCTCTTTTGCAAAATAAAAATGGATTCTATGTCAGCAGCCCGACCCCACAGTAAAATGCCGTAAGACATTATGCTGTGAAAGTAGCTAAAATAGACCAAACGACACTAGACATAAACACTTTAAAACTTTGAAAATTTTTAAAACTTTGCCCATAAATAGTTTGGATGCACAAGATGTATGAAACAGAAGTTAACGATTATGATTGGACAAACCGATTACCGAGAGACGCCTGCGCATATGTTTAAGGAATTAACGGCGATGCGTTCCAATTTTAAATGCGATCGTTGACGCTCCGTGTTCGAAATTTGAGTTTTGTAATTTCCGGATATATCGTTTGATGTTTAATTAATTGTTTTTATTGGGTATGTTCTGGTTGTTTTCACCACATTACTAACAGTTAGCGTTTTATTTAGACGAATACAAAAAGTATATATATATTTTAAAAACTATTGTTTTTTCTATGATTATTATCATTTGTTTTAATATACTTAAAGTAAAAAGTATTAAATACGTGTATATTGCCATGTCTTTCTTACGGTAATCAATTATGGATATGTGACTCGAACACAAACAGAAAAATAACAACTTGTCAACGCGGAATGGAACGTAGTGTACTCAATTTAAAATTAAAGGACAATATAATATATACGTATTTCGTGTGTGCCTTTTTCGAGAGGTAAGTATTCGTATGTACGAATGTTACGGCGGTTGATGACGCCGTACGTTACCTTCAGGCACTGGAGTACTGGCGGATTGTTTTTCTTTCCATCAATTTCAATGTTTTTATATGGCCAGTATCATTGCTTGGAGAAAAAACTTTTATGTCAATATTACAAATTATTTTTGAAGTGAAACTTCTTTATCGGGGTTGGAAAAAATTTAGTGTAACATTTTTGCGTTACGCGTCACATTTTTCCGTTACGCGCCATGTTGCTTTTTGAAGTCAAACTTCTTTATCGGCGGTAAAATATGACATATAGTATGTTTTTGACTTTGAAGTTTGACAACGGATTACATTTTCGAAGTCAAACTTCTTTATCGGCGTTAAAATATGACATATAGTATGCTTTTGACTTTGAAGTTTGACAACGGATTACATTTTCGACTTGAAATTTGCTAATCGCAATTTGCAGCAATTAATTTGTAAATTGTATGCTAGGCAGTGTATCAAAATTGACTGTGTTTAAAGAAGTACCTAGTTTCTAATAAGGTCATAAAGAAGTTTCACTTCTTACGTGTGTACACCTAGTACACGCACAAATTATTTTTCATACTTTCTAACGGCCACAACGACTGTCTAGTCTGTAACGCAGGTTTTTTTTTATGTAATAGGAGGCAAAGGGGCAGAAGGGTCACCCGATGTTAAGTGATATCACTTAACATCGGGTGGACACTCACATGGACATGGACACTCACAATGCCAGAAGGCTTGCAAGTGCGTTGCCGGCCGTTCAAGAAATGGAACGCTCTTTTCTTGAAGGACCCTAAGTCGAATTGGTTAGGAAATACTTCATAGGGCAGCTGTTCAGCATTTAACTGCTAATATTTCCATGAATCATGGTACATGGTCTTCATATATAATTATCAAATCAACGTATACAAAATATTGTAAAAACTACTTTAAAAGAGTAAGTATGGATTCTTGGCTATTCTTCTCCATATGAAACTTACTTTTGGAAGTGACTAGTCTTTTTTTTTAAATATTATTTACCTAATTTTGATAATTATAAAGTGCCCTTTTAAAGGCCTAATTGAAATAAATGATTTGACTTGACTTGAGTAAAAAAATTCGCGTACTCATTTAACTTTATTTATATATTTCGCACTTAATTATTATATCTTAACAATTACTACTAATACAATATCTACACCGATAATTCTAGAATTAAAATGTATTAAAAATATATACGATTGACCACCCCGTGACGGCCCAAGCCGAGGTCCGAGTCTCTGAAGAGACGCCCTTGCGCTAGTCGCGGGAAAAGGCCCGGCCAAGCTACGCTCGCCAAAACAGCCCGAGCTTAGCTGTTAAGCGAGTTTCCATTAAAAAAAAAGAGTATATATTCTGTACTCGCTCTAACATGAACTTGCGATTACAAGTAAACATACGCTTAGAGGAAGTAAACGACCTACCTGTTCTCATCTAAATATAACCCACCTACTTCTAAACATGTGGAGTTGCATATGTTCACTTGTTGCTTCGGTTTAGGAGGTAATTGACCTATGTACTAGAATAGTTTCATACATTGCTGTTATAGCAATAATGCGCTGTGCGGATGGCATTAACATTTCCGTGGTAACAAAGTAGCCATAATTCATTACTTTTTTATAGATAAGGTCAACCCGTCGCATATGGACACTCTAAATGCCAGAGGGTTCTGAAATGCGGGCTTTTTAAGAATTGGTGCGCCTTTTGAAGGACTCTAAGGCGAATTGGTTTGGAAATATGTATTTCAGTGGGCTGCTGGTTCCATATATAGTGCGCAGATAAACTGCCTTAAAAACGCTCAGTTGTGGAACGACGGAAATTGGGCGCTGTAACGCCTATTTGTGGGTTCATCGTCATGAATCACCCATCAGGGTGATAAAACAAAGGCTTTAGTAGAGTTACAAATAGCTTATCAGATTTAGTATAAGTTGAACATTAAACAGCCATTAGGCCAGGCTTCGGCGTGCGACTCTCATCAGTGATTGGTAGGCGTGTACAGTATTTTCATACATACCGAACGGTACAACACCGCTAGCGAAATATAACTTCAATAATTATGTTTAAAGAACTTTATTTCTCATTACAAAAAGAATGTATTTTATTTACATGAGAAACTTAATATTTATATACGAACGAGATACACGTCGCCATCAGCCGTCCCAATTTTAGTCTACTAGGTTCATTCTGATGTTTCTTTAATGCTCTTTTGGATTGGTTAAACGCGCTTATACCTATTACGATTTTGTTTAAGCTATGCATACAAAATAACAAAATAATCAGTGGCGCTTCAACCTTTTTAGGTCTGGGCCTCAGATTTATGTATCTGTTTCATGATCATTTGTCTTTAGGCAAGTAGATCAGCCTGTATCTGAAACACATTTGTGGCCAGTTTCCTCACGATGTTTTCTCTATTCGAGCGGATGTTAAATGCATAGAACCTTCGACATAAGGGATGAGAGTCGCACGCTGAAGCCACTAGGCCAACACTGCTCGGAACCCAAGCATCGTAAATAAAATGCCGACAAGTAGGGTACGTACGAAGTTGATACGCGACAACAGCGGTACAAAATAATTATGAGAATGTCATGACCTATTTGTTTGAATTGAAATTAATCTTCGTTGGGCTATATATTTAAATAGTTTATAAAGGCGTTATTTATTAATAAAATTGTGTTTAATCAACAAATTAAGACTCTATGGAAATATTTTGTATGTATAAACTATAAACATTGGTGTAATGGTTGCAGCTCCTTACAAACATTGTTTAAAACAAGAAACTTGACGATTAAAATAGTGGCGGAGAGTTTATTGACAGTTCTTCTCTTCTGTTCCACGCCCTTGATTTGAGAACTGGCAGTAAATGAAAAATTAGAAGGTTTCATATATATATTTTTTTGACGTTCATAAGTGTACATTGTGTTACCTATAATATGAATAAATGATTTTGATTTTTTTTTAATTTTTAGATTTATTTCAATATTTTTATTTAATTTAGGCAATCAATTTGCTTCAGGAACCAAATTTTTTAAATCGGTTAAGAATATTGTAAGTACTTGTATGTGTTGGAAATAATTCGACTCGATATCTGAATTATGTACCAATGAACCTGGTACATTCGCCAGATTATATACTTGTAACTTACATTTTTTTTATTTTTTCCCTTTGGAGTACCTACTTACGGCCGTAGGGTTCACGTGCACAGCTTATTAGAGATTTAAGTTGTCGCTTGTAGTAGCGGTGACCCTAGAGCTGGTGCTCTCAATGAATAAGTATCGCAATACAGCGAGGAAATGCCATCATTAAAGGTACACTGCCACAGGGACTTTTTAATTTTGTATACATTTGGGTTATAAAAAAACTGAAGTCAAAATCCCACCAAAATGTCTGTCATGCAAGAATTTGGTTACTAAGAAAATCCACCTATATTTATTAAGAATCCAGATGTCCAAGATTGGTAGACTTTTTACCACCAGACAGGACGCTATATATCATCAGCAAATAACACGCTGGCTCCAGATCTCACGATTCCCGGGTACGCTGTTAAAAATCCCTGGGAAACAGCCCAATTTTACCCCCGCCTACCCAAATGTATTTAGAATCACAATTTATTGAATACCTGATCGTTCTGCTCATGAGTCAGATAAAGCCAGCCAAGCAAGGCCTGAGGGCATCCTTCTGTCTTCCCACACCACTGAGGCAAGTCGCCCATGGCAGTCGGTGACATCGCTTCATTTATATCGTTAAAACACAGCACAAAATTTGGTATAACACGCGGTGGCCGGGCGAGTGTATTTTTGGATCGCGTTAAAGCGGGTGCGCGCGCGCCGCACGTCGCCGACTAGAGTTCTGCCGCTCCTTGAGACGGGAGATGGGATAGGGACGTGCTATTTATCGATTCAGCTATACTCTATACAAGAGATTCTTGTCAAACAAACGGGGATAATTAAATACATATGTTATTTACAGTAAATAAACAAAGCTTAGTAGATATACTATATATATAAGAATGCAGTACATGTTATTTTAATAGATAAATTATTTAATAAACTGTACGTGAATGAACAGTTTGCCCTAGTGGCTTCACCGTGCGACTCTCATCCCTGAGGACGTTGGAACCCCGGCTGTGGACTAATAGACTTTCTGTCCATGTGCGCATTTAACATTCGCTCGAACAGTGAAGGAAACATCGTGAGAGAATCGGATTTTAGACACAAACGGTGTGTGTCAGGCACAGGACGCTGATCACCTACTTGCCTATTTGATTGGTCATGAAACAGATACAGAAATCTGAGGCCTAGACCTAAAAAGGTTGTAGAACTGGTTTTTTTATCAATTCTTTTCAACAATTATTTAGTGATTTAAGAAACTTACCATTGTACCCATATCCTCTATGTTTTTTGTTCCTGGTGGTTGTGTATTGAATCTTTTCATTTTTGGATTATGATAAAAGTATCGATATAGTAATCGCGCGCTTCACTAGAAAACATGTGGGCGCACCCAATGACCAACAGGGACTACTTGGAGCAATATTTTCGTGGCCCCCCTACCATGAAACAATACGTTTTAGCTATCGCTTTAAAGCAACATAAGATCTTGGCCATTGTAAAGGATTTTCCCCTATGTATAAAGATATACTATATATATAAGCCAAAGCATATACTATAATGTATCTTTTATATATTCGATGTCAATGAATGTTTCTTGGTAAGTTCAGCCATTGACGCTATAAAATAGAGTTACGATATTATTTGGTCATAATTTTACCACGGAGTGAGGAAATATTTGAAGAAGCGGGAAGACTTTGACTCTGTTTAATAATAATAAAAGCTTTATTCATGACAAAGGTTGTGGGACTAGGGAGTCCCTGTGTTGTGGGTTACAATTTCCTTTTTTTTACTATTAAGTATTAATTGTCGCTATTAAATGAGATATGTGCTAGAAATAACTCAATACAACTATGTACCAAGGAATGCTAGTAAATTAAAATGTTATTAAAATATGTGCGCGTAAGCATTCTAGATAGAAACGAGAGAATGCTCAACTGTTTATTTCGTGTTCTAAGAAGTGTTATCGTGTTTATCATAGTTTTAATTCTCATTATGAATTACAATCACTACGAACTCAGCATCATGAATCAAAATAACCTTCTTGATCCGAAAAAATATAATATTCTGCTGAAGGGTTTAACAATACAATAGATTTCATCGGCGGAGTTTTATATTAAAACCGTATAGAACTGTCCCAAAAACAGTGGCGCTACAACTGTTTTAGGTCTGGGCATCATTTTTGTTTCTGTTTTATGATCATTCGTCAATCTAATAGGCAAGTAGGTGATCAGCCTCCTGTGCCTGACACACGCCGTGTACTTTTGGGTCTAAAAGCCGCTTCCTCACGATTTTTTCACCGATCGAGCGAATGTTTAATGCGCACATAGAGAGTCCATGGGTGCATAGCCAGCGACTGAACCTACGACCTCAGGGATAAGGGTTGCTGAAGCCATTAAGCCAACACTGCTGATAAAAACTGTTCTTACTCCTACATTGTAGTTTACATTATACACAAAATATTTATGAAGTAGAATTATATTGCTGCAATGTACTATTATTTTTTAAAAGTGTAAACAAAATATTGATCCTTTTCCTAGTGATCAAATGAAAAAGCAAAGTCTCTACACCGTTTATTGTTATTTTTAAAGATGTCGACACGCCCACAATCTTATACAGAAAAGAAATTAAAAATAAACATTTTCTCCCACAAAATATCAAGTCGACTTTCCGGATAAAGTGTTTTAAAAATTGTTAGTTCTCTAATTTATACAGTAATTTACATATTAGAACATAGAAATTATATCATTTAGAACCAAAAAAACACATTACACACAACATATAGAGAAAATAACAGTTTAAGGGCAAATAGCAGACCGCAACTCATGGAGAATTATTCAGTCAATGGATGAAGATGCATACGCTTTTTGTCTAAATACGTTCATTATAAACAATTTTTATTTCACAACAACGTTTAATAAAGTCAATTGATGCGTTGGTCCCTATTTAATTGAAAGCAATGAGCCGCGTTCAACACAATAACCCAACCGAAATGAGAAGTTCCTAATTCCATGCCATTGCTTACTTTCTGGTATTCTCTTCATTTGGCCGGGTTATACGATGAATAGACGCTTTCTAATAGATGATGACGTGTATGGAACGTGATTTTAACATCACTTAAGCTGTTTGTAAGTACTTTGTGTCATACAAAATTTTTCCACTCTCATCTCTGAAGTCTTACGACTTCGATTCCTGGCTGTGCAGCAATGCACTTTCTTTCTATTTAACATTCGCTCGAACGGTGAAGGAAAACATCGTGAGGAAACCGGCTTGCCTTAGACCCAAACAGTCGACGACGTCAGGCACAGGAGACTGATCACCTACGTACGTATAGACAAATTATCATGAAATAGATACAGAAGTCTGAGGCCCAACTCCCAAGCCTAAAAAGGTTGTAGCGCCACTGATTTATTCATTTCGTTTTTATATTGTTAAAAAAAGGTTAATCTTCTGTATCGGCCATAATTCACCACCCAAAAGAGTTGGGATACACTTGGTGATGAGGTGTAAGTCAATCTTCTTTGACGGCACCTGTAAGTTGTAACTAGATTTAAGTGTAGAACCTATGCCATTGTGGTTTTCTTATATATATATACGTATATATATATAAAAATAAGAAAACCGCATGCCACTATGTGAAACCAGCGGCACATTCAAGAATAGAGCGTACCAATTCCTAAAAGGCCAGCAACGCACTTGCGAGCCCTCTGGCATTGTGAGTGTCCATGGGCGGTGGTATCACTTATCATCAGGTGAGCCTCCAGCACGTTTGCACTTTGGATCCATCCAGTCATCCGAGGCTTACACGCAGGTCATGTTGAAACTTGTAGGCTTTTACCTCTAAATGCACAATTACCAATGCATTTAATATTACGGAAATATATCCCCCTGGAGTTGGAGTCTATAAATTGATTGCTATTTATAATCTGTGACTAAACACTGCGCGGAAAAGGAAATACTACTCTTACCGACTTTGTGTTGCCATTACCCTTTTAGGTTAGAAATTTTCATTCATATTTCATTTATTCCATAATAAACATATTTTATTTTTATTTTATGAACCAGATAACCTGGAAGTTGATTCTAGTCGATAAAGTGGAAGGCTAAAGGCCTCCACAAAAAGGGCAAAACGCCAACCCCCTGATAATATGACCAAGTCACGATACTCACGGGTCTCCCCATAACAGCTGCTCTAAGGAAAGGTACAGACTGAAAAAAAGTGGAGAGTTATCACTAGCAGAGTATGAGGAACCTTACAGTGACACGACCTTCAACAATGAAGAATACGCTAATGAGCTAACGTAAATATCGCATTTAAAAGGGATTTAGCAAAAGTGCTTTCGTCTACAAAGCTCGCTCTAAGTTTTAGTTAAACCCAAACAGATGCTGCAAATAAAAAATCACTTTTGTCTTAACTTAAACATTTGGTTACCCGCGGGTGACACTATTGTTCAATTTAGAATACTTAAGATTTGTACCTGCTCATTTGGGCAATGGTTATCGCACTTGTTGTGATCATATTTTTGACTTTGGTTTTATTTTATTGAAATCAATTGTGATTCCTACAATTCAAACTAATAATAAATAGTAAAATCAATTGTAATTCCTACAATTTAAAGTAAACATTAATAGTAATATCAATTGTAATTCCTAATTTCGACTATTATTATAAAATCTCTTTTATAATATTGCTGGTGTGAAATAAAAAATCAATGTCATTGAATAGTTTAAAACATGACAGTTACTACGAAACAGTTCACGATTTTTGTACGCGTGTAATTTTGTAAAAAAAAAAGCGAAAAAGTGTTTCATATAGTGTAATAATTTTTTGAAGAAAGGATATTATAAATTTTTGGATACGTTTAAAGGTATGTTAGCAAAATTATTCCATAGATTTTACGAGTGTTAAAGAAACCTCTTCGGTGTTTACAAGGAGGTTGAGGCAGATAACGAAATTCCAATTGTATCACCTCGAACTCTACATATGAGCGTTTTTAAGGCACTATGCCACGTACCACCACTGTATGGAACTAGCTGTCCATAGTATTTCCGAACCAATTCAGCCATTCAAGAAGAGAGCGTACCAATTCTTTAACTCTTTCTTTCTTAGCACTTGCGAGCTCTTGCAGTGTTAGCGCCTGCGGCCTTAACATGCAATGAGCTTACTGCCCGTTTTCCCTCTGTTGTATAAAAAAAATTATAAAATACAAAATATTTCTTAAATTTTTTATTATCAATAAGTCAGTATTATTACACCTTTGAAAGTACTCTTACGTCTCTTCCTTCTTTCGCTTTCTTTCTTTTAATGAAAAGAGACATATGACTTAGCTAAAACTCTGCAATTGTATTGACTTATTTCTTATGAATAATCTACAAATTTAATATAAAATTTCGGTATGTTTTATTCTAGTAACAAAATCTAAATCAATATATATATCATGCATTTTAAATAAATATCCTATGGAAATCAAATGCTATTAGAATATATATCAAATAGCGGTCCCGAGAGACGTTGTCCTGCATGATATTTCAAGCGATTAGGATATTAAATAAAGTATGAAAGTACCGACTGCAGCGCCATCTGCCGTGCTGATTTGTAATCCAGGGCGCCACCCAAAAGCATACAAATTCAAATCCGTCCAGCCGTTTAAGAAGAGTTCAGTGACATACACACGTACAGTAGAATTATATATATAAAGATAAAATAAAACTACAACAGAGCTACATTAAAAGAGGAAATGTATATAAATTAATATTAATAATGAAATCTTTTCTCAGTACGCAATCACATCCCACTACTAACGACTGCTACTAGGAACGACAGTTTGCAATTTTGTAGACTAAACAACACTAACACAATTAGATCGTAATTATTTAGCTTGACTTCTGCCCGCAGCTTTGTCTGCGTAAGATTAGTACATCAAGTAGCCTATTTTCTTTATTCCAGCTGTGTAGGCAGCAATTCAAACATAATCTGACATAACATGATTTTTGACACTAAGGTCGAATATTCTTTGAACCTCCAAAGCAGCTCGTTTCTTACCCCGATAGGCCACAATTATCCATGTTTCTGTTATGGCATTATTTATTGCACAATATAGGTCAATGAACCGCAAAGTAGAAATCAGATCTTTATCGTAATAACCCCGTAATTTGCGACTGTTTATTGTTAAATCGATTTGTTTTATGCAAAATGTTTTGATCACTTGGTACTGTATAGGACTGAGGCAAAAGTGACAACATGAATTTATTAAAGAGGTAAGTTGTTTATTGGAAAGTAATCGTAATTAACTGTTAGATTGACTAATGTTTTTCAAATGTAATGTAAATTAGGATAAATGTGATTAAATCAATCAAATACTGTTAATTTCGATTGTCGTTCACTTGCGAACTCACTTCACGAATACGTGAAGTATCCAATGGGATAATCGCGGAGCTGGTAAGAGTGAGCCCGACTCGAAAGTCCGTTACTGTTGACTCAGCATATTTGCGTAAGAGTCGCTGGCATCCAGTCAAAATGTGGTAGATTTAATTATGATGTTTTTTATGGATACACGATTCCAAGCCAAATTGATCAAATTCAAAACATAATAGTTATTAATGTTATGGGTTATATCATGTCAGGAAACGCTGTGAACAATTTAATACATTTGTTTAGGTTTTATTAAATATATGCTATAGTTCTCCTAGGTTTTGTTCGTAGTAAGTAGTTTATTCACGCAAATAGAATCTATATTCTTTACGCCTGATGAAGAAAGTTTGGCAATTTTGTATGTATTAAGGTCATAGGGCAATTCATAATCGAGATTTAGTGCTGTGATTGCCGTAAATACAAAATGTATTGGATTTTGGTGTATATGTTCACGCGTTTTTGCAAAGTCTGAAGATTAGCCACAGTGTATTGGGCCCAAGCTATAGCTTCAGAAGTTATAGCTTCATAAATTGGAATTCAGATATCAACCATCTTCATTATCAAATCAAAATATCCCAAAGTTTTACCAAACTGTAACACTTTTTCTATTATTTTATTCTTGTTCATAGTTTTGAACAAGAAATTTTAAAATATAAATGCCGCTATATCACATTGAAACATTATTACTTTACTCCATAAAAAATAAAATCAGTGGCGCTACAACCTCTTTAGGTCTGGGCCTCAGATTTCTGTATCTGTTTCATTATCATTTGTCAATCTAATAGGCAAGTAGGTGATCAGCCTCCTGTGCCTTACACACGCAATGCTTCCTCACGATGTTTTCCTTCACCGTTTGAGTGATTGTTAAAATGCGAAACATAGAAAGTCCGTTGGTGCTCAGCCGGGGATTGAGCCTTCGGGTTCCAGCATCAGCGGTCGTAAAGCATTGAGGTCGTAACCTCAGGGACGAGAGTCGCACGCTGAAGCCACTAGGCCAACTGCTCTCTACTTAACCCCATACCTAGACCTTTTGTTGGATATATTAATCATCTGTACAAAGATCCGCCTAAAATGAGCAGAGTAAGCTCAATGGTCAACAGTGCGATTTTTAACCCTGAGGTCATGGTTCTATGTACGTGTACCGGCGACACAACATCGTGAATAGATCGCACAGAGATTATCTTAGTTGCCTATAAACAATTATCAACAAAACAGATACAAATGACGTAAGCAGTTTTACTGCAATTTATCCCCCCCTCTACTTTTGCTGACAAGAGGATGGGCTCTTGTCAGCAAAAGTAAGCAAAGCTCTCAAAAATAATAGTACATTATTAGTATTAATTTTTTGTAGGAATCCTCGAAAATGCATTTCGTTTTCAATATTCATAGACAATGTGTCGGTAATATGTGTAAAAAAGTAAATAATTACTGTTGACGTAATCACCAAATAAGTAAATCAAAACCCCCCCTATAGTGCTCACGTAATACTTGACGGCCACTAAAGACCAGGAAAATTTTCGTTCAGTATGAAAACTGCTATAATGAGTTGTTTGCAAAGTTTTGGTCAGTCCCTTGACCGCGTGCGGCACTGGCACGCGAGGGGTGCTTGACCTGTCGTATCCACGTGATCGTCTACGAATTATGCCTAGGGTACACGGTTGGATCTACATCGTAATTCTCATTCGCTTAGTGTGTGGTACACTAAGTTACGTCATATATTATATTAACTATATTTTTGATAGATTCGTTATATAAACGAACTGCTAGTGTAGTTTATCGGTAGGCATATAAAACAGCAATAGAGCAGTGTTGGCCCCAGTGACGTCAGCGTGCTATTCTGCCTCTCTCTCTTTCTATCTCTCCTTTAGGTCGTAAGTACGATCCCTGTCTGTATTATGGACGTTCTGTCTTTGTGCGCATTAAACGCGTGAACAACAACGTGTGGAACTGTGAAGAATTTCACAATTCTTTGTGAAGAAAATCTTTTTCTTTGAAAATGTCGGTGTCGGTGTGCAACCCAAGTGTGCTCCAAGAACTGGGTTTCTTTGTATAGGATATGTGCGACGGCGAATGCCTAGGTTATTACTGAATGCTGTCTCCGACACTATCGACATATTTATATGTTTGCAGAGTGAATTCACAGTAACGATATTGTGTATATTATGTGTTTAATACTATATACTTTATATTTTATTTTTCTCGACATTATCGTATTGGCATAGTCTGTAAGATAATGTATGTATTACTGTAATGAATAAATAAATAAAACGCTTTCGCTTGCTTTTTCGGCTTCCGTCCGGCAGACTTCTACAGTAAAGGGATTAACAAAATGCCATCAAAATGGCAAAAATATTTTAGATTGGATGAAATAAAAAAATACATAATTTCATATATTTTCATAGAAATTTTCATTTTGAAGCCTAATAATAATTATGATATTGGTATGCACTAGGCCTACAATTTAAATAACGTGTATGGGCTTTTGAAGGAAACTCGAATTGTTCATGTAATTATTGATGTATGATAAAACTTACATCACGAAAGTAATGTGGTTTTATTCATTAATTAATGCAATAACAAACATTGTTGCTACAATATAAATTCTTATTGAACTTATTGATTTGATGATACATAGCAGTATTTTTTAAATTAAGAGTGTGAACCCTATATACGAACCAGGGTTTCTTTTCTACATTCGTAATTAACTCTAGTACAGTGAAGCAATACAATAAGAAAACCGGCCTACAACATATCTTAGACGTAAATAGCTATGTGTTTATTTATTTACACTTCGTTACTTTATTCAAAAACATACATAATATGAAAAAGCAGGTTACATAAGTTATGACGGGCGGCCTTATCGCTAACAACCGATTTCTTCCAAGCAACCCTAGTATGGAATTATAAAAGCGCCTTTAGATACAAGTACAAGAAGTGCATAAATAATTAATAAAAAGAACACAAACTATAACTAAAATAATATAATAGGGTAATAATAGGAGTAGGCATAACTCAAAAAGCTAATCCAAGGGTTAATTGAGTCACAATTAATATATATAACCAGCTAATTAGGAGGCAGAAGAAAAATGATCAAAAAGAAGATTTGTCTAAGAAGTTTGAAAGAAATGAACTCACAAATGTTTCTGCCACGTTCATTTAACATTCCGATTACGCGACAGTTTTTTTATCATTCTTCTTTTTTCTCAGTGTTCTGTGCGATATGTGTGTATGTAATAACGATAATGACTTTTTGTATAGCCCGATCCCTAGGTTGGGATATCAGTGGTGCAGATATAGAGAGAACATCGAACTTGCATACAAAAACTTCGGGTACCTATTGAAAGTAGAAGTATTAGAGTAATAGATTAGAAATGTGCAGCTCCCTCAAAAATGGTTGAGCTGCATGAGCTATTCGGGGCATGCTTGCCGTCTGCTGGCACAGGCTAGCTCAGATCGATCTGGTTCTTTCTTCCAAAGACCAGTCCAGTAAATACTCTGCATTTGTTTACACCAATTTATTAATTTATTATTGTATTATCTGGACTATAAAAGAGACTAAGACCCCCGAGTTTGTTTCGACATTTCTTCTCAGGGCAGTCAGTTAGGAAATGTCGACTTCATCTAGCTTAGGACAACATTGTAAAAGTGATTTATATAGTCCTACTTGCAAGAATAAACTATTTCATTTCATTATTTCATTTCAGTATGGTTGCCGTTTCCTCACGTAGTTTACCTTCACCGTACTGTTAAATTCGTAATTACTAGGGAAAATTGGTGCACAGCTAATGTGTGCACTAAAACCAATATATATTTTAATATACTCAGTAAAATTATCAATGTATTTGTAACTTAAATACCGGTTAAAACCGCTCGTTATCCAGCTGTACGAATACACGGTTATTAAATTTTAATATCGCCCTACTTTTTAGGATCGATTTCGATGTAAAAATCCATACTGATTGGATGTTCATCTTTTCCGAATGTTTTTCACAGCTTTCATATAGGCAATTAAAAAGGTGAAGTTTTAGAAGTATGAGCTCATACGTTACAAATTTCTCTTCTAGACTTTCTTTACTATTGAATAGAAGGAAAATCATTGTTCCTCCATCATTAATATTAGTAAAATATATAAGTTGATCGTCACTTCAGACAAATACGATGTAAATTATTTGACGATGTTCACAAAAAAGGGTGGAAGGATGTAATATATGAACTAACTCTTATTCAAAAGCATATGCTGCGACTCGAGCGTTTACAAGATTAAAGTGGCATCTTCTTTTCTCCAGTGTCATCTCGAAAAAAATTAAGACGTTGTCATTGGAGAATCATAGAACATTTATTGATATATCATTTGCGTTTATAATATTTAAGAATCGGGTGGATTGCCCCAATCTTTTAACTACATTTGAATGCACCCCCTAGATACTCCTGGCATTCCATCATTCCGTTTGTCTTTTGTATGTATGAGTGTGCTGAGCGTTGGCTTATTTTGGTAAATAAATAGGCTCATTTAGATAATTTCTTCTATGTTCCGAACTAAAAAAGTTTTAATTTAAAAACTTCTTTAATGTAACCATGAAGAGCAGAAGTTACTGGTGGCGGAACGTAAGATATTGCCTAAAAACCTGGGGCCGACGGGTCTTGGAGAGTACGAAATTAAGAGTTGGTAGCCCAGCCCAACATTATAGGCGAATACAAAGTTATTGACTATTTTGGCTGGGACACAATAAGCAAATGGGCATGGTCAAAGATCGGGCGGTAAAGGAAGCTTACTTGAGCCAGCCTAGTGGTCGGAGACCAGTAGGTCGGCGTAGGTACCGCTGGATCGACAGCGTGAAGGACCTGCTGCAGCTGAAAGACAGCACTTGGCGGGAGGTGGCAAAGGATAGGGTGCGCTTGAATTTTCTAATTTCGGAAACCAGGACGCATTTTGGGTCGCAAAACTTAAAAACTCAAAAACTTCTTTATTGGAATAAAGGCGAATTTAAGTTACTCGACGTGAGACGTCTAAGAGAAGTCACGATCAGTGAAAGACGACCTTTGTTAAGTTTTTTTGCAGTAACGTAAATTAAGAGTATATCTTCGTTATATATTCATTCGACTTGAAAAATTCAAATTAGTTTAAATATAGAACCTTTTTGAACTAAAATAAATGCAGCCATTTCCGTTCTAGTCTCTGAATTTCATTCCAATATTTTACGTTCCACCTCATTATGCAAGAACTTTACGAACATCGATGTCGTGTCGTAAATGTCTTTGCTGTTGTCCCATTTGATATATTGCCTTTGTACAGTATTGTTATGACTATGCAATTATATAAAAAAAACGTCAACCCCGAGCGAGGCAGCTTTTAAGCTACTGCACAGACTATTACAAAACGCGACTTCAGTGAGTTATGTAACCCTTTTTTTTTGTTATCTGAGGTGGAAATGCATTTTTGCATTTTTGCCCTCAAAAGTTGCAGGGGTATGTGGGACTCGACCCTCGCCACTATCTCTGCTATTCAGAGACTGGGTGAGAAATACCCAGTAAAACACCTCGAGTAGTTCCTACAAAGCCGCGTTACAGAGGATCCGGGATCGCAGTCGCATTATACCGGGACCTCAACGGCATGTTACACTCAAAAACATCCGGTGCAGTATGCAGTACATAGGAAATAGAAGATGGGCATATCTTCTCCTATTTACTCCCCTTCTTCTACCCCTAGGATTCGTCCTAAAGCGCTCCCTCTCTAGTTCTGCTATCTCCTGAGTAATGTAACCATTAGTTAAGTTACATATATATTTTTTAGTACATAGTTAGAGGCGTACACAAAATGTACGCTTCGCACTTCTCGTTTCCGATAATGTCCAATAACATAAGTGTCATTTAGATTTGTGTACACTTAGATAAGCCAAGTTAGTTTTTTAGCGTCATAACCCCACTACCCCTAATGTTATCTTAGTTATAAGCTCATATTTTAAACCATTAAAGTCAGTTGTTACCCAGCTTCAAACAAAGTGTTTTATTTGAACATCTCCATACAACAACCACCACCGAACTTATGGCGCGTTGCGTTTGATTGTTGAGTCTGAACAATGTTCATAGGAAAACTAATGTAACAGATTTTACTGTCTGAGTTTTAATGCTTTAAATAATGCTCATTGCAATCATTAAAAAGTCCTGTTATAAAATGATTAGGTTCCTCATGCTTTTCTTTATTGTATTCAGGTTGTCATTGGCACGTTAATTATAAAATAAAAACCCATAAATTAGTTGGTCTGTACACTTTACACAAACGGGCACCAAGGGAAATTTCCATTTTAACTTCGATTTCATTTGAATGAAATTTATCGGGCATGGTCTGTATACTTATAATCGTGTAAATTAATAGCGGGGTTCTGGCATTTTTTTTAAATTAATTATTGATGAATTCTTTAAAACCGATGTACATGAATAAACAATAAGAAGTGGTCAGCAATAAAGACTTGTTTACTATTTTAAATTAAATAAGTTAGAGTAGGTACAACCTATTCTTTCCAAAATGACACAGCTTGAATCCTTTTGGGAATGCTTTCCACGATGTTCTTAATAAAGTTTGGAAGAATGCAAAGACTCTTTTTAACGCTGCGCTGATCTTACTTGAATCTATAGAACATCCCAGACATTCTCAGTTGGATTGAGGTCAGGACTTCGAGGATTTCCGTTTTGTACCGGTGTGCATTTAATGTACCATTTTCTAAGAAAACTAACTCCGACGAATTAACCTTTTATTCTCGGACATGAAACTGTGCAACGGTTATACCCTTCACTCTAACACTACTATACTAATAAAGAAACGAGACAGAACATACTGTGTTTAAATTATTTAATAACTTACTAATGGATTGTTTATTTATCAAAATAAAAATTTAAATATGGAACGTAACTTTGGTCTCAGTGTTTCGGGTCGCGTGTTCGTAGACGCATGTCTCGCGTGCTACGCCGTAGCGGGCTACGTAAACCTTGTACTTAGTTTTTTATTAAGATCACGGTTTTATGATATTGCAATAATCTGGTTATTCTGTGGACTGTTCGTCAAAATGTCGGATTTTATGGTCTGTGATTAATCGTATTTATAATTTAAGGGTCTATCTTTCTATATCCATAGTTTTATTTTTATTATAGAGAAATAGATTAACATTCAGTAGTTTAGTGTGTTTTTTATTTGTCTTTTTAGTTACACACTCATCGTATCAATTAATTGCTTAATAACAAATGTAATATATATTGGTAAAATTATTTGAAAATAACAATCAAATGTAAAAACTTCAGTCACGAAAGCCTTACATCAAACAGAACAATAATTTTAAATCAATATTTTATTAAAGACACTTAATATAAAATACTATCAGAACATTAATAAGTCATCAAGGTATAGACTACCTTGATTTTACTTTAAATTCTACTATTTATTTCCTGCTTTTAATGCAAATATTGTAGCAACGAAGAATGCCGATAAGATGACGTTGGTTCATTTTATGGGTATTGGTTTTTATTGATTTGTAATTGTGATGTCGCAAATTGGTGCAAGCACGCGATTTTTTTACTTGCAAAGGAAACTAATGTGGGCGCAAAACGGGAATTTGACATCACTTACTAAATCGATATTTTGTACATTAACTATAAAAATAAATCAGTGGCGCTACAACCTTTTTAGGTCTGGGCCTCAGATTTCTGAATCTGTTTCATGATCATTTGTCAATCTGATTGACAAGTGATCAGCCTCCTGTGCCTGACATACGCCGTCGACTTTTTGGGTCGTAAGGCAAGCCGGTTTGTTCACGATGTTTGCATTAATTTATCTATACACAAATATTATAACAATGCTGTTGTTGTTAAAATTGTCAATAAAGAATTTGATATATTGATATATCTATATAGTTTTGAGCTGATGTTGCATATGGATCGCACAGTACAAAAAAAAAAATCTTTTAATAGCTATTGCGAGTTATAAACTAATGGTGCAAGAAGTATATGTTATTGAATATTTAATTATCTTGTTAATAGTCAAATTATTTCCATTGAGTCTTATTTTATGCTAACAACAAAAAGTGTTTTTTAATAGTTAAAAATAAAATCAACATTTTACTTTAACTAAATGATCATCGTATATCATATTATAGAATTACTAGTTTTACAAAATTATTATTAATATTAGCATTAATTTAAATAATATATATAAATTTTTTAATATATATAAATTACGTGTCACGTTATTTGTCCGCTATGGACTTCTAAACTACTTAACCGATTTCAATCAAATTTGCACACCGTGTGCAGTTTGAACTAACTTAAAAGATAGCTTACATCTTCATTTATACCCGTAATATTATTTTATTGCAAATTATTTGTTTATTATTTGACAGTCACAATTCTAACAGATGGCGCTGTGTTGAAAAGTACCAACGTTTCACATAAGCTACAATTTAATGGCATAACCACCAAAAAAGCATGGTCCCCATGGGTCCCCATGACTGGTGTTCTCCTACCGTTTCCCTTGAATAGTTTACTATGTAATATAACAAAAACTTTAGCCACAGCAAAGCTTGGCCGAGTCTGCTAGTACTAATATAAATAATTGTTACTCTATTCAACGTACCACTCATTATTATTAATAAAATCCTTGTTTATAGAACAGGGGGTAAACTGGCAGGCTCATCTGATGTTAAGTGATACCGCCCGTGGATATTCTCAATGCCAGAGGGATCGCGAGTGCATTGCCGGCTTTTAAAACTTTACTGTAGCCTATATTAAGTCTTATTTCCAATACATAACGTATTAATAAGCTCCGTGTGACTGTCGCATGACACTGAGCTTGATCGATCTTTTCGTATGTTTCTATTTCAATGTATTACAAAGCTTATTTATTTGTATGTACACTTATGAACGTCAAGAAAATCTTCTACATTATCTGCCAGATTCCAAGGGTAGCTTCGTGCTGTAAGGAGCAACATCACATACTTCAATTGACACCATAAGTCACAAATTTAGTTAGATTTTGTGGACTGCAGGATAATTTACTATTCTATATAGTTTCCGTAATTATGGTGATTGGAAATAAGATTAAATTAGGTTCGTACGGCTGTCGCATGTCTACGTTATCGATCTATATGTTTCATATCTTTTAGCCATTAAACCCTTTTTACATCGAGGCTTTCAATCCAGTTAGTATGTATAAACAGGTTGGCAAGCTGAGTTTGTATTGTAAAACGTTCTTCAAAAATTTTGTCTCTTCTGGACCAAGGCTCACTCTGGCGTTCTCGATTTTACAAGCGATTACCTTAATCACCGTAGTTGCGCCAGAGTGTAATGAGAAGGTACGTCTTCAACGTTTACATTACATTCATGTAGCATTCGTTTCAGAAATAATAAAGCCCGTTTATTTCTAACCTTAACAAATATTGATCCAACAGGTTTAGATTTTTATATATATTTTTTTGGCTACTCCGATATCCTGACTTACTTCAGTACCATTGATCCTTCACGGGTAAAGGCGTTCATCAGCTTTTTCCAAATACCTCCATGGCTATTATTATATATTTAACCATGGCTTTCTTTATCTATTCGCTTCCTTTTATACGTGAGTGGTTACTATAGAGTGAAAATAACATCCTCTATATAAATTCTAATATTTGAAGCACCCCGATAACCCAGGAAGAGTACACTTTTTGTCAATAGATTTCAGCCCTGCGATTCTGTAACTCACTTACAGTACTCACTGATTTGAGAGCGACCGCCGATGCGAAAACCGCTGTGTGAGTTCGAAAAGTGAGTTACAGAATCGCAGGGCAGTAGTAAAAAGGAAACAAGATAAATCTCTTCGATAGTAAATAAGCAATTTCAAAACAGCGTAGATTTGTATATACATATTTGGTTTTTATTTTTTTATTTTTTTTTATTGGACAATTCACACCAATTGACCTAGTCCCATGCTAAGCTGGTGAAGCTTGTGTTATGGGTACTAGGCAACGGATATACATAGATATTATAGATATACATACATATAAATACATATTTAAACACCCAAGACCTAAGCACAACACCAAATGCTCATCACATCGATGTTTGTCTCAGCCGGGGATCGAACCAGGGACCCATGGATCCGCAGTCAGGGGTACTAACTACTAGACCAATGAGCCGTCAATATTGTCTGTAGAATAGATAGAACATTCTTAACAAAAGTCACGTCTTCCTCACGCTCATCGTTTAATGGCCCTGTTAACAGATTGTTCCGGATTTACAATAAAACTGTGATGAAAAATGACTTGGAGTATATTTTCAGCAACTCCATAGACCTTTCGCAGAGTATAGAATTTTTTTTTTTTTATACCTACATAATTATGTATTTATGATGTATATTCGCGGATGCTTGGCGGAACCATGCGACTTCATCAATACAAAGAGACCCCTCGTGAGTTGTGTTCTGCGATATCGCGGGCTACTGGATTGTGAGGAAGTTTCATGGATCTCGTTAGCACTGCACCTTCTCATGTCATTTTCACACGTGTATACCCTTCTATTTTTTAGGCATACACATTGTTAGAATGTATTAATAAATAAATATAACACATTCATAAGTATTGTTTGTGAGCAAAAATAAAATAAAAGTCCAAGTCAGCTCGGACGATTTTATAGAAACAAACATTGCGCGGAAAAATCAATTACGTGATATATAGCTTCTATGTTTCAAGGTACATTTGGAACCTAACATTATAAAAATTGATGTATTAGCCTTTCAATGTTATCGATGACTATTTAATTAAAACGGCCTTGTTTTGATCTATTTCTAACACACATTAGGGGTTGACATTGACTTGCATAGCACGCACGACGTGTTTGTACATTTTTTATGTTTGCATGACAATGGTGAAGGTTAGGAAAATTAATTGGTTGACGCGTTTATCGATGTAATTTAAATTGAGTTTCCATGAGCGTTACGCTTTTGACATTTCAACATTTGAAGGAAGTATCTTTACTTTTCTTATACGCTTTAAAGCCAGAGAGATATCATATTGTGATATCATTGTATAATGATAACCACGTATGTCAAAAAAACATTTATTTTTTATTCTGTAATTTAACTGGCATAGTCATGAAGTTATTATTTATGTTATTAATAAATAAGTCTTACCATCTAAAACTATAGACAAAAATACTTAATAATATTTTGACGAACATAGACGAATGCAATTTTTTTCGTTTCCTGTAATGTTTGGTTCTCTGGACATACGAGGTTATCATTCTACAGCGACATTTTGTTTTAGTCCAAATAAATCATTGCATAATTATTCGATTTGTTTTAAAGGTAAGGCGTGGTAAAGTATTGTATCTATTTGTTAAAATACACCTATATACAGGGCGTCCCAAGACTATTGGACATCAAGGGAAGGTCCCTTAGGACCTAGGACCTTAAATATCGTAGATAGGATATTTTTTTGATGCCAAACAAGAGAATGGAGAAAAGATAATAATTCTTCTCAAGTAACAGTATTTTTAAAAGAACAATTTTTTTTCACATTTGGGTCAGTTCGATTCCCAGACGAGACAAGTAATTTTTAGAAAATTATTGATTGCAGTAATACTTACTTTAAAAAATAAAATGCAGCCTTCTTTCAGCAAAATATCCTACATACGATATTTAAGGTACTTTCCCTTAATGTCCCATCATCTTGGGACGCCTTGTATAATGCATTTAAAGTATATGTTACAAGCTATCTATTCTAAATATATGGCAAACAAGTGAACATATATTTTACAAAAAGAAAAATCATTTCCAACTATAAATTTTAGTTTTACTAGTAATTTAAAAATACTTAGGCGCGATCGCTTTTTCTTGATAACCAATTTTTATTTGAATTTTCAGTTATTTGAAGAGGTTTGAAGATGTTAGATGAAAATTATAATGGGTCGCCGTGTGGCCATCTCCCCTTCTACGCCTAGGTCAAGGGCCATGGATAAATACGAGCAGTTGTCAGTTGTAAGTCATAGCTTAAAGATCTATAGTCATCCTTATTACTTTATAATGCAGTGAGGCTGATAGGTGAATGTCAATGGCACCTCTCGTTTGATTGTGAAATTCAAAAAATTCAAAATTCAAAATCATTTATTCATATAGGTAACACGATGTACACTATTAATAAATATATGCTTCTAATCTTACATTTACTGCCAGTTCTCAAATCAAGGGCGTAGAACGGAAAATAAGAACTGGCAATAAACTCTCCGCCACGCTTTTTAACGTTTGTTGCAACCATTACACCATGTTCTACATGACATCTTAAGTAATTAATAATAATAAAATAAATTAAAAACAAAGATTTGTCCTCTATCAGCAGGAGGCATGGTGAAATAGGAGCACGCACTTACATTCTCGAGGGAACAACACGGAAATACATAGTTTATTAGGGTAGAATTAATTTCATTTTAATGATATAAGGAGCTTGTTAGGTTGGAGAAGGCTCTTACGGCGTTGTGCTAAAATGCCGTCGTCGTGACAATGGGCACTTAGTGGCGATCAAGAAGTTTTTGGAAACAGAGGACGATGCTGCCGTTCGCAAGATGGCGCTGAGAGAAATTAGAATGTTAAAGGTATAATTATATTAATTAAGTAGCCCGTTTCACCACTGAGCGTTTTTAAGACAGTTTCTACCGCGCACCACTAATATGTGGAACCAGCTGCCCACTGAAGTATTTCCGAACCAATTCGACTAAGGGTCCTTCAAGAAAACGAGCGCACCAATTCTTAAAAGGCTGGCAACACACACGCAAACCCTCTGGCATTGAGAGTGTCCATGGGTGGTATCACTTAACATCAGATAACAGGCCTTTAAAAAAAATTAATTTTCTGATAAATACGTATAAAGTAAAATTTGTTTTATAAACGGCTGGACAGATTTTGATGAATTTTTTTGTGTGTTGACTTGAACGAGTCGAGAATGATTTACATTGCTTACTTTTGTCTGATTATTATATTCTTATTTTTTTGTACAGAAACTACGACACGATCACCTGGTAAACATGATCGAGGTGTTTCGACGCAAGCGAAGATTTTATCTTGTATTCGAATACCTGGATCACACTCTGCTAGATGAGCTGGAAGCTACTTCTGGGGGTCTTGGGGAGGAGACTGCCAAGAAACACCTGTTTCAGCTGCTCAAGGGTGTTGAATATTGTCACCAGAATTCCGTAAGAACGAATTTATGTTTTTGGTTTACGCACAATATGACACTGAGGCACTTAATTTAATTTCCGTTGAAACGTTGTTTAGATCGAGGTCCGGAAGTCTATGTGCGATCGATTTGACAATCATTTTTTAATTAATAAATATGTTTATACGTAAAAATTTATTTGCCGAAACAGCGTCAGGGTGTCTAGGCCGCAGTTCACTCGGGGTACGATACAATCTAAATACTGCAGGTAAAATATAAGCTAAAAATAACAAATGTCTTATGATTATTATCATATAGACAGGTCCAGACCCAGTTTTCTGGTTCCTAGTCCACGTAACTAGGTCTGCTACCATCTAAGAGCGTGGAGAGGCTTCTAGAACCATCCAATAGAATAGAAGCCGTCAGCGACACATTCTAAATATTATAATTATTGTATAGAACAGCGATGCCCATCCCTTTTTGTGCCCCACCTTAGCCGTTCTAAAATTCTTATGTATTTACAAAAATTAATTGTTCACTTAAGAACCTTAAATGGTAGGTTGTAGGAAGACATTACTAGGAAATTGTTATTAAAAACACAATGAAACACTGAAATTTAAATTTTACATCTTAATATATATAAAGTAGCGTCACGTTGTTTGTCCGCTATGGACTCCTAAACTACTGAACAGATTTCAATCAATTTTGCACATAGTGTGCTGTTTGATCTAACTTAAAGTCTAGGATAGTTTACATCTCAATATATACCCGCAATATTATTCTATTGCAAAATATTTGTTCATTATTTGATAGTCACAATTCTAACAGATGTCGCTGTGTTGAAAGTTACAAACGTTTCACATAAGCTACGATTTAATGGCATAACCAGCAAAAAAGCATGAAGGACCCCATGACTGGTGTTCTCCTACCGTTTCCCTTGAATAGTTTACTTCTATATAATATAACAAAAACCTAAGCCACAGCAACGCTTGGCCGGTCTGCTCGTAATTTTATAAGTTTCGAAAGTCTCTCTGTAGGGCCGGCGCCCCTCACGCACACGCTATAGAACTTACAATCACGACTAACAATTGAGACTTTAAAATATTTTCAGATCATCCATCGTGATGTGAAACCAGAGAATGTCCTGGTATCAAATAATGGTATAGTGAAACTTTGCGACCTTGGCTTTGCAAGAGCCCTGGCAGCACCAGGGGAGCCATACACAGAGTATGTCGCCACTCGGTGGTACAGAGCTCCAGAATTGCTGGTCGCTGAACACAGGTAAATTAGGTGTCGCAAACGAGATTGATACAAATAAAACCAAAACCAGTGGACCAAGCCCTGGTCCCCTGTGTCGTACAACTGAGCGTTTTAAGGCAGTAATACTGCGCACCACCACTATGCGAAATCAGTTACCAACTGTAGTATTTCCGAAACAATTCTTACGACTTATGCTTCAAGAAAAGAGCGTACCAATTCTTAAAAGGCCGGCAACGCACTTGCGAACCCTCTAGCATTAAGAATGTCCATGGCGGCGGAATCACTTAACATCAATTGTGCCTCCTGCCCGTTTGCCCAATGTTCTATAAAAAATAATAATAAATAATAATAGGCAAGTAAGTGATCAGCCTTCTGTTCCAGCAAG
This sequence comes from Pieris macdunnoughi, assembly GCA_905332375.1. NCBI lineage: Eukaryota > Metazoa > Arthropoda > Insecta > Lepidoptera > Pieridae > Pieris > Pieris macdunnoughi. The sequence continues at coordinate 1,772,633 of CAJOBZ010000026.1, forward strand.
TATAAAATGTATTTTTTCTCTCATCGCGTTTGTTATGTTTGCCTATAAGTGCTTGTCACATTAAATCTTGTAGTTTATTGTGCCGAGCGTTGGCAAATAAATAAATATTGGTAGGAAATCACTTAAATTGTACATTAAAATTTACCTTTATTCAAAGTAATGAAACAATATTGGTAATAGTGGTCAATCAATCAGTTAATTGGGAAATCCAATGGACAATTATTCCAGCCAGCCTTGCGATTCTGTAACTTATTTTTCGAACTCACACAGCGGTTTTCGCAGCGGCGCGGCGGTCGCGCTCAAATCAGTCGTGAAGCAGTAATTTTATGATTTGGCATTCTGATAAGGAGAGAGCTTGTAGTTTATGTGTTTAAGTATTAAGTGAGTTACAGAATCGCAAGGCAGACCGTAACTCAAAAAACAACAGAGTGATGTGTTTTATTGTGCAGAACAAACAGTATAACTAAGAAAATCAAACGCGAGGGAAAGACTCGAAACAACGGAATACATTTTTTACTTCAAGTTCAAAGATAGCTTATAATATAAAAACCTTTTTTATTTCGATTATACATATATGTTTTTAGTATTTACTTATAGATAAATGTTAGTAGATAAGTTAACTGTGGATGGACCCCTCTTGGGTGAATGCCTTTCCTCCCGCGGCACGACTGCCTGGTGGTGAAGGGTTATGTGGGACTCACTACTGTGATATCCACTAAAACCCCACGGCGCCCACAGCAATTGCCCGAGGCAAGACACGGCCTTGTCCGCAGTTGGATTAGGGGCTCCTCCAACCATTTTCAGTCTCTATCTTTGCCAATAGTCTGCCAGTTTTATCCTGCTATTTATTTCAGTCATCAGCACACAAAGATAGCATATGGGTGATTAATAAGAAGATATTATTTTCAGATATGGGCCAGAAGTGGACATATGGGCAATTGGCTGTTTGTTTTCGGAGATGTTGACGGGTGACCCGCTCTTCCCCGGTGACTCAGATATAGATCAATTGGCATTAATTATCAAGACAGTAGGTGAGGTTTAAGAATGAAATCCCATTTGATTGACTATAAATTGGGCTTGCTTGCCAAAATTTTTTGGTATAATTAAAATTTTGTGGAAATTTATTTTTATTTTTTAAAACTTGTAATGTAACTAACAAATGACATAAATTATTAGGGATGCAATGGGTGGCCTTATCGCTACCTAGCGATTTATTCCAGGCAACCCTATAATGAAAAAAAATGAACGAAATACTAAGGGTAAAAGGCAAGAAGTGCAAGACCAAATCAACAAAAATTAAATTACTACACTGAACTATTATACAATTACCAAACTTAATCTAAAAAATAAATACATAATATCTATCTATCTTAGGCTTGTATCGTAATAAACAATAATAACATTGTTTATTGTAACACAACTATATTATATCCTTTTAGAAGATATTTTGGGCATAAAGTTAGAATCTTTCATAGTTCGAATTTTTAAATTAATTTTATATTCCTCAGGTAAGCTGGCACCCCGTCACCAACAAGTGGTATCCAGGCTTTCTGGTGGTGCAGCGCTAAGTTCCGGACCGGTCGGTACCAGAAGTAATCTTCCAGGATCTGGGCTGGCGAAAGAGTTGCTCTCGGCGTCTCTTCGGACCGAACCTAGAGCCAGGCCATCGGCATCTGCGCTTTTGAGGCACAAGTGAGTCTTCTGTCTGTATGAAGTTAACTAGTAGCTAGGCCTAGTGGCTTCAGCGTTGCGACTCTCAACCCTGAGGTTGTAGGTCGACCCCCGGCTGTCCACCAATGGACTTTCTTTCTATATACAACATTCGCTCGAACGGAGAAGGACAACATCGTGAGAAAATCGGCTTGCCTTAGACCAAAAACGTTGCCGGCGTGTCAGGCACAGGAGGCTGATCACCTACTTGCCTATTAGATTGACAAATGATCATGAAACAGATAAAGAAATTTTAGGTCCAGACCAAAAAAGGTTGTAGTTGTAGCTCTACTGATTATTATTTTTATGTAAATTATACTTATTAATTAATATAATAAATTCACTTGATCGTACGTACGGTGAAGGAGAACATCGTGAGGAATGCCATACTTGTCTATTAGAAAAACAAATGATCACGAAACATACAGAAATATGAGGCCCAAATATCTAAAGGGTTATAGCACCACGGGTTTTTTTTTATTTTACTAAAATATAACAATTATTATTGTTGAAGTGGTCGCAAATTTTGCCAAAATATACAAAACCACTCGTCGAAGTTTGGAAGCTAAGTATATAAGATATTTTTATGTAGATAGACTCTCTATAAATATAGTATGTTTTAAGATATTTCATTGCTGACGGCTTCTCGGAAAACTTCAATGCTGAACTAAGGAAGAAGCTGGGAAAAGATGTTTCACAGGTATTTTTAATTGATAAAAACATATTTGTCTTTCTCTTAGTTAGATAAATTAATTACAAAAGAAATCCTTGTTTTTATCAATAGTTATAGTCTAATTAAGTATTAATTAGTTTATAGTTCGCTTATATTTGCAGTTTTGGTGTCTACAATAGACAGTTCGAAATTGTTGCATTCTTGGAAATTTTCTCGTATTTATGAGGCTGAATAAAATGTGATGAAACCTTTGAAAAATAAATTGTCACAATATAAAATATGACAAACAATTTGTTTTAAATAAAATGTTTCAGACGCCTCCACCGCAGGTCGCCGCAAGAGTCACCGGAAAACCCAGGCAACAGTGGACATTGAATATTATAAATTCTGTAAGTAAACTGTCTATAGGTACTAAGATGCGTTACCGAGTGTAAATAAATACATCATCTTTCAGCAACGATAGTATAATAGATACTGTTGTTGCTGAATGATGCTGAAATTTACGATAGTTTTACTCAGTAACTACACACTATATTTTATTCAGTAACTAACTACTGTGTGAGTGTCTGTGTGTCTGTGTCTATAATTGAATTCACTTCGAAACTCACCTGCACCCAGCACACAGTGTGTCAGTGAAGTGAGCAGAGCACAAAAAAATTTAGTTCTAGTAGCACACACAATAGTTCTATAGTTCCTGATAGTTTTTAGAAAGAGTTCCCATGTCTGTACAATATGTTTTATTTTAATTTAATAAAAAGTTAGGAAAATGCTCATTAAGTCGTATTCTCTCAATATTCTTTACTTTTTTTAAACTTAACCTTTTTTACATTTAAATGATAGGGATTGATATTACAATTGAATTAATTGTTTTGATGAGAAATTATTTATCCATATCGATAATAATAATAATTTATTGCATGATTATGGTACAAAAATGTGTAAGGTGGTACAATCGTAAGTTCGCACACACAATGGGCGCGCAAATTTGTCTTTAGAGGAATTTTTCATTATTAGTCATATGAATTAGTCAGTTCTTATATTATATATTTGTATCGTACATATCATACGTTATTAAATTACAGTGTCTCACGCAAATAATCATTTATTGTATAATTTTTTTTTCCAAAAGTAATACACCAAGTCAATCTTTAAAGACTAGTCGGAAGACCTTTTAATTCTTTTGGTAAATATGAAATGCTCTGCTGTGATCGGGAAGCTGGCAGCGCATTTTACGATTAAAAAAAATATATTCTGAACTATAGAACTATTGTGTGTGCTACTAGAACTATTTTTTTGTGCTCTGCTAACTTCACAGACACACTGTGTGCTGGGTGCAGGTGAGTTTCGAAGTGAATTCAATTATAGTCTGTACAGTAAAGCATATATAACAAAATAAAAGTGAAATTTCAATGTATTTTTTTTCAGGATAGCAGGCCTCGTACGGATAGTACTGCTGGAGAATCACTTATTGACTACAATTATACACCCAGTAAGTAAAGATACCGTAATTTATTTGGATTCCAACGGTATTCAATTGTAGCCATAACATTAAGTTATAGTATCTAAATGTCAAACTGTCCAACTTAGTTGGCCATCTCTTGCTTTTCGAACCGTCGAGTTAATAAAGTACTTTCTTCAGGTATAGAAGGACAACTGGAGAGCCACACTTCGGAGAAGAAGTCGCAGGCATCTATCAATGCTTCCACAGCCGCGCCTTTTGATGATGATGTAGGTTGACACGCTTGTGTAAAAATATCTAGGTACAATAATCAATAAATATCTATTAACACGTAGGCATACAAAACTTGTAATTTACAAGTGCACTGCAGGCACTAATTAAAGCTGTTGGCGCCTGGTATATAGTACCGGTGAACACAGAGCTGGTGCTTTCCTTGCTCAACGAATAAGTATCGCAATACCGTGATCAATCTTTTTAAATTTGCTTTAATTTTCTATTTATCAATTTTTAATTATTATTATGTAGGTTAAGAATATTGTAAATACTGTATATTTGTGTGTTGGAAATGAAATAATTTTACTTTTAAGAGATTTAGTTTTCGATAATTAAATTTTGGTATCAATATTGCAGGTGGGTTGCTGGTGTCCATCAACACACGGAACCAGCAAAGTGGCTGCGGCACCATCTAAAAGCCTCTCCAAAGCCATCAACGAAACATTCCAGACGTTTAGTGTTCCCGTAAATAGTTATCCCAAAACACCTTATATCAAGAAGTGAGTGATCTTCTTTCTATGAATAATTAAAACTCCCTCGTACAGTGAAGGAAAATCGCGAAAAGACAGGATTTTTTTAATAGAACGGGCAGGAGGCTCATCTGATGTTAAGTGATACCGCCGCACTTGGACACTCTCACCGCCAGAGGGCTCGCGAATGCGTTGCCAGCCCTTTAAGATTGCTACGCTCTTTTCATGAAGAACCCTAAGTCGAATTGGTTCGGGTATATTTCAGTAGGCAGCTGGTTCCACATAGTGGTGGTGTGCTGCAAATACTGTCTAAAGAAACGCTCAGTTGTCAGCACACTTCGCACACGGACGGCGCGGCCCTAATTATAATAAGCATTAAATAGCAAGCAGGCAATTTCTTCCCGCCATTTCTGTCTGCACTGTGCACCCGCCAATTCTGTATGCACTGTGTCACTCGCTGCTTACTTAATTCTTGTCTGTATAATAATTGCTTGCCTGTCCACCTTCAAAATTATCTTCCTCTTTTCTTTTTTTTTACCTTAGACACGGGTGCATTACTTTATTGTTTTACTTTTCTGTTCCTCTTACTGGCACATGCCGCCCATTTCCAATTAAGTCATTTATTTTTTTGTGCCATCTGCTAGATTGTTTTTTTTTTAATTTCGTATTCCTTTTTTATCTATTATTCTCTTCCCTATAATGCATCGTGGTCTTTGACACGCCCGTAGTTTTATTAGTGAATGCCCGAGTAATAGACATTTCTTAGATTGTAAAAGTAATATCTCTTTATAATCGAACATATTTGTAGATCGAGGATTTTTTATAAACTTTGTTTAAGTAATGTCCTAACCTAATTTAATGTCAAAAATAAATTAGAAACTTACGATGTTTGTTCTCAGGGTGAATAACAAATTAATGATGGACGAAGAATTAATAAGAGGAAGATCGTTGGCGAAGAAAAACACGAAGAAATCGCCAGCCGATATTTCCTTGCCTTATGTGCCTGGAGGTAATCGTATTTTGTTTCGCTAGAAAGTATTGCGTATTTTACACTAAAGAGGAAGGATTGTTTGTTTAACATTGACAATCCAAAATTTATTGTGAAACCAAGTATTTAACGAACATATAAAAAATATATAAAAATAAAAGTTTTCTACTAGTCGGATTTTAAAACTTTTTTTCCGAAGTCTCTATTGTGCCCCACTCTTTTGTGGAGGCGGTTGCCCTCCCCTAAATACTGCCCTGTTTTTTGTCTATTAAAAATCTATAATTTAGAGTAAATATCCGTAGTCCGTGGGCATATCTGGAACTAAAAGAAACAGCTAATGTTCAAATTTAATTCCTGTAGTACTATTGATATTGTAAAAACCGCAATACGTAATTTCACCACATTTAAGGACTATTTATTAATACATGATTTTATTTTATAGCTAGCAACAGTCCCATGAAAAAAGCAAAGAAGCCACCTGCACACAATTCAAGAAATCATGATACATGGGATCACAGCGTATGTATAGTATACTACTATAGCCACTATTATGTAGTATGAAATATATAGTTTTAGTTTAGCTAAGTGGCTAAACCAAAACTGATAAATTTGTAGTTTTTCAATATATACTGCTCAAAACAATTACGGGAACAAATTTTAAAGTAGAACTAAACTTTTTACTTAAGGTTTTAATTATTACTGGCCACTAGATAATGTTAAGGTATTGTCGAAGAAAATAAAAAAACAAAAGAGCATCGGCGTTTTGATTAGTAGTCCTATAATAAAGTGGCAGTGTGTCTAGAAACACCTAAAAACAAAGTGACGTCTTTGAATTTTCATTACTTTCTAATCGCAGAAAACACATTTTAAGTAGTTTTTTTCAATCTTTTGAGTATTAATAGAAATTGAAGTGAGCCTTTTGAGTATTGTTATTCATTGCAGCGAGTGAGTTTAGGCCATAATGCCAGATCTGACGGAATTGCATGTCTCCCGAGCTATCGCTTTGCTTGAAGTGGGTCGAACTATGCGTTATGTAGGAAATGATCTAGGAGTAGCCCCTTCTGTTATCTACAGACTTTGGAAGCGATACCGTGAGACGGGAGAATACTCACGAAGGCGTGGTCAAGGTCGAAAGAGAAAAACTACACGTTTGCAAGATCGCTACATCGTCAACTGTGCTTTACGTAACCGCACCACAACTGCAAGAGATCTACAAAATACACTAAGGACGGCTACTGGTGTAGAAATTTCCGACCAGACGGTAAGAAATAGGTTGTTGGAAGCCAATTTGAGATCACGCCGACCAGTTCGGGCTGTGCGTCTAACAATTCAACATAGACAAGCTCGCCGACAGTTCGCGCAAAATCACGCTAATTGGCAACTTCGACATTGGAGGCCAGTGCTTTTTACTGACGAATCACGATTCCGTCTAACACGTTGCGATGGTCGTCTCCGTGTTGCCAGACGCCCAGGCGAGCGATACAGTGCAGCAGCAGTCCAGGAATATGACAAATTTGCATGTGGCTCTGTGATGGTTTGGGGCGGAGTTAGTTTGGACGAGCGCACAGATCTCGTCGTTGTTCCCGGGCGCTTGTGTGCTCAAACTTACATTGAAAATGTGCTCGAAGATCATGTTTGGCCCGCAGCATATGGTATGGGCCCAGATTTTCTTTTAATGCAAGATAATGCCAGGCCGCATACTGCAGCCATCACGTCAGATTACTTACGACAGCAGGAAATCCGTGTAATGGAGTGGCCTTCCATGAGCCCTGACCTAAATCCAATTGAACACATTTGGGACTTGCTTGACAGGCGCATCCGGAAGCGTCCGATTGCACCTCAAACACTGCAGCAGCTCACTGAAGCGTTGATTGAAGAATGGGAGCGAATTCCACAAGAAGATATTCGGAGGATTATACGAAGCATGCCGCGTCGTTGTCAAGCCGTGATTAGGGCTCATGGAGGCCACACACGTTACTGAAAGTCACTAAAGACGAATATTCAAACGATATAAGAATATTTCTTTGATGGACCTTTTTTATCACCAATTAGTTTTTCGTCTACAATGCACATTTTAATTTTTTTTTAATAAAAAAAATACAAATTGAATTTTTTTATTAATTGTAGTAATTAACAAATTAACAAGGTAAAAAAATAGCGTACAAGTTAATTTAAATCTAATTTTAGTTTAAGCAATAGAAAGGAGAAAAATCTTGTTCCGCTAATTGTTTTGAGCAGTATATATATACTAGCGGACCCGACAGACGTCGTCCTGCATGATATTTCAAGCGATTAGGATATTAAATAATGTATGTAAAGTAATGTAAAGTACCGACTTACCGACCCCGCAGCGCCATATGCCGGGCTGATTTGTGAATGTAAACCATCCAAGACTCCACCCAAACGCATACAAAAAATATCATTCAAATCGGTCCAACCGTTTAAGAGGAGTTCAGTGACATACACACGTACAGTAGAATTATATTATACAGATAGTAAGCAATTAACGAATAATACTAAATGAAATTAATCACACTATATCATAATATAATTTATTAACAACACCACTAATCGAATAATTAACTATAAGTCACGTGTTTATCTGGTGCGAGTGTCGAAAAAGTGAGAACGGCCATTTTTTTTCGTTTTGAATGGAATCTCACTGGCCTTAAGGGCATTTACAGCTCAGCTCGGACTGTTTTGTCGAGCGTAGCTTGGCCGGAATTGGTGTTATGCCGCGAATTGTAGGTTCTATTTGTTCTATATATAAACGTTCAGAACAGATTTTCATAACTCTATCCAAAGCTAAGAAAACGTGTTGATGGTGATCAACACAAGCTTAAAACAAAAATGAGACAATGCATGACGTAAGAAATATTTTTTTATATTCTAGAGGAGTAGCGTCGATGCGTCCTACCAACGCACGCCCACAAATCTACCCTACATGTGACTGAAGGGGACTAGAGCAGTTTTTCAGAAGCCATACACCATACACGGCTGTCAGAAAACTGCTGGACATTTTTATTATTAAAATAACTAGTGTAAAATGTTGGTGTCGTCTTTTGATAATGTAAATTATTTAAGCGTTATTTATTTTACGAAATGATTTTTTGGTATATTAATAACTATTTTAATTATTAAATTATGAAATTGCAAAAATAGCAACATTGAACTGAGAAAAATACGCGGGAAGTTCCCGCTAAATTTTTGCTTTCTTTTAAAATAGGTTTTTTATTGATGTGTAATGTTTAACGGCCAGTATTTTTTTTTGTTATGTAATAAATCTAAAATTAACGAGTCCACTAAAATATATATAATAATGGTATGATTATTTGGGAAATAAATAGTTAGATTTTGATATATTTTGAAGGGTTGATGTTTGTAAATATACTGTATAGTTTTATTACACCATATTCGTACTATATCTGCGTTTTTTTCCTTAGTTTAAACAAAAACACGTTTAATATTTATAATTTATTCTAATTGGCAGTTACAATACATTATAAAATAAGAGAAGAAAAACTACAATAAATGGCATATTAAGAGTTTTTCTGATACAATTTACTTTGGCTCAATTACCCCAAAATTCGGGAGATTTTTGTAAAAATAATACTGAAGTAACCAATGGTTATGAACCTTTCAAATTATCACAACAACCCATTAAGCGAGTCTAATTACATTGTTCATAAACTTAACCTAAAAATGCATTTAACGAACTAAGTATTTCGGCCTCAAATTTTATTCGTTACATTATTAATGAGGCCGCTAAAATTTGGCCGTATTCAAAAACGTGGACTAGAGATAGTATTTGTTACCATAGTTATGATATTTATATTTTAAATATGGTAACTGTGGTAACGAAATGTTTTTACTGTAGTCCACGATTAATAATGGCCGTACAAAGTTATACTTCTAGAAGCACCTGAAAAAGCACATAGCAAAGTCTAATTTTTATGTCCTTATCTACTAATAGAAGAAAACAATTAGTTTCTCCTATTATTTAATATTATAATGAGCTAATGTTATAAGTAAAATAATATAGAATGACTGAGTAAATGGTCTTAACAGATAATAGTAACAATATTTCGAATATCTGACTCCAAAATGGCGGCGCTCATATGACACGCGTTTGAGCGGGAACGCACGCGCTCACCAGCAACTCGCCTCCACTTTCTGTTATTGGGATCTCTTGATGGAAATTTATGAGATCAGCTGAAAATAAATATTTTAGTTAGTAATTGATTACAAATGTACAAACAAATATGCATTTTAAGTTCTGTGTATGCTTGTAACAATCAAAGAGATTCGTGTAGAAGACAGCAATTTTTTATATAAAGTATTTCTTGGTGGACTGTTTTTAAATATCTAAAAAACTTGGTTCAAGTTACTAATGAACTCGAATAAAATTTATTTGTAAGCAAAACAATGTCTTCGTAAAACAAATTAACTTTTTTTAGTGAAATACAAAGTGAAATAAGATGGCAGCTCTCAAAGTCCGGCTTCTGATGAATGACTGATGACAAAACTTTTTTAAATCTATCAGCTATATATTTGTGTTCTGCGTAGAATAAATGTAGTCCTAATTGTCCTTGGAGTATAATTTCGTCGGAGACTGGTTTTGATCGGAATATTTGTGTAATTTAAGAATGACAATTATTAACACCTAAAAAAATTGACGTTTGTGTAAGTTTTTAATTTCTTTGTCTGACTTGTGCGACGCTATGTTGTCTAGGGAAGCATTTTGGGCTCTTAAAATTATGAATGTTTATTTCAATTTTTTAAAGCCTTAATACCTGACAATTAAATACATAGAACAATGTACAGGTTCTAAAAAAATACCAGTGACACTACAACCTTTTAAAGGCCTGGGCCTCAGATTTCTGTTTTGAGCATTTGTCAATGGCAAAGGCAAGTAGACGATCAGCCTCCAGTCCCTGACACACGCCGTCGTTTTTTGGGTCTGAGGCAAGGCAGTTATCTCACGATGTTTTCCGACTGTTCGAGCGAATGTTAAATGCGCACATAGATAGAAAATTATATATATAGGTGCACAGCCGGGGATCGCACCTACGATCTCAGGGATCAAGTCGCACGCTTGAGAGAAGTCACTAATAAACAATTTGAAATTATTTTTAAAATCTTGTTTCAAGAGATATACCTAAGGTATTATGAGAGATCTGTCCTGCGCCTAATAAACGGTAACCATCACTTGTATCGACAAGGTAGTGTTTGCACCGCGACTCCGCTCGGTATGATATCGCGTAGCCCCACACTCGCTCTGACAGTCGGACCAGGAAGGTCCCTTCTGACTTATTGCATAGAGCCTGCTCGGCTTCCGATCGGCTGATTAATCCTGAAATATTAAAGAAAAACTGTATTTAATGAAGTAAATTTTTACGTAAAAAGTGTTTTTAGCTTTATCTACACAGATAAAAATCCGGAGATAAATAATAATATATAAAATTAGATGTAAAAGATTTATTAGTTACGCTTTCACATTGAATTTCTGTTATTCTGTATATTTTATCTGTATTCTTTTAATCTGTGATTGTTTTAATGTATAAAACAACCACAGATCATAGAGATACATATGTAAAAAAATTGTGGGAGACAAAGACAACAATAGCACGAAATTCGACCATTTCCACCCTTTTTTGTTTCGTGTCTAATCCTTTACATTAAATTGTATTATGTCAGATTAAACATTTATTATTAAAACTAGGCAACAATTCAACGAGACCTTTTATAGGAATAGTAATACAAATGAGAGTATTCATAAAGTTATTGTCATTCACTCTTCCTCTCTCTGTCAAATTGTGTTTACGCTGTGATGAAAAGAGATAACTATAGGTAAAACATTGCAGACTTAATTTTACGAATACGGGGATAAACATTACCAAAAAGTTAATAATAAACAAATCTCTCTAATTTTATGGTACGTTTACACGCTTGCCAAGCCTTGGCAAGGATCGACAATCGCAAGCATGTAAAAATGGCGTTTGGCTTGGCTTGCGTGGGCTTGTGCCTGCTTGCTTCCGATCCAGTCGAGTGTCGGTTTTTTTACGCATCAAAGGGCGTTTGCGGCAAGCGCTTGCGATGCATTTACATGTTGGTACTTGGTCCGCGTTTAGTAGCCATTGTGATCTCGCGGCGAGTACACGCTTGCTTGATTTTACAAGAAATAAATAAAAAATGAGTTGCTGGTCGAATGAGGAGAGTCTTTCGTTTCTGGAACATTACCAAATGGAACCATGCATCTGCAATCCGAAAGATGCAAATCATAAAGATAAGAGGAAACAAGCAGATGCATGGATTCGTCTTGCTGAACTAACTGGAAGGCCAGTAAAGGAAATAAAAAATAAAAAAGAGATATTGATGACTACTTTTCGCAAGCACTTGAAAAAAAAAACGTGCGAAAAAGTACGTTAAACCAAATGCAATAGCCGTCACAAGTTCGGTGTCCGCCATGCTTGGATGTATATTGCAGAGTGCAGACTGACGCATTCACAAGCGTATAAACGCCTTTCAAACGCCAAACGAGATTTGTGGAGGCTTGGGACTGTTTGCAGTTTGCCAAGGCTTGGCAAGCGTGTAAACGTACCATTATAGTATTTTTGTTGCCTTACTTGATGTCGGGATGAAATCGTTTGTTAGCGATAGGGTTGCCCGTTGCATCCTTAATACTGTATCTTACTTGTTTTTATTTATTTTAATAAATAAATAGCTTAAGACACAAAAGGGATATTTATAGTTTTAATGTATTTATTAATTACCGTGAAACCATTCCGCGGTTTTGTTGTCGTCGAAAATGCCGCCCGCCATTTCTTGCTTCCTAAACCATTCCACGACAGCCTCCTTATTCGGTGGTTTGTTTACTGAAAAATAATTCGATAGTATTATTATATAGTTGTAAGCTGTGTTTTAATGCACAAATGTTTTTAATTATATTAGGATAATGCATGCGACTGGAATTTTGAATGACGCTTCAAGGTAAAGTAAGTAATATATATTTATTTATTCCTTAAACAAAAAAAAGGGTGCGTGTACTTATGTACGCGCGTAAGAAGTTATACTTCTTTGGCATTATTAAAAATAGTTTTTGATTGCATGCAAATAATTAATTACAATTAAATAATCAAAGACTGGAAAAGGAGTCATTATAGTCAAAATAAAGTTCAGTTAACATTTGAAAAATTAAATAAATAAATATTTATTATTATTTTCTTACATTAAGTGTAACATAAATTCTATTATTATTCGAATGTTGTTTTTAAATTATGTCCAATGCCGTAGCATCTTCCGTGGGCAACTTCATTATGTTAATTTTGTGTCACGGTGCGCGCGCATCGTAAAATTTCACTCTCATCAATTTTTCATAACGCGCCTAAAGAAGCATAACTTCAAAAATACCTTGTGTTGGACAGACGGATTCCGGTTCATTGCTTCGACGATGGGCTTCACGAGCTGCTCTTGCTATCTCTCTCATGGCAGCTTCCGCTTCCTTCGCTTTCCTCTCTGAAACAACATATAAATATAGTATTTCAACTCAAAGGTACAACATATCAAAATATGTACAGTGTCACTCGGCTATGGTTGGTTTAGCTTGTCTTTCATACACTCTATACTCTGAAAAGTGATTCTACGGCGAGTGATAATTGCGTCCCTTTTCATCACAAACAGTAATAAACGCACAAGTAAAGATAACATTTTTTTTTTAAAGTACCTGGAATCAGTAAGCATTGATGCCAGCTAGAGAATAAAATAAAGTAATTAAAGTTAATTCGATATATTGTTCGTGATATTGAAATATTTGTTTTTTTTTGTATTAGGTCACTTGAGTAAGTAAATATTTAGATTTACTTTTTTGTAGGTAAAACTTAAAAAATAAGTTTTATTTTTTATGGGTTAAATTTGTCCCTTTTTCGGTGGAGAACTTTGTTATTAGCAACACTTATGAAATGTGAGAATTCTACGGAATGAAAAATCAGACTATACATAGCATTACACCCGTCCTCAATAACGAACTTTCTAAGGAATACATTCTTTTGTTTACAAATAGGGATTGCTTGCACGTGTAGACTCAGTGTTGTTAGTATGAGTCATGGAGTCTATATGTTATCATATTCTTTGCTCACAATCTTTCATACTGTAAACATGGCAAGTAAGAGGAAATCACTGTTTATTAAAGAAAAAGCTTTACTGATACGCGCAATAGAGGCGGGAGAGAATTACTAACACTAGTCTGAAAATAAACTATTTATTTTCATAATATAGATTTTTCTTCTTTCCATTTAACGACAACTCTTTGTAGCGTCAAAAATCACAGTCCCTTGAGTGTCGTTATATAGAGTTGACACTGTATCTATTTTATACTTAAAAACTCTATTTTTTTATTTGTTTAAATCAATCAATCAAAAATCATTTATTCATTTAGGTAACAATGTTCACTTATGAACGTCAAAAAAAAAGAAATATATATTAAATGCTTCTAATTTTACATTTACTGCCAGTTCTCAAATCAAGGGCGTAGAACGGAAGAGAAGAACTGGCAATAAACTCTCCGCCACTCTCTTTAATCGCCAAGTTTTTGTTTTACACAAATCTTGCAAGTAGCTGCAACCATTACACCATGTTCCACATGACATCTTAAGTAACAAAGAATAATAAAATGAGTTAAAAACAAAGATTTGACCTCTATCAGCAGGAGGAATGGTGAAATAGGAGCACGCACTTACATTCTCGTGGGAACAACACGCAAGGGAGGGAGGGAGGAGACAACCCGACGCACGCAAAATAGACATACCCTGTTCCCTCCACACAGCATCCTCGTCCTTCGCCTGCAACTGCGCGTCCCGTAAAGTGCGCGCGCGCCGCGCTTTTAAGCCCCGCAATATATCGCCCGCTCTAGCCGCCGCTACACGACGCTCCCACGCCGCAACACGGAGGCTTACTCCATCGCCACGACACACGTTCGAGTCCTGAGAAAAACAATCGCTAGGATTTCAGAAATGTCCTTATTCGTTCACTTGAACTATTTTGAAGTCAACGGGAATGGACTACTGTCGAAGTAGACATGTGGAGAAATGGCTATACCAAAAATTATTCTGGAATTGTTGGATAAACACCTTTTGTATGGCAATCAAGGTTTATAATAATTTACCAAAAGCATTCAAAGATATTCCTACTAGAGTTTTTAAAATGGACTTAATAAGTAGAAATTGTATTTATTTATACGTTCATGTAATGTGTTTATTGTGTATGCCTAAATAATACAAGAAAATATGACATCACAAATTTAACACACATACACATCAATTATATTAGAACATCAGTAATCTATCATAGGACAAAATTAAAACAGACAAACACAAAAAAAACTAAAAATTAATAATAAATAAAACTTATAAGATAAAAAATTTAATAAAAATAACAATAATAACCTAAACTTAATGAAAACTTAAACCTCATTAAGAGCGCGAAAAAGAAGGTAACGGAAACTTGGCAGACTGTGGTAAAACACATCAACATTTTCATCGATGTTAGTAATAAAGTTGTAAGAGCGAGACAGCCTATTCACTGCAACATTCGAGTAACTCTAGGATTACAAAAAAAGGATAATTTTATTATTGATTTTATTAATTATACGAAATAATATACTTTAATAATGTGATATTTGAGAATTGAGTATAATGTATATAACTTCTATGTAAAATTTCATTTTAAAACAAATTTGCACGCCATTATGTGTGGCAGAATATTCAAACTTTAGATTGTACCACCATAACATTTTTGTACCATATTCTTGCAAATAAATTATTATTAGGATACTTCTTCTAAGAAAGTAGAAGACCAGTATTAGGGCAAGATTCAGAGGCGAAACTTAGAGAGAGCTAAATACAACTTGCGTATGACAAAGCCACTCCCAGTATGACAGTGACACAGAAAATACGTTATAGATTAGAAGTTTATTATTGACTGGTTTTACGAATAAAGCAGGGGACTCTTACTCTAAGCCAATGCTTACAACTAATATACATATAGTCACTCACTTGGATATCCTTCTTTCCTTCAATGAAGTTAAAATGCAGCGTATTCTGCTTTAGGTCCAGTTTGATATCTTCGCAGTATGTCTTCTCAATTCCTTTTTTATCTTCAGCTTCCAGCGCCTCCATCCTTTCCCTTAGCTCATCCACTGTGCAGTATAAGTCCAATGTATCTTCTAAACTGTCTACGGTCTTTGGAGATAGGTCGAATTTCTATAAAGACAATTTGTTTTCACAAGTTAGATTTACAAAGATTGTTTTATAAACAAAGTGTCACTATATTTTACGGGCCTTTGATATTGAAAGATTGGTTTATGTTTATTAAACGCAACACGTATGTCTCGATGTTTAGACATTAGTTGCTGAGAACATGAAAAGAGAACATAACAGATTGTAATACACATTAGCAACGTTTGATCCTGATTTCATAACAAATCAATAGTAAAAACGCCTGCCGTAAACGTGGACAGGCAAAGAACACATTTGCTATTATTTTTTCACAGGCGCAAAAAACTTGTATCTTTATTTCAAATGAATTATCTAAATGTTGTTTTGCATTACATTATCTATTAAAATTAAAACTATTTTACACATACATATCATTCATACCTGTTCTAAGCTATCCAAAGGTTTATAGTCAATAAGATGTGTGAGCTCCTTCTCAACCGATTTGCGCAGCTGGTGTGCCTCTTCTCTTGCCTGGGCGAGTGCTCTTTGTCTGGCCTCTTCAGCTAAGATGCACTCGATAGATTGATCGTTGGGATGCTCACCCATCACCCACACCTGATTTTGGATCACTAATTATGTATTACCTGGCTTAATGGTGGCACATGGCGTATAAATTTTTTTTTGGGGTGGACACGACTTATCACTTAGGGGTTTGAAAGATAGATAGTATTCGATTCTCAGACTTACTGAATATGAATTAAAAATTTCATAAGAATCGGTCAAGCCGTTTTGGAGGAGTATGGGAACAAACATTGTGACATGATAATTTTATATATTAGATTAATGATAATGTAGCATTCAAATGGTAAAAGAATTTTTAAAATCAGTCCAGTACTTTTTGAGCCAATTCGTTACCAACATACTTACATACAAATCTTTCCAATAATATAAGTATAGATAAATTGACCACAATATTTATAATAAATGAAACTTTGGGCCCGTCGACTGTACCTCCTCTATAAAATATGTCAAGACAATTGTCTATAACACTAGTAAACTTTACCGAAGGCAGTTCTTAACATTTAGACCTTATCACCCACGAAACAAACTATATCTTGATCTTTACGTACCCATGGTTCTCCATCCTCGCCTTTAAGAAATTGAACTTGCTTTTTCCCATTGGAAGTGAATTTTCGCCCGGTGTCTTCCTTACACACTTTATCATCCCATAGCTGCCAGCGACGGACCTGAAAAATAATTTAATATATTTGGTGAGGATGGATGTTTGGACCTTATTAACACTATTTTTATTAATTAATCATTCATAGTTCAAACTGTACGCTTCGAGAATAAACTACCACGTGATGTGGTAAACTTGTCACATAATACATTTAAGAAAATTATAAAACAGAAGCTCTCTATGAAAGCCTATTATAAAATATCAGATTACATAGAAGATAAGGAAGCTTGGAATTAAAAATTATTTGCTCCAGCTATTTAATTTAATTGTAACTAAAATAATTGTAAATAACTTAAGACGATCAAAAAAAACTAGCCCGAGGTTCTTGCCTTTCTCCTTGTGTGCTGATCGCGATTCCGAACAGGCGGTAGACAATACAAAGTGATCATTTGATTCAACTAAATAATGAATTTTGAGTTTGAGTTCCAAGTTTCCCATACAAAAATGTACTGTTCCTATTCCTATTATGTTAAGTATTCGAATTTACGAGTTGTTTGTCTTTGAAATGGGTGTGTTAGTCTGTATCTACCAAAGACATTTTTTTATTTACACAACAAAAATTTAAATGTCTATAAATTCTTGTGTATCTTCTAACGGAGAGACCCCGATAATGAGAGACCCGATCCCAAGGTCATAAAAGCCCTACGGATGAGATAACTACATGAGTACAGGCAGCCCTAGGAAAAACGGATGGGACGAAATGGTAAAAAAAAAACTGAACCTCTCCAATATTATTTTCTAACTACACCATGATCCACGTGACATATCGAATAAATAAATTATATTATAAAAGAAATTAATTATATAAAAAGTAATTGTCTTTAATCGCAAGCAGGACATAGAAAGAAACTATATGAACTAAGAGATTATTTCAGTGATCTAGTCATATAATTTTTTTATAGAGGGGCATGGGGGCAAGGGCGCAAACGGGCAGAGGCTTGAACTTGATGATAAGTGATACCAATGGACACTCTCAATTCCAGAGGGCTCGAGGGTGTGTTGCCGGCCTTTAAATGATATGTACGCTCTTTTTTGAAGGACCTTAAGTCGAATTGGTTCGCAAATACTTCAGTGGGCAGCTGAGGCAGTGTTATAGTATTTATTTAATAACAATATTTAAGCAATAGAAATTCGGCCTTTAATTCGAGGTATGTGCGTACTTAATTTAATTAAATCGTTTCGCCGTGAAAGCGTATCATTTGTCGCGTTAAACGAGTTTTAATTATTAGATATTTAACTAAAATAAAAACTGCGGGCGTTTTAATTTGAATTTTGGTAATTTATATTGTTTCACAACGAAATTGTTGAATTTGCCTGAAAAATATACTTAAGACCAGACTATTCCCTAAGATCTGGCCGGAAAAAGAATAAAAATAAAACAATTTAGACTTAGACATGTTCACAGTAGAGTCTAATTTTCATCCTACTAGTATTTGAATCTTAGACGATATGTTTTGACGTATCTTAAATCAATACATTTAACTGTTTGACATTTGCATTTCTTGCAAATAAAAAAATACACAATTTTTCCACAGATCAATATGATCTAATTCTATGTCGTATAATCAGTGGAATAGACTATAGATATTCAAACATCGTGACGCAATGAAGTTCCCATTATTATTTGCCGCCAAATTTGACACTCGGATGTTGACATTTGACAGATCGTCGTCGTAAATCGTTTCTTTTGGATCAAGACTCAAGTGTAAATAAATGTTGTTTTATATTATGTAATAATTCTATTTACCGATAGTTGCGAAATGATTGACATTATTAAGCTCAGCCTAATAGCTTTGAAGAGAAGGGCAAATTGTCTAAGACCAACCTTGAATAACACAGATTTGGTATTTTTAGAACAATGAATCGTGACCAATGCGTTAAATCGTTTAGGATATGGATTTTTATGGAATTAGATACAGTATCGAATTGTAAAAAAAGTGTATTAAAATATTCGTTTAAGCAACATTTAATTAGTAAAGTAAAAAAATGAATTTACCCTATTAGAAGTCCTGTAGCGAAATATAAAACAAATTGTACCACATAACTTCAAATTCAAGTTCAAGTTTGGGGGAGTTAAACTGTAAAATTTAAACCGAGAATTGCGGTTTAATAGATAACTGAAGAGTCACAATGAACCGGGAAGTTTTTTTTTTAAATTTATTACGTGACCATGGATACAAGTCTTTTCTTTATGTAATAGGAGGAAAACGGGCCGGAGGCTCACTTGATGTTAAGTGATACCGCCGCCCATGGACACTCACATTGCCAGAAGGCTCACAAGTGCGTTACCGGCCTTTTAAGAATGCAATATGCTCTTTTCTTGATGGACCCTAAAGTCGAAGTGGTTCGGAAACACTTCTTTCAGTCGAAATAAAAGTTATATCAAATATTACCTGTTCTTCTCTCATTTTGCAAAAGAGAGTCTGTTTCTGTGTCTCGTCCAGCTCGGCGAGGATCTCCGGGTCAACCCACATGTCACGAAGGATCTGCTGCAGCATGGTGCTTGCTCTGGAAAAGATAATATAATAAATAAGTCGTTCTAACATTTTTATAAACGTAACGATGGCGCAAATCCAAACGGATTAAAAACTTTCTATTTAATCGGATCTTGGCAAGGACTTTTGATAACATTTTATTTATTTAATTATTAGTAATCTTACAGCTAACTTACACATTATAAAACAAAGCACTTAGACAACATACAATGCCAAAACAGATTACATAGATAAACAATATATATGAAACAGAAAACATAAGTACATAATATTTTTTTTTTTAAAGAAAACTGAATTTTCATAAAACAAACGACATTAATACATGATATGTCAAAGAAAAACTAGAACTTTTATGTTTATTTTTGTTTAGTAGTTTTGTGACAGGTGAAAACCGACGCTCATTACCAGCAACTCCAGGGGCTAGCGGGTGTGTTGCCGACTTTTATATACCACTAATACGTGTTACATCACTCAATAGACCGAATTAAACGTGTTTTTAAAATGTCAACCAGTGATTTCCCGTTGTTGTCAATGTCAAGATGTGCTATTTTTCAAAACATTAGATAAGATTACGACTAAGGGGTTTCCCTTAGAAGATATACTTTATAAATATATCTTTTTAACAACACTTTTCACTCAAAGTTTATATTAAAAAAAATAATCAAACTTTTTAATTAATTTTTTTTTTCTTTTAATATGGTTTATTGAGTTTAATAATTTATATTTGGTTCTAATCTATACTGATTTTATAAATAAAAAAACATTAACTACCCTTGACTGATTACAAAACACAACTACAATGTTTTAGGTCTGGGCCTCAGATGTGTGCAACAGCTCTATTAAGAATTGGTACGTTTTCGTGAAGGACCCTAAGGCTGCTGCCTCGAATTTTGCGGGCAGCGGGGCGGCGCGTGCGGCGCGGGAGCGGGCGATTGCATCTCTCGTTACCTGCCTTCGCGCCGCTGCCACGCCGCTGTTTTCGAGAACCGGTCCATTTGATTTTACGCATAAGATCCTGCCGCTCCCGCGCCGCCGCCGCTGCCGCCCCGCTGCCCGCAAAATTCAAGGCAGCAGCCTAAGTCGAATTAGTTGGGAAAGATTCCAGTGGGTAGCTCGTAGATTTAAAGAAAAATATTGCATGAATTTGCTATTTTAAATGTTCATCTGTGGTTAAACGAAACAAGAACTACGAGTTCGAATAGAACACATTATTTACTACACTCATAAATTGTATTTTAACATTCCCGTTTCCGATAATTTCCAATAACATAAGTGTTTAGATTTGTGAACCCTTAGATAAGCCAAGTTTTTGTTAGCGTCGCAACAAGTAAGTTATAAGCTTATATTTAATACCATTAAATTCAGTTGTTACACAGCTTCAAACAAAAACCAAAATTAAATATCGTTATGAACTTGTCCCGTATGTACGATGATTACGGTTGTGATTCCTGGTACATAGGTAAATAATGTTGAGAAGTATTTGTCAAGTTTAATTTTAAATCATGTTTATAGTCAAGCCCCCCACGGGTTCATCTGTACATTATTTAAATTAATATTTGCTACTCGTTGTCCAGAGCTCCGTAACAAGTCTACCGACACCTACAATCTTAGACTACAAATTACCACTATGACGTCACATCCTGAATCGTGCTAAAGATATACAAGTTAAGTCAAAATCATTTATTCATTTAGGTAACACAATGTACACTTATGAACTTATGTTTGTAAGGAGCTGCAGCCATTACACAATGTTCCACATGACCGCATGAAGAAAAGTTATCTCCTTTTGAAAGCTCTGGTTAAACGAAACAGGAAGCACGGGTTCGACTTGAATTATTTTTTTACTAGTCCGTTTATGGAGGAGGAGGCTGTATAAATTATAAGCTAGTGAAACCGTAGGGCTTTGCTAGTAAAAGATAAAGATGTCCACATCTCATTTACTTGGACACGTGATTGATGTTTAAGTTTCTTGTTGCAAAATATTCAGTGCGTAACGTATGCAAACAATAATATTTGCATTTTTACACTTTCAAACTAACACAATGTTCTAAGTAAGAAGCTAGGGCAGAAACTTTGTATTTATACCAACCACTCACTGAAATCTACCAGCTCCCACTGAAATCTACCAGCTACCCACTGAAATCTACCGGCTACCCACTGAAAACTTTCCGAAATAATTCGACTAAGAGTCCTACAAAAAAACAGCGTACCAATTCTTTAAAGAGCTATCTGGCATTGTGTCCACGGCGTATCACTTAACACCAGGTGAGTTTGCTGCCCGTTTGCTCTCTATTCTATAAAGCATCATGCTCAAATAACTACAGTCTACAGGTTACATGATAATATACTTCCTGTGAAGCTTATTTAAAAACACCAATCGTAAACACTGAATATTTTTAAACTTTGAAACCATTCAAGTGTTCTCAGAACCAACATGACACAATGGAACTGACAGTGTATGAATATTTATATACAGGAATGAGTAACGGGAACTTATACATACATTTTCACAACAACAAAAACTCAATAAGATTATTATCCTTACATTGTGTCTTTGACGTCCAGAACTATTTCAGACTTTTAGACTCTTATTCATAGAAACTGAATCAGTGTTATGCCCCCTTATAACTGGCCATTCTTGCGTTAACGAGAAACGGATAAGTATTTTAATTAAAACGACGTTATAAAAATAAATAAAAAGAAAATTAAAACATTTTTTTATAGAACAGGGGGCAAACGGGCAGGAGGCTCACCTGATGTTAAGTGATACCGCCGCCCATGGACACTTTCAATGCCAGAGGGCTCACGACTCACGAGTGCCTTGCCGGTCTTTTAAGAATTTGTACGCTCTTTTCTTGAAGGAGCCTAAGTCGAATTGGTTCGGAAATACTTCTGTGGGCAGCTGGTTCCACAAAGTGGTGGTGCGCGGCAAAAACTGGCTTGAAAAACGCTCAGTTGTGGAACGGCGGACGTCGAGGTGATACGGGTAAAATTTCATGTCCGATGAAAGATAATTAGATTTAAAAAGTTTGGTCCCTGTGGCAGTGTAACTTTAACGCTGGCAGCATTTCCTCTTTGTATTCCGATTCTTATTCGTTAAGCGTGGAAAGCACCAGCTCGGGTCACCGGTACTATCTATCTATGCAATGACTAAACTGTCTAATTTCTCTAAACTCATCAAGAATAGTTATGTAACCTGAAATTTATCCTTTAATTAAACGTTTATTTTGTTAATTTGTCATAAATAGAAAGTTCATTTGAGGTCGTAATTATAATAATACGAATCTAAACTTAATTTTATTAAATGCATATCACTGCAGAGCAGTATTGGCCTAGTGGATTCAGCGTGCGACTCTCATACCTGAGGTCGTAGGTTCGATCCCCGGCTGTGCACCAATGGACTTACTTTCTATGTGCGCATTTAACATTTGCTCGAACGGTGAAGGAAAACATCGTGAGGAAACCGACATGTCTTAGTCCCAAAAAGTTCGACGGCGTGTGTCAGGCACTGGAGGCTGATCACCTACTTGCCCATTAGATTTAAAAATGATCATGAAACAGATTCAGAAATCTGTGGCCAAGAACTAAAGAGGTTGTAGCGCCACTGATTTTTTTATATATTTTATTATATCATTTGGTTCCATCACAAAAAGATACAGTATTTACAATATTCTCCTGGTACTCTCTAAGTACTGTTACTAAGTACTAAGTACCTTTAATACTGTTACAGGTACTGCCATGGGTACTTTTTAATTTTCAATTTATTCATTTTTTATAAAAATATATTGAAAATATTGAATTTGTGTGTATTCGTGGAATATAAAAACCGTTTTCTGTTTTGGTATCCGAATTAATTCGTTATTAAACTTCAATAAGAAAAGTAGAGTTTAATGCAGATTTCTAAGTTATATAACGCAAAAGCTCAATTCAAATCCTAAACATTTTTTTTCTTTTATGTCATCATCACTAAGTTGTCATCACTCCCTCCCTCTTGTTCCACTCCAGATGTGATGTGCTTCGCCATTTCCAATACATAATTAAATACCAACTATTCAGCAGGTTCATTAAGAAAATAGTTTATAAACTGGAGTTAAATACACAAATATAGGGCAAGCACACCGTCGTGTGTTTTGATCTTAGTAATGAGTCTTCTGTGCCTGATATCGTAAGGTCTAGTCTACAAACCGGTTCCCTCTTGACGTGTTCCTGTTGCGCACATAGAAAGCGAAATTACGCAGCTCAGCTTCTATTTGACAGCTTCAGTATTAATTTTCCTTTGACTATCTTTAATTAATAGAACGTGAGTTTTACTTAATTTAAAGTCCAAAAGCGTTTTTGAGCGCTTACGGAGTACCTAAACAATTGTTAAGGGAATAAGTATTTTAAAATTACTAGTAAAACCTAAAGTAGTCAGTGTAATTACTTTTTTATTTTTGTAAAGTAATATACACGAAACAAACGCAAACTTGGCGGTTGAAAAGAGTGGCTGAGAAGTAATGCATTTGTTTTGGGAACTCGTGTAAAGAATCTTTATTGTGACGTTTATAAGTTACGAATATAAAAGACGTTGAAGTGGCTTAGGCCTAGCTTCAGCGTGCGACTGTCCCTGATGTCGAAGGTTCGATCGCCGGCTGAACCAATGAACTTTCTTTCTATCTGCCTGTTTAACACTCGCTCGTACGGTGAAGGAAAACATCGTGAAAAAACCGGCTTGCCTTAGACCCAATAACTCGACGTGTGTCACAGGAGGCTGGTCACCTACTTGCCTAATTGACAAATAATCACGAAACAGATACAGAAATCTGAGGTCCGGACCTAAAATAGTTATAATGCCACTGATTTTTATGACGTTATGACGTTCGCTGAGATTTCCAAATGATAAACAATTATTCGTATCGTTCGCCATGGGCATAGATAAACCATTTGCCGAAGTACACAATTATTCTTATGTTAAGAAATCTTTAAGTGTAATGATGTCCTTTTGTAAAGTCGTGACAGAGTCATCTGTATTATTACAATAGATTCAATAGAATGATTATGAACATAGTTGTATATGCCCTTGGACTACTTTTAAGTATTTGAAACATAACAACATATTATATAGGTATAAAACATATTTATTTTACGTTACAGTAAAGAAATTTATTTATCTTAATATATATATTTCTTGTGTGCGTGTGTATGTGACTGAACTTCTCTCAAACGACTGGACCGATTTTGATGAAATTTTTTGTGTGTGTTCAAGGGGATCTGGGAATGGTTTAGATTCACAAATCAGCCCGGCAGATGGCACTGCAGTCGGTACTTTCATACTTTGCTTAATATCCTAATCGCTTTAAATATCATGCAGGACAACGTCTGTGGGGTCCACTAGTTTATATATATAATATTATATAACAATAATACATACATATCTTTACAGTACTAAGCAAAAATATATTATTTACTTGTAAAATTACTTGAAACACCTACAGAGGGTAGAGCCTCTGTAGGTGTTTCTTTTTCATTGTTCCACTTAAGGGTTGCCTGGAAGAAATCGCTTGTTAGCCATAAGGCCGCCCGTTGCCTTATAACTTTTGTAACCTGTTTTTTATTTTTGTTATGTGTATGTTTTTGATTAAGGTAATAAAGTATAAATAAATAAATATATAAAACTTAATAAAACACTATTTTGACCGGATTGAAGTTATGTATTATTATAAATTTACAACTTTTAACATAATTTTAAATAGTTGTAAATTTATAATAATACATAACTTCAATCCGGTCAAAATAGTGTTTTATTAAATGAATAAAAGTTATGTTAATCAAAGACAATACTATATATAAAACTTGTTTTCTACTAACCAAAAAGATATCCCCGCCCATGGCGTGTCATGGACAGGCGGGCTCAATTACAATAGTAATAACCAGAGGGTTCGCGAGTGTGTTGCCGTCCTTTTAAGAATTGTTACGTTCTTTTCTTAAAGCAGCCAGTTAAATTGGTTCGGAAATACTTCAGTGGGCAGCTGGTTCCACAACGGGCAGGAGGCATCAGCTGATATTAAGTGTGAGCATGGACTCTCAATGCCAGAGGGCTCGCGAGTGCGTTGTCGGCTTTTTAAGAATTGGTACGCTCTTTAAATTAGAAGTAAGTAATAATAACAATATAGTGTTGCGATAATACAACCTTATATGGCTATAGGAAAGTACTGTACATTACTTTTTGTCAAACAATTATTATTGTAACGAAACGTAATAGACACTTCGGACAATCGTCAATAGATGGCGTAATTACACACAAGTTCAACAGGTCATCTAGTTAGAAAAGTGAAGGTAAATGCCGGTATCAGCTAACAGGTTTCGGTGTGAAGTTAGAAACAAGTCTATCAAGTGACTTACCGCTTCAACCGGATTCCTTTGTTTTATTTCAAGGAAACGCCTCGTAGTTGTTTGTTATTAATTACAAGATTGCATTTTTTTAAACGGATACTGTGTTAGTTGTTTCAATCAAATCAAAATTTAGCTATTTGTAAACTATCTATGTAGATTCACCTCACCTCCCTCGGACAATCAAAAAGGCTGGGGCGAAATAAAAGTCTTTCCTCCAGTCCTTCCTCCGGGGCGTGCGACCCCAAAGCTGGTCTCTCAACGAATAAGTATCGAAATACAGAAATGAAATGCCAGCATTAAAGGTACACTGCCACAGGGATCAAACTTTTTAAATTTGTAATTTTCTTTTGATTAATTTTTTAATTATTTTTATTACTACTATGTAGGTTGAGAAAATTGTAAATACTGTATATTTAATGGTCAAATGGAAGAGACTAGCTGGACAAAGAAAACTGTGTCGTGGGCAGCCCTTATGTCCCCCACACTCTCTAGTGCACTTTATTTCACCTTAATATCATGTTATTGTGTATAATAAGGTTATTCTTTTCTTTTTCTTTATTTTCTTAAGTTTAATATAATATTTTTGCTTTTATATAATATATTTTGAATTAAAATAAGAATTTTATATTGTTATTGACACAGGAATGTGTTCGATGATATACAAAAAAAATAAAGTAAAAATAAAATGACCATAAAATTAAAAATATAGTCACTTTATATAATCTTTACGACAAATATATACTACACTCCATTTATCATTGGAATCTTGTTGCCTAAGCAAAGAAAGCCTCACCCAGTGGGCGAGCCAGTTCGTCAAGGACACGCGTGTTCACAAAGGAATCAAAGTAGGGTTGACACAAAATAATTCGTTAACTATTCATAACTAGCACCTGTTCATTAATTTGTTGACTCAAGGAAGAACCGGAAGGTTTTAGGTTAAATTTCTAATCAGCTAATTGTTACTAATAATAAACAAACCTATTGCTTGTGGATCAATTTTTTTAATGAAGATATAAATAAAATAAAAAATTGTAGAAACATTTCATCAGATGTGTCAGTCTCTGATTTCAAGACAAATGCCTGATGCATTATAATGCCTTTAAGATAACACTGATTTTAAATAGCTCACCTGGAATCACAGATAACATTCCGATTCTGCAGTAATTTTAGTAAGTCTAAACACGAATTGTGTACAAACACATTGCTTGATCTCGCTATTGTAACGCAAAAATTTACATGACCTACTCCGAATTCCACGATCGACAAAAAAAACTGGCCAATGGGTTAATGCTTCAAAAGAAAAACAATTTTATCACATATGAGTAATTTCTCTTAACCCAAAAACGGTACAGTTATTTGAAAACATCGCAAAAAATGTAGATAAACACAAAAGGCAGATCTAATCCACGCTTATGCACATACAAATTAATTTAATGTATGCTTTTGTGTTTATTGACCTCGTATTTTGTTTCTTGGCCAAGATTTTGTTAACAAAAAACATCCTTGTTCGGATCTAGACCAGAGAAAAGGTTGAAAGATGTTTGTTGCAATTTCAAACAAAGCATTGTCATTGTGACAGCTTGACAAGCAAAATGGAGGGAAATTTTTGTTAGGACAGTTGAAAGTTAATTTTGCAAGCGTGAATTTTTGACAGTTCGGTAACAAAAATGAAATTGTGCAATTTTTTGTATCCTATATACCATCGCAGCAGGCTTTGATGAAGTTAAATTACAAATGTATGAGTAATATAAGTGTACCATATAATAGTTTTATCAAATCTAAAATAGCCAAATGTCAAATAAAACATATATTCCACTCTCTGTTTACACATTTTCAACATGCTCATAAATGTTTGCCCGCAATGAAGTTTTTGTTCCTTTATGCGATAATAAGCTCACATAATTTCGCTTTTGATATTACGAAATACTTACGCGGTCAACGACCTCGGCGAGGTGGCAATCTCACCACAGACTACAATAAATTTTAAATTACACAGCCGTTCTAATTACAAGACGTAATTAAAAGCAGACGTTATTTAAGACATAATTAGAAAAGAGAAAACTGCTTTTTCAGTGTGCTAATTGTCAATATACAACAGTAATAATTAAAGTTAAAATTAATTCAAATTCTCAGGTCCTTATACTTAACTATATATTACGCTCCTCTAATAGATGCCTTTTGGAAAATCCATCTCACAGCTCATCCGTCTTAGGCAATTCGTTGAGGATCTCCGACAAGTTGTGGAATAGGATGCCCGACTCCATACGATTGGCTACCCCTCTAACATCTCTTAAAACTCTGCATAAACATTTCTTAAGTATATCCTATCCTGCTCAATCGTGGACTTTTGTAATTCATGTATTTCTTAATCTTTTGTATTGCATCGTAATTTACGAATCCGTGAGATTCGCTTTTTAGTTTTTAGTTTATTTTATTGAATTTTTTTGTATTACTTTAGATTAAAGTTGGTGATTCTAATTTTTCATAATTATATCTTGTTATACCCCCTTTTTTTTATTTACCCATCATATCTTTTTAGTTTTTTTCCTTACAAGGGTTGCGATGCATCCCTTATAATGTTTATGTATTATGTTATTTGTTTTTCTATAAATTTAACGTATGTAACGAAGTGTAAATAAATAAATAATTAAATATAAATTGAGCTTTGTAAAACTTGTATCGCCTAGTATAATATATGGAATAAGCCATGTGATTCTTAAAAATAGTTTCATATCAATCTAAAACTGTCTTTTTTATATAATAATTAATTTTACTAGCCGCTACTTTACGCTCCGTAATGGGTAAGAAATAAATAGATGATTATTTTACATTTACCTATGCTATTTTATATCACGGACCTATGCTATTATATATATTTATTAACACTTCAAGTATACAGTACAACTAAAATTAAAAGGAGGACAAGTGGCGATCTCTTCCAGGCAACCACTGTGAGAAAAAAAATAAAATTAGATAAGGTGTGCAAGAAGTGCAGTGTCGCACTTCTTGACATAAGACATTAGACAAAACTAATGGAACAAAGCAATTAAAACATATTATGTAAACAGTGAAAGGGACAAAAACATATGAAAAAGCAAAAGTGCGCATGATATTTCAGGTTAAACAATTTAGTCTTTATAAAAATACATTACATACGATATGTGAACTAAAAGTTTTTGGTATGTAGGCTTGCGTCACTGTTTAAAATTCTGTTAACGTGTAAGCGAACTAAATTCTAGACTGGAATATAAATGTAATCACATCTGGGCACTGGTAGAATTTCGTATGGGCGCCACATGTGTTTAAGGTTGTCAGAAATAAAAAAGTTTCGACTATGGACTACATAACGTTAATGTTAATTAAGAAACAGACACTTCAGTTTAATAAACACAAAAGAAGAAATTAATTATTTAGTTAGAGTATTGAATCTATCAGAGCAGTGTTGGACTAGTGGTTTCAGCGTGCAAATCTCATCCCTGAGGTCGTAGTTTCGATCTCCGGTTGTGCACCAGTGGACTTTCTTTCTATGTGCGCATTTAACATTGGCTCGCAAAACATCGTGAGGAAACTTGAGGAGGCTGAGAACTTGCCTATTAGATGGACAAATGATCATGAAACAGAAACAGAAATCTGAGACCCAGACCTAAGAAGGTTGTAGCGCCACTGGTTTAATGGTATATTTAATCTATTCTAGAATAGTTTCACAGATAAATAATACTTATATAAAAACATGACAGCGGAACAGTATAACAGTAGGTAATATAATATTAAGGCGATCGATCACACACAACAAGACATAAAATAATAATAATTGTATATAAAACGTAATTAGTAATTAAAATATCGTTAGTCATTTTTTGTTTGTTTTAAATAAAGTATTAATTTGAGTCAGCAACACACGAAAGAAGATATTGAAAAAACGTCAACATTGACAACCCTAAATGCGTGGTCCAATTTCTGTGATTTCGACATTAAAAATAATTTAAGTTTTTGTCTAAAACATTCTAATTTAAAACAAAATTGACCTACAATGTTATCAAGAAATATACATTTCTTAAATTATATTTTTGTAATACAAAATAGCATTATATTCGATAAACTGTTAATAGCCACGAGAATCAAACCTGGACGGCAATTTGCGTGTAAAAATGTATTTACACCCAAATATAAGAGTCTTTCCTCCAACTTCGATTTTGTTCCCTTTGGAGTAGAGATTCTTAGTCCGTTGGGTTCAAGTTCACAGGCACTAATTAAATATTTAATTTGGCGGCTGGTAGATGTTACCGGTGACCAGATCTGGTGCTTTTCTCGCTCAACGAGGAAATGCCAGCATTAAAGGTACACTGGTTAAAGGTAGAGGGCCCGAACTTTTTAAATTTGTTTTTATTTTCTATTTATCTATTTTTAATTATTTGTATTAGTATGTAGGTTAAAATAAGAAGCATTTCACATATATTTATTTTTTGACGTAAGTGTACATTTTGTTACCTATATGAATAAATGATTTTTGAATTTGAATATGTATCTAAAAACACCCATATTCCAAAAAGATTATAAAATCATTTCAGATTATTCATCAGTGACTATGGATCCTAGAGAATTATATATTATATAAAAAAAGTCTATGATTATCTTTAATGAGTTGTAATTAGTTCCTTATGGAATACAAAAAATGCAGTAAGCTAAGAATTTCATGTCAAACCATAGTTTCCGTCCTTCATCGGTTACTTCCGACTTCCGCTACTTTGTATAAGTGTTCTATTCGTACATGTAATGTCGAGAAATATACATCTAATACGCACGACGGAATGTATAACTCGGAGGAAATATCGATTCTCGAAGAAGCAAATGTATGGATTATTAAAAAAGGGTCTGTCTATATTTTTCTGGGAGTTTCATATTTTAGTTTCATTTACCAAGGAACAGAACCAGTCTGTTGCACAGATCCAAATATATCTGTTGCACAGATATTCGAAGACGTTGTGCTTACTCATTGCTGTATCTGACATTACCAACATCTTTATATGTTTGCAGAGTGAGTTCACAGTAGCGATATTGTGTATATTATGTATTTAATATTATATTTAAATTTTTATTTTAAGACTATTGGCTTATTTATTATAAGGATAATGTATGTAATATTTGTAAATAAATAAATATTATTTGCTAGCTTGGATATGTCACCGTAAAATTGTAAATACCGTAAGATTATAATCTATCTCGCGAGATTGTGAACTGTTAAAAAATTGTGTACCTCAAAGTACTGGTTACAATTTAACGTATTACTATTCGGTAGATTGTAATCTATCGAAGTAAAACCAAACCAACCTTTCGACAGTTCACAATCTCGCGAGATAGATTATAATCTTACGGTATTTACAATTTTATGGTGACAGATGTATCTAGTCAGTGCGGAAACCGACGATGCTTTGGAGGTTTTTGTTGTCAACACTGTGTCATTATCTTGATAAAAAATTTAAAGAATATAATTTGTGATCAATTCGTAACAAATAAAATGATATAATGCATAACTGACAAGCCGGTCCTCCGCACAGACTATTAGATTATTTGTCTTGTCCAATGGAACGTGACGTGAATCTGTTTAATTGTTTTTTTTAACCAGAAAGCCGTTGTTTTAAGGTAAGACCGGATACTTAACAATCCTTAACTATACAAGTGTAGGAAAGGGTGCACAGCCGAGGTCACAGGACCTCAGGGAATCGTTTTACCACTAACCTATCACATCAAAGATAGTAGAGGATACATAAATTTGAAGACGGACGCGAACTTTGCCCTCACG
This sequence comes from Pieris macdunnoughi, assembly GCA_905332375.1. NCBI lineage: Eukaryota > Metazoa > Arthropoda > Insecta > Lepidoptera > Pieridae > Pieris > Pieris macdunnoughi. The sequence continues at coordinate 1,804,324 of CAJOBZ010000026.1, forward strand.
ATATCAATTTCGATAAGAGCTTTCACTTCGAAATAAGTTATGACTTCAAGTTATTTAAGAGGCTTTGAGCTGGACATTATTTTTTAAAATATTTATAAATATTATATTTTACTATGGAAGGCCGTTCATAGTAGTTCTTTGTTAATTATTAAACATTTGGTTTCATATTTTTATGAAAGCTGTTTGCTACCTAAATATAGCCTATGTTACTCAAGCATAATAGAAAAGTAAACACATATGATATAATATAGTATATTATACTGTAATATCACCCACGTGGAATGCGTGGCTGTGGCCAAGTAACGTACAACACAATGTTTATTAATTTTATAAAGCACATATTTATATTTAAATACTGTGCATAAATATTTTTGATTAAATGTGTTGATCACAAAGAGCAACACGCAAGTAAGCATAATTTAAAACGTTAGTATGCTGTCCATGCCCCACTATAGCAGTATTTGTTTGTTTAGTAACCAATTCTGACTAAGACCAAAATAAAATAATAATCTAAAATAAATAAGTTATTATATTATATTATCTTAGTAGTCGATAAGATCGGACTCCAGTATTTACAATTTCGACATCACCATTTAAAAAAGCAATAGTTTTTTTTTTTTTTAATGGCTCTGGCACGATTTGTGCATTAGCCAGCGACAAGTATAGGATATTTTATAATTCGTGCTTGTCTTTTAGAAATTCGAGCGTGTCCTCCATGTACGGTTTAAGCACTCGCCCGAACCCTCACAACCCTGCCAAAGGCCGAAAACAAATTTAAATTAAATTAAAACTTGTCCTCGAACCGGGAATCGAACCCAGTACCCCTCACCTAGCTGCCACTTAATAAGACCGCTAGGCTATGAGGCCCCCAAAGCAATAGTAGTAACTGTAACGTCTGTTGATGTGTGAGCCAAAGTGAAAATCGTCTTTATCAGAAAACTCGCTAGAAAGCTGCGGTGTCATATTGTCACCTTTCTAACAATTTCTACACAATCACTACAAAAATGTAAGTAACAAACATAATGAAACATCTTAACTTTTGAAGTGAAATTTCTTTAGGCGCATGAGGGTAATTTCTTACGAAAACTTTGTCGAAGAAAAGGTAGAGCGATTGAGGCGGTTTGAGAGAGAGTGAGAAGGGGACTTACCATATAGAGATTCTATTTTAAAAATTAAAATTTCGTAAAGAGAATTTATGAAATATTAGTATTTTATGTTTTATGCAAAATAATTTATTGAAATCTCAAATTACGAATTGTAAATTAAAAAGCCACGCGTTTTTATTATCGAAGAAATAAATTTAAAAAAAAGGGTGCGTGTACTTATGTACGCGCGTAAGAAGTTATACTTCTTTGGCATTATTAGAAATAGATTTTGATTGCATGCAAATAATTAATTACAATTAAATAATCAAAGCCTGGAAAAGGAGTCATTATAGTCAATAAAGTTCAGTTTACATTTGAAAAATTTAATAAATAAATATTTATAATTATTCTCTTACAAAATAAAAAATCATAAAGAAGAATCATACAATTATGCCACATCAGAACTCGCAATAGCGTAGAGAGATGTTTTGGTGTTTGGAAAAACAGATTTAGGTGTTTATTGTCAGTATTGCACAATATAGCCATTGAATTAAAAGAGGAACCTATCTCTGATGATGATGAAGAGACCCTGCCCACACTAACAGTACCCTCATCTCAAAATAAACTGCATGGAGCAGCAGTAAGAGCCATTTTTATTGATGAAAACTTAGTTTGATAGTTCTTAATTTAGGTTGTTTTAACAATTAAGTTATTTAAACAAATAAAGCACTATTTATCTTTAAAACATTTTTATTTCATTATACTATTTATTTTTAAGTGACTCTAATGTCTTCATCAGAATTTCGGTTTGTAATTTTAAATTAATCATTACTTGGTTGTGCATCTACGAGGCTTCTCCAAAACTAAAACTACTACTTGCTTCTGCAACAAATAAGAGAATATTAATTTAAGCTCTGTCCATGCAAAACTTAAAATTTTTATAATTCATATTATAAATTTTTTAACACATTTATATTAATATAATTATATAAATGTGTTAATAATATAGTTAGTAGCACATGCTACAGACCTGGATAGCAACTTTCTTTTATTCTATTTAGAGATAGAGATAATTTAAATATAATACCGGTGTCTTCCTTGTAGGTTTCTTTGGAGTTGTTTGGGGATTCTTGTTGTTCAGTTCGACATGATTTTCTTTAACCTTTCTTTAATCCTACAAAATAATGAAATTGTTAAGTTATGTTGTCACTGTTGTGCACACCTTTGTTTGGCATTTTTAGTATTCAAGTTATGTCAAAACTGATTTATTACCTTGTCATTGTTGGCTTTATTTGCTTTTGGGATAGCAATTGTTTCCAAAATGATTTTATTTGTAATATCCTGAAATATATAAATAACATCTATTAATTTAAGTATCATGGTGAGTGGTTCGCACTCAGGTATTAAGGTGTATTATACCCACTGTCCATTATAAGTGGGAATGGGCTCACATCTGGCTGGACAGAGTTTCGGTACTACAAGAGCAACATGGATGTTTTGAGGTATTACAATATCTCTAACTACCCTGTAGGGGAATAAAGTAAGTGCCTATGCTTGAGAGGTTGAACCTTGAACATCACCATCATATTTATAATTAACATTCCTACCTCGACACCATCACAATCAAATTCATTGAAATCTACTTCAAACCGTTGCGGTATAATCTCTGCCATATCCATTGTGTCTGGAGAAGGTGATGGTGGCTTTGTTCCACCTCTAGTTTTTGATGTTTCACGGCGATAAGATGACAACTCTTTTTTTTATTCAATTTAGTGCACTTCCACTGATTCATCAATTGTTTTTTGTCTCTTGTCCTTATATTTGCTAGATTAAATCTGAAAAATTACATGTTTTGATTAAATAATGTAATCATTTTTTTGAGATACAGGTACTTATTAAAATGTTTACTTCTCTGTAATATCGCTCCAAGCCTTCATTTTCTCCTTATTAGTATTCGTGCTTAAATCTTTGTTCTCAATTATTGATATATAGGGTCGTAGAATATTTCTAAAAAGTTGCTGTAACAAACGCAATAAACAAAAGCAATGAATAATGGTTCATGTTTCAGTTTTAATCAACAATAATACTCGATAATACATACGGATAGTTAACCTCAATTGTATTGAAGCACTCAGGAAGTTCGGCACAGTTTTTTCACAAATATTTTATCATATGAATTAGTATTGATTTAGATATTCAATTTAAATCACTTCTGATTATAATTCAGACGCAAATATAAAATTCGCACTTGTATAATAAAAATAACTAGGTATATAATCTTTAAAACTAATTAATACTCCTATATTTGTTTCAAATGTCATTGTCAGATGTCATGGTCATTCAAAATTCTTGTTAAGCTGCTAAGCTAAGAAATAGAATATGCGTGAAGTTAGCTTCACGCATATTCTATTTCTTTTACTTGTAGATTGCGCAGTGCGCACGCTATAATCACACTCCCAATTTTGTGTCATAGGTGCGCGCGCATCGTAAAATTTCACTCTCATCAATTTTTCATAACGCGCCTAAAGAAATAAATTTACAAAAATATTTTTTTTAATAAAAAATAGTCTTTATACGAGTAATACATAATCAGGACTACATTAAGTCGATGTCGTTATTTTTAACATTAGTACTCGACCTGGTGAATGCCTTCAAATTATTCCATTTGTCTCTCATCCTCGTCACCATTTTCCAATTCTTCTTTTCTATTTATCAATTTCTAATTAAAGATTAAGATTTATTAAAGATTTAGTTGGCGCCTGGTAGATAGTACCGGTGATCAAAGAGCTGGCACTTTCCTGGCTCAACGAATAAGTATCGCAATACAGCGAGGAAATGCTGCGTTAAAGGTACACGGCCACAGGGACCAAACTTTTTAAATTTGTTTTAATTTTCTTTTTAATAATTTTTATTTTTAATTATTATTATTATTAATAATATTGTAAATTCTGTATCTTTGTGTGTAATTAGAATTTATTCTAACGTAACGTAGTAATAAAAACGTCTGTTTAAACATTTAAACCAAATGCAATGTTGAAAATAAACAAAATTATATTAACGTTATATAACTACTTAGAAATACAATTATGTAAAATAACAGTAAGTAAACAAACGCTTAAATCTGTACAATAGTTTTGAGAGTTACAGTTATTTAAAAATAAAAAAAATCAAGCATACAATCTTATTCGGAGATATCAAGTTCCGTATTCGATTGCCAACTGGCTTCCCTCTTCATCAATATTAAGTCTTTTTGTGTGTTAAATCCAGTTCTGATGTTTATGATATTTGAAAAATTTATCGCCACCAAATTATTTGATGATGATCACTCTTTTTTGGATTGTGCTGAAGAAATATTTTTAAAATTTATTCGTAGAATAATATCATGTACATGTTATTGCGCTACAACATTTTTAGGTGGGCCTCAGATTTCTGTATCTGTTTCATGATCATTTGTCAATCTAATAGCCAAGTAGATGATCAGCCAGTACCTGACACACGCCGTCGACTTTTTGGATCTAAGGCATTTCCTCGTAATGTTTTCCTTCACCGTTCGATCGAATGTTAAAAACTCCATTAGTGCACAGCCAGAGATCGAGCCTACGACCTCAGGGATGTGAGTCCACTGAAGCCATTAGACCAACGCTACTCATAACATAATATACAGGAGAAATTACAATCTTTCATATAAAAATTGATGTAAACGCAACAAAATCAAAACAATGAGCAATGCATAATTATCTGTATTATAATGACAATATTCTGCTATTGTTACAGTTGTAACGCAATCTTTTGTAAACAAAGGAATGTAATATGAAGCCCCGGTAGCGGTTATGTGGTTCGATTTTAACTGGAGCGGTTAACATTAAATATTATTTATTTATGATTACAAAAGATCTACATACTATTAATGAACTATTAACTATTATTTCTTTAAGGAAATATCAAAATGGCAGCTACCTCGGAGAAATAATTAGTCGAGCTATTGCCTAAAGGGACTCCTTTTAATAATATATTTTAGTTATTACATTTTAAGGTTAGTTAGTGTTATTTTTTTGTATTTATAAGTAAGGTTATATAGTTACCTACTAATGTATAATATGGCCGTATTTATTATTAAAATTTAAGTTAGCTAATTAATAGTAGGTAGTCTGGGGAGAAATTAATGGAGGAAGCTCACGGCAAGCAAACAGAACGGAAACGGAAATAACAATAAGTACCTCGTCGTACCTCACGAGAGAGAACGAACGAAACTGCGGACGTGTTGTAAAAATTAAAACGAAAATATTTTTCTATTGAGTGTTATATTTATCAAGAAAATCTGTCTTCAGGTAGAGCAAGTTGTGTAATATCGTAAATATGAAGAGTCTGTTTGATTTGTTTGTATAATAATCATAATTCATTTTCTCCCATACAACATTTGCAACAAACAATAAGATTACAGTTCAGAAGGTATTGGGAGACTGGTTTCCAAACTAGGTAAGAACCTGTGATTTGGATAACCAGGCTTCCATTCCACAGCAAAGTCATATTGAGTAGTAACCAAAAGTACATACATATATGGGTAGGCAAACAAATTTAACGAATAAAGAAAGATAAACAAAATAAAACAGTACGTGTTTAATTTTTGCTACTGTACTGAAATTTTTATGTTCTATTATTGTATGTGTGTAAAATTTGTGAAGTCATATTTTTTGTATATTTTAAGCAAGTTTTTAGGACTTATCTAATATATAAAATTCTCGTGTCGCGGTGTTTGTGGTTAAACTCCTCCGAAACGGCTCGACCAATTCTCATGAAATTTTGTGTGCATATTGGGTATGTCTGAGAGTCGGACAACATCTATTTTTCATCCCCCTAAATGTTAAGGGTAGTCCACCCCAATTTTTTTTTTAATTTTTAGATAAATTTTTATTGCTTTATTTTTTATGATACAACATTAAAAAATACATACAACCCCTAATTTTCACCCCTCTACGATTAACCCCTATTTTTTATTATAAATGATATACATGGCAAAACGACGTTTGCCGGATCAGCTAGTAAAACATATAAATGAATACGTCTAAGGACATTCTTGTTCAGAATACAATATTATAACATTAATATAATATTACAACATATATAACATTTAATAATACATACCGAATATACTTTTTTTTTTTTTTATAGAACGGGGGGCAAACGGGCAGGAGGCTCACCTGATGTTAAGTGATACCGCCACCCATGGACACTCTCAATGCCAGATGGCTCGCGAGTGCGTTGCCGGCCTTTTAAGAATTGGTACGCTCTTTTCTTGAAGGACCCTTAGTCGAATTGGTTCGGAAATACTTCAGTGGGCAGCTGATTCCACATAGTGGTGGTGCGCGGCAAAAACTGCCTTGAAAAACGCTCAGTTGTGGAACGGCGGACGTCGAGGTGATACGGGTGGAATTTCGTATTCTGTCTCGACGTCCGATGATGAAACTCAGCTGCAGGTATTAATCCGAACAACTCCTCTGAACACTCTCCATGGTAAATGCGGTAGAAGATGCAGAGTGACCCCACATCTCTACGCAACGCCAAAGGATCAAGCCGCTCGGAGAGGGATTGGTCGTCGACGATTCGAACCGCTCTGCGTTGTATACGGTCAAGTGGAAGGAGCTGGTACTGGGGAGCCCCCGCCCAGAGGTGAGAGCAGTACTCCATGTGGGGCCGAATTTGCGCTTTATATAGTTGCATGCGGTGGCCCGGAGTGAAGTACCGCCTCGCCTTGCTGAGCACACCAAGCTTTTTGGAGGCTAATTTAGCCTTTCCCTCCAAGTGACCGCGAAACTGAACGTCGTTCGATATGTCAACGCCAAGTATTCTAATGCTGGAATTTATATTATGTTTTACAGAATATTTTGTATATTATTGTATTACAGAATATGAAAGGAATGTTAATGTTATAATTCCTTAAGCCTATTCTGATTTTTGAAAAATAAATAAAAATATTTATTGAAATTTCTTAGTAGGTTATCAATACCATCAAATATACAGCATTACAAGTTTCTTAACCTACATAATAAAAATAAAAATAGTTTTCGCAGTGTATCTTATCGAAAACACAAAAACAATTATTGATTAATTATTATGATTCATGATTTCCGTTTTTAAAACCTCATTTTCAAGCAAATTTTATCATTGTAATTCATAAAGCATTATCTATTTTGTAATATTTTAAAGTACCTATGTATCTCGTAGATATGGGATCTGTTCTACGTAAACGGGTTTGTTTTTTAAAAAAGAGCTTTCGGTATCGCCATAAAAGACAACTGCCACAAAGACACCCATTTATAAGTGTCATTGCCAGACTTTGAGGGTGAAATACGGTTTTAAGCTATTGCATAGCTTCTATCGCGGGCCTCGAGCGTGGAGACCGAATCCAGAAATTCCGTAACGAAAAAACCTTACGCGTTAGAGCGGGACAGAACGCATAAGTTGAAAAAATAATTATGCAATAGCTTTACCGCGGCAGTCCCCGAGTGCCACACGTTTTTTTTTTTAATTTGGACGATCTCTTTGAAAAAATCGCGACTGGGACAACTACTTTCCCTTTTCCCACTCGCTCTGTGAAGGAAAACGTCGTGAGGAAATACTTCAGTGGGCAGCTGATTCCACATAGTGGTGGTGCGCGGCAAAAACTGCCTTGAAAAACGCTCAGTTGTGGAACGGCGGACGTCGAGGTGATACGGGTGGAATTTCGTATTCTGTCTCGACGTCCGATGATGAAACTCAGCTGCAGGTATTAATCCGAACAACTCCTCTGAACACTCTCCATGGTAAATGCGGTAGAAGATGCAGAGTGACCCCACATCTCTACGCAACGCCAAAGGATCAAGCCGCTCGGAGAGGGATTGGTCGTCGACGATTCGAACCGCTCTGCGTTGTATACGGTCAAGTGGAAGGAGCTGGTACTGGGGAGCCCCCGCCCAGAGGTGAGAGCAGTACTCCATGTGGGGCCGAATTTGCGCTTTATATAGTTGCATGCGGTGGCCCGGAGTGAAGTACCGCCTCGCCTTGCTGAGCACACCAAGCTTTTTGGAGGCTAATTTAGCCTTTCCCTCCAAGTGACCGCGAAACTGAACGTCGTTCGATATGTCAACGCCAAGTATTCTAATGCTGGAATTTATATTATGTTTTACAGAATATTTTGTATATTATTGTATTACAGAATATGAAAGGAATGTTAATGTTAGAATTCCTTAAGCCTATTCTGATTTTTGAAAAATAAATAAAAATATTTATTGAAATTTCTTAGTAGGTTATCAATACCATCAAATATACAGCATTACAAGTTTCTTAACCTACATAATAAAAATAAAAATAGTTTTCGCAGTGTATCTTATCGAAAACACAAAAACAATTATTGATTAATTATTATGATTCATGATTTCCGTTTTTAAAACCTCATTTTCAAGCAAATTTTATCATTGTAATTCATAAAGCATTATCTATTTCGTAATATTTTAAAGTACCTATGTATCTCGTAGATATGGGATCTGTTCTACGTAAACGGGTTTGTTTTTATAAAAAAAGAGCTTTCGGTATCGCCATAAAAGACAACTGCCACAACCCATAGACACCCATTTATAAGTTTCATTGCCGGACTTTGAGGGTGAAATACGGTTTTAAGCTATTGCATAGCTTCTATCGCGGGCCTCGAGCGTGGAGACCGAATCCAGAAATTCCGTAACGAAAAAACCTTACGCGTTAGAGCGGGACAGAACGCATAAGTTGAAAAAATAATTATGCAATAGCTTTACCGCGGCAGTCCCCGAGTGCCACACGTTTTTTTTTAATTTGGACGATCTCTTTGAAAAAATCGCGACTGGGACAACTACTTTCCCTTTTCCCACTCGCTCTGTGAAGGAAAACGTCGTGAGGAAATGTCGTTGGTTTATAAATAAAATTGATCAATAAAACTGAAATGTCAAAACTTTAATAAGTGTTGTACGATATCTCTGTTTTATTTATCCGTCAGCCTGAAGCTTGGCCCGCGTAAAGTAATGTATTTTGGCAAGATTTTTTTGGACTATTCTACAACATCGTTATATTTCAATAAATTTACATAAAACCATAGTTCATTATATATCTACACGTTCCCCAGGAATCACACTATCTCTTGGTAGTATTTGTGTTTCACTTCATTTCATGTAAACGCATATTTAGCTGCAGATAAATTCTGCACAACCACGGAATTACAAATGAAATCGATTATTTAGTGACTTATGTTTTCTGTTTCGTATATTTTGTTTATCAATGTAATCTGTTTTGGCTTTGTTTATTGTCTAAGTGCATTCTTTTATAATATGGATATGTGAAGCTGTAAGATTACTTATAAATAAACTAGCAGACCGGCCAAGCGTTGCTATGGCTAAGGTTTTTGTTATATTACATAGTAGTAAACTATTCAATAGAAACGGTAGAACACCAGTCATGGGGACGAATGAAACGTTAGTATTTTCAACACAGCGCCGTCTGTTAGTATTGTGACTGTCAAATAATAAACAAATAATTTGCGATAAAATAATATTGCAGGTATAAATTGAGATGTAAGCTATCCTATCTTTTAAGACAGATCAAACTGCACACGGTGTGCAAATTAGATTGAAATCGGTTAAGTAGTTTAGGAGTCCATAGCGGACAAACAACGTGACGCGCAATTTATATATATTAAGATAATCCAGTGGCGCAAAAATATATAGGGCTTAGGTGGCATCCGTTTGATAAAGACTTAAAAATTAGTTTGCAAAAGAAAATTCACTTCTGATATGTGTACTTTGTACGCACGCACTTTTTTTCATTGTTTATAACATTTATGTTTATCATAATTGTCATATATTTTAGATAACAGCTTGTAACATATACTATATAGTTAATGTGGTTAACTTTAATAAATAAATAGATTATTTATCAACACGATTGCCTCCTTACAACAACATAATTTACATATAAACAAATACAGATTGAACAATTTCGATTAAAGAAATTCCACACCATCTATGTAAATAACGTGAGGAATGCAACAAATCCGCAAACAATCTTGTAACACAGGTGGCTATTCAAGGGGAACCGCTCTCCACATGGCGGATATTACATTATAACACGTCAGTACACGTCAATAAATGTGGGAGATTGAACATCTTGAATCTAAAACGGGTTTAATTAAGTGTAGACCTGGAGCAGTTGGCTTCAGCGTGCGACTCTCATCCTTGAGGTCGTAGATACCCCGGCTGGGCATCAGTCTTCTGCCTATGGGCATTTAACATTCGCTCGAACGGTGAAGGAAAACATCTTAAGTCTAGCCTTAGACCAGTGTTTCCCAACCTATTTTGTGCCATGCCCCCACCTTAGCTTAATAAAATTCTTATGATCCCCCCTATGTAATATACATAATTTTATTATCTAAAATTGAATTGCTTACTTAAGAAACTTAAATGATAGATTATAGGCAGAATTTTCTAGGAAATTGTTAATGAAATACAGTAAGTAGATTTAAAAACATATTATCTGAAATTCCAAATTTTAAAAAATAATAAATTATCGAATAGCCCTTAACAATCAAATTTCCCCCTGTGGGACGTGGGCCCCACGTTGGGAAACACTGCTTTAGACCCAAAAAGTCGGCGGCGTGTGTCAGCCCGGGAGGCTGATCACCTTCTTGTCGATTAGATTGACTTGATCATGAAACATAAACTGCTACACTGAGTAAATTTGATATTTGTAAAAAATAATGCAGCTCTGATTCGACAGGTGCTACAGGTTTCAACCTTACCCGCACTGGTTTTCGATCGTAAATATTTACATTAAATCATTCGCCCTTATTATGTGACTTAGTTACGTTGTATCGTTTGATGTTAATGTCCCAAAACCTTATCTGTAACCAGACGCATGCATACTGGATTAATGGCCCACCGTCATGACCCGAATGACAATGCGCTGACGTTCGGCGATAACATTGTTTTCCGTATTCGGAGCAAAACGAACTATAATCAACTTTTAACGACTGTTTGGAACTGCGGTCTAATTACTCGATATTAGATCATTTCTCAGAACAATTCTTGTAAGACGACATCGTTTAGAACAACATACCGGTTATATTGACCAATATCAAAGGTCCCGGCTTAATTCTATTGTATTAGGTACTTAATAACAATGTCATCGGCTGTTACGACTATCGGTTTTTACGACCAAATATTACTAGTCCCTTCGATGTCGTTATAACCGATATTGACTGTATATCAAACTCAAACTCAAACTCAAAATATCTTTATTCAAGTGGGTAACCAAGTACACTTTTGAATCGTCAAGTTAAATTAATCATAAATTTACATTTACTACCAGTTCGCAAGTCAAGGGCGTAGAGCGGGTAAGAACAACTGGCAAGAAACTTTCCGCCACTCTTTTTAATCGCCAAGTATTGTCATACAAATTGTTTGAACTGGAGCAATTCAATCCCAAGGATTAGGATCATTTAAGTAGTCCTCAAATTTATAAAAGGCTTTGTTGATTAATTTTCGTTTAACAAGGGCTTTGAATTTATTTAGTGATAATTCTCTAATTTCGCTTGGGAGTTTGTTGTAAAAACGAATACAATTTCCATATAAGGAGTGGTTTATCTTTTGGAGCCTGGTTGGTCGTACACTCAAATTAGTTCTATTTCGCGTATTATACTGGTGAAAGTCACCATTTGTTTAAAATCGTTTATATTTTTTTGGACATACAACAAGGCTTCAAGAATATATTGACCAGATAGTGTCATAATATTTAATTCCTTAAACTTATTCCGTACCGACTCCCTCGGAGAAACACAACAAATACCCCGAACAGCCCGCTTCTGCAGCACAAATATGGATTGAACCTCTGCAGCAGCACCCCACAGTAAAATACCGTACGACATAACGCTGTGGAAGTAGCTATGATACACTATTTTAGCCGTGTCCTTATCAGTAAACTGTCGGATTTTCTTTACTGCATATGCTGCAGAGCTCAGCCTATTCGAAAGAGTCTCTATGTGTGAGCCCCATTGGAGTTTACTATCTATTGTTATGCCTAGAAAAACAGTTTTGTCAACAAAGTTAAGTTCACTGTCCTTAATTTTCAGGTTACCAATATCTCGCTTTACGCTAGTAGTTGTAAATCTAATACATTTTGTTTTATTCTTATTAAGCAGTAAGTTATTTACATTAAACCAGTTAACTATACGAGAGATAGGATTGTTTACATCGTCCAATAATACGTTATTCCTATTCACTTTAAATAGAAGTGAAGTGTCATCAGCAAACAATACCATCTCATGAACTTCGTTGACAAAGAATGGGAGATCATTTATGTAAATCAGAAATAAGAAAGGCCCGAGAATCGATCCTTGGGGGACGCCCATTGATACCTGCGAACCCGGAGAGGTGACTCCATTGACATGAACTCTTTGGATACTTCCCTTTAAATATGAATTCATCAGGCTGGAAGCTTTGCCATCAACGCCATAGTGTTGAAGCTTTCCAACGAGTATATCAGGATGAACACAGTCAAAGGCCTTTGACAGGTCACAAAAGACGCCGACTCCATCATATGATTCTTCCCAGGCGTTAAATATGTCCGAAATCAACTTCACACCGGCATCGATTATGGAGCGACCCTTAGTGAAACCATACTGTTTATTATGTAAGAGTTTATTTTTATTAAAATGTAAAGAAAGCTGGTCTAGCATTATCTTTTCAAAAACTTTGCTCAACGCAGGGAGCACGGAAACAGGTCTGAAGTTTGACGGATCAGACTCACTACCTGCCTTGAACAACGGTGTAATCTTACTTAATTTCATTTCGTCCGGAAAGACTCCACAATCGATATCTATATATACCTAAAGCAAATCTGAATGCACTGCTTAAAGCAAATAATTTTTCACCTTTTCTTAAATTGTGTTTAAGATAAGCTAAAGAGAAACGGAATCATTGCGATATTTACAAATTTTTTAAACAATATTTAAGATGGGTGATATATATTAGAAATATACAATATTCGTAAACTACATACTAATAATAATACTACGGTGTACACGGCCCAGTTCTGCCCCATTTGCACGAGTTCACACTGTTTTTTGTTTAAACGAAGAACGGTCAGACCCCGATACACTGGTGCTATCGCTTCCTAGAGTTGCATCACAGCGTGAATAACCGTTAGTGATAACGTAAGTAACTGTTAAATAACATAACATTGATAGCCTAGGCACGTGGCATTACATCATGCCACCCGGAGCATAATACCTGAGTTTTTAACGAAAGTGATAAAAATCCACGTGACGCAACGATAATTGTCCATACAACAAAAATTAATTATTAATTCCCGCCAGGGAGGGTAGTTTCAAATCCTCAGAATATTTTTTGTATTACTATAACTAACATTACTTCAATAAAACCGACCAATCAATGTGACATCCATTTTTTTGTTTGTCTATTTATCTCCCCTTGGTATCAATTTGAAGCTACCCACGTCTTTTATTGTTACTTTCCGATTTTGTATATTCCGATCTAACAGTACCGGGATGTTTTAGAATTTGTAGACAATAAATCAGCTCAGACATTTTAAATATACAAATATTATGCTGCAGTAATTATCTTAGATCTTGTATTTTTTTATAGAACACAGGGGAAACGGGCCGGACATTCACCTGTTAAGTGATGGACACTCTATTGAGAGCCAGAGGTCTCGCGAGTGCCGTGACGGCCTATAAAAAATTGGTACGCTCTTTTCTTGAAAGACCCTTAGTCGAATTAGTTCGGAAATACTTCAGTGGGAACCCGGTTCCATAGTTTTCTTCCCCTTTTCTTTATCATTCCTGTTATTTCTTATTATTACGATGTCGTCTTATTAATTATATATTAAATAAGAGCTTGCATGCAGCTCTTGTGTTTATTTTAAATAAATAATAACGCGTTACAACGCCCCTTTCTTTATAATAAAACCTCAATGTATGGATTTTAAGTAATGTAATTTTAATGTAATTAATTTTTTAAAGTTAAAATTTTTTTTATGTAATTAATTTTTACTCTGCAGAGACCTTACTGCATATTTTAGCTTACTTAGTGCCAACTAACACAGACACAGCGCACGCTTACAACAACTCTCAACCTCTCTCTCAAATACAGAGTGTATACGCACACACTCTTACATTCACGCATACTTAAAATCTTGTACGACTATTGGTTGAATAGATGACACGAAATTACTTTTTCTTAAAAAATATTTTAATACGTAACACGTAATATTTGTAATCTAATTACACAAGCAAAAAAGCTGGGGCGGCCGCAAAGAAGGCAGAACATAATATACGGCACATAGAGTCTTTCCTCCAACTTCGATTTTGTTCCCTTTGGAGTAGAGACTATTGGGCCGTGGGGTTCAAGTGCACAGCTAATAAAATATTTAAGTTGGCGCCTGGTAGATAGTACCGGTGACCCCAGAGCGAGGAATTGCTGCCAGCGTTAAAGGTACACTGCCACAGGGACCAAACTTTTTAAATTTGTTTTGATATTCTTTTTAATTATTTTTATTATTTCTTTGTAGGTTAAGAAAATTGTACATACTGTATATTTTTATAAAGAATTAGTTACCCACAACACAGGGGCTCCCTGTTGTGGGGACTAGCGTTAGATCAAGTTTGTTACAATATACTTCTGTCATGAATCATTTTTTTAATTATTAATTAATTATTATCATTAAAGGAAGATTCCCATACTTGTTCGTGTTACATAATTTAACGTTCATAAAAACATTTCCGTTCCTAAAGTTACGTATTTTGTTGCAAGTTTAAATAACAATTGTTTATTTATTTATAAGTAATCTTACAGCTACACGTATATTATATAAGAAAATACTTAAACAATATACAAAGCCAAAACAGATTACATTGATAAACAAAATTTACGAAACAGAAAACATATGTCAATTCAGTCAAAAAAGATTACAACTTAATATTTTATAGAGAAAAGAAATTGTTACTACTGTTAAATAAAGTCAGTCTTCCCGCTTCCTAAGTTATTTACAGCCTCTATTGTACGGTGGAAAATGTCTTAATCTTCATATATTGTATAGTTGTTAGCTAAAACCCGATACATTGACGAATTACGCAGTTACGATTGAGAATCTTATATGACAGATAAAATCTAAATATAATTTCCACGCATACATCCTTCTTTAGACTTAATTGAATAAATATACTTGATTCAATTAAAAGGGTCAAAAAGAATACGGCACAGTCATTTGTTACAACATCCAAAAATCAGCCCCCAAAAGCCGTGTATCCGATACTACTTTTAAAAAAATCGAAATGGAGTCAAATACAAAAAGTTTTCACACTGAATGTTGACGTCGGTAATATTTTTTTGAAATAAGTTTTTTCAAAATGGTCGATTGCGCACAAAAATTATAGCTAAACGTTATCAGTTGTATAATTACAAATGTAAACAAAGTTATCATTGAAATGGTTCGTTTTGATAAGAAATTTTTGTAACGGACGCAAATGTTGATAGCAAATGCGGGTAGTGAAAGTAGCTTATAATGTATTTGGTTCGATTCCCAGAACTTCCTGTCTCAGACACAGTTATGAATGGTGGAAACTGACAATAACGGTTCCTGGAATGCCTTCAAGGGTTTTTTAATGCCGTCATGACTCAGAAAGAGAATGCGGAGCGTCAGCGTGAATACGATTCAAACGTTCCGCCAGGAAGGTAAAGACGACTGGGGCAGTGACGCCGTGCTTTCGCACGTCTGCATAAGAAAAAGTTTTGAAGATATGTACGCGGGTGGAGTCACAGTGTATTCACGTTTGGCGGGGGTAAGGATAGGGCTCAGCTGGTACCTGCTGGCGAGCTGAAGGCATACTTCAGGTTTTAGTGGTTTGTAATCTAAATATGAGTCCCACATAATCCTTGCTTGAGGAAAATCCGCAGAGATAACACCATTTCCTGTCGATAATAGAGGTAGGCACAGTTATGAAATAGGTACAATACTTTTTTGTATGCAAAAAGAGCAATAGATAATACGATTTTAAACATGACAAAGTTTTACTGAATATCCTAAGTAGTACCTATAACCTAAGAATGAAACACACCCGTGTCGTGAAAACCCTCTTATTTATTAATTATTCAAGAACGTCGAACTTAAATCTAGTTACCAGCTGTCAAACCATTTTTTTGTTGTAAACTCGACTTACTGACTTTACTGACATGTCATAAGTACAATGTGTTACCCAAATGATTAAATGATTTTTGAATTTTGACTAATTTTAAAATAATGAAAATATAATCATGAATCTCTCCTTCACACAACTAATAAAACACGTTTCGAAATTTATAATATTGTCTCTGGATTCTAGGAGGCCATTTAACCTACCATCCTACAACAGTTTCCCTAATGTGGGGAGAACTGTTTAAGCGTTTTTTTTCTAATGTAAAAAAAACACCTAACGATACGTTTACTTGACGAATCGTTATGTTCAGTCCATCCTGATCGCTCTCTGTTTTGTAAACAAAATATAAAACGAGTATTACTAACTGCGAATTAAATTTACATTGAATAATGAGTCGTATTCCATTGTAATAAAGTGCTAATTGCGTTGTAGTAAGGAGGAATTAGCCTTGAACTCAAACAAAGGACTGTTTATTGAAAGTGGGCTGAAGAGGTCTAAATGAAAATGACCTTTTTACAAATGTGAAGGCCCTGTTTCAAAAAAAAATAGTTTTTGTTAGTACAATTATATTGTCTTTGATTAACATAACTTTTATTCATTTAATAAAACACTATTTTGACCGGATTGAAGTTATGTATTATTATAAATTTACAACTATTTAACATAATTTTAAATTTATCCGACGTTTCGCGTGCTTTACAGTGTGCGATGTCACCGTGACATTATAAATGTAAATTTATAATAATACATAACTTCAATCCGGTCAAAATAGTGTTTTATTAGTACAATTATAATATTTTTATAATACAGTTAAAACCGTTTACGACGACATGGTTTAGAACAACATACCGGTTATATTGACCAAAATCAAAGGTCCCGGCTGAATTCTATTGTATTAGGTCTAATTAACAATGTCATCGGCTGTTACGACTATCGGTTTTAACGACGAAATATCAGTAGTCACTTCGATGTCGTTATAACAGATTGTCTCTTCTTTATATTTTCATTTATTGCGTTATACGGTAAACAAGTTTATTACAAAATAGCAACACTATACTTAAGGCCGTTAGTCTATTCGAAACCCGCAAAAACGTCAGTCCGCGTTTTAAAATCATTGTTATCCAGGTAATTTGACTCTTTGAATATACTAAGGCAGTGGAAGCCTCGGAGTTCAACTGATATTATTAAAACAATAGTATGTAATGATAAAATACCACTGTGGGCATATAAAGCATGTATTGAACAAAAAACATAGATTTTATCAAAGACAAATAGGAATACTACAGTCCCTTACTATCAACACTATCAGCAATTTTGTTTCATTATTTACTTAAAAAATTAATTAGAGATTAAACAGGTGTTTAGGAGTTTGAGACCGTTATCCTGATATCAGTTATCACGTGAAGGTGAAGTCATTTGTGGAAATACGAATAATCAGCCATATCTTGTGTTTGTCTAATTTTATCTCAGAAATCGTAAGACAACATTTAAATTTTATTTCAATATTTTTGTTTCAAAATCCAATACATTTTTGACGTACAGTCATACTTAGCTCTAAGTGCCGTCTTTAAATATCCTCACAAATCATTTTACCTAATTAATATTTTCCCTCTATAACACATCTATTAGTATTCTAAGGTAATTTTGTTTGTTAAAAAAAATTTATAAAAAGGAATTTCGTGTGTTGTGTTGCTTTTTGGCGGAAAAAACAATTGAAGCGAAGCCATCGAATTGCTGATTATGAGCAGTGTCTGAAGCTGTGCAATCGTAATAAATTTGTGACAATGGATGAAACATTACTCCATCATTTCACAGGATCCAATCGGCAGACTGGACTGCACGTGATGAACCGTCTCCAAAGCGTGGAAAGACGCAAAAGTCTGGCAAGGTTATGGCATCAATATTTTGGGATGCCCATTCATCGACTATCTTGAAAAGGGTAAACCATCAGCGACTATTACGTAGCGTTATTGGAGCGTTTGAAGGACAAAATCGAGGGAAAACGGCCCCATTTGACAAGAAAGTTCTGTGCATCAAGACAATGCACCGTGTCACAATTCATGGAATTGCTTCGAATGGCTTCCGGATCCACATCACATCACAAAAATATCAAATGTAAGGGACAGCTCTCGTAATCACTAATTCATATAATCTCAATTATTGAACCTGGCGTGATTGAAAGGTGTTTTGGGTTCGAGTCGAAAAGTTTAAATACAAATATCATGCCATATACGGCCCTTTTGGCCTCTAAAATCTCTTTTGAAGAAGGACCCGAACAATTTGACTTTTTAAACCCTTGCCAGGAAACCCTTAGGCATAATAAACGCCATTAAAAATGTTAATCAGAAATAACGCAGTTGTTTACTATAAAAGAATTATCAAAATCGGTTTAGTAGTTGTGGAGATTATCTTCCTACTAAACCTTGTATACCTCTAAATATATACTGTTGTACATCTGACGTTTAAAAGTTTTAGTTATTACGAAACCTTTGCAGCAGCACCCCACAGTAAAATACCGTACGACATAACGCTGTGGAAGTAGCTATGATACACTATTTTAGCCGTGTCCTTATCAGTAAACTGTCGGATTTTCTTTACTGCATATGCTGCAGAGCTCAGCCTATTCGAAAGAGTCTCTATGTGTGAGCCCCATTGGAGTTTACTATCTATTGTTATGCCTAGAAAAACAGTTTTGTCAACAAAGTTAAGTTCACTGTCCTTAATTTTCAGGTTACCAATATCTCGCTTTACGCTAGTAGTTGTAAATCTAATACATTTTGTTTTATTCTTATTAAGCAGTAAGTTATTTACATTAAACCAGTTAACTATACGAGAGATAGGATTGTTTACATCGTCCAATAATACGTTATTCCTATTCACTTTAAATAGAAGTGAAGTGTCATCAGCAAACAATACCATCTCATGAACTTCGTTGACAAAGAATGGGAGATCATTTATGTAAATCAGAAATAAGAAAGGCCCGAGAATCGATCCTTGGGGGACGCCCATTGATACCTGCGAACCCGGAGAGGTGACTCCATTGACATGAACTCTTTGGATACTTCCCTTTAAATATGAATTCATCAGGCTGGAAGCTTTGCCATCAACGCCATAGTGTTGAAGCTTTCCAACGAGTATATCAGGATGAACACAGTCAAAGGCCTTTGACAGGTCACAAAAGACGCCGACTCCATCATATGATTCTTCCCAGGCGTTAAATATGTCCGAAATCAACTTCACACCGGCATCGATTATGGAGCGACCCTTAGTGAAACCATACTGTTTATTATGTAAGAGTTTATTTTTATTAAAATGTAAAGAAAGCTGGTCTAGCATTATCTTTTCAAAAACTTTGCTCAACGCAGGGAGCACGGAAACAGGTCTGAAGTTTGACGGATCAGACTCACTACCTGCCTTGAACAACGGTGTAATCTTACTTAATTTCATTTCGTCCGGAAAGACTCCACAATCGATATCTATATATACCTAAAGCAAATCTGAATGCACTGCTTAAAGCAAATAATTTTTCACCTTTTCTTAAATTGTGTTTAAGATAAGCTAAAGAGAAACGGAATCATTGCGATATTTACAAATTTTTTAAACAATATTTAAGATGGGTGATATATATTAGAAATATACAATATTCGTAAACTACATACTAATAATAATACTACGGTGTACACGGCCCAGTTCTGCCCCATTTGCACGAGTTCACACTGTTTTTTGTTTAAACGAAGAACGGTCAGACCCCGATACACTGGTGCTATCGCTTCCTAGAGTTGCATCACAGCGTGAATAACCGTTAGTGATAACGTAAGTAACTGTTAAATAACATAACATTGATAGCCTAGGCACGTGGCATTACATCATGCCACCCGGAGCATAATACCTGAGTTTTTAACGAAAGTGATAAAAATCCACGTGACGCAACGATAATTGTCCATACAACAAAAATTAATTATTAATTCCCGCCAGGGAGGGTAGTTTCAAATCCTCAGAATATTTTTTGTATTACTATAACTAACATTACTTCAATAAAACCGACCAATCAATGTGATATCCATTTTTTTGTTTGTCTATTTATCTCCCCTTGGTATCAATTTGAAGCTACCCACGTCTTTTATTGTTACTTTCCGATTTTGTATATTCCGATCTAACAGTACCGGGATGTTTTAGAATTTGTAGACAATAAATCAGCTCAGACATTTTAAATATACAAATATTATGCTGCAGTAATTATCTTAGATCTTGTATTTTTTTATAGAACACAGGGGAAACGGGCCGGACATTCACCTGTTAAGTGATGGACACTCTATTGAGAGCCAGAGGTCTCGCGAGTGCCGTGACGGCCTATAAAAAATTGGTACGCTCTTTTCTTGAAAGACCCTTAGTCGAATTAGTTCGGAAATACTTCAGTGGGAACCTGGTTCCATAGTTTTCTTCCCCTTTTCTTTATCATTCCTGTTATTTCTTATTATTACGATGTTGTCTTATTAATTATATATTAAATAAGAGCTTGCATGCAGCTCTTGTGTTTATTTTAAATAAATAATAACGCGTTACAACGCCCCTTTCTTTATAATAAAACCTCAATGTATGGATTTTAAGTAATGTAATTTTAATGTAATTAATTTTTTAAAGTTAAAATTTTTTTTTATGTAATTAATTTTTACTCTGCAGAGACCTTACTGCATATTTTAGCTTACTTAGTGCCAACTAACACAGACACAGCGCACGCTTACAACAACTCTCAACCTCTCTCTCAAATACAGAGTGTATACGCACACACTCTTACATTCACGCATACTTAAAATCTTGTACGACTATTGGTTGAATAGATGACACGAAATTACTTTTTCTTAAAAAATATTTTAATACGTACCACGTAATATTTGTAATCTAATTACACAAGCAAAAAAGCTGGGGCGGCCGCAAAGAAGGCAGAACATAATATACGGCACATAGAGTCTTTCCTCCAACTTCGATTTTGTTCCCTTTGGAGTAGAGACTATTGGGCCGTCGCGTGGGGTTCAAGTGCACAGCTAATAAAATATTTAAGTTGGCGCCTGGTAGATAGTACCGGTGACCCCAGAGCGAGGAATTGCTGCCAGCGTTAAAGGTACACTGCCACAGGGACCAAACTTTTTAAATTTGTTTTGATATTCTTTTTAATAATTTTTATTATTTCTTTGTAGGTTAAGAAAATTGTACATACTGTATATTTGATTGTAAAGAATGAGTTACCCACAACACAGGGGCTCCCTGTTGTGGGGACTAGCGTTAGATCAAGTTTGTTACAATATACTTCTGTCATGAATCATTTTTTTAATTATTAATTAATTATTATCATTAAAGGAAGATTCCCATACTTGTTCGTGTTACATAATTTAACGTTCATAAAAACATTTCCGTTCCTAAAGTTACGTATTTTGTTGCAAGTTTAAATAACAATTGTTTATTTATTTATA
Source organism: Pieris macdunnoughi (assembly GCA_905332375.1). Classification (NCBI taxonomy): domain Eukaryota; kingdom Metazoa; phylum Arthropoda; class Insecta; order Lepidoptera; family Pieridae; genus Pieris; species Pieris macdunnoughi. The sequence goes on from CAJOBZ010000026.1 coordinate 1,826,085, forward strand.
AGTAATCTTACAGCTACACGTATATTATATAAGAAAATACTTAAACAATATACAAAGCCAAAACAGATTACATTGATAAACAAAATTTACGAAACAGAAAACATATGTCAATTCAGTCAAAAAAGATTACAAGTTAATATTTTATAGAGAAATGAAATTGTTACTACTGTTAAATAAAGTCAGTCTTCCCGCTTCCTAAGTTATTTACAGCCTCTATTGTACGGTGGAAAATGTCTTAATCTTCATATATTGTATAGTTGTTAGCTAAAACCCGATACATTGGCGAATTACGCAGTTACGATTGAGAATCTTATATGACAGATAAAATCTAAATATAATTTCCACGCATACATCCTTCTTTAGACTTAATTGAATAAATATACTTGATTCAATTAAAAGGGTCAAAAGAATACGGCACAGTCATTTGTTACAACATCCAAAAATCAGCCCCCAAAAGCCGTGTATCCGATACTACTTTTAAAAAAATCGAAATGGAGTCAAATACAAAAAGTTTTCACACTGAATGTTGACGTCGGTAATATTTTTTTGAAATAAGTTTTTTCAAAATGGTCGATTGCGCACAAAAATTATAGCTAAACGTTATCAGTTGTATAATTACAAATGTAAACAAAGTTATCATTGAAATGGTTCGTTTTGATAAGAAATTTTTGTAACGGACGCAAATGTTGATAGCAAATGCGGGTAGTGAAAGTAGCTTATAATGTATTTGGTTCGATTCCCAGAACTTCCTGTCTCAGACACAGTTATGAATGGTGGAAACTGACAATAACGGTTCCTGGAATGCCTTCAAGGGTTTTTTAATGCCGTCATGACTCAGAAAGAGAATGCGGAGCGTCATCGTGAATACGATTCAAACGTTCCGCCAGGAAGGTAAAGACGACTGGGGCAGTGACGCCGTGCTTTCGCACGTCTGCATAAGAAAAAGTTTTGAAGATATGTACGCGGGTGGAGTCACAGTGTATTCACGTTTGGCGGGGGTAAGGATAGGGCTCAGCTGGTACCTGCTGGCGAGCTGAAGGCATACTTCAGGTTTTAGTGGTTTGTAATCTAAATATGAGTCCCACATAATCCTTGCTTGAGGAAAATCCGCAGAGATAACACCATTTCCTGTCGATAATAGAGGTAGGCACAGTTATGAAATAGGTAGGGGAGGGCGGGGCTGGTACTAACAAATTCTGTATTATGATTTATATTTTCGTTGATAATAGACTTTTTCGTTTCATTTTTTATTGAAAACATGCTTTGGTTATTCAGCTATGATATTAATAACAAAAATCATCAGGTATGTAAGTGCTTCCAGAAAGAGAGCCATGAAAACCAAAAAAGTCATTTGTTAATATATACCCCGCATGTGGGGCGAATATTAACGAAGCTGGGGTAAGTATTAACGTAAGGGGCAATTAATAACAGATACTTGAATTATATCAAATACTCAAATAAAATGTCACTGAAATTAATGAAAAAGTTTTATTGCCTTCAATGTTAAACAAATTAGTACTTTTTATGATAGGAACTGAAAGAATATAACAAATTCTTTTAAATCTACACTTAATAATAATCATTGCTACAGTTTGAATAGTTTTAAGCCTAAAAAAAATTAAACACATAGTTTAAACTTAATATTTTAAAGTTACTTACTTAAACTTAAACTTTTTAGGTTCAACAGTCTTTAAGTTTCTTAATGGAGTAGAAAAAATAGTATTATCTTATAAATCTGTTACGAACATTTTTTTAAATAGTTTAAACATAATAATTAAATAAAAGTCACATAAACATTTTAGTATCAGTCTTAAAAACCTCTATGAGTTACCTTAAGCAATACAGTATTTTAAATCTACTTGATATTCATCAACAAATGTCACAGTGTTAATACTTTTTAGTATGAGACAGTCTTTAGGTATATTAATAAGGTAACTAGTTAAATCAGTCTTAATCTAATTTGTACTTAAACTTAGACAGGAAATAAGTACTTCAAATCAGGCAATAATTAATCAGAATACGATTTCTCTTCATCTGAGAAACAGTTGAGGCATATGTATTTTCTGGTATCACCTCTAATACAGGTGATATGAGCCCATCCTTTGCATAAAATACATTGTATCCAGTCAAGTCCAGATGTGTCTTCATTATAAGACTCGGCACAAACCAAACAAAAGCAGGTATCTTCTTCACTAACGTCCTGCAGAATATGCTTCTTAACCTTTTCTACTTCTTCTCTCCGGGTTCCTTTACTTTTCCCTTTGCCTTTACCCTTATTTTTAGTTTCAGTCAGACTAGTTTTTATCTTTTTTGATGATTTTAATTTTGCTTCCTCCTCTAAGGCCAATTTTTCGGGAGTATCAGTGAGAATCGTTGATTTCCTTGAACGCTTTCGTTTGGATTCGACACGTGGAGGTGCTTTTGGAAGCGGTCTTATTGTTTCTACGTTAAAACATTCTGTTGGCTTTGTATTTGATGGTCCTGGTTCATGAGACGGTCGCTGTTTATTTGATGGTACGTGTGATAGTTTATCAATAACCTCTGAAATACTTATGTCAATATCAGGCATGCTATGTAAAATTTCATTTTGGATTGAAGAGTCTAAATGTAGTGATACTTCTTCTGGGTTGACAGAAATATCTCCAGGCTGAAGTGATCCCTGGTTGCCCATCGAAGCAGTATTTGGATCGGGACGATCAGTAACAAGTTTAAATAGCGTTACGTGACAAATATCGTATTCAGTAGCAACATCTCTATTTTTACCAGAACTTCTTCAGCTGCCAGCTCAAATACTTTTTGAGACGTAGACCCCCTTGTACTCTTCCTTTTGTAATTTCTCATTCTATAAAAAAACGTACTTTTTGCAAAAAACAGTCGTTTAATAACACATGTTAATACTGACCCCACCCAATTTGTTAATTTTAGCCCCAAGGTCACTTTTTATATTTTATCAATTATAGAAAATAAACTAATCAAAATAATTAGAAACAAGTATAATAGTTTTAAAATCAATAAAATACAATTCCATTTAGGATTAACTTTGATTACATTTAGCGTAAAAATAAATCTTAAATCAATTTATTACGAAGTACAAAAAGTTTGTTTACCTGTCAATTCAAAGTTATTACGCACAACTATCACTAGCGACGGCCGATCGATAACTGACAAGTTAGGACACGTTCGGCCGTGTATTCTAGTTATTCTAAACCGAGCCTCATTTTTTTATCACTTCACGTTTGGCGGGTATAAGCTTGTTAATTCTTACCTCCGTTAAAACCAGCCCCGCCCTCCCCTACAATACTTTTTTGTATGCAAAAGAGCAATAGATAATACGATTTTAAACATGACAAAGTTTTACTGAATATCCTAAGTAGTACCTATAACCTAAGAATGAAACACACCCGTGTCGTGAAAACCCTCTTATTTATTAATTATTCAAGAACGTCGAACTTAAATCTAGTTACCAGCTGTCAAACCATTTTTTTGTTGTAAACGACTTACTGACTTTACTGACATGTCATAAGTACAATGTGTTACCCATATGATTAAATGATTTTTGAATTTTGACTAATTTTAAAATAATGAAAATATAATCATGAATCTCTCCTTCACACAACTAATAAAACACGTTTCAAAGTTTTAATATTGTCTCTGGATTCTAGGAGGCCATTTAACCTACCATCCTACAACAGTTTCCCTAATGTGGGGAGAACTGTTTAAGCGTTTTTTTTCTAATGTAAAAAAAACACCTAACGATACGTTTACTTGACGAATCGTTATGTTCAGTCCATCCTGATCGCTCTCTGTTTTGTAAACAAAATATAAAACGAGTATTACTAACTGCGAATTAAATTTACATTGAATAATGAGTCGTATTCTATTGTAATAAAGTGCTAATTGCGTTGTAGTTAGGAGGAATTAGCCTTGAACTCAAACAAAGGACTGTTTATTGAAAGTGGGCTGAAGAGGTCTAAATGAAAATGACCTTTTTACAAATGTGAAGGCCCTGTTTCAAAAAAAAATAGTTTTTGTTAGTACAATTATAATATTTTTATAATACAGTTACGACGACATGGTTTAGAACAACACCGGTTATATTGACCAAAATCAAAGGTCCCGGCTGAATTCTAATCATTAGGTAGGTATTAGGTCTAATTAACAACGTCATCGGCTGTTACGACTATCGGTTTTAACGACGAAATATCAGTAGTCACTTCGATGTCGTTATAACAGATTGTCTCTTCTTTATATTTTCATTTATTGCGTTATACGGTAAACAAGTTTATTACAAAATAGCAACACTATACTTAAGGCCGTTAGACAGTCTATTCGAAACCCGCAAAAACGTCAGTCCGCGTTTTAAAATCATTGTTATCCAGGGAATTTGACTCTTTGAATATACTAAGGCAGTGGAAGCCTCGGAGTTCAACTGATATTATTAAAACAATAGTATGTAATGATAAAATACCACTGTGGGCATATAAAGCATGTATTGAACAAAAAACATAGATTTTATCAAAGACAAATAGGAATACTACAGTCCCTTACTATCAACACTATCAGCAATTTTGTTTCATTATTTACTTAAAAAATTAATTAGAGATTAAACAGGTGTTTAGGAGTTTGAGACCGTTATCCTGATATCAGTTATCACGTGAAGGTGAAGTCATTTGTGGAAATACGAATAATCAGCCATATCTTGTGTTTGTCTAATTTTATCTCAGAAATCGTAAGACAACATTTAAATTTTATTTCAATATTTTTGTTTCAAAATCCAATACATTTTTGACGTACAGTCATACTTAGCTCTAAGTGCCGTCTTTAAATATCCTCACAAATCATTTTACCTAATTAATATTTTCCCTCTATAACACATCTATTAGTATTCTAAGGTAATTTTGTTTGTTAAAAAAATTTATAAAAAGGAATTTCGTGTGTTGTGTTGCTTTTTGGCGGAAAAAACAATTGAAGCGAAGCCATCGAATTGCTGATTATGAGCAGTGTCTGAAGCTGTGCAATCGTAATAAATTTGTGACAATGGATGAAACATTACTCCATCATTTCACAGGATCCAATCGGCAGACTGGACCGCACGTGATGAACCGTCTCCAAAGCGTGGAAAGACGCAAAAGTCTGGCAAGGTTATGGCATCAATATTTTGGGATGCCCATTCATCGACTATCTTGAAAAGGGTAAACCATCAGCGACTATTACGTAGCGTTATTGGAGCGTTTGAAGGACAAAATCGAGGGAAAACGGCCCCATTTGACAAGAAAGTTCTGTGCATCAAGACAATGCACCGTGTCACAATTCATGGAATTGCTTCGAATGGCTTCCGGATCCACATCACATCACAAAAATATCAAATGTAAGGGACAGCTCTCGTAATCACTAATTCATATAATCTCAATTATTGAACCTGGCGTGATTGAAAGGTGTTTTGGGTTCGAGTCGAAAAGTTTAAATACAAATATCATGCCATATACGGCCCTTTTGGCCTCTAAAATCTCTTTTGAAGAAGGACCCGAACAATTTGACTTTTTAAACCCTTGCCAGGAAACCCTTAGGCATAATAAACGCCATTAAAAATGTTAATCAGAAATAACGCAGTTGTTTACTATAAAAGAATTATCAAAATCGGTTTAGTAGTTGTGGAGATTATCTTCCTACTAAACCTTGTATACCTCTAAATATATACTGTTGTACATCTGACGTTTAAAAGTTTTAGTTATTACGAATTGTCGGTAGTTTCATAAACTTTAATTATTAATTAACTTTATATGGGTCAACAATAAGCAAGATTATATAAATATTACTTTAATCTTTAAAAAAAAACCCTCTGTTTCTCTAATTCCAACGCTTAAAACCTTTTAAATATATAATTAGAGAATAATTTCGTAATTTAATTAAAATATTTACACGCTTCATAAAATATTTAATACGTGAAAATTGGAAGAAAGTTTCAATTAACAAATCACTTACAATTCTCTCGCAAAGTGAAAACTCGACCCTCCAATGCGTTCCGACTCACAAAAAGCACAACACTGTCACAGAATACTTCAAGCGTCGTTCTCTATTTAAATTTGAATTTCGAATGATTTAAGATATCTGACAGCGCGCCCAACTTAGCTGCGCGCTCGGAAACAACTGCGAACAAGTTGCGATTCAAACGCATGACGTATACGCTTGGGCACGGATAACATCTGTCACATTTCAATATCATTTTATGCTTTGATACAATGTGATAAAGTTCATTTTCAGTTGCTTTTATCTGGATTTTTATTAGTCCATATCAAACCTGCGTACGTTCTATAATCTGTGCCCATTAAAAAAATTGATTGATGCGTCATGCACTATATGTTACATGAATTAAATTGAAAGTTACTAGGATTAACTGTTAAATGCTGCGATGTGTATAATTATGTTTTTATAATCCGCATAAATCAAAAATTATATTTATACATTTTTTTCAAGTTTGTTTCTGGTCTGTAATTATTAACCAAATTCAAATCAGGTTGCAACAACCAACCAAATATTGTCTTAATTAACAAAGAAACAGTTACAAAAATGATTTCCTTCGGGAGGTTTGGGGCTTTAAATATCAAATTTGACTGTTAATTTATTTGAATTGCCTCTCATATGCCCTTATAGATTCCTGTGAAACATATTTTGGTTGATGAAGAATGTCCATGAACGGCCTATCACGAATTCGTTCTTGTATCACATCAGTCACGATATGAAACTACATATTTAAATAAAATAATTAATAAGTAGTTCAATACTAAAGATATAGCCAAAGTTAGAATGCATAATATTGGGGTGTGCTCATGATGCAGGTTATGCGCTATGGATATGGATATTCTTAATACTCCGTTCAAGAATATTCCGCGATAGCTTTTATATTATGTACTAAGATTTGTATTTTTTTGTAACGAATAAATCTACTATTTACTCCACTGGGGCGATATCGAAATTATTGTATTTATAGAATGCTATCCCTTTTTTTTAATAAGGTAAAATGGGTAAGCAGGCCTGCGCCATGGATGTCTAGCTAGACGCGGGGACTATGGGGCTGGGTCTACACTCAAAGCCCTCTGCTATCAAAAGGGGTTTCGTAAGTAAAACAGATCTCCACACTCCCTTAAGATGGGCCCTCGGGTTCGCCAAGGCATTCTACCCAAGAGAGCAGGCTAGGCAATTTTTTAATCAAAAATATTTTGTATAAAATAGATGCAAAGGCTAGTTTAGTATTGCGCATATTTTTTTACTGATTACTCGTATAATAATTATAATACATAGATGATTTAAATTTTTGTGAAATTAACAATAATGCTGTCCTCAATATTTAAATACATTTAGCCTAAATAAAACAGCATTAATGCAAATTATAATTTCTGTAATACATACGCTACGTTCGCACATTTACATTTAAATATATATATGTAAATAATTTTGAAGATGCCTTTTGAATTTGTATTTTTAAGTATAACTTTTTTAAATAATTTTGAATCCACACGAAATTCTTTTTTAAATCCGGATCAAGTTTGACATAATCTTTTATTTAAAAAAGCATTAATTCGAATTCATATTTCACCATGCCTCCTGCTGATAGAGGACAATTAATATTTGTTTTTAATTTGTTTTATTATTATTCATTACTTAAGATGTCAAGTGGAACATGGTGTAATGGTTGCAGCCCACTATAAACATTGTGTAAAATAAAAAACTTGGCGATTAATATGAGTGGCGGAGAATTAATGCCAGTTCTTCTGTTCCGTTCTACTCTTGCTTTGAGAACTGGCAGTAAATGTAAAATTAGAAGCATTTAATATATATTTCTTTTTGACGTTCATATGTGTTACCTGATGTTTTGAATTTAAGATTTTTTTTTGATTCGTCATCCTTCACACTCAGTATCTCAGACTTATCTCATACTTACGTATGTCCTAATAGATTCATGTGACACAATTGGTTTATGAAGAATGTCCATGAATGGCATATCTCGAATTCGTTCCTGTATCACATCAGTCAGTCACTCATGAACTATTAAAATAAAATCATTAATAAGTAATATAATTTATTTCGTAATCTTGCTTAAATTATGTATAACAAAAATAATTTGTACTTAAGTTATAGCCAAAGATGGAATCCTACTAATATTATAAACGGGAAAGTTTGTAAGTATGGATCGATGTTTGTTACTCCACGTAAAAACTACTGAATGGATTATAATGAAACTTTACAATAATATAGCTTATACATAGAAAAACACATACGCAATGTATATAGATATTGTGTGAATTGTCCAAAATATCGAGTAAGTAGAAAAAAATCTTGCATCGGCGATCTGTTCTGGCGTGCGCTGCCAAAACCGCTAGGGTTACACATATGTAATGTATGATGGAAATGTTTATTTATATAGACATAGATATATATGTATATATCTATGTCTTTTAGTCATTATAGGCAAAATAGTGACGCATAACTACAATAAAAATTGATAATTTATTTCAAATGCTCATTTGGTAGTAATAAATTGATTCCTAAATGAAAATAGATCGCTTCTGGTATATTAAGTAGATAAAATATGTCTTTCACGCTACATCATTTGGACAAATGTTATTTTAATCCGAAGACAAAGTGGCGGGCACCAGCTTGTACATAATAATTATTTACGAAAAGTATCTGAGGCTAGGTGTTTGTAAATTCCTCTTAAATCGCTGGACCGATTTCGATGAAATTTTTGTGTATTGCAATCTTTGTCGAGGCCGCTTTGGATGAAGGTAATGAATATCATAGACCATATTTCTATAAGATGTTTGTGATATATCTATAAATTAAATTTGATAAAAATATGTTCCATTGAGCGGTCTATTATGGTAGCGTATTTTTTTATGTAGAGGACAAACAGACAGGAAGCTTATCTGAAGTTAAGTGATACCGTGGAAAATCATACTGCCAGATGGCTCGCAAGTGCGTTGCCTTTTAAAATTGGTAAGTTCTTATCTTGAAGGACCCTAAGTCTAATTGGTTAGGAAATTCTTCAGTGGGCAGTTGGTTCCACGTAGTGTTGGGCAAAAAGTGCTTTAAAAACGCTCGGTTGCGTCTATTACTTCTGTATGACATCTGAGAGTCAAAAACTTAATCTCGTCTCTGAATCTGAGGGTCCGAACATCGTTATATATCCTTGTGTGCTAGTGATGTAGATTCATACATTTTTCTATTAATATGTAAGGCACAGAGGAATTGTCCCTGAAACCAGACGTTTAACTGTTACAAGTGGTTGCCTGGAAGAGATCGCTCAATAGCAATAAAGCCGCCAATGCCCACCTTATTTAATTATTTTAATTGTATATCTTGCGACGAAGTGTAACAATTAATAAAAAATAACAGTGTAAACGAATTCACACACATCAAAGCTTGCATAATACACGTAACACGACTTTCTCATTACATATAGATATTTAAGAAAAAAAATACATTATTAATCATTTAAAAAAAGTATATTTAGTTAAAAAGACAGTGCCCTTGCCTCCACACTATTTATTTACTTAGTTATTAGTTATCTTATACAAAACACTTAGACAATATACAAAGCCAAAACAGATTACATTGATAAACAATATATATGAAACAGATAACATAAGTAAGTACATTATACAAAAAGAGAATAAAATAAATGAAAGAAAACTGAAATTTAATATTACCTCTCTATCCTTCTCTCTTCATCCAGATTTTCGCAATTTTAGATTGATAAATGTCAAAATTCCATTATGAGAAATGGTTTGAAATAACAATCTCTAGTAGTATAATTGGATTGGGATTGAGTAGAAAGCGGCCGTAAGATGGGTTTCACGATGGTTTCTTTACCATATCTTCTTCTTTCTTTTAGTGCCTCTCCATTACTGGAGGTTGGCCGTCAGTATCTTGAAGCGTGTCTTGTCCTGTGCCAGTTGCAGCAACTCTTCTGCAGTTGCAATACCTGTCCATTCTCTAACGTTGCGGAGCCATGATTTCTTCCTTCTACCAACACGCCGTTTACCCTGGATTTTACCCATTATAATTAATTGAAGGAGGTGGTAGCGGTCATGGCGCAACACGTGGCCCAGGTACGCAACTTTCCGTTGTTTAATGTTCTGCAAAAGTTTTTTCGACATTCCAACTCGTTTCAGAACCTTCTCGTTAGAGACCTTCTGGATCCAGCTTATTCGAAGCATGCGACGATAGCACCACATCTCAAATGCTTCTAAGCGCCGGCGGGTATCTTCTTTAATTGTCCAAGCTTCACAGCCGTACAGAACAATTGGCCATATGTAACAAAGGAGAAGTCGGACTCGGAGTTTAATGGTCATGTGACGGCAGCACAAAACTTTCCTCATTTTGTTGAAAGATCCTCGGGCAATTTCGATTCGAGACCTAATTTCCTGATCAGGATTCCACTCGTTTGTAACCCAAGTTCCCAAATACTTGTATTGCCGCACCCGTTCCAACGTTCTACCAGCTACGGATAAATTAGGAACTAAAGTATCGTTTCGGGAAATGACCATCACCTTCGTCTTTACTGCATTAATAGTCAGACCGTCTCTTTCGCTAGTTTCATGAACTTTATTAACAAGCATTTGTAAATCATCCATTGACGAGGCTATTAAAACAGTGTCGTCTGCATAGCGAATGTTGTTGATTATCTTTCCGTTAACTTTCACACCAACCTCTAACCCCTCAATGGCCTCTGATATAGTTGCTTCGGAATATACATTGAATAGCAACGGAGATAATATACAACCTTGACGAACACCACGGTAAATAGCAATCTCATCCGTTTCCTCGTGATGCACTTTCACGGTTGCTTTTTGGTCTTTGTACAGGTTTCTGAATTACTCTTAGATCCTTTTCATCGAGACCGGTGTCAATTAAACGATTTATGAGAACGTCATGCTTTACCTTGTCAAAAGCTTTTTCATAGTCTATAAAGCATAGGAAGACGTCATTCTGCATATCTTGACACTTCTGTACAAGGACATTCAGAGCAAAAAGAGCCTCACGTGTGCCTACACCAGAGCGAAAGCCAAACTGGTTATCTCCCAATTGTTCGTCACACTTACTTCTTATCCTGTTATGTATGACGGTCAAAAATAACTTTAGCACGTGGCTCATTAGACTAATTGTACGATATTCCTCGCATTTTCTAGCGTTTTTCTTTTTCGGGAGGGTAATAAACGTAGATCTTAGCCACTCGGTTGGGAGGTCACCTGTGTCATAAATGTGATTGAATAATCGTTTGAGCAAGTTTATGTTCTCCCCTTCCAAGAGTTTAACGACCTCTACTGGGATGCCATCTGGACCTGGGGTTCTGCCCAATTTAGCCAATTTTAACGCATATAAAATTTCTGCTTTTATTATGGGGGGCCAGTATCATTACCAGTTAAGGACATTGCGAGGTGTCTTGTTGGGTCTTCAAACATTTTTGATATGTATTCCAACCATCTATCCTTCTTGGCCTCAATACTAAAAAGTAGCTGCCCGTTTGTATCGGCTAAGCTAGTTAAATTGCTGCACTTAAGTCCCAACATTTCTTTAATATTTTTGTGCACATTGAAGCTATCGTGTTTGTTGTGCAGGTCTTCCATGATTTCACACTTATTTTTGAAATGCGTCTCACGAGCCTTCTTAATTTCTTTTCTAATAATATTATCGAGCTCCTTATAGCGCAGAGGATCAATATTCTTGCACAATCTCCGATCTTCCATTAGCTGTATAATGAAATCACTCATCCATTCCTGCTTCTTCGTTGTTGTCGATGGTCGAAGGAACTTAGTACAGGTATTATGTATAGCTTGCTTGAGGCAGGTCCATATTTCAGGACTTGTTATTGAAGGAGATAATTTACTCAATTGATCATTCAGATCGTTCGAGACTTCGAGTTTGGTGTTCGGATCCGTAAGCTTTTTTTAGATTTAATTTCACTTGCTGGCTCTTTGACTTAACTTTTTGGGCTTACAATAGATGCGAATAACCACTGGATTGTGGTCAGACCCAATATCTGCCCCCGGATAGGTTTTCGCGCTCTTGATACAATTTCTAAATCTTTTGTTTACCAATACATAATCAATTTGATTTCGCACAATATGTTGAGATGTATGCATTGGAGAAGTCCAAGTATACAGACGGCGTGGTGGCAACTGAAAAAATGTATTGGCAATTATCATGTCTTTTTCTTGACAGAATTGTATCAAGGTGTCGCCCCTACCATTTGGGTTCCCTAAGCCATAGGCACCAGTTACCTCAGGAACTAACTTTGAGCCAACTTTGGCATTCATATCTCCCATAACGATGTTTATATCATGTTTATTTGTGTGGTTAATAAGCGTTTCTATGTCTGCATATAGATCTTCTATCTCGCTCTCTGGTTTTTGCTCGGTTGGTGCATAAATTTGAATAACATTAATGTTGAAAGGCCAGGCGTTCATCTTTATCATCATAGCTCGATTAGATAATGGTATAAAATCTGTCACCGTCCTCGAAACTTCCTTTGTTACAAGAATTCCAACGCCATATGGTTCCGTAAGTTCTTCGTTTCCTGAATAATAGAGAACCATGTCGTCAGAAGTTGTATATTTGTTCTTACCAGGCCATTTTGTGTCACTGATTCCCATCAGGTCGATTCGTAATCGGTTTACTTCTTTTATTAAATTTGTTGTCTTTTATTAAGTTACCGTCTTGTTTCAGACTTCTTACATTCCATGTTCCTATGCTTAGAGTTTTTCTATAACACCTGGAGATTCTTCGCACCCCTGTCCCATCAAAGGGACGCCAGGAACTCGGGGCCGTGGTTTTATTAGACTTTTTCATGATTACTGACTACTAGGGAAAAATATTGAGCAGTGGTTTCCCGTTGCCTTCTGCCCCAGACTTTTAAGGGATTATTTCCTCCCAAGGTCGCTGTAGCCTCTACTAATCCGTTGTCGGATCAGGTATGTGGTTATACCGCCACTGTTCGGTCGCCAGAGCCTCGTCCGTTATCTAGCAGGGAGCACCACGATACAAGGTATCGCCGCAGTGTCGCGCGTGCAGGTGAGGTTGACAATTGGGCCGGGCAAGATGTTAGTTCCGTTCTCCCCTTACTCCCCATATCAGCTAATATTAATTATGTACAAAGAAACTGTTCCACGCCTGTGCTTTGAACGCGTCAGTCATCAGTCAACAAACATTGCATAGTTAAAAGTTTATTTTAAATTTCCGCAAAAAATGACATAAAATCTGCAAATTATATTTTGTTAACACATCATTAAGGGCAAGTAATGACAGGTTGACGGATTGCTGTTCTCATGGCCCATAGGCGAGGTCATTGCTCGTCGATGAACAGCCTTTTTGTTATAACAGGAATTTGTAAGATGCGTAAATTTGAGCGTTCTTTCTCGACTCTTTTTATAAGACACGCTCGGTGAACAGAATATTAGGCAATGAACGGTAAGTTTTGAGGGCACCTAAAGCTGACGGGTTTTAGGAATAACTGATGCGAGAATTCACCAGTATCAATTTTGATTTAAAACATCTTTAGGCGCATGAGAGTAAAATTTTTACGGAACGTCACGAAGATGTGCAGCGTTTTTGTGGAAGAAAAGGAAGAGAACGATTAAGAGAAAGTGAGAAGGGTGAAATATATAAATTATCGATATTCTATTTTTAGAATACAAATGTCGTAAAGAGAATTTATGAAATATTAGTATTTTATATTTTATGCAAAATAATTTATTGAAATCTCAAATGACGAATTGTAAATTAAAATGCCAAATGTTTTTTACTATCGAAGAAATACATTTAACAAATTAAATTGATTACTTGTACTAATTTTCGACCCATAATATTTTAATTATTATTTTTCCGACCCAAATGTCGACCAATAGAATTGCACCATTCGACGTCACGTGGTACAACCTACATGGTATTATACTGATAATTTTTTGAAAATTTTCTCTGGTAGTTGCTTCAAGAAAAGTATTAAGTAGTTGTTTTATTCATTATGAAATTCTTATTTGTTAACTGTATATTTCGTCTCATGGTGCAATTCTATTGGCCGACATTTGGGTCGGAAAAATAATCCCCGAATACCACACGAGCTTCAAAATTATCTGGCATTTTGAAGCTCTTGTGGTATTATAATGACAATTAAATTCATAACATTCCTAACATATCTTCCTTTGTCCCTCCCTCTAAGTCTCGGAAATCTAAAGTTTTAGATTTGTATAAACATGAACAAGACTTAAAAATTAGTTTGCCAAAGAAGTTTCACTTCTGACATGTGTACTTTGTACGCACTTTTTTTATATACAGACGTGATGCCATCCCACGTGAATTTAAGTGAGATGCGGTCCAATAAGGCTTGTCCAGGAGATGCCTGGACACCGCTTATTTTAAATGCTACAAGGATTCCCTTAGTTTTAGAAAAATAGTTTCTATAGTTTTACATGTAAAGGTTCCAATTACGAAGTATATTTTTTAGGTTTAATACATTATTTTCAATCCTTTCAAAAATGCGCGAACGTGTCACTCTATTTATTTGTTACCAAGATCTGAAAAACTAAATCCGTGATCAGACTTATCCCTCCTTCTAATAAGGTCAAATAGCGAAATGGAGCAGGCGGAAAATAATAAACGGATAAATATAAGAGTCTTTCCTCCAACTTGGATTTTGTTCCCTTTGTAGTAGAGACTCAACTGCACAGGCGCTAATTAATGATTTAAGTTGGCGCTTGGTAGATAGTATCGGTGACCCCAGAGCTGGTGCTTTCCTCGTTCAAAGAATAAGTATCGCAATACAGCGAGGAAATGCTTAAAGGAACACTGCCACAGGGACCAAACTTTTTAAATTTCTTTTAATTATCTTTCCATTAATTTTTAATTATTTTTATTATCACTATGTAGGTTAAGAAATAAATACTGTATATTTGATTGTCAAGTTTAGGTTTCAATAAACAACTATATATTTATGTATTTGTTTTTTTATGTATTTGTTTCGTAAGTCACTTAGAAAGTCCATTTCTGCATCGACATCGAACCTACGACCTCAAGAATGAGAGACCTCAAGTGTAAATTGACACTTTTTTATTCTAAATTCAGCTAATTTACGATCTTTATTCTACACATTGTTTAATCTTATACAGATTTTGTTTGTCTAGTTAAAAGTACTCAAGAAATAGGAATTTAAAAAATATTTGCCGCGTGGCACAGAATATATATACAATAATAATAAAAACTCTCTTTTTGCTATCAATCATAGATCATAATATAATGTCTAGATAAATGTAAAACGCATTATCTGTGTGAACTTGATGATGTAAACACTTTCGCTCGCACAATGCAAGCTACATGCGCTTTTTACTATCGCTTAGTGAGAATGTCTAATCGCGCTTAAACTAATTATGTAAATTGTATTATTTAACAGATATATAATATGTCCCGCGGGGCTTGTCACACTTTTTTTGTACATATCTTCAAACTACTAGGTTTAGTAGTCTGTGCTTGATTAAAGTCGTCAATTCCTTCGTTTGAGGGCCTCATAGCCTAGCGGTCTTATTAAGTGGCAGCTAGGTGAGGGGTACCGGGTTCGATTCCCGGTTCGAGGGCAAGTTTTAATTTAATTTAAAATTGTTCTCGGCCTTTGGGAGGGTTGTGCGGTACCGGGCGAGTGCTTAAACCGTACATGGAGGACATGGTCGAATTTCTAAGGCAAGCACGAATTATAAAAATCTTATACTTGACGCTGGCTAATGCACAAACCGTGCCAGAGCCATAAAAAAAATCGTCACTACATTGCGCTAATATCGCCCTCACCGTAGGAGCAAGTGTTAATTGCACACAACAAAGAAACTAATGTTTGACAGCCAAGGTTTAAACGCCCTAATTTGAATGAATGAAACGAGTTTATTTTTGTATCCTGAAACTACTTGAAAAATATTTATCATGAAACGCCCATAGTTATATATTATGTACCATTTGAAATAAGGCGATCGGGAATCATATGACCCAGTGTAATGACTCATATGCGCCCGCGCAATTGATATCACGGGACAGAGTATTATTTTTCCCGTACTGAATAAATTCATTGAATTTTTATGTGTTGCGAAGATTTATTTCGAATAAATTAACAAGAAAGTTACTCGATTGTAACTTTATAACGTACCTACAAGATGTGAAATAATTATAATACTCATTTCTAATATATATGTTACTGTAAAAGCTCGAACTACGGTTAGTCTTAAGATTTAAGTGTAAGTCTTAGCATTTACCGACATGAGTTGGTAAATGTAAGTATTTCTGAACATACGACAATTTTTTCGAGCTTTTACCATTCGAATTCAGTATATGCTAGGTTTTACCACTGTCAGCTGGTAGATGTTGGTTTTAGGAATAAAACAATTAGTAATTCTTAATTTTTTTACTTTAATGAACTATTAGACAAAACAGGTACTTACATAGTATTATAAAGGTATCATATGATAGTAATAAGTACAAACTAATACCAACTTTTTAAATTATTTTGAAAAAACACATAACATATATATCTGAATATCTCAATCTCTATCATATCTATCTAACTGAATCAGAAAGACAATCAAATGTAATTGATTAATAGGTAAGGTACCTAAAAAAACATTTCGCTTGTTACAACACGGATTGCTTTTGTGGCATTTAGAATTACAAAGTAATCCTGATGATCTGCAGGTGCATTTTTTTTGACAATTACATTTTTTGAATCCTAGTCCTCCAGTTAACGACAATTTTCCGACAACTTCTCGAAACACTTCTTTATCCGTAACAACTTCTTCTATCTTTATAAAATCTTCAGAGCATGCGGCGAACTGATTCTTGATGTAAAGCTGTTTTAGTATTCTCATTTTGGTACCTAGTTGGTAAAACTCATTGTCCTTTACATCTATCACAACTGCAATAATGCTTTTTGGGTTTTTCAACATTTACCGTGCCATTAATGTAAATCTTAAGATTTACCAACGGAATGGTGGTAAGAGTTCGAATCGCAAACCTTTTGGGACATTTACCATTAGGAATTGGTAGATCTTAGGTTTTACTGGAATATCTTAGGATTTACTGCAGTTCGAGCTTTTACAGTAACATATATATATAATATATATAACGTCTATTCTAAATAATAAAACAATGTAATACCTGATAAATATCGTACTTATATATAATCTAAATAAATACAGGACATCCCGTATTTGTCTCGTGTATGTGAATAGCATAATAAATAGAATTATTGTACCCTGTGTTATAGTCTCTGTCTACGTCATGTTCTTCGTGACCTGCATATACTTAGGTCTTATTGGCGACACTTTAGAAGTCCAGGGAATAAGACAATAGATATTAAGCTGGCTTTTGCAATTTCATTGTCTCACAGGAGGGATATCTGCAGAAGTATAATTTGTAATTTACTGTCACGATGATTATCGCATAAAAGGCACAGAAGCTTAAGTAATAGAAAAATTTAAATAAAATTAATAAGAGAGCAAATCTATTGAATTATAACTATTGTTATAATATATGCTTTCTCATATCGAAGTCCAGCAAACCAAACCCCATACCTCCTAAAACCCACCATGTGGCAGTGTACCTTTACGGCTGGCAGCATTTCCTTACTGTATTGCGGTACTTATTCGTTGAGCGAGGAAAGCACCAGCTCAGCCCTGCGATTCTGTAACTCACTTTTCGAACTCACACAGCGGTTTTCGCATCGGCGGTTGCTCTCAAATCAGTCGTGAAGCAGTCATTTTATGACTTGGCATTCTGAAAAGGTGGGACCTCATAGTTTATTGCTTATCAGAATCGCAGGGCTGGGGTCACCGGTCTACCAGGCGCCACCTTAAAGTGCCTGTGCACTTGAACCCCACGGCCCAAGAGTCTCTACTCCAACGGGAACAAAATCAAAGTTGGAGGAATGACTGTTATATTTGCGCCAAATGATATAGCAAATTAGTTCGTTATTTATTTCATATTCACATAGTTATTGTTAATCACTAGCGTTACAAGTACACGGATAATTTTAAGTTATAAAACTGGCAATAATTGTTGTGTTCACTGTGAATCGTACTGTTTAATAGGGTTGATAAAAATAAAAATAAATCTTTTAACTTAACCAAAGTCAAAATTCTTATGGGATTTTGTCATTAATATTAATTTTTGATATATTTAGATTTTGATTATCACAACCATTTTTGTCGGGAATGATGGCAACCCATTTATTCAAATGTAACACTATTTACAGTTTAAAATTACATTTATATTTTCTCATAAACAAGGATTCTTTAATGTAGTTGGCAGTAAATGGCAACCCTAAGCATACATTATGCTGATGGCATTACATAACCGTTTCGCTCCAAAATCAAGTGATTTCCGGCAGTTACTTAATTCAATTATTATTATATTTTAATTGATATTTTATGTTCCGATCTTGTTAAACACGTCTTAATTTCGATTTAATGTCAAATTATTAAATAATTTCTAACAGTTACAGGATATTCTCATAGATAAAGTCCGAACTAGAATATTATATAAACCTTTTAATATAATATACGGATGGACTATAGGTCTTGGCGTCAGATTTCTGTATATTTTTCGTGATCATTTGTTTTTGATGTGAAACATCTATAGCCGCACGTTAAACCGATTTCTGGCGTGGCGACGCATGCCGTGGCGACGCATCGCCACGTTTCATGATGGGTATATATATATATACAGTCTATATGCAGTAGTACGGTGTGTGTATTTCGAAGTCACTGATTAAACGAATTAAGTAGTCACGATTTGAAATAAATTCGTAAATTTTTGTATTTAATGAAAATAATGATTATTCAATAAATAGTGTTAGCTTTTATTATTTATTTAATAATATTCTAAATAATTTATGAAACATATTCTTTTGCTACAAGTGCGCATGTGCAATAATTACTCATTTGACTCGTTCGGTTATTTACGAATTGTTACGAATTGACTCGAATAACTGCCCGAAGTGGGAAGGTCGAGTCAGAGTGGGGACTAAATGATAAAACAGCTTGTAGCACATGCGCACAGGCCATTCCTTGGTTCAAGTTGAAGTTTATACATTTTACGTAGGGTCAGTGTGTGAAATATAGTAAATCAAGTCATCATTGGAGTGTTTAATTTCCTACCCCAAGAACTAGACCAACAAGCCCTTAACAAATCAGAAGAGCGGGATGCCATCGAGGTAAACTGATATGGTATATCATATCCTTGGTGTAAAGGATTAACGCCCACGAGGTATGCGATTTTTTTTTTCCATTTTGTAACCTAAAGATGTAGGTACTTATTTTTTTATTTTTATTACACCTTTGAAGGTAAATTAGTTACATTTTTTATGAAACCTAGCTTACGATTATGAAGTTTTGTATTTTTACTAACGGAAGACTGTGCTATTGCGTAGGAAGTGTGGTACTGTTTTTAGGTTATCTAAATTTTTTTTACCAACTATAACCCCTCGGCCCTGTCTTGTCGTCTTATATCGATGAAAATCAAAACTTCCCAGCTGAAGTCCTTCATACCTACCTAACATAAATTGAAGAAAATGAATCCTGTACTAGTGTTCGAAATACATAATTTTATAATATTTGATGAGGGTGATCCCAAATATTTTTACTCGGCCGATCCTCATATGTTTTTATTAGTCTTTGTTGAGAATTTACTCGAGTTACGTTAGATGTACTTTTATATATACTTTTTGTTAATTATAATTGATAATAGTTACGTCCACTATTTAGAATTTTATAGTGAGTGTTTAGTGCTTGTTTAAGAAACGCTCTGGTAGGGAGACATTATGGCGAGGTATGTACTCGGGACTTATTACTTTGCTATGAGTAATGCATCGACGGCCACCGAACCGTTCTTTTAAGTCCTGTAAAACATATAACGTTATTTATTTTAAAGCTGTTGCATTACATATTTTTATAATACTTACCGTCGGTTTAGTTGAAATAAATTGAATCATTATTATAAGATACAAGGTTTTTCTTATATTACATAGTAGTAAACTATTCGAGGGAAACGGTAGGAGAACACTAGTCATGGGGACCACCATGCTTAATTGGTAGTTATGCCATTGAATTGTAGCTTATGTGAAACGTTGGTACTTTCAACACAGCGCCATCTGTTAGAATTGTGACTGTTAAATAAAATACAAATATTTTGCAATAAAATAATATTGCGGGTATAAATTGAAATGTAAGCTAAACTGCACACGATGTGCAAAATATTTGATATCGGTTCGGTAGTTAGGAGTCGATAGTGGACAAACAACGTGACACGTAATTTATATATTAAGATTTACGACGGATTCAAACAAACAAACAAAAATTTATTTATTAAGTAAATAGTCTTTAATCTATATTTTAGTACATCCCTTTTAAGTTCAAGAACCTGTGTTAGGGATGAACGCTCTTTCCTATAATAATATGTTAATACTTAATCTACTTAACAAAGAAAACAGAAGGTAAAGGTACTTAAATAGTTAATTAATTATATTACATACTTGAAAAATCAAATTACTGGCGATTGTTGATATTAAATCGTAATAACTAAACAAGTGAGGTAGATTGAAATCAATCACACCATCGTCTTTCTTTTGATTATGTGAGTGAGACATGAGTGTAACTGTAGTCCGTTATGTCGTGACCAGTGCAGGTTAGTACAGCGTAGCATGTCTCTTATCAGCCGGATGATGCGACCACATAAAGTATAGAATACTTTAAATAATTATAATAATTTTAGGCGGGAAGTAACCTAACTGAATCGAATGGCTACGATATTATAATACTACATAAGACCGAATTAATATTGAACAATATACTATAATAAGATAAAATTATTGTTATTGAACTTTGTAATTTGGATTGATTTTTGATATATATCTATTTATTCAACTTTTACAAATAGATCTTCAGTTTGTTGATAATTTAATGTTTTTAGCCACGAATATATTTAGGGTTTTGTTTATTTTGTTGTACATTCTTGTACACAAGTAATTTAGTTTATTTTTTTTCTAATATTTTAACCATTTTTTTTAGAGGTTCTTGGGTGAGTTGAATATTTTAATAGTTTTATTTTTACAGACTACTTTATTATAAATGTTTTACCATTTTTGAAATTATTAGGCAACTTGAATATTATAATAAGATTTATTTAATTAATTTATTATTTTAAAAGTTCCAAGCCGATTTAATATTAATAAGTTTCTTACAGAACTAATTTATTTTAATTTTAATAATAATAATTTTACCATTTTTTAGAGGTTCTTTGGTGAGTGAATATTTTAATAGTTTTATTTTTACAGACTACTTTATTATAAATGATTTACCATTTTTGAAATTATTAGGCAACTTGAATATTATAATAAGATACACTTAATTAATTTATTATTTTTAGAAGTTCCAAGCCGATTTAATATTAATAAGTTTCTTACAGAACTAATTTATTTTAATTTTTATAATAATAATTTTACCATTTTATATAGGTTCTTTGGTGAGTTGAATATTTTAATAAAGTTTTATTTTTACAGACTACTTTATTATATATGTTTTACCATTTTTGCAATTATTAGGCAAGTTGAATATTATAATAAGTTACATTTAATTAATTTATTATTTTTAGAAGTTTCAAGTCGGTTTAATTTTATAAGTTTCTTACAGAACTAATTTATTTTAATTTTTTATATATTTTATAAAATTTTTAGTTCAGTTAGTTTAATATTAAGGTATTTACAAAAGTAATAAATTTTACAATAATTTTCGCCATTTATCGTAGAAGGTCGGTTTAATATCATATTATGACTTTGTTATACGAAAATTCAATTAAAACGTATTGTTTGAAGTATAGTATATTTTATTGGTAATTAAAGCTTAAATGTTTTATATATATAATCAATACAAACAATTTTCTTTAAACTATCTTAAATATATGTATTAATAGAAATTTATTTTGATTTTATAGAGTGTCTTTGTTACTTTGAAACGACGCCAATCCTTATAGATTAAGATGGCTGGAGTAGTAAAGTACAATGTTTTTCTTTTGTGTAACGATTGTTTCCAGTATAACTAGACACAATAAGAATCCAGGGTTTTAGTCCTGAGTTACGAAGTCGTTTTAGGGACGAGGCATATAGAAGTCGAACCTTATGGTTATTTCATTGGTAAAACTAAAGCAGCTTGTTTTTCAATGCAGTAGGTGCAGGCTATAGGGCAGTCGTAAGTTAAACTTACCACGAAGCCGCAGTAAATCGAGTAGCTACGCAGGCGTTGCCTCATAGCACTACAAATCATGGGTGTTGTATTACACTGGGCCTCGCATCAGGGTACTATTAGAAAAGCTGATGGTATTTCTGGTCTTAAGTGAGAGCAAGGGTTGCAAAGATGATAAAGATGACCTGGTAAGATGACTCTATAGGACAACGACACAGTAAGACTGTATATTAAGAGGTATTAATATTATTATATTTTTTTTGCTGCTTAGAGATTTAAAATATTTAAGAAGCAAGCATTCGCAAGTTTAGGTTTTAAGGAGAAATTAGTTATCCTCCCGTAGTTAATTTTACATGCACCATGTTAAATGGGAGCATTCAAAGTTGGCATTGTTGATAAAGAACTTTGATTTACTTCAAATGAGTAAGACTCTGATGAATGTTAACATACTGCAGAGCCTAGTCCTTCATGACATTTCTTTTGCGGTAATTCACTTTGGGTATATTACAAAGGGTTGCTTTTTGATACAGCATCAAACAGACATAAGTCTCAATTTCATTAACAAATCTGAAACTTCGATGTCACGTCATGTCGACAATTTAACTTGCTTGCTAAGGCTGTTGTTCTTTTTGTGTACTGTGGCTATGTGCTTAGAAATTCAAAATTACATATGACCTTTTAACATATTATGTATTCCCTACAAACCAATCAATACTTGGTTAGTTTTTTTTTAATTTTTTTAATTTTTTTTATTATTGGTCTTAATAATGGATATGAAATACTTTCATTATGTCTGATGATAAAATATCTTAAAACAGAATTGATTAAATGTTGTAATGAAATTTAATAATGTAAGAAAATTATTGTATCATCTTGATCGGTTACCAATGAGGTTGTATTTGACAAAGTAATGTCAAATTATTTGATAAAGTAATTTCACATTTAATTCATCTCCAGAAGTGATAGTATCCTAATAAAAGTGATGGCTTAATATAATAAGTAAGTTTTGAGTGCGTTGAAATATGTTGATGAAAAATAATACTCTAAAGAGGTAGGGTTGTAGTAGTAATAGTTCAAGTATTTGTTGTGCTTTCGATAAGTATTTTTTCTGAAGTCTGCACGAAAATCTGCAGCGTTTTTGTCAAAGAAAAGAGGGGGAGAGCGATTGAGACTTGAACACCGATGGTGTTTTTAATACATATCAATATCATTATTATTTTATTATGGAAAAAAATTACCATTTTTTTTTTGTTGGTTTTGGACCTTTTGCTAAGACCCAGTTGGCTATTTTACAAAATGTGGACATTAGTTAGCAATTATGATAGTAATTTCTTATATTATTGAACTAATTTAACTAATTTTAGCTCTGGTTTTTAATTAGCCTTGGTATCATTTAATAATATAGAAAGACTGGGAAAATTAAATTATGGGATTTGGTCAGCTTAATTACTCAATAATTAATCTACAAAGAAGTTTCACTTTTGACATGTGTACTTTGTACTCACGCACTATTTATTCGTATAATTGACATAGACTAGAATATTTATTTATTTAGTTGTTGAGCTTACGACATCACACACAGTACTGGATCTGCTGATTATTTTACAAAGTCTTGCATCTTGAGTGTGTGACAGTTGATGTAAACATAAGTTTTACAAAAAAAAAAATATATAAATTATAAAGTACAATTAAAACATATACGAATATCAATTTCACATGATAAATTCACTATTGTGAATATAAAGATATCTCAAAGGATTTAGTTATGTAAACTATATTGTGAATATTAAGAGATCACAATATATATAGTAATGTAAACTTTATTGTAAATATAAAGAGATCACAATAGATTTAGTCATATAAACTTTATTGTGAATATTAAGAGATCACAATGCATTTAGTTATGTTAACTTTATTTTAAATATAAAGATATAAAACAGATTTAGTTATGTTAACTTTATTGTGAATTTTAAAGATCACAATGCATAAAAAGATCACAATACATTTAGTTACGTAAACTTTATTTTAAATGTAAAGAGATAAAACAGATTTACTTATGTAAACTTTATTGTGAATTTAATGAGATCACAATACATTTAGTTACGTAAACTTTATTTTAAATGTAAAGAGATAAAACAGATTTACTTATGTAAACTTTATTGTGAATTTAATGAGATCACAATGCATTTAGTTATGTAAACTTTATTTTAAATGTAAAGAGATAAAACAGATTTACTTATGTAAACTTTATTGTGAATTTAATGAGATCACAATACATTTAGTTACGTAAACTTTATTTTAAATGTAAAGAGATAAAACAGATTTACTTATGTAAACTTTATTGTGAATTTAATGAGATCACAATGCATTTAGTTATGTAAACTTTATTTTAAATGTAAAGAGATCAAACAGATTTACTTATGTAAACTTTATTGTGAATTTAATGAGATCACAATACATTTAGTTACGTAAACTTTATTTTAAATGTAAAGAGATAAAACAGATTTACTTATGTAAACTTTATTGTGAATTTAATGAGATCACAATGCATTTAGTTATGTAAACTTTATTGTGAATATAAAGAGATCATAATACATTTAGTAATATAAACTTTATTTTAAATGCAAAGAGATAAAACAGATTTACTTATGTAAACTTTATTGTGAATTTAAACTTTATTTTAAATGTAAAGAGATAAAACAGATTTATTTATGTAAACTTTATTGTGAATAAAAGAGATCACAAAACAGATTCAGTTATGTAAACTTTATGGTGAATTTAAAGAGACCACAATGCATTTAGTGATGTGAACTTTAAAGTAAAATATATTGTAAATATAAAGAGATCTCAAAAGGTTTAGTCATGTAAACTATATTGTGAACATAAAAAGATCTCAAAAGATTTAGTTATGTATGTATGTAAGACTATTGTGAATGTAAAGAGGTCACAGTAGATTTGGATGTGTCCGACTATTGTGAATGTAAAGAGGTCACAGTAGATTGGATATATGAGACTATTGTGAATGTAAAGAGGTCACAGTAGATTGGATATATGAGACTATTGTGAATGTGTAGAGGTCACAGTAGATTTTGATATGTAAGACTATTGTGAATATGAAGAGGTCACAGTAG
Source organism: Pieris macdunnoughi (assembly GCA_905332375.1). Taxonomy (NCBI): domain Eukaryota; kingdom Metazoa; phylum Arthropoda; class Insecta; order Lepidoptera; family Pieridae; genus Pieris; species Pieris macdunnoughi. The sequence continues at coordinate 1,851,478 of CAJOBZ010000026.1, forward strand.
ATTTTGATATGATATGATAAGACTATTGTTAATTATTGATGACTTGATATTTTAAAAGAGTACCGAGAGTTTTTTACGCCGGCTTTTTCTCTCGGCCTACACCCCATGTCTTCTTTGCCGATGAATAGGGATTTCTACCGATACATATTTAATGACGTGAAATAGGTGATACCTGTATCTTTTATTCCATTATAAATAAACATAAATTAAATTTAGGTTCAATTTAACTAAAGAGATGTAATTCAAGAATGAAAGTTAAAAGATACATAGAATTAATTTTGTTTCTGTTTTGAGTTGTAATTTACAAAGCATTGTTTTTGTTTTTTTTTTTTTTTTTGCGAGACGCAAACATTGTCAGGAAAGGCCGACTGTTAGCTTTTATTATTTATTTAATAATATTCTAAATAATTTATGAAACATATTCTTTTGCTACAAGTGCGCATGTGCAATAATTACTCATTTGACTCGTTCGGTTATTTACGAATTGTTACGAATTGACTCGAATAACTGCCCGAAGTGGGAAGGTCGAGTCAGAGTGGGGACTAAATGATAAAACAGCTTGTAGCACATGCGCACAGGCCATTCCTTGGTTCAAGTTGAAGTTTATACATTTTACGTAGGGTCAGTGTGTGAAATATAGTAAATCAAGTCATCATTGGAGTGTTTAATTTCCTACCCCAAGAACTAGACCAACAAGCCCTTTAACAATAGTCATCGTTATCGTGAAAAAAATCGTTATATTTTATTTTATCATTTATATGACATTTAGTTTCTATCACAATCTGTTCTTTTCTGCATATTACTTTTACAAAATAATGTCGATGTTTCACATCTGCCAGGCGTCCCGTGACGGCTCACATTTTTTAATTGGTGACCACTGACCAGCCTGTGCCTGATACATGCCGTTGACGTTTTGGGTCGTCTCTCAGTTTCCTCACGATGGTTTCCTTCACCGTACGAGCGAGTGTTAAAGGCGAAGATAGACAGTCCATTGGTACCCAGCCGGGGATCGATACGAGTACAACGATTATAGCGGTCATAGTAGTAATAATAGGCTTCAGTTTCAGTGATCATCTTCATAATTTCTCCAGAGAGCATTGGGAAACACTTACGGAAACAAAATTTTTAAGTTATTTTCTGTTTTATTAATTTAGAACCTTAGTAACGAATAGAAAGCCTATTCCTAGCCTCTAATCACTTGGCATTCTCATCATTCCTCAATGTGTGCCACCATGTTCCACATAGCTATGATTTCTTGCAAAAACTCGCTTCTGGTATTCTCGTTTAATCGTTAACTTTCTAGAATTTTATGCATTAGTTTTTTTAATATTATTTATGGATAGCAAAACCGGTTGTTCACTATTAAATTTTTGGGTTTCAAATGTCCAACAGCTTCCATAAAGTGTCAAAAATATATCCACCATTAAAAAGATAATTAAAACAAATTTAAAAAGTTTAGTGCCTGTGCAGTGCAGTGTACCTTTAACGCTGGCAGCATTTTCTCGCTGTATTGCGATACTTATTCGTTGAGCCAGGAAAATACCAGCTCTGGGGTCACTGGTCGAATAGTGTTTTTTTTTCGCATCCAGCTCATTTTTTACCTCAGCCTACGTACGTACTACCTTAAAATAATCCTAGCCTCATGTAAACAGAACTAGCATGTTCCAAGCCAGGTCAGCAAACCAGGACAGTACTAGCTTGCTATCCTAGTTTGAAAAACTAGCCTCGTGTATGCCGGGCATTAAGGATAGCTCGTTTAGCTCCACAAACTCTCCAGAGTTATAAATTAAATAATTAAAATGCATTATTTACAGTCGAATATATTTTTTCTATAACTAATTTGGGCTATAATTGCCTCATTTCTATAGCACAAGTCTTCAAGGTCTCAGAAGCGGAATACACTGTGTAAGACCTGGGTGTATACAGACGCATCTTGGCCGAGGCTGTTGTAAGGACCGGCTAATTACAGGTTTGGCTGCAGCGATTCAACCAGTGCCGGGGTCATTGGGTGGGCTATTCCTTATAGTGCAAAGAATGTTCAAATGTGTTAGTTAAGAAGATTTTACACATAATTTACACATATGTGTGCCCCATGTGGTTTCCTCTATTATATTGTAATGTATTGTATTGTATAAGATCTTCTGTCGATCCGAAGTGGTGGAGGCCTGATGACCTGTAACACAGGTACTCTTACCTTTAGCAGGCATCAGTCTCACACAGACTAGCTTTTTCCATAAACAGAAGTAAGAATATAACTGTCACTTGCTTATGTCCTAAGTTTAAGTTTTTGTGAGAAAATAAATAAATAAATAAATTTTATAAGCAAGAAGAAAAGTGTTGTTTTGCAAAACCTTATTAGTACCTCTATCCTTATTATGTCAGTAGATATTTCAACTGTGACCTTGATAAAAACCTTACCAGAAGGGAACCATGCATCGACGCGTAAGCACACAAAAACCGTCATTATAAAAATAAAATAATTCGTATTTTTGAAGGTTTATAGCCCGAATTATAGTTTGTTCATACTTGGTATCTAAACTAAATTTATTATTTAAAAAATCTATTTATCTATGATTCAGAAATATGATAGAAAATTACTTTGTTTTGTACGCATTCGAGTTGAACCACCTAGAGTGGGCGGAGTGGTTTTAGTATAATGGGTCATAAACAGAACATTTAAAAAATGTGTGCGTTGTCTCAAAATTAACTAAAACAATGTAAACCAGTCATATTATTACCTTCCATTATTTACTATAAGTACATGTAACTGACGCGCATGGAAATTTTTATATTCGTATTATTACTTTTAAAAATATTAAAATTAAAACAGCCTTTTGGTACCTTTCCGTGGATCGTTTCCAGCCTAGGTTTCGAACTTCATGAACAAAATTAAAATATAATAATTTAAAATTTAAAATACATCGCCTATTTTATCTGTTATTCATATAATCAAAATATAGTATTCCACTATACATAATATTTAAACCAAAATTCCTTCGAACTATGATACATAAACAAATTGTTATCGGTACCGCCGCCTCCTTCCGTGGTCCAAATAAATTGATTATGAAGAGTCGATCATTGGAACGCAACCGTAGAATATTTATTTTAACTGGCAACATTTCAATCTGTCAGTTCAAGTATAGCTTAGTCCATGCAGTGTATGCAAGCGCTCCGTCATTTAAAATACAAATCTCGCCTATTAGTAATTGTTTTACTTTAATGTCAAAGATGGTTGCGACTTTTCTGTGACTTCTATGGTACGGTAAGTGTTTTATTGAAATATACGTAAATCTATTTATAGCTATTGTTATTGGCGTCCATTTACAAAAACAAGGTGCGTTACGAGCTAACCTATAAATGCCACGTGTTATACCGCTTGTTTTGATTGGTTTACCCTTCCGTGGACAAACTTTTCTGTGGAGAGTCACTCTTGTTTAAACTTAGTATGCTTTTTCAAAACATATTCTGTGACTTTTTCTATTTCTTTTTGCCAATATTATGTTGCATTAACCCATTATGCTTGTTTAATGCTTAGCCTGGTGTGTATGTGGTTTATTGTCATTGTTTCAGCAAATCAAGATGCCTAGAACAAATAGAAATAGACATCTGACTGCTGAAGTAAAAAAGATAAGACGTCGTGAACAAAAAAAATTAAGTATGCGCCAAGCGCGGGCAAAATTAACTGAAGCTGCTGTTGAAGAGATACCCAAAAAAGATAGGGAAAGGTACCATATGAAAAAGGACAGAGGAGAAATCAAAACTATCGACCCAGAAAACAGCGAGAAATAAGAAAAATGTGGCGTGAAAAATCAAAGAAACGACGACAATTACTAAAGATGCGAAAAGCTAGCAGCGCTCTCATACAAGAAAATACTCCACCACCAAGTCCATCTTCATCATTCTCCCGAATTGAAGTCGGACGTGCAGTAGCTGCTCGGAACAAAAGAGAAAAAAAAATTGAAAATGAGACTCTAAAGAAAAAGGTATTACATATGGCAAAACAAATAAAAAAATATAGAATGCGAATACGGAGGCTAAAAGAAAGAAAGCAGAAAGCGTCGAATGTGGCTAGCCCTAAAAATAAAGTCTTGAGAACAAACGTCAGAAAAGCTGTGTATGATTTTTTAATACAAGATTAATACAGTAGATTAACATCAGGGAAAAATGAGACAATAACCCGGAAGAAAAGCAAGCGGCAAATTCGTTTACTGAATGACACACTCTTAAACTTACATGTGATATTCCAAAGCAAAACAGGGATTAAGATTTCATACCAGACCTTTCGTAGATATCGACCTTTTTGAGTATTGTTTCCGAAAACATCAGCAAGAAACACGTGTCTTTGTACTTTGCATGAAAATAATGATCAAATCATTCGATCACTTCAAAAGGCGAAAGTTGTCTCTTACCGATCTGCTTCTGATGCTGTTAAGGTACTGTGCTGTAATAATACACTGAATCCTAAATGTTTAGAGAGAGAGTGTCAGAGCTGCCGAAATAAGAAACTTGTGATTAATAATTTTAATGAAAACGATTACATTACTTATGATAGATGGGTCACTAAAAATGTAGATGTTATTGTCAAAGGCGAACACAAAAAATACAAAAAATGTTTGAAAGAAACTGTTAAAACTATGAAAGGCTCTCTAGTGAAGTTAATACATTCTAATTTACCGTTATTCATGCAACATGTAGCAAATATGATTCATCAAATAAGATCAATACAAACAGTTAAACAACAATTAACTTCTGCTGAAGGCTTATTGCATATAGATTTCTCAGAAAATTATCATTGTAAATACAGCGCTGAGGTTCAGTCCGCTCATTTTGGTGGCTCTAAGCCTCAATTGTCTCTTCATACTTGCGTTTACTATAGCAATGCTGAATCACCTAATAATGGTTTTCAAACTACGTCTATGTGCTCTATCTCAGAAAATTTGCGTCATGATCCTGTGATGATCTGTGCTCACCTTAAACCAATCTTACAGAGAATCAAAGAAATTAGTCCGAACTTAACAGAATTACACATATTAAGTGACGGTCCAAACAACGCAGTACCGAAACAAATCTATGTTCTTTTTAATTGTAAACTTCATAAGCCAAGATTTAAATGATGTCAACAATATTATATGGCACTACAGTGAGAAAGGTCATGGCAAAGGTGCCCCTGACGGAGTGGGTAGTTGCATCAAAAGGCTATGTGACAATTCAGTCGCAATGGGTAAAGACGTCCCTGATTATGATTCTCTTATGTTATGTTTAAAAGAAAATTGTAAAGGTATAGAGATTTACGGAATAGGAGATCCAAATGTGCAAGATATTCAAGAAATGGTCGCCAAAAATAAAATGAATGCTTATAAAGGGACATTTAAGATTCACCAACTTTCTTGGAATCGAAGCGAACCAAATATTTTACATGTAAGGAGGCTTAGTTGTCTGTCTTGTGCTACAAATGCAGTTTGTCCACATTTTGAAATGGGTCAGATAAAGGTTCCAGTCGCTGATACGCGATCACATAGTCCCTTGAGTTTAGTTGACGCAAGAAATATATCTCCGAGAAGTGTAGACACAGCCAATGCTTCTACAGTTACTTATAGGTCAAATCTGGTTACACCTGAAGAAGAAACAGTTTCTCAGGATCCCCCTCACATCTCACGTCCCTATAAGAGATCGAGGTTCCTATCAGACTCTGATGATTCAGATGTAATTTTTCCTCTACAACGTATTCATCCATTACGCACAGACGGCAGCGATGAAGACGACTTGATTATACAACCTCAGCAGGCTAAAAGACTAGTTTTCAATCCCTTCTCTGACAGTTCTAGCATACTATAAGCGACGACGTTTGTAACACGCTATAGTTTCGTCATCTTTTGTTTTATGATCTATTTTCTCACTTTATTTGTAGAGCTCAGCTATAGTTGATTGATAGTAATATTTAATTAAGAGTCGACCGAAAAGAAATCTCTTCTGTGGACATAAAATAATTATATTTTTTTTAAACTAGAGTTTATTTTTTTATCTCATTTTAAATTGAAGTAGTATAATACAACCAGATTATAATGATTCTAAGAAATATATAATTTTTAGTTTAGTTATACGTAGCCAAAATACACATTTTATCTTTTCTGTTGATTTTGTTGTCTATTCTGTGGACAGTTAATAATTAAAATATCTAGTTATTAGTACAAATTAAGGCTTCGATCTCTGATAATATTTTTCCCATGATTATTTTATCTTTTTTCTTAATAAATGCTGATTAAAACAAAAAAAAACTACTTTTTATTTTTTTCATACCGGATTTGTTTATGACCCTAATATGTCATTGCCATTTGAAAAAGTATACTTTTTCGCGTATGGCAACTTATATTTAAGTCTACAAAAACTGTATTTTAGGAAAGCATTTTTGAATACTACTAGCTCGTCTTTAATCAACTCTCTGTAAATCTCACCTTATTCTAATACTTCCGGTCTGGACATATTCCGGAATCGTTAGGTCCGATTAGGGATTTTAACTTAATATTACTACAGGAATCCACACACACAAGATGTGTGTGCTTGTTGTCTTATTTATATATATTCGTATGTATAGGGAGTATTATTCGAGCAACAACAGTAACAGGTCTCCTAAATACCGTCGTCCTTATACTTTATTTAAACAGGGCAACACATTCACAATTCCACACTTGTCTATCAGCCGACATAGTTGGCAATTGTCACATCTTGGCATAGACTGTGTACCGTCAGCAAGTGGGAATATCATGATTGCAAATATTTTAAATTTTAGTGCATATAAAATTTTTGAATATAGAGACGACTTTTTCATACATTTTTGGGGCCTAATAAAATGTCTACAATATACCTAAATGAGATTGACAGGTATGAAGAGCCTAAGACACAGCCAGGGCATTAGTATGAAAATTGGTCGACACAAACTGTCAACTTCATACAAATTAAGTTTTCGACTTTCCACATACACTACTGTTAAGGCATCTTGACTTCCCCAGATACGATTGACCGACCAAGTATCATAAAACATGAGTACTAAAGTCTCTCATGTCAAGCAAGCTGGCGATCGTCAGAGATGGGGTCCGGACCATCACGACGCTCAGCAGCGAGTAAGCGATCGGAGTAGTGGTAAAGTATAAAGTAAGGATATTACAAAAATAATAGCATATCAAATGCTGACAGTACCTACATTTCACCGGTACAGATGCAATCCAGCCCCAAGTCATGGGAACCAAGCCATAAAACATGTGACCTATAAGTTTACATATTTTGACCATTCAAGAATTCACTGCTACAATTTAAAAAATTTGAACATTTCATCATGTTAATAATTTTTAATAAAAACTATATAGAAAAATAATATCTTTTTGTCCAGGAATACGACAATGACTTACATATTACGCATTATATCATCTTTAATATTCCACCATCTCCTGGTCCATACAAAATTTAGAAAAATCTTAATTCAATTGGCACTGTTTGTCTATTTTACTAAGCCCGCCATTTTTTTTTTTTTTGTTTTTTAAACTTCATAGATTCAAAACAAGAAGTTTTGAATTGTATCTAATGTAATCTGTAGATTTTTCCATGAAGACAATGATTTATTTAAATATGTTTTTGCAACTGATTTGATTTAGTAAACTTAAAAATGATTTAGCAATCGCGAGCTAACAAATACTTTTTGTTCGATGATAATCAAGACATTATGATATATATTTTAATTGGCTAAAGATGTCCATTACAAATAAATACTGAATCTAGAAATAGATATTCTGAGCTTTCACTTTGTCGCGTCTAGGGTTGGCAATCGTCGCATAAGTTATTTCATTAAACAGGGCCTTTAGTCAAGATGCCTTAACTGATTTTTTTATACAAATTAAGTTTTCGACTTTCTACATACACTAGGTACTGTTATCCCATCTTGACTAAGCCCCAAGGGTGTGTATTTTATATTGTATATAAATTACACCAATTCCAAATTTTTCCTTTTCCTTCCTTTCCTTTAACCTTGCATTTACCTATGTCTAATTATCAACGTCCGTTTATTAATAGAATTCGAATGCTAACTGTATGTCTAAGTCTTTGATGGGCACATAGACAGCATTTGGACTAAGTACTTACCAAGTAAATATTAAGTACTTTTTAAACGTTATTTTATGTTTTTATATATGCATAAAATCTGTGCAGCAACCCTAATAAAGACGCAAAACACCTACTTAATTTTCTGCGATTTTTCATAACCAAACACCTTGTCGCTTCTGAATTATTTTTGCACTTTCGTGAGAATGTTGCAATTACTGTTAGAAAGTCGCTGCGTTTTTCATTATTAAAGATTTTTGTGCATTACTTCTGTATCTAAGAATGATGAAAGTTAAATTGCATTCCTTAGAATTTAGATCGTGTAGCAAAGCAGATTAGGTAATTAATTATTTTCGAGGCGAAATAATTACGTTTTTGTGAAAGGCATTCGTTAAACGCTAATTGAAAATTAACTAGAGATAATGAGTAACTAACTGTCTTTACGTTTATAACTGCGATTGCGTAACGGTTAATCTGCGTTACTTAAATTTTGTAAAGTTTATGTGCTCTCTTATTCTTGCGATCCACCATCATTCTATAAAAATAAAGTTTCGCACCTTAGCTTATCTATTTTATTACTTATACTAAACTGACATTTAAAATCAATCAAGTTTATTAATGCCACCATATTTATTGAGTCTATAGGACTTATTTTCATTATTGGTGCCTAAACTAGTAGCTCGTTAATTATAGTCGTCATAATTAGTTATTCCTTATGAGTTCCCTTCGAAACAATTAATGCGACGGGCACGGTAACTAAACGTTTAATGTTTTTGAAGTTATACTTCTTTAGGCGCGTTATGAAAAATTGATGAGAGTTAAATTTTACGATGCGCGCGCACCGTGACACAAAATTATCAGCATGAAGTTGCCCACTACCGAATTCTTTTTCGGCCAGCCGGGCGCCGAGCGTGCGCGTCCTGCGCGAGCGAGATGGGAATAAGACAATCTACAAGTAAAAAGAAATGATGATGTGAAGTTAGCAGCTATGCCAAGAATTTTGAATGACCATAATGACCTTTGTAGTACCTTTTTAACAAATAAAGGAGTTTTAATTATTTTTTCAAAGAAATTTAGCAATGCTTTTTCACAAAGACCTATTGTTACTTAGTTAAAAGGTTATGAAACATACCTAGTTATTAAATTGAATGAATAATATAATAAAATAATAAATAATAATTATTATTGTTATTAATATTAATTAATAATTGAATAATATACTAAATATTCAATATTATTAAATTATTAACGTTAAATATTTATTATTAATTATTTAATATTAAAAAAAAAATAAAGAAAGCCAAAGAAGTATAACTTCTTACGCGCGTACATAAGTACACGCACCCTTTTTTATATTCCGTTGTTTTAAAATCCACAGTATAAGACGTAAGGAATTTGAAACGATGAGATGATTTGAAGCGAAAGACTTTAATCGGCGAATGATATAAGCGCGTTTGTTTACGTATTTTCTTAGAACCACAATGACAATTGTTGATGTCAGTAATCATAACTCAGTAATCAGTGTCACTCACAAAGTCACAAATCACAGAAACAGTGTCAGTAGTCAGTACTCAGCGTCATAAGATTTCTCATCTAGCACTGTGTTATGTGTATTCATTTTCTAAAATTATTCAAGGTCTTTATTTACTAAAAATTGTGACTATGTGATAAGATCATTACATAAGTTCATATACATACTTATTAAATTATGAACTTGACAATATTTAGTTAAAACTATGAGTGGTTTATCATTTATAAAGTCCACAAAGGGAAAAGTTATTCTTGGAACCGTTTTATCGTTACATTTAGCAATTTACTTTGCGAAACCCTCATTATTCAAAGCGGAAACAAAAAATACGCAGCCGCGAGAAGCACCGCCTAAATATTTACCATAGGCGTAACTCTCAAGGATATTTCAAAAATCAATAGGTTACCTATTCATGTTCTATAAAAGACTCGCAGTTTTTCCTCATACTTTAGTATGCAACAGTATTGCGATCAATATTTTAAGAAAAATGGGTAATTCAAAAAAATTTAAAGTTTTAATATCCCGCTCTGATATGCCTGAAAGTGGTGTGGATATTTTAAAAAAACAGTAAGTATTAGAATTATTTCAAAATCGGATAAAAATTTGAATTATCACAAAAATATTTGTATTCATTTTAAAAAGTGTTACTAAAAAGTTTATAATCAGAATATTATGTTATTTACAGATGTGAACTAAAAGTATGGGATGGTCCTCTGCCTATTCCTAAGGCAGATTTTATTAAGTCAGTCCAGGGAGTGAATGGAATATATTGTTGTATAACTGACAAAATTGATAAGGAATTGCTTGATGCTGCTGGGCCAGAGTTAAAAGTTGTGGCAACCATCTCTGTTGGCTATGATCACATTGATGTAGGAGAATGTAAAAAGAGAGGCATTAAAATTGGATACACTCCTGATGTCTTGACAGATGCCACTGCTGAGCTAACGGTATGTCGATGTAACAAGTGTTTTTTTTTTATTAATATGAATATAGCTATTTAAATTAATCCTATTACCAAAACCAATTGTTAACTTGGCATCATATTACACTAGATTGTATAAATTTGGATGAGAAAGAAATAAGCATTTTTATATCAACTCAAATACATGTTTAAACTTAAATTAGATTTAGTAGAAACTGCATGGCAACTTTATTTTAGTATAGTTCTAGTGTATTTACGTTTAACATTTATATTTTGTCTTTAAATATTGCTTTTAGCAACATCTACACAGTTGTTCATTAGCATATCTATTGTGTGATAAAATTCAAGGTTAGCTTCAATTATAAATGTTTCTTCCAGTTCTTGTCTTTAGAGATTATTAGTTAATTAGGGTCATTTCTTAATTTTCAGTTAGCACTTCTATTATGTACCTCAAGGCGACTTCCTGAGGCTATGCATGAGGCCAGAACTGGAGGTTGGGTTTCCTGGGCTCCAACATGGATGACCGGACCTGGTTTAGCTGATGCCACTGTGGGAATTGTTGGCTTTGGTAGAATTGGTCAGGCAGTTGCAAAACGTGTTAAATCTTTTAACACATCACAACTTCTCTACTTTAATAGAAGTGAAAAATCAGAGGCAAAAGAAATTGGTGCTACTAAAGTAAGCTTTGATGAATTACTTACTAAAAGTGACTTTGTGATATGCTGTGCAGCATTAGCTCCAGAAACCAAAGAGATGTTTAATAGAAACGCATTTAAGAAGATGAAAAACTCTGCTGTATTTATTAATACAAGTCGTGGAGGAATTGTTGATCAAAATGCACTAATAGAAGCATTGCAGAATGGCACTATTAGAGCTGCTGGTTTAGATGTTACTTCACCAGAGCCTTTGCCTTTGGATAGTCCACTGTTCAAATTAAAAAACTGCGTTATACTACCTCATATAGGCAGTGCGGCAATACAAACTAGATCAAACATGAGTGAGATGACAGCCAACAATATTCTAGCTGGCCTGAATGGTACCAAAATGCCTGCACAATTGGAGTAATTTATTATGTGTTATATACATAAATTTAATAAAAACTATTTATGGCTGTTGTTGTTTAATAAAATCTGAGATAATAGCTATATACCATTTATAATTAAGCTTAAATGTATATAGTCTCAGTCATTATGTTCATGTTGAGCGACTGATTCTCTCCAATTATTTTGCACCATTTCCACAATCATTGTCCACCACTTTGATTCCATAAAGTAATATATTGAGCACACAACAATAAACAACCATGATAATATGAGGAAGAAATCTGTTTCCTTTTCTGCTGTACTCGAAACTGGTCCTTGGAAGTCCTTAGACATCACCAATAGGCCTTGAGGATTCTGCCCTGTTATAGCATTGACAAATTTACTGAATAAATGGATGTTATACTCAGTTCCATTAAACTTGCCAACTGGTCGACCATTGTGAAACATCTTCAATGTTGGGACACCAACAATACCATACTGCGCATTAATCCCATGATGCCTTAATGCATCTAATGCAACCATTTTAATATTTGGGTAAGATCTAGCTAAGGCATTGAAATGTGGGGCTGCATGTGCACTAAAAGGACAGGCTCTAGCATAGAACAAAACTAATACACAATCAGCATCTACATCCCGCCCTGATATGTCTGGTTTCACTTGCAATAATTTAGACAAGTTACCGCCATTGACAATTTCAACTAATGGTTCAATATCTTCACTTTCATACATAATTTCTTTGCACTTAACAAGTTTTTTAGTTTCATTTAGAGCTTGGGTTTTATTCTCCACAGTTGCATTACTAGAGGTAACATGGAAGTACAGATTGGACAAAGTTCGATTAACATCGGACACAACATTCGAGAGTAATGATTCTGAATCGTCAACAGTTTCCATTTCCATGTCCTCTTCTCGCGGCACATCGATGGCAACTTCTTCGTCCATATCATACTGCACAGATAATGATAAACCTGGAAAATTTAGACGTATTCTTACTCGATTAAAGTAATTGGATTGTAAACATGCTTCGAAAATAAAACAATTTCATAAGAGACTTACCGGCAAGCGCAATCAATAAAAATAAGTTGGTTTTTGTACACATGTTGATTTTAAGCATCATTAAAAATTCAGCTATTTATCCATGTTCAAGGTAAGAAACGTTTTGGAATTAGTTTTCTTTTATTATTTACAAGTACAAACTTTAATCTTGTTATTAGACAAGAGTCATGACAGTGACAGTTACGGGATAACAATTAACATTATTTATGACAATTCAAAGATATATAAAGACTGCCTGTCCGTTGCACGCAAAAACTATGTGCGACTGAAAAGGTTTTCATTAAAGTCGCAAACCATAATATGAAATATTACTTACTAGACATATATCAGGACATAAGAGATACATGTTTAGTATCTAGTCAAGTAGTGGGTCCGCGAAAAAAGGGTTTTTAAAAACTTAAAGTTAAAATGAATACAACCGGTCCGATTTGAGGTCCGTTTAATACTAAATATTACAAGTATTCTATTATATTTATATCCTATTCTTAAAGGCCTACGTGACCGTTGTGCTGACACATTGTTCTCACGCTCTACAAGGAAACGTTACTTAGTAAGAACTAAGAGTGGTTCGTAAATCATGTAAGTGTGGTTCGTAAATCATGTAACAGCATTTCGGCTATTGAAATATAAAGGATCTTTGTACTACTATGTTGCAATGGTTTTTTTGTTTATATAAAATATAATTATCCTATGGTGGTGACACACGGGATTATATAACTCCTCTCTCCTTAAGAGCGAAATTATCAGGGGATTGCACATGCAAATTCTGATTATTTCGCCACTGCAACATATTAATAATCTTATTTTTTATAAAAAAACACAACAATTAGCAAAATACAATAAAAGAGTGCCTAAACTAATGCTTTTCACTTTCACTGAATTGCCCATTTCACTATCACTATCTCTGTTAAGTTGTTACAGCATGTAAGACATGTGTTGCCGGTCACTGAGCTCCATTCCTTGTAAGTTTACTGGATTCTGATTTTCCTTAGAGTTCACTGTTGACTGTAACTCCAGCAGCTTAATGGATGGGATACGTTCTGATGACATATTTTCTGTATATGAACGCTGATGATGTAATTGGATGTCATTGATGTTGAGATCGCAGGGTTAATCTCTTCTATAATTACTGTATTCTGGTCACAGTTGGATGGGTTTTCCTTGAAGGTCATCAGCTCCTCAATGCATGTCGTTTCAGGATACGGTGCCCCTGTTTTCTTGTGTGCAGAGATAATAAATTTTCCTCAGAGACTTGTTTGCAAGGCTGTATAAGCAGTAAGTATGTTACACCTTTCACCAGGATATAGGGATATTTAGGAATGATTATTAAGGTTAGGTTTTTAGGGTCATGAAAGATAGGTAAGGGATACATTTTATTATAACTATAAGTTGAATTGGTTATTAAAGCTACCTCTAATACAAAAGTTATTTTCCTGTCTATCATGTATGATTTAACATTAATCGTATCTTCTAATTTAACTAAATTATCCCAAGTGGGTGGATACATAAGATTTTCTGACTGTGATATATAAATTAAAATCTGTAATAAATGTGTAAAACATTGGTTGTGGTGAAAGCCAAAGCAATTTCTAATTCGCTTATTTTTTATATAAAGCGTTCTAAAATTACTTACAAAAAGATTATATAAACTTAAAACATATGTAGAGTATACTGCATTATTTTCTTTAGTACTTATGTCTTTTAACATTTTTTTTCTACACGTTTTAGTCTTTCGTCCATAATTTTTGAGTTATTGTGTAATATTTCTGATGAATTAATGAGTCCATCTAACATTTTGGAAACAACTGTTAAACGCTTGTTTGTTGAAATTTTGTTGATTACCTAATTGATTAATTTACTGTTCATATCGTTGAGCATCTTCCTGATCTAAGTTTCCAGTTATCATTTTAATAATAGAGCCTAGAGGATTCAATATTCCTCTTCGTACTCGGTGTGAAGGGATTATTTGCCTAATCTTTTCAGTAGTTATTCTTTGCAAATACTCTACTTGTTCCCTAATTCCTAAAAATTCTTTAAACTAAGGCTTATCATCACTTACTATCTTACTAAAATTACTATATTTCCTATTGTTATATTCTAATTCCATTAGTAGGCCATTCAAATCTAATACCTTAAAAATAAGCCAGTTATCCTGTTTGATGAAGGATGTTCCCTGTCTTACGGATCCCTGAATTGTTTTCAACCTTTTGAAGTTGAAGGCCCAAGCTGGGGCTCGTGAGTGTCATCGTGATCACTAAGCACCACCTTTGGAGGTCGTTTTATGTTTTTAATTGGTACCTTTTTGTGTTTACCTCTAATTTTAATAGGGATGGTGTTTCTTTCAGGTTTTCCTGTAACTATGGCCTTTTCAAAACAAGGTTTGTACTTACTTCTACGAGTGTTTATTAATTTTGTGAAAATTGTTTTCCCTTCTGGTAACGGGACGTCGGATTCGCCACCGCGTTTTTCTCTAGAGTTTTCCTTAAACGTTAACATTTTATCAGATATGATTTTGTATAAAACTTTTATTCTTTTGGCGTGATCTTTAATTAATTTTTGCAAGTATCGTTTCTCGAAGTCTATATTGAATGCGTTTTCAGAATCTACATGGCCAAACACTACTTCAAACGGTGTTAAAGTTGTTACAGTATGAATCGCATTATTATATGCCATGATGAGTGATATAATAGATGCGGCGTCGGTACATTGTTGTTCGTATTTTGTCAGTCTGTAAATTTCAATTAAGGTGGAATGAAAACGTTTAACTATTCCCATTGAATTAGGGTTCCTAGGTGTGCCGATATGTATTTGGATTTTATAGAGTGACATCAATTCTTTAAATAAATCGTTGTTGAATTCAGGACCAGGGTCGCAGCTTATTTTCTTAGGTATGCCGTAAAATAAAAAGTATTTTATTAGTGCGCGGATAACGTCAGGTATGCCTTTACTAGGAATTTCAATTGCCTGTAATAGTTTGCTAAAAGCGTCAACTAAGGTGAGGTATCTTTTTCCTTCGATACTAAATATATCTATAAATAATTCCTGGGATGGGGCATCTTGCGTTTGAGTTAACTGTAAATATGGTTTCAAAGGCTTTCGGTCATATTTCATTTGTTTACAGGCTTCACAAGAATTAATTACTGCTGATATAGTTTCTTTCATGTTATTCCAAAAGAAGTGTCGCCTGATGCGTGTAAAAGTTTCTTGAATACCTCTGTGACAGGTTTTTCCGAGATGAAATTTCAGAATAACGGCTTTCTGTTTATTTTCATCGTCAATAAAAACGATTCTTTCCGTACACTCATAAAATTGAATTGATCCACCTTTAAAAAGCCTAATTACCATGTTGCTGAATTGTTTGCGATGTTCCGTATTTCCGAAATATATAAAATATTTCTTTTGGGTTTTATGTATTCTTTCAGGAATTGTTTGATTAAATAATTACACAATTACTCAATAATTTTAGCTCACAGAATTTGATGTGAATCTAAACTTATACTTACTTTAGGGGTTGCAGAATTTCATGCACTAACCTACTTACTTCTATGTTTCTTTAATTTACTTATTACAATTTACGTTTATATGAATTTAAATCTAACAAAGTCTTAAAACTATCGTTAAGATGAGAGATGTCGATCTCAAAATAACAAAAGAAAAGTGGAGAGGGCTGGATTTGAAAGGTGAAAAGGTGACTTACCAGTACATCGCTGCCTCAACACTCGCACAAAACACCCTTAACGCTTTTGGATTTGCGTTCTTGACAAATTTATTTGTTCTTTTGAATAGCCGTTTTTAGCAATCGCGACGTAGTTTCCCCTTTTTAGGTAAGCAGAATTTGATGCTCGAACCGATAATTGAGAAGTACGTGCAGCTAGAGCGACTATCCTGTCCTCAGCGCCAGTCAAGTAGTGGGTCCGCGAAAAAGGGTTTTTAAAAACTTAAAGTTAAAATGAATACAACCGGTCCGATTTGAGGTCCGTTTAATACTAAATATTACAAGTATTCTATTATATTTATATCCTATTCTTAAAGGCCTACGTGACCGTTGTGCTGACACATTGTTCTCACGCTCTACAAGGAAACGTTACTTAGTAAGAACTAAGAGTGGTTCGTAAATCATGTAACAGCATTTCGGCTATTGAAATATAAAGGATCTTTGTACTACTATGTTGCAATGGTTTTTTTGTTTATATAAAATATAATTATCCTATGGTGGTGACACACGGGATTATATAACTATCTATACATTATGTGTTATGTTTATATAAAGCGAATTCGCTGAATCGTGTATGAATGATGTACTATTTTTATTTATACAATATGTAATCTATCTATATATTTCCACTTCCATTTTCCAATCATAGGGGCCTAACTTTAGGACCCAGAATAGAAACTAGATTACATATTTTGATAACGTCTATAAAAAAGATTTTAGTAGAATAAGTAAAGTAGAAACATTGAAACTATAGATTTACGTGAATACAGAAATAGATTAACAATTTATTAATACCCACTACAAGCCGCATCTTGTGGTAATAGAATTCGCTAATTGAGCTACAAGATAGTCATCGATTCGTGATTCAGCTCGCTATATTAATTGGTGTAACCATTTATTCCTGCGTCGAAGCACCTGTACTGCCAAACACAATGAAACTGACCCGATACATGGCTGGCACAGACTTATAAAACCAGTATAACACTTCTTGGTTTACGCCAGTACTACTGTACATTTAAATAAAACTGCTAGCGAGTCACACGCACTAATCAATAAAGCTTTTTATAAATTTGACGAATACTTAAATGATCCTAATCCTTGGGATTGATTTCCTCCAGTTCAAACAATTTGTATGACAATACTAATTGGCGACTAAAAAGAGTGGCGGAAAGTTTCTTGCCAGTTCTTCTTACCCTCTCTACGCCCTTGACTTGCGAACTGGTAATAAATGTAAATTTACAATTAATTTAACTTCTTTTTGACGATTCATAAGTGTACTTGTTTACCTATATGAATAAAGATATTTTGAGTTTGAGTGTGTAATATAACAAGCGTGAGACTCGCTAGCCACTATTGAAAAGCACTTGAAACTTGTTAATGTAATATGTCACGTTTATATCCGTTAAAGAAGTTTAATTTAAACCAAAGTATAACAGTACGATTGGTCATTCCTTTCAAAATCAATACATTATAGTTTCTCTAACTAGAAAAAAAAGTGTACGAATAAAGCTTCTTTTAACATACTCTAATACACGAGCAAACTATGTCTATTATTTTCTGCCAAGAATTTAAAATGATCACAGATATATAATATTAATTTAAAAGACGGTGTGTGCTCCGTACGTTAAAAACACGCACGATTTGAATTTTTTCGCACAAAAATAGTGAAACGCAGTCAGTAGGTAAGTGCTATATGTTAATTGGTTTTTCCAACTGTTAATATTAAACTGTGTACCAGCTTGTTCCGCAGATATATTTAGTTGACTGTTTAGTGACGGGCCACGAGTCTTACAGAGTTTAGTTCAAAAGACGCGACCGATCTGTGAACCTGTGTCTAATCTCTCGTTGAGAGTTGAATAACAATGGCCTATACCTGGGATAACAGAGTTGCTTTCGTCGTGAGATACCTTTACGGTAAGGGGAGTATTTTATAGACTTGTTTAAGAAAAATTTATTAATTAAATTCACTCACTAACGTTTTTACTAGATATTTTTTTTATTAATATATAAGTTTTACAGATAAAAGACATTAAAATTTGAATTACCAATACAATCTTTTACAAATAAATATTTTTAATACATTTTTTTTTTAAATCATGTAAAATGAAACGTTCAAAACGAGCTAATTTTATACATTCACAACGCATTCACAGACTAAAAGTATTAAAGTCTATACAATAAACACTTTTTACTTAGTTGATTACCATACATTTAGTATAACTACTTATACTTATATATATAATACTTATTTAAAATAAATATTGTGATAAAATATTATTGTCAACAACATTCTTGTTAACGTATCAGCAATTCGTTTGACAGCTATTTTAATTAATCTATTGCAAGCATCCAACTTTGACAGATTACTAATTGATCTTGTCCCATGCATACTTCATAATCGAAATATAATCTTCAAGTAAACTTTTTTTGTGGGTAATAAGAGCATTTATACTCAAAAATTTAATAATAAAAACAATAGAATGGCCGGCTTTGGACCAATGGTTATGTTTCTAGCGCAGTTAACTCTTTCTTTCGAAGAAAATTATCACGAAGACCCACAAAGCTACTTGCCTAAAGAGGCGAGTACCGTTGATTTCATGACAATAAACAAAAAGAACATGTATTACATTTAATGCTTTCATTTTCGCCATTCGGGTGTAAAGAACGAGAAAGCACGAATTCGAACTTGCAAATGTCAAAATCTAATACGGTTTTGTCATACGCAGATCGTACTTAGCGCTAAGTCTCGCCTATCGTTGAACGTAAACAGGTGTTCTTGCCCGAAATTGAGAACGCGGTTCTCAAATTTGGTCCATTCTAGAATAAAGTTTTACAACGAAGATGGTCTATAACCAGAGTTTTATATATTACTAAAGGAAATATACATTTATAAGCCTATTTGTACTAGTATTTTATATATGTAAGCGTGATACTAAGTCCTTATTATATAGGTATCTACTAAACATTTTGAAAAAAATACGACTAATTTCCTGTAGATGTCGTAGACGTTCTACGTGCGTAGCGGAAACTTAAAGCTACCAAACGCTTTCTACCCAACTTAAAAAGCCAAGAGAGGTTTACGATTCTACGATTTTTTAATTACGATGTTGATTTGAGTTGTCTTGTAAATGTGCTTTTCATAGTATTGTCTTTGATTAACATAACTTTTATTCATTTAATAAAACACTATTTTGACCGGATTGAAGTTATGTATTATTATAAATTTACAACTATTTAACATAATTTTAAAACGTGGTCACGTGCTTTACCGTGACCACGCACGCTGTAAAGCACGCGAAACGTCGGATAAATTTAAAATTATGTTAAATAGTTGTAAATTTATAATAATACATAACTTCAATCCGGTCAAAATAGTGTTTTATTAAATGTGCTTTTCTTAAAAATAATCCAAAACATCTGAACTAAAATCAGCCTTGATCTATCTGTCACACCCTAATTAATTGCGTGGGCGTGAGAAGTATTTTCAGTTGATCTGACATGAACCTCACATTGGCATTGAATGGTATATTGGCACTAAATTAGCACACTTCGAACGTAAATAAATTTTTACGATCAATTTCAAAGTAGATAATTTTATTGGGCAACGTTACCATAGTGAAAATACTCTATATAATGTTCGATATACAAATTCTTATAGATAATAGAAGTTTCTTAGACAAGAATAGATTTTTATTTTAGTTAAACGTGCTATTATCAACCCTCGAGTTTAAGCCTGGATGTCAATGCGTTTCGCTGTCAGTGTGACAGTTAACACTTACGGAAATATCGTAAGGGAATTGACATGTTTTACCTGAGCCTAACCTATATGTTGAAGTGGATATGTGGATAAATAATGCCGAAAATTTATCGGGGGTTATTTAGATCAAACACTTTCTATGGCAATAAAGACATCAACAAAATATACTATTTTATAATTACTAGCTGACCCGGCAAACGTCGTTATGCCATGTATATTATTTTAGTTCAATAAAAATAACTATCTACTATAACAAAAAATAGAGGTTGATCGTAGAGAGGTGAAAATTAGGGGTTGTATGTATTTTTGTATGCTGTACCATAAAAAAATTAAAATTAAAATTTAGGGGTGGGACCAACGTTGACATTTAGGGGGATGAAAAATAGATGTTGTCCGATTCTCAGACTTACTGAATATGCATAAAAAATTTCATAAGAATCAGAATTTCAAATTCATGCGTAAATCGCGTCATATTAAACTAGGTGACAAGACTAACCCATCAAACCGAATGTTACGAAAGGTGAGATCTTGGCATACATTTTATTGTCTACGGCTTCGCCAAATGAATTGGTACATTTATCATTGCGACAGAAATTTAACATTTCATTACATAGTTATAATTTTATATAAAATAGAAACAATGCATACCTATGCGATATTGTTCAGGAATGTAACAAAACTGTTTATAACAAATAAGATAATTTAGAATTAAGAAGACCGTGGTACACGACAGTAGAGATTCCTGGTCATTCGAGAAAAAAGTGATATGTTATCGATACCATTTAGTTAGTTCTCTCGGGAATCATATGATATCATGATTGTTGAGTAATATTAATAAAAACACGAAAACAAACCTACTCCAAATTTTATTTTATAAGACTGATGTATATGAACGCCATAACGTGAAAATCTCTCTCGCTGACTAGGACTGGTGAAAATCACTTGAATTGTTGCGCTTTTATTCGTTTACAATGCTTGCTACAATACAACAAAAATATTGTATGTACAGTTTTATTCTATAATTATAAAGAACAACTACAAAACATATTTTATCATGCTTTGAAATTAAATAAATAAAATAAAAATAGCCTTTATTCGAGTACACTATAACTACAGTAAGTCCATGTCTTTTAAGTTTTTACACTAGTACTCGACCTCCGAAGGAGAGAAGGCCTCCTCCAGATTCTTCCATTTGTCCCAATTTATTGCTACAATTTTCCAATTGTTTTCCCGCTATCCCTTTTATTTCATCTTCCCAATTTTTTGTGGGCGTCCTCTCATTCTTCTTCCCACTGGGCCCTTCCAAGTAAGGGTCTTTTTGACCCATCTGCCATCATAAATTCGGCCAATGTGACCGGCCCATTTCCATTTTAGCCTTTTGTATATGTTACGTCTTTTATTTCTTTGAAATTAAAAGATATCAATTGTTTTTTTTCTGTCTGTCTTTACTAAGACATCGTGGAAAATTACGATCTAGGCTAACGTAAAACTAATAAGTATTTTAAGTCTAATCTAATTTACTGATATTTAACATAAGAAAATGTCCAATAACACTACTTACAGTATCTAATAAATAAAATAAAAAAAGACACTGTTCTTCTGTTTTTTCTTACCACTGTTTAGCACTTAAGACTAAGGCTTCTGCCTCGAATTTTGCGGGCAGCGGGGCGGCGGCGGCTGCGACGCGGGATCGGGCGATTGCACCTCTCGTTACCCGCCCTCGCACCGCTGCCACGCCGCTGTTTTCGAGAACCGGTCCATTTGATTTTACGCATAAGATCCTGCCGCTCCCGCGCCGCCGCCGCTGCCGCCCCGCTGCCCGCAAAATTCGAGGCAGCAGCCTTACGCTAACACTAATTCACTAGTTCAAATGGTTTGGTCCGTTCCAGTCTTCTCAGTAAACCCTTGGTGTCAAGGAGTTAAATAGCCTCGACATTCACGTGATGGTGGAGCCTATGTTCGTGGGCATATTCTTTTCATTCTTGATACATTTTTACGACTCTTCTAAGAAATAATAATACTTTATTACCCGTTAAACTAACTTCATCACATTGAGATGAAAACAAAGACCAATTATTTAACTCTTTCGACAGCTGTACTAAAATAATTTGGCTAAGAAATAAGGAAGATTGCTAATTACCATTGCAAAAATACAGATTCAATTATTTTATATGTTTCAGTTGCCAAATAATTAACAGTTAATTGTTATGTGTGGTACAGAAATGTGTAGAGTATTTAATCAAGAATTTAAATAGAGATTACACCCACAAGAGAATTTTTAGAATTGTTTTTATAAGCTTGATTCACTGACCTTTGTGATGTAATGTATATCTGTATATAAAATTATCACGTTAGCCTCGTCTTACCTCCCTCGGACAAGCAAAAAAACTGGGGCGGCCGCAGAACAGGCGGAAAAAAATAAACGGCTATAATATAAGTCTTTCCTCCAACTTCAATTTTGTTCCCTTTGGAGTGGAGACTCTTAGGCCGTGGGGTTCAAGTGACAGGCGGTAATTAAAGATTTAAGTTGGCGCCTGGTAGATTATACCAGTGACCCAGAGCTGGTGCTTTTCTCGCTCAACGATTAAGTATAGCAATACAGCGAGGAAATGCTGCCAGCGTTAAGGGTACACTGCCACAGGGACCAAACTTTTTAAATATTTTTATTATT
Organism: Pieris macdunnoughi; assembly: GCA_905332375.1. Lineage (NCBI taxonomy): Eukaryota > Metazoa > Arthropoda > Insecta > Lepidoptera > Pieridae > Pieris > Pieris macdunnoughi. The sequence goes on from CAJOBZ010000026.1 coordinate 1,874,261, forward strand.
ACTATTATAAGAAATGTCAATACTGTATATTTGATTGTTATTTTTAGTTACAGGAATAAATTTTATATATAATCTATATATGTTATACTCAGACAGTTAAGTTAGCAGTGATGACTTTGTAATGAACGTCGAACCCTTCCCTAAAGCCGTGCCTTTAAATTAAATACATACAATAAAAAGTTCAGAGTGCTTGATTATGAATATGAGCAATCAACACTAAGTATGAACTACGGTGAAAGATCTAAAGAAATGACCAAGGACTTATAGTCTTGGCCCTCAGGTTTCTGTGACAGAGTGCCTATGATATTTATTATGAGAGTGGATATTATGATGATTCTTTTGTAAATAAATAAAATAAAAAAATATTTGTTATCTATTTTAGCCACGAATACGATTGTGTTTAAATTTCATGGTTACATTTAAAATATCACTTCGTAATAATACAAATCGATTGAGAACATTGTATTGTAAACGCTTTGTATTTTTAAGATAACGCGTCGCGTTCATCAAGAAAATTCGGTGACAAGCGGACTAAATCTTCCGTCCTTCAAAATCCTATGGCCATTTGACAGATGACATATACTTTTTTGCCTCTTAATTTATGTATGTATGATTTTTTCCAGATATCGACAACAACGGCTACCTTGACTCACACGACTTCCAATGTCTCGCTTTGCGGACGTGTGTCCTCGAAGGCAAAGGTGACTGCAGTGCGGCCCGGCTTCAGAAATACCAGAACATCATGATCAACCTCTGGGAGGAGATCTCTAGGCTCGCTGACTTCGATAAGGTGCCAGACTATGTCGGTTATCACACTTACATTAGCCAGGCTTAGCAGAGCTTCCGTCCGTCGCTTTTAGAGCACTGTAGGCTGGTAGCTTTAATTGTAATCGCTTTATCGAACTTTCAAATCTCTGAACCAATAAATCTTATTAAAAATTAGGCTGTAGGCGTAACAATAGAACATGAACTGGTGCAATAAATTCAATTAAATTTTAAATTATTAAGTTTCTTTGACGGACGAACGGAATGGCTTCCTCGCTATGACGAAAAGAGAACGAGGAAGACAAATAAAAAGATGAGAAGATGATATAAGTAGAGCAGCTGGCCCTATGTGGCTACGTAAAGCTAGAAACAGAGAAGAGTGGAAGCCCTTAGAGGAGGCCTAGGTCCAAGGACAAGCTGCAAAATAGAAATTAACCGGCTTGCCGAATAGTTATTAGTTTTTATACTACTTCAAATTTTTAAGTATTAATAAAGGCTATTATTATAAGTTGCTTTGTCAACTGAGAGAACATTACAGTTAAAATTTGATTACTGCAAATAGGATTAGAATGATTTAGAAATACGCATCTCGGACACCCGGACGGAATAAATCACACGTTACACTTACAAATGTTAATTAAATGGTCATGAATATCTAATTATATCTCTGGGTATAATTGAAAACCTTTATACCAACAGCATGGTTGAGTTCAATAAGTTTTAAATAATGAACATGTGAATATAAATCGGAAAAACTGGATTGGGAAAACCAGCAAGTCCAAAATGCATTTATACCTATTTAACCTCTCCTGCTAAGTCTTATCTCTCAAGTTAAGTAAAGTGGCCTTAATCACTATCTGACTCTTTCTCTCCTCCTTAGGCCTTAAATAAAATCCTTCTACCTGTTTTGTTACCAGTTACTTTCTTTATTAGTCTATTCCTAACGCTGGATTTAACACTGTATGTGCTGCATGCTGCACGCTATATATCGCACGCTTAGCTTGATCTCCCGACATTCTATCTTTTTAATAGTCACGAATTACAGGACGGCACAGTTTCGGTAGAAGAATTTAAGCAAGCTGTGAAAAACACCTGCGTCGGAAAGAAATACGAAGATTTTCCCCAAGCAATGAAGGCGTTTATCGAAACTAACTTTAGGATGATAGACATCAATGCTGATGGTCTGATGGGGATTGAGGAGTTCCGTTATGACTGCATTCAACGTATGGTCGTGGAAGACATTAAAGTGATTGATGATGCCTACAACTCATTGTTAAACGTAAGTTGTTTCTTCTTGATGTGATACCTCGACGTCCGTCGTTCCGCAACTGAGCGTTTTTAAGGCAGTTTTTGACGCGCGCCACCACTATGTGGAACCAGCTGCCCGGCTGGTTTTATTAAAATTTCGACTTAGTTTTATAAAAAGCCTACAATAAATTCGCGAGCTTTCTGTCTTTCATTGTGAGTGTTGATTAACAGCGGTATGACTTAATATTCGATGAGTCCTGCCCGTTTGTTCTGTAAAACTTTTTCTAAATAAAACTAAATTTATACAAAGTGGCATAATTTTTTCTATACTTAGCTGTCTTGAATATCATCTCTCATTATATTCTGATGTGATGAAAGGTAACAAGGATTTAATCATAATTTGTTATGAGAAAAACATTTACTTTCATCAGTGATAATCGTTTTATAACTAAATAATCGAGTGCTCTCCAAAAATTAATTCAATTTATCTTAAGAAACAAATTGTTGTTTTACGATAATAAAAATGGTATCGTAAATGTTTTACCATCACTTAAATGACAACATCGTACGTAGAGATATGTATGTTTACGTCAAATTACGCGTTTCTAGGAAATATTACGTGCGTTTTGGCAAATCTCTCCGAATAGTTACGCCACTGGCGATATTAATGAGTATCAGTTCATTTGATTACAAAAGCTATTTTTATTATAATAGTTTAGTATTGTTGGTAGTGTTATACTCATTTGATTTTACTGTATTATCAGTGGTGTAACAATTGGGTGGCAGGGCTGGCAAAATGTCACAGGCCCCCGACCCAAGAGGGATTGTTTGCCAAATGTCCAAGAGATTTTATGTTCTATGGATGAATGTGTAGTCTCCAATACGCATTGGGCTAGAGTGGGGACTACAGACTATTCCCTCTCACCTAAGAGAGGCGGCTTTTCTGCCTTTCTCTGCCATTAGTGAGTTGAGTACGCTGAAAATCTCGAAGTTTATTAAAGAAAAGAAGATTTGCCACGGGCCCCAGATGGTATAGTTACGCCACTGTGTATTATGTCAATTTTTGACGTGTTCTTGTTTATGTTTGTGGCTCAAAGTTTTTTAAACTTATGAACAAAGTAATTTTCTGTCTAAATAATGTCACTTGACAGACTAATTCACGGCGGCTTATCTTAAGTATGACTTGCTATGTTAGCAGCAGGGCTGAATTTAGACGTCTGGAGGCCTCGGGGCAATGGAGTGGAGGCCGCCTGGCCCCAAATTATTCTCCAAATTAAATGAACAATGTTTTCAGTAGTTTTTCAATCAATAATTTATTGTGAAACCAAGTAGATTCGTTGAGCATTTAACAAATATTTTTACAAACATAGATATACACATGTCAATGATTTCTGTTAATATTTAAGAACAATATAATCATGTTTGTACAGAGGTAAAGGTAAAACAGCGAACAAAAAATATCAAAAGAAAAGTTGAATACTAGTGTTTACTAGCATTAAAAGCATTTTTTTTCCGAAGTCTCTATTGTGTCCGTTTTTTGCGGGTGCCCTCCCCTAAATCCGGCCCTGGTTGGCAGTATATGTAATAAGACAGAAGCTCACAATATTCCTCAACTAAACCCTTTAATGATGTCCACGATTTTAGTACCAAGAGTGCAAGACCGACTGCTAACTGTGTTCTGTTTATTATAATATGTAATATTTCTCCCAAATATTTTGAGGGTCCTCAAAATTGATTAGCTAATTATTGAATAGTAAATTGCCATAAGAAAATATTGCTTTACAAATTATCTTATAACATTTTTAACGTTTTTTTGTTTAGTTGAATTCTCACACAAAACTATTTACGATGTTGCATTATATTGTCTAATAAATACGAATCAATGAATAAAAATATCTAATCCAGATTGGCGGGGCTCCAAATTTCACTGTACTACGTGGGAAGTTACGTTTTATATTAAACGTTTGTGTTAACCAGGTTTAGGATTTTTTAATCGTTTATCACTGACCTATCTACATTAGAGTGTTGTGGCTTCAGCGTGCGACTCTCATTCCTGAGGTCGTAGGTTCGATCCCCGGCTGTGCACCAATGGGCTTTCTATGTTCGCATTTATATCGTGAAGGCTTGCGTTTACCCAAAAATCGACGTGTGTCAGGCACAGACTGATCACCTACTTGCAAATTGCATTGATAAATGATCATGAAACAGAAATCTGAGGTCCAGACCGAAAAAGGTTGTAGCGCCACTAACTTATTTTTAACTTCTACATAATTCATGAATACAGATGAACTTTTCGATTTCTGAACCTAACAGTACCACTAGAAGGACCTACCATTTTTTAACGAGAACGTTTCTTTTTCAGGATGACGATAGAAGAAAAGGTGGCATTTCCTTATCGAGATATCAAGAACTCTTCGCACAATTCTTGGCTGACCAGAACGAGAACTGCCCTGCCAGCCTACTTTTCGGCCCATTAGAACTTTAATAATCATTAAGATTTAAGTTAAGATCTATTTGAGTGACTGACTTTTTATTTAAATATTTTCGTTGGATTATACTAAATGATTATTTTATATACTGTGTAAAAGCTATAGTCATCAAGATAAATATAGGATCGTCTTATACCCATACATATACGCGTATACATGCTCATTAAATAGTGTGGTAATAGCAAGTTTAAAAGCCAAATTGAATCAGCGGAGTTCTAATGTGTCTCTTGTTGTGTGCGCGTGAACTCCTTTCATTAATAAATAAAAAAGCAGTCTAATGAGATTATTCACTAGGCCTCCGAATGGAATGCTTTTTCGCTAGCTTTTAAGCGAGGTGGTAAGATTGAAAAACGGGACTTGAGTAGTCTGACTTCGACAGGATTTCGACATACGTTGTTCATACATATCGCTGTCTGGACTCCATACGTTCTAATACTTTTTTTTTTTTTTTTAAAGACAATTCACACCAATTGACCTAGCCCCATGCTAAGCTGGTGAAGCTTGTGTTATGGGTACTAGGCAACGGATATACATACATATTATAGATAGATAAACGTATAAATACATATTTAAACACCCAAGACCTAAGCACAACACCAAATGCTCATCACATCGATGTTCGTCTCAGCCGGGGATCGAACCCGGGACCCATGGATTCGCAGTCAGGGGTACTAACCACTAGACCAATGAGTCGTCAACTATATATATACTCACTGTACAATGCACATATGAAATGTTGTCCAACGAAAAAAATCGAAACCATAAATAAAATTACATCATAATACTTAAAAATATCACAGAGATGCGGGGCTTAAAATAGATGCGTTCCGAATTTCTGATCTATTGCAAATTCTATTATTGCATTGTTCATGTTAAAAATAAAGTGTGAAATATGTTTGAAGATACATCTTAGATATATTACGCTAGTTTTAGTTTTGTTTGTTTTCTTGAATTTTCCGTCCTTAAAGTTTTTATGGAATGTTACTGTTTAAATAAAAATGTCTAAGCATTCAAATAATCATGATAATAATATAAGTGTGCCGTATATGGCAAGTTGATTCTTGGCATAGCCATTATTGCAACATGTCAATATTTCAATAAACATCAGGATTATTTTTTAAAAACTAAGTTCCTAGTCCATACTTCAAGCAAATTTATAAGCATTCTAGTGCTAAAGTAACTTGAATATTTTGTATTTTTATTATAAGTGTTATTTGTAATCGCTAGTCTACGATATCTGAACAGAAAAAAGGTAAAAGGTTGGTGGATTCAGATTCCGCACTTAGACTATCACTAGGTCCGGTGTGCGTAAAGTTTTGGCTAATTAAGCCAACCTAGCTCCTTCCACAAGCACAGAAGTCTCCTGGGCACTTCGCAGGCTTCAAGAAGCGACCTCACTGATCCGAGGATTTCTGTACGTTGGTTTGCCACAGCCACGCATTCCAGGACTTCGTGTGTGACTGATTCCTCTGCGCTGAAACAGCCGAACTATCCGAACATCTATCTATAGTTAATTCAGAGTGTTTATTATTGTCTACGTAAAAATAATCGGATACAATTTTGTGCTAAAGGCTGCCATTCTAGTCATGAATGTTAATGTAAATATTTGTTTTGAAATAAATGTTTAAGTTTTCATTTTGTTTCATAATAATACAACTACAAGCCGTTTTTTCCTTGAAGTGTATACTTACTTGGTTTTTGGTCTTGTTTCGTCTCTGCCACGGCGGTATATTGAGATTTGTATTGGAGATTAAAGTGGAGCGGTTATTCAAACACCATTAATCGGCAAACTTAGTTATTGATTTTTTCTAACAAAACGCTTCAATTTACGGCCTAACAGCAGTCTCTCAACAGAGAGATTACAAATAAAATTACAGCTTAGAGCTTTGATGTATTGAAAAAACATTCATAACCTAATCATTACTTGATTTTTATTTACTATTTCTGATTTTGTATACTTTGTTCAATAAAACAATGGCGCTCTACTTAGCTTAGATATAGGCCGTAGATTTCTGAATCAGTTTCGTTAACATTTGCAAGTTTTTCAGCATTCTATACCCGACTCGCGTAGTCGACTTTTTGGACGTGCCGGATCCTCAGAATGTTTTTCTTCACGTTACGAGTGTGTTATGGCGCGTCTAAACGGGCCATGTTTTGCTGCAACACTGTGGCCGGCAACATTGCAAACAATAGCAGCCACACTATGCAATATTGCAGTAATGTCCCGGCCATATAGCCAAACATGTTTTGTATAGCCACATATGGCCGATGTTGCCCCGATGGGTGGCCGGACGATGGCTAGGCTATCGAATTCAACTGCAATATTGCACAGCCAGTTCTCTTGTTGTTTCAGTCACTCTCTTTGTTATGGCATAGTGTATCCTTTTCTACGCGACGTGACGTTTGCTTTGAGTGAAGTGTGCCTGTTGCTTTATTCTGTGTTTTGCGATCAGCTGTATTTGACGTTATTACGTAAAAATGACTACTTTTGACATTCTAGTTCTTGAATAATTTATTATCAAGACTTATTTCTAGACTCAAATTGTCTACAGTTTCACGCCTTATTTAAGTAAGGTCGAATCCACAATCTCTTCTTTTTCTGTTTCTTTTTTAAAACAATATAAGCTGCTGCGACAAGTGTGATTTCGTCAGCCATTGTTGCCGGTTTGTGTAGCCCGATTAGGAGTCTGCATCATGGGCCATACTATTGCAACTCATTGCCCAGCCATAGATTGTTCGGCCATCAGCTGCATTAAAATATTTTTGTAATGGCCGGGCAATTAGTGGCCAACAGTGCAGCCATCAATTGCAGCAAAACATGGCCCGTTTAGACGCGCCATTATAGAAAGTTCATGAGAGAGAGAGATGAGAGTCGCACATACCTTGTGAATAAAAATGAACGGAAAATCCAACGGGATTAGGTGTCCCTCTGATCAGCCTCTTAATCTAAGCCAAGATTAATTCATGAAAAGTAGAAATAACATACAAATCAAGATTTTATAATTTATTAAAAACTCTATACATGGAATATGAAAGATCACAAAAACTTTGCCATTTACATATAGCTATATTTAAAAAACTTGCTAAGTACATTATATACAGCAACACGTATTATATAAATTTTCTAATATACACAATAATTATAACAATTGAAATATCACCTAATTTAAGCGCAAGTTAAAAGGACGATGGTACAATGGGTAATCATAATCAACACTTAGTTAAGTACGACTCGCGTACATCAAATCCTCGTTTTAATACCCTTAGTTTGGTCTAAGTTCATCAGAATGCCCTTAACTGCTTTGGATTTAGCGTATTTGAATATCAATTTGATTGATGGGATTTATCAATAATTAACCCGTAGAAGCGCACGCGAACTTAAAAAATAGTTTGTTAACTAATAATACATGAAAAAACCCCTTTAGTTAAAATCTTAATTGTGAAATTGCAAAAAATGTTCAGTAAAATTTAAAATAAACGCATAAATTTTAGAGAAATTTTTGGCCATACAGTCTATATAAGAATTCTTCTAGTTTCATCTCGTATTTAAAGATTTTATACAATATATTGACTGGTTGATTCGAATACCTAAATACATATAATTTCATTTAAATATTCACGAGATTTCAATAAGTTTCATATTTTAATAATTAATTTAGTTTCTAGGCCTAATAAAAGTCTATAATATCAAAGTTAACACAATTTGCGTATAATAGTCGATTATAATTTTCATATTTATTATAAGTGGTCGAAAAATCATATTGTATTTTCGACACTACCTTTGATAATTGATATTTCGCTTAGCAAGTTTTCTTAAGAAAACATTTTTACATCTATTATATATTTAATAATATCGACAACTTACAGTTGTAATATATTTTATATAGTTCTTTGATAGACAATCCATATAATTCACTAACGAATCTTTATACACACTGAGACAAGTACCAATTAAGTTTCTTTAATAAAATTCTTGAAGTTCATCGAAACTTTATGAATTTTATTAGTATCGACCAAAAATCCCGTAAATCAGCGTCAGATTTTTGTATTAATCGTTTAAGTCTTATAGTAATCGAGCGCAATATTTTTTGACACTGACAATTGACATCTCAGTGTTATCTGTACAACTAAGTACAGTTTATATCTTGTTTATCCGCTCACATTTCTTGTGTAAGCGAATCGCCACTCGCAGTTGCGTGGGGCCCAGCTGGCGTGGAGTCTAGACTGCCGTAGGTATCCCCCCCCGGCCCAACCCGCCAGTGTCCCCGGCGACGGGTTATGCCTAGAAAAGGGTCAATGCTAGCGAGATGCTGTGATATGTCATATACTATCGCCCAAAGCTCTGGTATCACCTTTAGCCAATCAAACTAATACCTACAATTTAAAATTTCAAACTTGCTATGAAATTCAAGTCCAAAAGCGCGTCAATTTGGGCGATAGTACATAGTTCTGTAACTATCGTAACAATGTGAAAGCAGCGATCTATTTACATTTATAAAACATAAAACAATGTGAAATAATGACAAGTAAATGTCCTATTAAACATACAAAGAGCCCTCAAAGTACCCACCTACATCCAATTGTTTCGATAGTACATGTATAATATTATAAATCTCTTAAAAATACTTTCTAACATTAAAGCGTATCAAAATCTATGGCCCCGTCTTAGCCGTGTATATTAAAGGTGTAAGGGGTCTGAAAGCTAATACGTTTTTTTTCCATAGAACATGGTTTCAAACGGGCAACCTTACGTTCAGTGATACCGCCGCCTACACTCAATGCCAGAGAGCTCGCCAGTGCTTTGCCGGCCTTTTAGAAATTGGTAGGCTCTTTACTTGAAGGGGTCTTTTTAATTTCCCTGCATTAAGACTGGTGTATGTTGCATACTTACCTCACCATTGAAAATTTACAAACCAGAAACAAATTTTTTTCTCGAGAATCGAACCCAAGACCTCCGAGCTATATATACTAACCGTAATATTAGACTTACCGGTCATAACTTTCTACACTTATCTACCCAACGCTTAAAAAACATAATTTTTAAGTCTAATTTTCGACTTTAAAAAACATGAGAAAAATTAAAACTCGATGTGTATTTTAAGTGGTACCAGTATAATAGGACCCAAGAGGGCCTTTAAGAAAGAGCGTATAGCATCCATAAGGGCCTGCAACACAGGTGTAAACCCCGTGTTCATGGACGGCTGTTATCACTATATTATAAAAGCTTCTTTGCCCTATATCACATAGTCTATTTATATACAGGGCGTCCCAAGACTATGGACATGAAGGGAAAGTACCTCAAATATTTGGGGACTACGACCGAACACGATTATTGAAATTTGACGCAAACATTTTACGTTATTCCTTTCTTTAAAAATGCTATGTTACTTTAAAATAATTATTATTTTATGTCATTCCTTGATTAGCATCAATAAAACAAGGGGTGGTTTTTTTTCACGTTTGAGTCGGTCGGTTCCCAGACGATACATGTAAGTTTTTAGAAAATCATTGAATGCAGTAATACTTACTTTTCAAAATAAAATAAAGTCTTTTAGCAAAATATTCTATCTACGATATTTAAGGTACTTTCCCTTGATGTACGTACGTCGTAAGTGATACGACAACATTATGTATTTAAGGATAAGATTTAGAGTCGAGATTTAACTTCTGTATGTTGAAAACATACTGGATTTTGGCATACGCATACTATGAAGTATTTTGCGCATCTCAACTCTGAATCTTGTGTGTATTATGTATATGAGGTGCATAATAAATGTATCCTTACGCTGATTTCACTTGCACTGAGCAGATCCCCATCCTAATAAACAAAATCATTTAATATTGGACCTCGCTTAATCTATTAACGGACCATGCGTAAGCTAAAACATGCAGGTGCTCAACAAAAAATAAAACAAAAATAATAATAAACGAAATTTATTTCACTCTTTACAATTATGTCAGTTACATTTAACCAAAACCTTTGGATGTGTTCCCTCTAATTAAGTACTATTTTAAGTAGAGATTCTGAGGAATTGAAGTTTATGTTTCTGAATTCCAATAAATAATTCCACTAATGATACTCATTGCACGTATACGTTACTAAGATTTACGAAATACGCAAATGTATAAACTATGCAATTCAGAAACGAGAAATCTTGCAGTACTATTCGAAATCATAGGAACGTAGGTAATCTCATAGAATACATCACAAGAATAATACCTAGAATTACAAAAGAAAATACTCCCCAAAAAAATTTAAATAATTTGTTCTTTCTCCCAGGTCATAGACGTACCTGCAAGAATATGTCATCTGTATTGTCAATTGATTTTGACCCAGCACCATGGGTTAGTTGCCAATTACCCATGTTAGTTGAAAAATACAATGTGCAACCTAACAGCGTAACTAATACAACCAGTGACGTCAGCATTTATACAAAAAGGCCTGGACTACCCTCCAAAAGTGAGAAATAAATAATATTCGATATATCGCATTGAAGTTATCCAGGCCTTTCGCTAAATCCTACATCGCTGGAGCTACTAAATCATAAAAGATATTGACTCTAGTATTTGGTATCACGAACTACCCTCACTAAATCTAGGAATGTCAGAGTCAATCTCTCCGCAGATTAACAAACATCGATACACAACGACTTACACATTTCTCATTTTCACATGAAGCAAACGAATAAAAAATAGATTATATTATTTAATTATACAAAAATAATCGGCGACCGTATCGCTGAATTAAAGCCTTGTGCTCAATGTTGCAAGCTTTCTTCACACTTCAGCCGCCCTAAGTACATCGAGTACGCGTAAGTACAGTGCAGAGGCGAGCCAGTGACGTAACAAATAAATTAAATTAAATTCGAATAACTAGGAATGACGTTTGTCTTCTAAACATGCATAACCATAAACCAACCAGCGGTTAAGTCTCAATTAACTTTGAATTGAGTTCACATAAATGCTTTGAAAAACCCTTCGATTAACCGATACATCATGGTTTCACCATTTCGAACTTGACAGGTACAGTCAAATTCCAAATTTTACCCACAAAGTTAGTCCAGAGGTCGGTAAAGTCGACTGGAAATATACTAAGTAAATGATGTTTGCATATTTCTATTAGTTTTCCGACCTCCGAGTTAGTAACGAGATTGAACGATGCATATTAAATGAGCAGTGTACAGCCCAGTTCTTTTAGTTAAATGTTAGGAAATGGCGAAAAATATTCTGCTATTTGGAAATTTATTTGGAAACTGGGTGTAATAATTTATTACGAACATAGGTTATTTTTCTGATATATGTATAGTATAACCTGTGTTTTTGTTGGAAATTTAAAGACGAGGGCCAAACTATCATGATTGTTAGAAAGCATTTTTATTAATTGTGAATTACATGAGATGAACATGCATGAATATTTACAACTTAGAACAATAAATACAAAATAGAGATCTAAAATTAAATAACAAAAATCCATAAATAGAACTGGGCTTTTTTTATAAATTTTCAAAATTTGGAAAACGCCAAAAACTTCTAGAAAATCTACACGTCCAAAATATTCAATATAAAAATAAAGGAAAAATCTAAAATTATCTACTTTCGTAGTAAGGCTTTTTAATTACATCAAAAAAAATTAATTCAGCCATAAAGCTGGATCACTTTGTGACTTATTTTATTTTTCTAGACACACATTTATAGCAATTAACTATTTTATAAATTGGGGCAATGGGTTTGAAGCAATTTAATAAACTTCAGTTGAATAAATCATCGTGCAATAAAAGTTTTTTTTACAATTGAGTTGAAATGTATTTTTTGCCCAGTTTGCCCAATGCCCCTAAGCCGTTGGCGAATACAAGGAATCGTTCAGTCTCGTTAAGCGGGAAGCGCGTCAAAGTGATATTGCCTGTAAGGGCTTACTCGAGTGAGCGAGGTCTCGGCCACGCCCAGCTCCTTGCCTCGCAGCATCTGATTGGCTATCTTCTGTCTGTTCACGGGCGAACCTGCAAAACACAACTCGCCTGACTTACCTTCTACGAACAATTGTAAACAAATCATTTGGTTAGAAGTGAGTTGTTATTTCTCTAAACGATTTTGCCCTATTACAACTAAGGGAGCGTTCAATTATTACGTCACACAATTTTTGGAGATTCCCTCCCCCCTTCCATTAACGCGCTGTAACGTGTTTCTGTGAACACCCAATGACTCTTTATACCTACAAGTTACCCTTATGTGCTATAAAGTACTGGAAAGTCGAAATAATATTAACAATAACGCGTAGTTCTAACCCCCTCCCGTCCCTGTAACGCAGCGTAACGTTATACAATACCAAATTCGTTACATAATTCTTGAACACTGCCTAACGAGGCATTAAAGTGTTACGTAATGAATTTGGAAAGGCATATAAAACGTTACGATGCGTTACAGGGACGGGAGGGGGTTAGAACTACGCGTTTTATAATATTAACGCGATTAAAACAATAACAAAACTATTTTAGCTACTTTCCGCCAGATAATTGTGATTTTTAGAAAAAAAATGGCCACTTGGTGGTCACGTAACGTTTAACTTAAGTTAAAATCACAAAAAATGCATTACGTTATACTTGAACGCAATAAATGAAGTTTTTAATTTAATTGTGTGTTATTATTGTAATTCGTTTTAAGCAAATATTGTACAACAAAAAGCAGTAAATGCAACTGATACAACCCATACGTCAACAAACAACAAATTACAATAAAAATAAGAATCTTCGTAAATTATAAGCGAATAAATACACCATTGCATACAGCCAATTAGTATTTATACCTACCCTTTAGTAATAAAATCATCTTTTTATTTCAAACATTCTAGGTACAGTGAAACAGACAGAAATATGTGTTCAGGTCTCCAAATATAAGACACTTCACTGAATTTAATAACACTCAATGCCACTCTTGGAAACATGCTGGTCCTGCTCCATAGGACAATCCTATGATTGGCTCTATAGCCTGGACAAAATCAAATTGGTTGCTGATTTTTTGCTTTAACATATTTTTGTTATTATTATTATTATTTTTTTTTTAATTTATATAATGCTACAAATGTAATTATTTTTTTTTGTATCTCACACACTGTTTTGTTGTGTTTTTTTAATATTTTTATTACTCTTTAATGTTAATATTCTAAGGTTTCGATATTTGTAAATATGTGAGGAACATGTATACAAGTTTATTCTAAGAGTACATTGTCTTCACATATAATTATTTAACAAATGTAACAAAATATTGTAAACCTATTTTAAAAGAGTAAGTGTGGAGTTTCTTGCCCATTCTTCTCCACACGAAACTACCTTTTGGAAGGGGCAACTAGAATCATCTTTATATTTTTTTTTGACGTTCAAAAGTGCCATTTTAGATGGTCTAATTGAAATAAACGATTTGACTTTGACTTTGACTCAACTTCCGGTAAATATATAAAATTAACGATAAACTTATGAAGAAAGCAACGAAAATGTTAGTATAGCGAAAAAGTTTATAAAAAAAGCAAGGTCCAATATACAAGCGGATACAGTGCAAATAAAAATAACGAAAAGGTATTTGTAACAAGAACTTAAAATAGTAACGTTTTACACGAGATAAAGAAAAACCATTTAGATTTTTGAGGATTATTATTTTTACTATACGTAAAAAAAAATGCCAGTTCGATTGTACGTACAGACAGATTGTACGTTAGGTCCATATTCTAATTCGTATCTCAAGTTCACATCCCGTCTTGAGCGCTGTCAAATATGTAAAACTTCATAATGTTTTGACAGCTATTACAACTACATTTAAGTCGTTCCAGAATACGTGCCGTAACGTTTCGTTAACGCATTTTACTAAATGCTTTTTAATATGTACTAATAATAGTTTTTTTTTAAGCAACAGGAGGCAAACGGGCAGAAAGCTGACCTGATGTTAAGTGATACCGCCGCCCATGGACACTTACACTGCCAAAAGGCTCGCAAGCGCTCTCCCGGCTTTTTTACATTTGGTACGCTCTTTGAAAGAACCTATTTCGAATTAGTTTGGAAATACTTCAGTGGGCAGCTGGTTCCACATAATGGTGAAACGACGATGAAACTCAGCTGCTGGTATTAATTCGAACAACTCCTCTGAACACTCTCCATGGTAAATGCGGTAGAAGATGCAGAGCCCACATCTCTACGCAACGGCAAGGGATCGAGCCGCTCGAAAAGTGACTGGTCGTCGACGATTCGAATCGCTCTTCGTTGAATACGGTCAAGCGGTAGGAGCTGTTCGATGGTAATCAAACTCAATTTCACAAAACGCGACGATTTCGTTTTACGATGAGAATATAATAAGAATAATTAAAATATGGATCCTTTGAGTCCTTTTTAACATATCTCCGAATTTTATTTTCCCTTTAAAAACTCAATTACGAAATGTCTTATCCTTTTCTCGTGAACCTACTTTCAGTAGACATCATATTAACAGTTTACTTTAATATATTTCATTTGAATAACTGTCAAAAATTAAATCCAAAATGCTACTAAAATACAGTAGTAAATTATAATTAATAATGAATGTAGTAGTGCTAGGTGGTGATATAGTGAAGGATCTTAAGAGATAGGTAACTGTTAGCAATTCTTATTAATGTAGAGTGGATTTCATTTATTACGACTTTGGTTGTAGCGATCATTTAGCTACAACGACGTTAAATCTAAATCCAAAATACAAAATTCATGTGGCTATAGCGACTTTGGGAGCGTTCAAGTATAACGTCACGCAACTTTTGGAGATTATTGACACCCCCGCCCCCATGTAACGCGCCGTAACGTTTTTCTGTACCCAATAGTAAAACGTTTCGTGACCACCCAGTGACTTTATACCTAAAAGTTACCATTATGTGGTGTAAAGTACTGGAAAGTCAAAAATAATATTAACAATAACGCGTAATTCAATCCCCGCCCCTCATCGTAACGTTTTAGAAAAGGACAAAAAATTCGTTACGTCATACTTGAACGCTCCCTTTGTAGGTAACGCCTAGTTCGGGTGTAGCGACTATTTTTAATAAATGAATTGTAACAAATTCCTAGAAATCCCATGCAGATATTGCGACCGGAGTCAGCCGCCAAAGACAAAGATTTACCTTTTGTTCATAGAAATCAGCTAAGTAGGTAAGCGATTACGTTTCGGAGTTAAATTTATGGGTCAGTTTTAAAGTGATATTCTAAGTTACTTAGTAGATGTATGAAAATAACTATGTGTGGGAGTGTTGCTAGTATCAGTGATAGTGACAAAATAATTTCGATATAATAAGCTACTTTAAAAAATAATAACTATCATCACTACTACCAGTTAATTTGAATAAACAGTTTTAAACTTTGACTTTGTCATTTTATGAGTTCTGACATAATGACAATGGCAGCTGACAGTGACGTCATTGCTCTGACATATATAATACAAATAAAATTGACATAGATAATGTGAATATCACGATCATAAATTAAACAAACCTTAAATTACATTTACCACTAAATAAAGAAGAAAAAAAGATAGTGTTTACGCAGTTACCAATCTCCTCAAGATTCCCAAGTGTAAATAGTAAGTGTATAGTGAAAGTGTATTCCGGTCACTTACCGATATAGCTAAGCATGACGGGCAGGAAGATGAGGCCGTGGGCAGCTCCGAATAACACGATTCCGAGGTACATCCGGAAGTAGAACACCTGTGGAATATAGTATGTTACATACTTTCACTGCTAAACAAGGAAGAGGTTTAATAGAAAATAATTTATGTTAACACATATTATGTGATAAATAAAGCTTACTCTTTTCTATTTCTATTTGTATTTAAATTTAATTTTTAAATGTAACAATTAAATTTTTTTAACATCATTTAAACAATTTATTTAAAATATTAACTTGGACCTGGTTTTTGTGCTAATTTAAAGTAATTTCATCATGTTAATAAGCTGTCTAAATAAAATATAAAAAATTTTCTGCAAAACCCAGATATGGCAGGTCTATCAGGGCAAATGCCGAAGACCAGGACATTAAAGCCTTGACCTAGTGGACTCTCCAGCAAAAACCAAGAGGAGATACAAAATTATATGGAAAGAGAAGATTTAAGAATGAAGGAGCGATATCAGTTCAAACTCACCTGGAAGATCTGACTCTTGGCCGTGCCCAACACGATGATGCCTCCGAACTTGGTGAGCGTGATGCCCGAGAGGACGGAGCTGCCCATCCTGGTAAGGGCCGCGGAGGCCCTGGCCACGCGACTGTCGCCCGGAGACACGCTGAAGCTGTGCACCAGGTGGGAGCAGAACTCCACGGCTATGCCCACCGCCATTACCTGGAAATTGTAAATTATATATTTATCACTTATTGTCAGATTAGATCTTTGTTTTAGACATTGATCTATAAATTTGCTTCCCCTTTACTTTTTTAATAAACAAGATAGATTTTATAGAGATAGTTATTTCAAGCCTGAAAAACATGTGTGTGTCTTCCAAAACAGAAGAATTAATTTTGAAGAGAATTATAAAATGAGGGACTAAGAATAAATAATGGTATAGTTCTCGAAGTTAAATAAAATACAACCTAACCTAACGAATAATATACAACATAACATATCGTATAATATAAAGTAAATAACTCACCAAGTTGACGAGCGACACAGCGTTAAGACTGATTCCCCACCAGTACATGAGTCCTCCCAGGTTCACCACAATCATGGTGATCGTCACCACCACGACCTGAAATATACTCATTATTTTAAATTCTTAAAATAAAAGCAGATCAAATTTATAAAAAAATAAAGCGACGTTCTTGATCAAATATAAAGCAGATCAAATTGCTATAAAAAATCAGATCCCCTGAACAACAAAAAATTTCTCAAAATCGGTCCAGTCGTTAGGAGGAGTTCAGTCACATACACACGCACACAAGAATATATATATATTAAAATAAATTAAATCCGTAGCTGTGTATCCTAAGTGTAGCACTCACCAGAGCAGAAAAGAGATCGAAGCCCATGAGCACGAAGGTGACGATGAAGATGGAGAGAACAGAGATCCCCATGGACTTAAGCGTGTCCGGCCACATCGTCAGGTATTGCTCGTAGAAGACGTAAAACACGGAGTACGGGAACACGTTCACCGTCTTGTTCTTGCCCATTTCCTGAAATGGTTCAAGTAAAAATTTATAACATTTTTTTTTTAATTGTAGAAAAAAAAAACATTTATTCATTTAGGTAACACAATGTACACTTATGAACGTCAAAAACAGAAATGTATTTAATTAGCTTCTAATTTTACATTTAGTGCCAGTTTTCAAATCGTAGAACGGAAGAGAAGAACTGGCAATAAACTCTCGGCCACTTTTTTAATCGCCAAGTTTTTTGTTTTACACAACGTTTGTAAGGAGCTGCAACCATTACACCATGTTCCACATGACATCTTAAGTAATTAATAATAATAAAATAAATTAGAAACAAAGATTTGTCCTCTATCAGCAGGCATGGTGAAATAGGAGCACGCACTTACATTCTCGTGGAAATAACACGCAATACATATAATATAATATATACATATGTGTATACAATAATAATAATAAATTCAGTGATTCTGGATCCCTACATGGGTCTTAGCCTCAGATTAAATCCATTTCTTTGATAGTTTTTATGTCATAGACAAGTTCTGTCTGACGTATGTCGTAGATTTTTGGGATCTTAATCAATGACGATACCTCACTTTGCATTTATAAGTTGCACACGTTGACAGAAAAGTGCATTGGTGCACGCCCGACCTCAGTAAAATATTGTATTGAATTTCCATTTTGTTGCTTTAAAACACAACCAATTTTCAAGATATTTTTAATTTAATAACTAAAATTAATGATTCTTCAAAATAGACATAACTATTTTTGTTCGTTATTTTATTATATTTTATTTCTTGATAACATATTTTTTTAAACGGCAAAAGAGCCTACGGTGGAATGCTCTTTTTTTTAAATTTGAAGATCGTTTATTCCAGGGGACACTTCCACTGGAAGATACAGCTTCCTAGTTCATAATAGAAAATTCATAGAGAAGCAGACTGTAAACGCCATCGAGCTGGAATTATTTCGGGCTCGGGTGGTAATAATACTAAGCAGCAGAGTCCGTAGTCCCTGAATAGAAAGAGGATGAAGCCGATCAGAAATAGAAGAATACCTGTAAGTTCTTATTCAGTGTCTCGGTGAGGTTGGCAGAGATAGTTCGCGCCGCTCGTAATGCCGAATAGTAGTCCGAACTTGTCTTCAGTACAGTGTGGTAGCCTAGAAATTAAAAATTAATTAAATAACTTTCGTAACTGTACAACCTCATGTGATCAGGCTCTTGTGCCAATATCGATGCGACGGCCATGGCTTTTTTATTTTTGAAGTGAAACTTCTTTAGCCGCATGAGGGTAAAATTTTTACGGACCGTCACGAAAATGTGCAGCGTTTTTGTCGAAGAAAAGGGAGAGTGCGATTGAGAGAGAGTGAGATTGAGAGAATTTCGTAAAGAGAATTTATGAAATATTAGTATTTTATATGTTTTAATTTAAAATTAATTTTCGACACTTAATATTTTAATGACAATTAAATTAATTAAATTCCTAACATATCTTCCTTTTTCCCTCCCCCCATCTCACAAATATAAAATTTTATTTTAGAGTAAAAAAAATAAAAAAAAAAAAAGGAGGGGGGGGTTTCATCCCATTTAAAAAATTTCCGGCCTCTAAATTCGAAGATCTAAAGTTTTAAGTTAGGGTAAAACCAAAGGTTTTTGATTGTAAGATTATATAAGATATCAACAAGACTTTATAATTTGATAACTTTGCCAAAAATATCAACAAGACTTAAAAATTAGATTGCCAAAGAAGTTCCACTTCTGATATGTGTACTTCGTACGCACGCACTTTTTTAACCACCTTTTACCTAAATATGATACGGTCTTTGTGTAAGGGAAATATAGTAGTCAAAAGATGAAATAATTTTTGAAATCAGTCCGATAGGTTTTGAGTATATTCCTTACAGACATACAAAAATAACAAATCATTATGTTTAATACGTCACTTCTAAAAAAATATTTTTAAAACGATGATAGAAAATAATTTTGGAACCCAAAAACTTGTTTTTAAAGACATCATGCATATGAAGAAGAGAAAGAGCAGGAGATTCGACTCACCCTGGAAGTAAGTGGCGCCAACCCTGGCCTGTGTCTTGTTGTACATGTGGTAGTTGAGGGCCTGTCCGTACGCAGCGTGACCTGCCTTGACGCAGCCGGTGGCTTCGGGGTTGTCCTGGAGGAAGTAAGGGATGTAACGCTCAAAATCTCCGGGGGTCGGACGCTGCTCTGGCCCCACCAGGGGCATATTGCATTTGTTGCACGGTGGATTACCTGGACACATTCATGAATCAATTAAACATAAATTTATTAAATGTCACAAAAAATATTATTAAAAATTCTAAAGCCATATTTACGGATAAAGCTAAAAATATTAATTAAAGTTAATACGTGATATTTAATTACATTTGCCAATACGGTATAATTTTATGGCATGATTTTTAACCGACTTCAAAAAACCGGTTATCAATTCGACGTATAAATTATTAATTAAATAAATTAACGCATTTAACCAAAAACTATACATAATTTAAATATTGATAACCTTTATGTTTTATATAACGAGTATTTTTAATATTAAAACTCACCAAAGGAACTGGGACAAAAGCTCTCGTTGGCCGGGAAGTACTTGCAGCAAGTGCTGGGCGAAGCTGCCCAATCGAAGAAATCGTCCAGCCAAGAGTTCGGGGGCTGGGCTATGTACGTCACGTTGGATATACGGTACGCTGAAAGAGGAGAATGTTTTAAATCAATATTTTTAATAATACACACAGAAAAGGTAAAATAGACATAAATGTGCCTTTACACTTTTCTTACTCAGGCTTTCTTAGTTTTATAAGCGTGACGAGAAACCCAATACGTTTTTGGCAGACGTCGCTAAATACGTGCGTACATACGTGCGTACATACGTGCGTACATACGTGCGTAAATACGTGCGTACATACGTGCGTACATACGTGTGTACATACGTGCGTACGTACGCTAAATCTCTTCTGAATCGTTCCTTCAGCGGTAAGACTCACTAAAGTTTAGCCTTGTAGAGTGAGATTTAAGCTTAATGCGTTTTTGACACACGAAAGTGATATTTATCCATAAATTTCCTCTTTTTTTTAATTTTAACTTTTAAAAACTACTAAAGTCTTTTCGGTTTGGCTTCTTCAAAGTCTAACAAGTTTCAAGGAGTTTTGAAATGTACAGTTATATACATCATGAAAAATTATATTTTATTTTAAATTAAATCAAAACTATAAAAAACATATAAAATAATAATTTTGCACTTGTTTTTATAACTCACCCGAGTACAATTGGTTGGCAACACTGTCCGGCCGACACCACCTCGTGCCACAGATCATGTTTTGCGCATTCACATCCGAATAATCCAAGGCCTCGGACTCCATGACCACGAAATAAACCGGTGGACCGATGTTCAGGTATTTCGTTAGGTATTGGAAGTATTTCAATTGGAAACTGTCTTGGGGCATGGAGAGCTCTTGATCTAAACCGATGTCTATATGGGGGGCGACCTAAAACCGTAATTGATAATTATAATTTTCTATATAAATACTAGCTGCCCCCGCGAACTTCGTTTCTCCTTAATGTGATTTTACTTAGCCTACCTTTTTCTCTATATAAACCTCGGAGTTCAAGTCATAAGATTTTAATTAACAAATAAAAAATAAGGGTTGGTGGTATAGGGGTGAAAATTTAGGGTTGTACTTGTATGTATTTTTTAATGGCACATTATAAAAAAATAAAAATCCGTCAAAAAAAAAAAAAAAAAACAACCCTTATCACTTAGGGGTATGAAAAATAGATAGTATCCGATTCTCAAAATTTGATAAAAATCAAGCTGTTTCGGAGGAGTATGGTAACTAACATTGTGACACAAAAATTGTATATATAAGATAAACGAATTGCTGTTCGAAGGGCTGGACCGATTTGTTTCATTATGATCTTGAAATATTACGTCATAGTGGTAGAATAGCGACGGATCTGACAAACAGTAAACTTTACAGGGCAGCCATTTCAAAATAATATAATCATGTTAGTTTTTGTTATAACTTTTTTAATTCACATTTTTGTTATTAAGAAAATTGGCATACAAGCAAACAAAAAGGTTTGTTTTGAAACAAAATAAAAATAATTAAGTACATTAAATTACACAGTTTTCTAGAAAAATCACATGTTTCTATCAAATCCGTCACTTTACCGACTGATTAATGCGATATTTAAAACATATGGATTTTTTTTAATGTAGCCGGCCAAATATAATAAAAAGTGGATTTTGTTTGTTTTTCAAATCCGACATTGTTCTACGATCATGATGATTTGTGGAAATTCAGGAAAGGTTTAAACGATGGAAAACATACAAAATATTAAAAAAATAAGCATCTTTATATATATAATTCTTCTGTGAGTGACATGTAAATGTTCACTGAACTTCTCTCAAACGACTGGACCGATTTTTTCCTTTTTTTTTTTTTTAAAAAAAAAATAAAAATAAATTTTATTTTATTTTTTTTTGATGAAGATTTTTTTTTTGTGTGTTGCAAAGGGAGTCTGGGAATGGTTTAGATTCACAAATCAGCCCGGCAGATGGCACTGCAGTCGGTACTTTCATACTTTGCTTAATATCCTAATCGCTTTAAATATCATGCAGGACAACGTCTGTGGGGTCCACTAGTATTATTATAATGTATTGCTGTCAAATATATTTTCGATTTATGATTGACATGTAAATGTCGTTGATACCGTACGAGTATATGTTTAATATTTAATTAAAGCCCTAAACTGATTTTAATGTATTCAAGTAGATTCGAGAATCGTTAGATTTACATATAGGTATTATTATTCTATTTAAGACCTGTGTACAGGATAGTCTTCTTCTCAAGGCGATTTAATTAGATTAAAAGCAAATTATAACAATAATATACGGCAGTTGTAAGTCAATATTCATATTAAAATCAGTCTACTATTTTAAATAACTAGTCTCTTTTCTTCAAAGCGTAAACGCAATATGACAGAAAGAGACGGAACATCACTTAGCTTTAATTAAATCTACCTAAATTCGTTTTAATAAATAGTTAAGAAGTATTTAGTTTTCAGACCAATGACACACAAAATTTTATTCTTAATTTAATTTATCAAGAAAATATGTTTAATATTAAAACTTAAATTATTTCCATATATCTAATTATAGCTGAATTTTCTATTCACTTGAGAAAAGTTAAAAAATACATACGTCTTTTGCTATACTAAGAATTAGTATAAGAATGAAAAACTTACCGCAACCGACGAGCAAAGCCAGGCGAAGAATATAACCATAACGGAGGCCCGAACTTCCCTCTTCATGAGGAAAGGAACGTACACGTCTCTGAAGAGGCTGTAGAGGCCGCCTTCGCTGTTCTCACTCACTTCGGTCTTAGTGCCCGACAGGCAACAGAAGATGTCATACCTGGAATTTAGCAGGGCTATTCTGTAAACTCTATCAACGCCTAATTGACTGGCATTCTTTAACAGAGGGCAGGGTTTGATTATAAGCCTTAATCTAAAAAAAAACATTCTTCCTCCTTAGTATCGACATCAGATTCCTGGATTCCTTTCTGTTTTTTTTATTTTCTGGAGAATTATTAAAACACTCCTAAGGTAGGGGGCCGTTCAAGTCAGTGGCGTAACAGTAGGGTGGTAGGGCTGGGAAATTGCCACGGGCCCCCAACCCAAGAGGGCCCCTGCCCAAGAGTTATTATGTTCTATGGATGAATGTGAAGTCTCTCTGTTGGAGAAGGGTAATCAGCCCCGTTACACCTTCCATCAAAAAGAGAAGACCATATAGTGTTCAAGTACAGCCAATTACCTATTAGCATTCTGCCGTCTCGTGTCAATAGCCAACAAGGCCACGAAGCATGTGACCTGCAGCAAGAAGTCCACCAGCAAAGCTGCACCCGCGTAGAGGGCGAAGGCCCGCACTGCCGGCATGTCGCTCAGGGCTCCGAGGAAGAAGCACACGGACTCCGATATTGAGGTGAGGAACATCGAGGGACCCACTTGACCCAAACTGTAAAGGCAACATTTTATTAATTAAATATATAATTATAACGATAGTTTAAGTAAGTGAGCATTTATTTTGCCACAGGTCTATTTATTTTAGGTGTTACACACACACACACACACACACACACACATACACACACACACACACACACACACACATACACACACACACACACACACACACACATACACACACACAATGAGGATCTAATAGTTTTAATTAGTAAAGTAATAGTTTTTTACTTTTTTTATTTTTATTTTGTGGTTATTTGTTTAACTTTTTTCCCTTGAAAGATTGCTCATATCCTTATGTAATTGATGTGTTTGTGTATTAAATTTGTAATGTCATATTTCCTTGTTTTTTAGGCATACACATTGTTATAGAACATACAAATAAATAAATACTTTAATTATCTTCAAACACATTTCCATATTAAGTCAGAATAATTACTTTAAAATATCATTGTGGTGTAAAGTACTGGAAAGTCGAAAATAATATTAACAATTACGCGTAATTCAAACCCCGGCCCGCATTGTAACGTTTAACAAAGGACCCTCCCCCCCAAAATTCGTTACGTCATACTTGAACGATCCCATACCTGCGTGCACGCACGCACACATACGCGCAAATCAAACATCAGTTTTTGTGGACAGGCTCATCATCCTGGCACAGTTTCACACAGGTGCAGTTCATTATTAATTATAATACTTTGAACTCACGTTCTGCCGATGTGTTCAGCAATGGTCTCGTTGGGTCTCCTTCCCTCTCTCTGGTTTGTTTGGACCAGGATGAAGATGTTGTCCACTCCCACGGCGAGCACCAGGAAGGGAATCACCTCGACGATGATTAATGTGGCTGCCACGCCCGAATACCCGAAGATACCGATAGAGCACACTACCGATGCTAGGACTATCAATACACCTGCAAGATTTATAAAATTAATTAATAATTATAATTAAAAATAACTAAGAGTCAACAATAGTTTTTCTATGAAAAAAAAGTGCGTGCGTACAAAGCACGTCAGAAGTGAAACTTCTTTGGCAAATAATTTTTTTTCGAATTCGAACTCTTGTTCATATTTATAAAAATCTAAAACTTTATATTTCGGAGACTTAGAGGGAGGGAAAAAGGAAAATATGTTAGGAATTTAGTAAATTTAATTTTCATTAAAATATTTAAAAGTGTAAAAACACGTGGCATTTTAATTTATAATTCGTCATTTGAGATTTCAAAAAAATATTTTGCATAAAATATAAAATACTAATATTTCATAAATTCTCTTTACGAAATTTAAATAACAGAATTTCTATAAGGTAATTCGCCCCTCTCACTCTCTCTCAATCGCACTCTCCCTTTTCATCGATAAAAACGCTGCACATCTTCGTGATGTTCCGTAAAAAAATTACCCTCATGCGCCTAAAGAAGTTTCACTTCAAAAATGTTTTATATAATATAGTAAATGAATTCATATTATAAGCAAAACAAACTAACCTCCCAATCCCAAAGTGACTTTACTGTCAATGAGCAGCCTCGCGCAAGTAGTGAACCGTCCGAGCGAGATGGCGATATACGCGAACATGATGAAGTAAGAGACGAGAATAGTCGAAATGTCGGAACTCGATTCGCGGTCGAGTTCGTCCTCGATGGACCGTTCGGACGTATACGCAATATCCATGTACGCCGGCATCTCATTCTCCGTGTAGTTCTTCATGAATGCTATGAACTCCTTTTCCCATTGTTTTGCTGGTTTCAGCTGAAAAATAGAAAAGTTATGAAAACTTTCACGCGTTCAAGTATTACGTCACACAATTTTTGGAGATCATTGGACCCCCCCCCCATGTAACGCGCTTCGTGAACACCTAGTGAATTCTGAATCTGAATTTTGTCATAATCAATACAAATAACTGGGCGATTCTAAGTTTCCCGGCAAAATCAATTTTAAATTTAAAGATAAAATAGCTTAACATTAAAGGTTGTATTGAACCAGGTAATTGGTTGTCATTTGATTTTAAATCTTGTAACTGGTGGAATAAAGTACAAATACATCTTAAATAGCCACATTCAGATAATATATAAAAAATATGAATAAAAAACTTAATCGATTCAACATAAAAAATACTGAATTTGACCAAACAAATAAAAAATATATTTCCTTCTTCGATACATTTTTTTTCGATACAAATGTATTACCCCTACATACAAAGTATTTATAGTTACGTTAAAACGTGTTCGTAAACCTACATATCTAACAAATATATCTGAATTTTTAATTTGAGTAAAATACTTTTTATTTTTTTTTAATTAAAATTTTTAATATATTAATAAATAATAATTATAACGTACCTTCTCCTTATCGTGTCTATTATTAACAAGAATGGTTAAAATAAGGGCAGTGGCTTCGTGGAAGCGAGATTTCTTGGTGAGTTGTTCCTGGGGGGCCAAAAAGCCTCCCAAGCCCACGGCCGGCAACACCGGACCGCCCCACGGGGCGAGACATGTATAGGGATTGCTGGAAACGAAAGATTATATTAAAACTTATACACTACTTTCGTTAAAAAAAATTTCTTACGCCTAATAAACAAATATATGAGAAGTATCAACTTATTTCCCCCTTATTCACAAAAAAATCTAATTTCACTCCAACAAAAGTACTCATTCGTGTTATTCTGAAATTGTGTTTATGTAATGAAAAAGACAGAGAGACAGAAAGTGATTTCTTTTTTTATAAATAATAGAAGCTTTATGTATATAAAAAGGATATAAATGTTATAATTCAATGCCTGATTAATTTGGATAGACAACGGGATGTTACAGTATTTCGTTCGTATATTTATATTATATTAAGTTTCTCATGTAAATAAAAATACATGTTTTGTAATGAGAAGTTCTTTAAACATTAAACATTATATAAGGAAATGTTTGGGGAAGGCCTAATAAAAATAATTGTTTACATTTTAAATTATTTATTAAAACTGAATGCATAATTAATTGTAGATATAGCTATTTTATTATTAATCTTAATAATACCGTCCTGCCTCCGTTCTGCTGGATATTTTTTTATGTAAGTAAATATATAATAGTGAAATATTATTGAAATGTGTTTAGTAGTTTAATTTACTTATTAAAAACCCATCCCCTTCATAAATTTATATATTCTAACACAGCTTTTAACTCCATGTACTAAAACCATTGGACATCAGAAGTCCTCGGAGCTGTTGCTGCTGTGAAGCCTGCGAAGTGCCCACTTCTGAGAGCTAGACTGGCTTAGTAAGCCAGAACTTTAAACCGGACCAAATGGGCGTCTAAGTGCGGAAACGGAGTCCACACTATACTCTGATTTTGAATTCCGTAGAATTCTGACAGGTATCATTTTTTGACATGTCAGAGATGACAAACCTTTTGGCCAGACACAATTTTCAATTTCAATACGAGTCTGAACATCTGAGTCTATTCATACATTTAATTTATTAGTGAATGTATCAATTTTATTAAGTGTGGTAGTCCACATTAAAAGTGGTTTTACGGCGAGTGATAATTACGTCCCTTTTCATCACTAACAGTAAAATAACGCAAAAGTAAAGATAACAAATTATTTTTTAAAAAGGTTTAGTAAACCTGTAATTAGTAGACAGTGATGACAGCTAAATAATAAAATAAAGTAATTAAAGTTAATTCGATGTATTGTTATTTCTGTATTAGGTCATTTGACTACGTAAATAATTAGATTTACCTTTTTGTAGAACGTGAAAAATACGTCGCATTTAATTTTGTAATGCCTTCAAATGGGTCAAATTTGTCCCTTTTTCGGTGATTTAGGAGCAAAACTTATGAAATGTCAGAATTCTACGGAAATAAAAATCAGAGTATACAGTACACCACCTAACACCATTGGACCTCTCATCCAAAAAAATTATATTCGTATAAATACTTACTTGGCACATGTGATGACCTGCGACAGATACTCATTATCCTCCAGATTCTCCTCAATATTGCTGGCATCGTTATCCCACCATCCGAGCACAGACATGATACCACACTTGTCAGCCGTCACGGGCCCACTGAACGGAGAGGAGAGTGGGGCAAAGCATATGTCCTCTATGCGTGTCTCGTTTCCTAAGGCTGCAAATTATTTCAATATTGAATGCTGCTACTAGGTGGCAGCACTTTGTAAGAGGTTTGTTGTGACTTCCGATATTCTTGTTTCATGAATCAGTAATTAATTCAGTAATAAAGCTCTTATTTAGTATTCAATATCGTTTAAAATGTTTCGATACGTTTATTTAAAAATTGCGAAAAAATATTGGAATTAAAATCTTCAAATGACAATAATGACACCTTAAAGATGTCATATTGATTGTCATTGACATCATCTGTTAAAGTCAGGTGCCAATTTGATTGTGTGAGGTCTAATACTTGGATATAATTTTTTTTATATAATAAATGAGCAGGAGGAACCCTTGTTCTCCTCTCGCGCTGCAGCCCCCCTTCAAATGGCAAAATAGCCAGTCCCCGTACCGCCCGTGTATCAGCAGGGCGCGAACACCTCCACCCGAAGAGGGCATATACCCCATGCGTGCCTAAAACCTGATGTTAAGTGATACCGTCGGCCATGGACCCTCACATTGCCAGAAGGCTCGCAAGTGCGTTTCCGGCCTTTAAGCAACACCTACATTGTGTGTAGTTTTGTGACGTCGTACTGTAACGGAAATTGTTTACCCCCCCAGTTAAATATTTATTTGGAATCGAACTTATCCAATTTCTATAGATATACACGTGTGAAATTGACATGAGAACTTAAGATAGGCGCAGCGCCATGCAACTTCCTTACAATGAAGCCCGCGATATCGCAGCACAACTCACGAGGGGACTCTTTTTTTCGAAGAAGTCGCATGGGTATGCCATATAGTGTGTCTATAAAAAACTCACCAATTATCCTATTCTGCAACTCCAGCACATCCAACAAAAACGTCGAATTGAAGACAGACCCAAAGGTTATAGTAGTGCCATCAGCAGCCGTGTACTCCGGCTTCGGCAGACCCTTAGCGGTGATGATAAGCATTTCTGTCCTATAAAACGGCTCAAAGTGAGAGTCGAAGTATTCCCTCTCTTGACGCGATCTGGAGTTGGGCGCCGCCCATAGTTCTACCGGATCTGTGGTCACTTGCATGAACCGTATGCCGTAACCCAGAGAAACTACCACACATAGACCTGCAATACCAGAAATAGGTTTAAATATGTTTAATTGTTAAGCAAACACACTAGTTATTTTAATAATAGGCCTTTAGTATGGAAATATATATTTTAACGAGAGAAGACCACATAACTTTATTAATTACTAATAATAACTCAACGAAACTAAATTAAAAATACGTGTGGCACTCGGGGACTGCCGCGGTAAAGCTATTGCATAGCACTTTTTATCAACTTATGCAATTATAATTTTTTTATTTTTTATTTACGCAGTATTTTTTTCTTTGATATTAATTCAATCTTCCACTCTACCAGACTCAGACTAACACGCCTATATAGTCTGTTTCACTCTAACGCGTACCGGCTGCACCAGCCGCGCTTACGCTACGTCACCAATCTCGTTAGAGCGATGTGAATACGCAGTATGCGTTCTGTCCCACTCTAACGCGTATCGGCCGTACAAATATTACGTTATCGTATATTAGGTTTATTTTCGTTACGGAATTTCTTGATTCGGTCGCCGCGCTCAAAGCCCGCGATAAAATCTATGCAATAGCTTAAAATAATACAAATAATGTTTTAATTAGTATTATTTTTTTATATCTACTTTTATGTATTTGACAATATGTCAAACTTCTTACAGAAAAAATGGTTTAACAGCTGCTGAAGGTAGATTTAACTTTGCGCTAATCAAATATATTCCAAAATAGTCTTACAAACTCACCCATCAACAAAACAATCCACGGCCTCGAGGCCATAGCACATCCCCACCATTGGAAAAAGTCCTCCAGTTTCGTCTCAGTTTTAGCTCCGAGCCTCTCAAAGAATGTGGCGTCATTAGCTCCGTCCGGTTGATCAATCGACCAGCCGACAGCTCCAGGATTTGTGGGCATATCTTGATTATTTTCGGATGCCACGCCTATATACAGAATCAATATTAGTAATTTTAAAAAAATCAACCAATTTTTAACATATACCTGTCAAGATCATTAGCCTACTATACATGAGTTTTTGCTAAACATTGGACTGTTCCCTTAATTAGAACATTTATATTTGAAATAAAAAGGAATCATCCGGATATGCCTTTTAGTCTCCAAGAAATTTGTGGGTAAACAAACATTCACTTAGGAAATTTAGCACGCATGCTAGGAAGCCTATGTCATTATGATCAAATATTATCCAATTCCAGCAATATCCAAACATTCAAACTCCTTTTTTAACAGATTAAAAAAAAACAAAGGAAGTTATCTCTTCCCGTTTAAAAGGTATTATAATTGCAAGTTATTGTTAATAAATAGCTGCTAAACCAGCCTGAATGGAATAAAACCATGCGTACTTCTCCAAAAAGGTTTTTTATTAAGATTACACAAATAGACATATTTGCCTTCTGGCACAAGTAAAAAGTAAAAAATTATCACTGACTAGCACGTAATTTCAGAACATTCCACATAAGTTCTATAAAGGAAAAATAATAGGTGAAAACTTTCTTGATTTTGTCATACTGCTGTCTATAGAATGCTAGGCTCGCAAGTGCGTTGCAGGCCTTTTAAGAAAAAGGCTCATTCCGTAATGGAATCAAATTAGAAAGACAATTTATAACTCTTTCTCTTAATTTGTTTTAACACCAGTGCGGCAATCGCACTTTTAGTCATTGCTATCAATCATAAAACCATTATAATAAATAATGAAACCGCATGCAATATACGTGTTATAAGGTGGACAGAACAAAACTATTAAACAAAGCACTATTCTACGAATTTTGGACTAAGATGACATCAGGAGCAAATATACATCGTTGAACTCTTAAAGACAAAACCATAATCAACGTAATCTTTTACGGAAATCAAACTCAAACTCTGAAAGATAATTTATTAAACATTGATTACTATTTCCGTGTTCACTGGCCTATTTGAGTACATTCTGAAAAACTCTTTAATACCACAATTAAAAAACATTTTTTTTATATAATTAAAAAAAAAAACTGTTAACAAAATTTTATTACGAAATCCGTCATTGATTTTCTTTAGTTTTACGACAATTACGCCTGATGTCACCTTGCCAACCTTACTTGGCGTATACGTACTAGATCTATGCGTGTGTAGCGGGCTTGTCTCTGGTCCGTCGCGGTCTCCGGCCCTCCACGACTCTGTCCCAAACCCAACACCACCCGGTTAGTTTACCCGACTACCAAATCGTCATCCCTCACAACTTTGGACAATCAATCTGTTCAATTCTAAGAGTGTCCCTTTGTCAAGTGTATGAATCAAAGAAGAATTAACAGCGACAGAGTAAAGTATACATTTCGTGCAAAAGAAAATTACTTTTAGTAATTTAAATATCTCCTTCTCTATACTATAAAGAGGAAGGACTTCTATGACCGTATTGAATTATCTCAAAATCCTATTAACAAAGGCTATATTTTTTTTTCAAAACATTAAAAAAAGGTCCTTCGAAGCCGGAACACAGGCCGCTTTGCCTAGTTTGTTTTCTTACTGTTTTGTAAATAGTTTCATTATACCTTTTTTAGAAAATTATACTTTTCTTGCATAGATTTACGCAGGCCGCTCGTAAGTAATAACTCTATCGAGAAATCTTATTCCAACCCGATTTTAACTTAAATAAAACCAATAGTAAAACTTCAAAAATGTTCAGTTTTGTGAAGGATGACTCTTAAAAATTATAATATATTTGCATTATCGCAAGCACGTGACAGATCAAACCTGTGAGTATAAAATATCTGTCAACTGATAAATTAACACATCCATTTACAAACTACCTTTTACAATTGCGTGTACTAGGCCGATTCGGGTTTTAATTTAGAAAATCTAGTGTAAAGTGGATGCGGTAATTCCAAGTGCTGAATAGCCCCTTAATGACACGGCCATGCTTAAAATAATAAAATAAATTGCAAGTGTCAATAACGTGATATTTCAATTGTATAGTATTCAGCCATCACCATCTTGTTTTTCAAAACTGTTAGTACTACTCCTTCACCATTACTTCAATATAAAATGCAATAATCAACTAAGTAATTGATACAATATGTCCAAGTTCAAGGACGTAGCGTTGGGTTCATTCACTTCACGGTCATTGACCTTTACGACATTTCGTCAACAATATTATTTCTGTTCTCTTTAAGGCTGGGTGAATGCCAGACACAGCTGTGTAAAACTTACTTATAAATGGTATTTAAAATGTATATAATTTGTATTACAACTGCAAAAAGATTATCCTCATAAGTGTTGCAGGCTTATCGGAAGCCATCTTCATCACGTCATAAACGAGACATGACTATGACTCGGGTATGTCAAAATCTAATACGTTTTTGACATACTGGAGTAATTGATGTGACTAACGCCCGAACCCAATACCATCTGAGATAGTAATCCAAATGAGGAAACAAGTGTGCCAATAACCAATCGACGGATTGTAATAGCCATCTGTCGATACAAGCTATCCATGGGAGGTCGGTTCCGTGTCTGTGGATAGACCTTTGTATGAAAATGACAGTTGACGAAAGCTCGATTTCAACAGTTAATTATTTTAACAGATTTTAACTTACATCAGTTTTTTAAATAATTAAGAAAACTGTTTGTTATGTTTTAAACATACACATGTATATTTCAATGTTATTTGTACGGTTTTATTTACTTTATTTGGTTCACATTGATTATCAAATATGAGTGAAAACTCGGTAAAATGGAACGACAAAGAGCATTTTATCCGTCCCCAAAATTGAATTGTCTTCGTAGGGTTTGGTTATTGGGATGCAGATAGGAGATCGATCGACTGTCACGGTCTTATCTCAGATTGTTTTCAATCTGAGATTGTGGATGAATTATTGGGCTCGGGCGTTAGGGCTACATCTCGATCTTATCCTTAAATTTATTCCACGATGAAGCTAATTCTAATTTCTATGAAAAATAATTGAGCCTAGTTCAGATTAAACGCAGCTGAACAGTTAAAAAAAAATTGTACATCACAAATCCTAACGAGAAAACTCACCAACGATATTCTCCTGGGGATTGCAGCAATAGACACCTCCAAGGAATAATGAGGTGAATATAACGAAGACGATAGCCATACACACTGCATATCCATCTCCTCCGGCGATCGTGAAAGGTCTTGGTGGTGGGGGCGTGGGAGGCGGAGCTGGGCAGGATGCAGCGCAATCTAAGCAGGAGCAACCTGGTTGACCCTGGAAAATATCCACAACTTTATATGAAACTTGATATTAGGGTTGCCTTAAAGAAATTGTTTAAATACAAGTTCGTCAGTTGCACTATGTAATGTTTTTTATGTAATTAAAATTGTTATTATTTTCGTTCGTTCGTTCTACAACTGAGCGATTCTTAAGGCAATTGTTGCCGCTACCACAATGTGGAACCAGCTGCCCACTGAAATATTTCCGAACCAATTCGACTTAGGGTCCTTCAAGACAAGAGCGTACCAATTCTTAAAAGGCCGGCAACGCACTTGCGCGCTTTCCGACAATTTGCGCGTCCATGGACGGCGGTATCACTTAACATCCGGTGAGCCTCATAATACATTTAAAAAAAATGTTCAGTAAAGTGTGGTTAAGTAAATTCTAATAATTTACAGCTGTCATCGATAAATCTTAATATATATAAATCTCGTGTCACAATGTTTGTACTCAATGGACTCCTAAACTACCGAACCGATATCAATCAAATTTGCACACCATGTGCAGTTCGATCCAACTTGAGAGATAGGATAGTTTAAATCTCAAATTATAGTCGCAATTTTAATTTATTGCAAAATATTTGTTTATTATTTGATACAGTTCTAACAGATGGCGCTGTGTTAAAATTATCAACGTTCCACATAAGCTGTCATCTACCTTTCACATAAGTTCTCCTACCGTTTCCCTTGAATAGTTTACTACTATGTAATATAACAAAAATCTTAGCCAGAGCAACGCTTGGCCGAGTCTACTAGTAATGTTATAAATTTCGTTAATTAAGAATTACAACACCTAATGTCGTAATCGCGTAAAGCAAAAAGTGTTCTATTTGCGAAATAAGATATTAAAAAAAAACATTGATTAATATAAAGGTGTAGATTATAGATATTATAGAGCAGTGTTGGCCTAGTGGCTTCAGCGTGCGACTCTCATCACTGAGGTCGTAGGTTCCATCGCAGGCTGTACACCGATGGACATTCTGTCTACGTGCGCATTTAACATTGGCTCAAACGGTGAAGGAAAACATCGTGTGGAAACCGGCATGCCTTAGACCCAAAAAGTCGACGACATGTGTCAGGCACAGGAAACTGATCACCTACTTTCCTATTAGATTGACAAATGATGAAACAGATTCAGAAATCTGAAGTTTTATTTAGGGCCCTGTTTGGTTAATATATAAAATACTATTACTATACATTGGTTGTATATTTCTTCGTTCTAATAAACCAGATATTCTGTCTCTGTTACAAAGATTACCCGATGTTATAAAGACAGAGTAATAGACCAGCAATGTTCACGTAAAAATATAATCTGGCTATAGTGAAGTCACTGATAAGCATTAAAATCATTGAATCTAAGGAAAAATTCAATTTTTTCCTTTACCTCCGTTAATCCAATACTGCACGGTTTAGTAGGTGGGTTAGCTGGTGTAAATCCATCAATTGGTTCATCCCCACTGATGTAGTTAATTTGAAATGGCACGTAGGGCGTGGCAGCATCACCCATAGTATCGAACCAGTGTTGGGGCGTACAATATTCAGATGTATAATCACCACACATCAAGTCTAACGCTAGTTTGTTTGATGATGGCATTTGAACCTGAAATATTAATGTATACGATGTTTTTAACACTATCACACTAATACTAACTATTAACACCTTTATTACATATTTTATATAGATGAATTTATCTCAAACAGGCAACATTTACATTATATATTAGCTTAATCAATAGGTATTACTTTTATTTTTTTTTTTAAAGACAATTCACACCAATTGACCTAGTCCCATGCTAAGCTGGTGAATCTTGTGTTATGGGTACTAGGCAACGGATATACATACATATTTAATTGTAAATTTACAATTAATTTAACTTGACAATTCATAAGTGTAATTGTTTACCTACATGAATAAAGATGTTTTGAGTTTTTTTTTATTATAGATAGAAAGACAAATACATATTTAAACACCCAAGACCTAAGCACAACCCCAAATGCTCATCACATCGATGTACGTCTAAGCCGGGGATCGAACCCGGTACCCATGGATTCGCAGTCAGGGGTACTAACCACTAGACCAATGAGTCGTTAAATGTATTTAATAATTTTTAAAAGTTTCGTTTATGTTTGAACGTTGTTGTACATATTATGTATTCTATTTTTGTTTTTGTTTTATATAATATATGATAGCTGTAGGAATACGAAATTAATAGTTTTAACAAAGAAATAGAATGCTGTCTTACTAATTCTAAAAATACAAAACAAAGTTTTTGAAGTGAAAACTTCTTTAGAGGCGTTGTACACTTTTTTGGAATGGGTAAATAAAATTGAACTCGCGTCAGGAAAAATTCGTAAGACGGATGTTTTTTTAAAGGATTATGAACCTTCGTGCTATTTAGTTTCGGTTTTAATTCATTTGTCTTTTTCCTCAGATACATTGATGCATGTGGAATTGGACCTTAAGTCAATACATCAAGGTTAAATTTTGCGAAACGTTTAAACTCTAAAGCTTTATTATTAACGATTGGTCAGACTGACGACGGATGGAGAGTAGACAGCTGACGCGGCGACATTACATTAAGTAATATAAATTGTCATGTTTGTGTACGATGGCGCAATAAATAAATATTGTATTCTACCACATAAATGATAGTAAAAGTACAATACTGATAATTAAAGCAATTCGTGCAAAATTATAATGCTAACCTAACCTAACCTAACCATTCCAAAATATCAAAAATGCACAACGTTAATATTCAAGTTTTCACTTCTGCCGGCACTCCCGGAGTGCAACCCGCCCTTTTTTTTGCCTGATGCCTTTTCTATCGAGATTTTTCCCTATCGCGCTATTGTGATTATAGAATGTTTCAGTTTTATTTACAATTAATTAGTTTTCAGAATTCAATTACTCTATACAGCTATTACTTACACTAGAACAGGACGTGAACGTTGTGTTCATATAAGTAGCTCCCAAGTGGTAGTCTATCTCATCCACCTGTTGATGCGTTTCTGAAAATCATATTTACGTGTTACAATACTGGAGTTGCAGAACGAATAAGATATGTTAGAGGACAGTAAACTGTGGACAACAGAGTTCCAGGTACCAGCTTTGTTAAAACTATCCAGTTGAGATGCTGGTGAGTTTAGGTTCCTAATTTGAATCGCATCTTTTCGCACCTTCTGGATACTGAATTAAAATCGCGAGACCGAACGAAAGAACAACCATCTTGTGTGGTCTATTTTGTCATGATACGAATTTTAATACAAATTGAATGAACATAATAATTAGCGCTAAGGTCCAGTTAAAACCTAAACTGGCTGGTTTATTTCAAGTCATGGTAAAAAATATGAACTAAGCATATAGCTATGCAGTTCAGTTGTAGGTTGTTAATAGGCTCGCAACAAGAGTTCATGGTAGGCCCCCAGATCTTCATTCTGAATTTTTTAATATCTGAATTGCCTTCATTAAAAATTACGATTTAGTCTAAAGTAAGATTTTATATGTAAACATAAAAAAATTGATATTGATTGCTTTAAGATCATATTAGCACTTATAACTAATTTAAAGACTACCAAAGATTTTCTTCTTTTCTATTTAATTTTGGATTTAAAAACGAATCTTTTTATAATTAATTGTCTTGGGATTCAACTCCTTTCATTTAATCACACTATTTTAAGAGATTTTATATCACATTTTTCTTACCATTAAATGGCGCAAATTTCTTCGCGTGCAAAAAAGTGTTCTGATTGGGGGAACACGTCATAGTGCAGATGTGCTTGAGGAAGTTGTCCAGGCAGGTGGGACATCGTGAGAGGAGGTTGACAGCGAC
The DNA here is from genome assembly GCA_905332375.1 of Pieris macdunnoughi. Lineage (NCBI taxonomy): Eukaryota > Metazoa > Arthropoda > Insecta > Lepidoptera > Pieridae > Pieris > Pieris macdunnoughi. The sequence continues at coordinate 1,911,169 of CAJOBZ010000026.1, forward strand.
GCCTATACTCTTGTCCAAGTTTCTGAGCTGCGCCCCGTCACAGCAGACCGTGTTGCCCGCCGCAAGATCCGGGCAGTACTTTTCAAGGATTGACTGTTGGAAAAAGCATTTTATAATGAATTTGTTCCATAAAATAATAACATAGTATAACATTCATACTATGATGGGACGGGTGTCCGACACACCTGGCATATCAGAAAGAATACCCATGAGAATTTTACGAACTCAGACACGATGAAGTCTAAGAGAACGCATCTTTAAACACCTTATGTAAGAACGAACGCGAAGATTTTCTATTTACACTTTTAGATTAAATCAAAAAACGATATCCTAGTATTTATATTTATACATGAATCCTAACTCTCTACGTTTGCCTTATGAAAATAGCGTTCTACGTTATATTCCAAAACATCTATCACCAGTTCATCTTGAGCACTAACAATTCTAGAAAAACTCAGGTTTTAAAATGTCATTTTACGTAATTCATTTGAGATGAGTCCATTACGTAATTGTCTATACACAAAGTATTACTAAGTACTAAACAAACGTTGTATGTTACTAATACAAAAAGCTTTATCTTAGCCATTTGAACCCTGCTAATAATCTGACCTTGCTTCCAACTCAAAGACAGAGGTTCCTTGATACAATAAGGTCATAAGACAACGGCTTTTTAAGATTCGCAGATACAGGTCTAAGATTGTGATTAAACTTTAATAATCAGCTGGAAATTTGTCCTATATATTTTTTGTACGAATACGTATTATTAATTTTGGTATCTACAAATTATATTTTGATTCATTGTTCAAGCAAACACAAACAAAATAAAACATTTTTTTTTTTCAACTGACTTATAGTTCTACGAATATTTACTTCATCGATAATATTGAGTAAATGATTCATTTTTAAAAATAATAGATATAAAGTTATCTTCTATCAACTACACATTGGACGTTGATGATTTGCGTTTATAAACAGAATATATAACATAGACAATGATTCAACGATAGAGGATCTATCGTGGAAATACCAACGTTTAATCAAAGGGGGACTATATAAGGCTTCTAAACAACAAGATAGTTGATAAATAACAGTCTTTAGCACTTGAAAACATGTGTATTTTGTATGTAAGCGAAATTAAGATAATAGACGCTTACACTTAAAATAATATAATAGTCAAGTCAAAGAGTCTTCTGACAAATCTGCAAAAATTATCATTACTATGTTAAATATTATTACCGATTTTTGAGGCAATATTTATTTATTTAATTTGTAATAATAATTGACTGGCAACTAATTCTTTGTATGTAAGCGAAATTAGATTGATAGACGCATATAGTAAGCTAACTTAACAATACAGACAAGTAGACAGGACAGTGACTGTTGAAAATCTGCAATAACTATCTCATTAACATTATTAAATGATTCGACGATATATTTGAACAAATATATTTTTATATTTACACTATAAATTTGTAATAATATTTGACTAGCAAAATATCCTCTCGGTACGAAGAAACCGAGTTCTTGAAGAAGACTTGGGCTGCTTACAACCCCGCAAGACTAAGTATATAACAGGCCAACTGTCCCGTCTTGTTTATACAGTGAACACTGGCTGAAAGCGGTGGATATATGAAATATTCAGCCAGTGTTCAAAACTCATGACGCAATTGTTACGTTACGCTGTGTAACGTAACAATTTTAAACCTCAATTTAGTATGAATTGATATGAAACACGGTTATGTGTGTGTATTCCACATTGAAATAGTGTTATTCGGTGCATTTTGTGCATATGGGAATGATTTATATGTCTCGCTATAGCAGCGTAGATACAAGATTCTACGCAGATACGTCCAATTTAGATATTTGCCATTTCAATCGGGGTTATCAAAAAGATCATTCATCATCATCAATGGCTACTTATAGTTATTTGGCAATCGCAATCTATTTCGAGCTTCTAAGAGTCCAACTTCGAGGTCCTTGACAACTCCATCCCACCAAAGCAGCCTCGGTCTACCGGGTTCTCTGTTGCCACCAGGTTGTGAGTTCAGTAAGCATCTTGGTTGGTCACGTTTCTGTCGTCCGTCATTCGGTGCACATGTCCCAACCACTTGAGCCTGTTGCTATTTTGGAATAGGACGATGTTGGCGTCGTCAAGGATGTTATAAAGTTCTTCAATGTAGCGAATACGCCAAATTTGGATTTATCTTCGTTAAAAAACATTTAGAAAACACTCGCGAGATATAGGGCTACTGGCTTCAAGCGCACTCATCCTGAGAGTGTAGGTTCGAAGCCTGGTTGTGCACCAATGGACATTCTATGTTCGCATTTAACACTTGCTCTTACTGTAAAGTAACGTAGTGAAGAAATCGGCATGCATTAGGTACAAAAACTCGCCGTGTGTCTGTCTAAAAGAAAAACATAAACAGAAATCTGACGCCCAGACCTTAAAGGCTGTAGCCCCACTGTTTTTTTTAACACGCGAGTCTTTTTTTCTACCTTCGCCCAAAATTGGGTGATGGTAGTTACAAGCTGGTTCGCTTGTTAGCATACATAAGACTATATCATCCCTTATTCCTTCTTTCACTCTAACAGTCATTATTAAGTTTATAATATACGTTTAAGATCATTTTGCTTTAGAGTTTAGTAATCGTTGGCAGTCATCGAGATCGACCAGGGTCATTCATTTAATTAGTAATAATCTTAATTTTGCATATTTAATAATCCTACGTTACATTACTCTTTGAAGGTCTTCCTTCTCAACCATGTTTTAATTGGCTATAATACAATTTGTGCCTACAATGAGCATCGAATTTTCTGCCTCTTGATGCCGATCAAAATATGGATTATTTGTAGGTATTAAAAAGTGCGTGCGTAGAAATTACACATGACAGAGGTGAAACTTCTTTGGCAAACAAATTTTTAAGTCTTGTTCGTATTTATACAAATCTAAAACTTTAGATTCCCGAGATTTAGAGGGAGGGCAAAAGGAAGATATTTTATGAATTTAATGAATTTAATTGTCATACAAATATGAAAAGTTTTGAAAATTAATACATTAAAAAAAATACTAATGAAACTGAAATAATTTGATACCAGATAGATCACGGTTTGTTCCCCATTTTACATAATAAAACAGTCGTGGATGTTGACGATCGCCCCAGAGTCTGGAAATGCAGCCGACAGATTCAGTCGCGTTACCTATTTATACTGGAGCAATTCATATCCAAGCACTAGGATCGTTTAAATATTCATTTATATTATAATAGGCCTTAGCAAGCAGTTTTACTTTAATGTAGGATTTAAATTTATGTACTGACAACACTTGTATCTCACTAGGGATTTTATTGAAAAAACGTATACAATTGCCTTGGAAAGAATTACTCGTTTTATGCAGCCTTCTGGTTGGTGCGCTAATTTTGTCTTTATTACGAGTACTATAATTATGGAAGCTACTATTCTTTTTAAAGATATCAACAGCATTTAGTAATGAAAAATCAAGAATTTGTATATCGGAAATCCTTTGATCATGTGACAGTCAAATAGGCTATCAGCTTACAAATAACTGATAATTGTAAGATAAACACCTGTTATGATAAAGGGAATGAGTCATTTTGTTCACACTAGTATTGTACTGAGGAAAGTTTTTGGACCGATGTCAAAATGCATTTCATTAATATACTAACCAAAAGCCGTAGCCAAGTAATGGCTGTGCACCAATGGACTTTCGAAGAGGCATAACAATCTCGACCGTAATCTAAAGAAAAACATCGCAGGAAACCGGCTTTAGATCCAAAAGTGCTTCAGGCAGAAGGCTGATCATCTACTTACCTTTGAAAAGAATAAATGACCAGGAAACTAAAACAGAAACCTGATGCCTAGACCTAAAAGGTTGTAGCGCCATTGATTTTTATTTAGAATAATACATTTTCACTGAGTGACATATGCTAGGTACATTTATTTCCAATTTATAAACAAAAATGTCCAGCCTTCGAAGCTGGGAAAAGATTATTATATATTGTTTTCCATTAAACTTATTTAACATATACACATAGAACAACATATTTACTCTACTATATCATATTCGACGTTTCGTTTACAGCCAGGAAGTTTATTTTCATTATATCCATAAATCAAAGTTCAATTAAACGTAATTATAATATAGGTACCAAGGGCCTGAACCAGTCTGTTGCACAGATTCCCGTTATCAAAGACGTTGCGCCTACTGAATGCTGTGTCGGACACTATTGACATATTTATATGTTCGCAAAATGAATTCACAGTAGCGATATTGTGTATATTATGTGTTTAATATTATATATTTTATTTTTCTCGACATTATCGTATTGGCATAGTCTGTAAGGATAATGTACGTATTTCTGTAATAAATAAATAAATTTAAAGTTAATTTTGTTTAAGGCTTAATAATAATGAACCATTATCAAAAGTTTTTGAACAAATTTCTCTGTAAACTTATCATTTTCACCAAGATATGATTGAGTAACAGAACAAACAATTGATAAATGAAAAATCTTATCAAATTCCAATCTACACGTGCAGACAGTAAAACACAGTAAAATGACTTGACGACGAATGAAACTGCAGAGTCTATGGGGAAAGAACCAGAGTTATGTGAAATTAATATTTGCTCATCTATTCACAAATATATTTTCAATTTCTTCCAAATAAGTATCAAGATCATCAAAAATAACAATGCATCTCAATTCCCACGACGATTCACTTCACTGTATTTTGGGCTAACATTTAGAATATTCAAATTCAATTCAAAAATCATTTATTCATATAGGTAACAAAATGTACACTTATGAACGTCAAAAATTAAATATATATGAAATGCTTCTAATTTACATCCAGTTCTCAAATCAAGGGCGTAGAACGGAAGAGAAGAACTGCCAATAAACTCTCCGCCATTTTTATTCGCCAAGTCTTTTGTTTTATACAATGTTTGTAATTAGCTGCAACCATTACACCGTGTTCCACATGACATCTTAAGTAATAAATAATAATAAAATAAATTAAAAACAAAGATTTGTCCTCTATCAGCATTAGGCGTGGTGAAATAGGAGCACGCACTTACATTCTCGTGGGAACAACACGCAAATATGTTTTAAATTTGGAATTCGAACAAACCACCATCAACAAGTAGAATGTTTTACCTTGATTTCGTTTTTATTTCCATTACGCGCTCAAGTGTAAAAAAGAATTTAAGGAAACCCTTGTAAAAATAACTTTAGAATGATAATGAGCACCTGAAGGATAAAACTAAACAGAACAGGAAGATTTATCATCGAATGGTTCGTTCGTCTTACAATTTTATATAACGTTAACCTACTATTTTTCTATACAATATGAATAGACGCCTGTGTTCTTATAATGGACAATTTAACTGTTTTAAATATCTATGGCCATAGGTCAGAATATGATAAATGCAATTTCATTACTTTACAGGACAAGCAATTAAATTATTAAGAAATCTTGAAGGCACTATTAAAATATGAAACATGTGATATATGAATGTACTTATCATTGTCTGATCTATGACCACAGATATACTACTACTAATACTCGTATGTCATCAGTTTCGTCAAATGCGACAATGTCAGTGTTGGACAGATCAAACGCCTTGATTTTTCTGTTTCAATTCGAAAATCTATTACTTTTTGAATAAATAATCAAATTTGTCCCGCACACGAGCTTACGAAACAGTCCTACGAGGCTACCGAAGCCGTAAACACCCATGTTAAATGTCATCTCCCAAGGACCTCTACTAGGATCAAATTCTACATCTCGCTAGTTGACAAAAGGGAAAGCCTAGGTAAACCGTGAAAGACTTCCAGCCATCGTGGTACAGATAAAACCTGGAAAATCTCGGCTCGTACGGTAATGAAAAAAGACAGCAGATATCACCCAATAAAATTATTCAGAACGCTCTCCACTTTGTTAAATACACAATGTACCTTCGAGAGAGAGAGAGAGAGAGAGATAGAGGGAGAGAGTCCTTAAGAAATGGAAGGGATATGATATGCACATAGCGAATGAATAGGTAAAACCAATATTGACATGAAGAAAATCTTTAGTTTAAATTATTCAAAGAATAACATTTAACGAGACACTCACGTTAGACATTTGATTAGTTACATCATAAGACGAAGCCATTGCGTTTAAACCATAGTTATATGGATCAGTTAAGCTAATTAAGCGATTTGAGGAGCTTCTCTTGTAATCTCTTCTAAGCAGTTAAGCAATGGAATCTTTATTGCGTATACAATTTATTACGTTTATGTAAACAGACACGTTTGAGAAGAATGTTCGTATGAAAAACGATCTGCGCTCACACTCCATTCGATAATCAGTAGCACATTTAGCTGCAAAGGGACCAGTCTGCGAGGTCTATGGATATCTAAAGACAATTAATACTTTAAATATATGGTATTTATTATTCTTTACCACCATAGCTTGCCTTCCATCAACCGGATGCAGGGTGCTATGCATGTATAAGTTTATATTATTTGTTTATTTTGAGTGCTCATTTCGCAGCATACATGCTCACAATATAAATTAAATTAATCGTGTATTAAGAAAGATTTGTTTAGTCAAACTCATAAGATAACCTCTCAAATTTCCTTTTAAAATATCAAATATTTTCCAGCGAGGAATAGTTTTTATTGGAAAACTAGCTGACCCGGCAAACGTTGTTTCGCCATGTATTTCTAGGAAATATTTTTTAGTTCAATAAAATAAAAAAAATAAAAATAACTATGTACTATAATAAAAAATTGCGGTTAAGCGTAGAGGGGTGAAAAGTGTAAGGATTGTGTTTTTAAAAAATTAAAAGTAAATTTTTGGGGTGGACAACCCCTTACACTTACACTTTGAAATATAGATAGAAGCCGATTATCAGACTAAATAAGAATCGGTCGAGCCGTTTCGGAGGAGTATGGGAACCAACATTGTGACACGAGAATTTTATATATTAATATCAAATGTCGTTTTTAGTATTTTTCTTTACTTAATATTTCCCACTGATTAAAAATTCCCTAAAATTTATGGACACAAACGAGCAGCAATTTATTTTTATATAGATTCTACGAAACGCTTTGACAAAAAGAAATTATCTTTTATCACGAGGAAATATAAAAATAAGCTATTTTCGAAGAATCTCATAAAATATCGCCTCGATAAGATAGTGTACCCCACGTTTGATGATGCACCATTGTACATTTGTATAACAACAAAATTTTATTATACAAGTAAATTACATATTAAAACTATATGCAACATAACAACACTGTTTATCTGTTGCTATTGTTCTCAATTGTCCCTTACTAATTTCATCATTTTTTTATACGAAAGTTTGGATACACTTTGGATCAAGAGATGTTTGTACTCCTCACAATGATTCAGCAATGTTTATTTTATCTGTCAGTTAGTCAGCCGGGTATTGTCCACAGTATGTCAGGGTTGGGAGTCGCCCAATGTAATCTTACCCATAAGGGTAAGATTACATTATACGTCATTGTGATAACACAATGACGTAATATACACATGTATGTTGCGATATTATAAATTATTGTTTGTTCCAGAAATATATATTTCGTCTTTATGAAACGGAGAAATATTGTCATATGTGATATTTATAAGAGGGACTAAATCGGGCGGAATATTGCAAATATCAACTTCGTTACGGTGTTAAAATTACTAAATAAAACTAAAGATTTTTTATTTTAATTTTCTCCATAAAAACCTTCCTCAGAGTTTGTATGGTATGGTATGGTTTGTGGACTCGTTTTCCGCACTTAGACGCTCACTAGGTCCGTTGTACGTGAGCCCTGGCTAACTAAGCCAGCCTAACTCCTTCCAGAAGCACAGAAGCTTCCTGTCACTTCGCAGGCTTCACGGAGCGACCTCACTGTTCCGAGGATTTCTGTACGTTGTTTAGCCACAGCCTCGCACTCCAGGACTACGTGGGTGACTGTTTCCTCTGCGTTCCTCAGAGTTTAAGTTTATTTAAAAAAACTCAAATTATTTCACCCGTCTTCAATTTTTGCGGTTAAGTAACATATTTTGCGATTCATTTTTATTTATTTAATCGAATTCAATATTCAAGACAGGAAAACATCTGTATGGTTAGCTATCAAACTGTTATGTATCAACTAGATTACTGAAAGGCATTTAAAAACAAATTACGTAAATAATTCGCGTTTATATCGACGTAATCGAATAGCCAAAGACAAGTTATTAATTTACATTCATCGTCCGAATCAAATTACTACGCGTTAATATTTAATATCCCAAACAGCTCATATATGACCTCTATACAACGTAATCTGATACATACCTACATAACATGAGTAACGCGTGATTCATATAGTCAAGAATGATATACAACAATCCTATTATTACAGATTTAAGCTAATAATTTGTTTAAAACCCCTAACTAATAATACTATTGGATGGAATATACATTTACCATTTTACATTTACATTTTATTTTTTATTGTATGTGAACTCATTTTCATGTTAATTACCTGACATCCAAAAATTCGGGCTACTTTCAAAATGTTTCCGAGTACAGAGTACCGACCTTAATATTTATTTATTTATTAAACACTTCGTTGCAGAAATATAATTGACATAATTAAATGAAAAGGAGGCTTTCGAGTATTTTTTTAAAGATAAGATAAGCAAGAAGTGCAAAAATACATAAGGCATATAGTTATTTAGACAAAACTAATGGAAAAAAACAAAGCAATTGCAACTTGTGTAAACAGAGATCAGGACAATATCAAAAGAATGACATGTGAAAAAGAAATAAGCACATAAATCACGATAATTTTAGATCAGTGTCACAAAAGTTACTACTATTTTCCCAGGAGAATATCTATGTTCGTCGTAAAAAAGAATTAGTAACGTATTTTTTTACGAGAACTTACACCGCTGAGACCACATATAATGGGAAACCCCACTCAAAGCAATTTGACATTAATACGTGGAACTATATTTTTTAAATCTATATATTTCTAATGCATGTGTGGTGGTAATCACATATTTGATTAAACTCTTTTTTGGTTTAGTATTCGAACGGAAACTTCCACGATATCAACAATTAACAAAGTATAATTAATGCTAATGTATTTCGGCGCACTTGCTAAACGATCAATCAAGTAGTTTCTAGTTAAAAGGTTATGCACTTTTTACTAATAGCACATCCTTTACACCGCAGTATATAGAGTACGCTTGTGGCTATGTGTGTAAGAGTTTGTGCTAGTCTGTTTCCTTCGTGTTATTTTTTTTTAACGTCAGGAAATGCTTTTACGCATATCCCTGCGGTATTTAACTCCAGCAGGGACTATGTGGGACTCAGACTTAATATTTACAACCCTACCCACTAAAACCTGACGGATGCCTTCAGCTCGCCAAAAGCTTATAAGCTTAAGCTCCTTCGTGTTATGATCGATCTTCGAAGTCATAATTTTTTTATAAATTTGGTAGGAGTATGTCGTAAACCATACTTAACCATTTCTATGTCGCGACCCACGAAAAAGCCAAAAAGTTAAGTAAAACAGTCTTGCGACCCCGTCACTGTAAAATTATAATAATATGTACATAGCGCGCTATTTTTAACGAATCTTTTGTATCTATATGTAGTTTGTACTTATTACTTTTCAACTGACTGCTACCCCCTTTTAAAACAAACACGACCCCCCCTCCGCTTGAAAAACGATGTCGTAAACTCTTATTTACTCTGCAAAGTGATAAGTGTAGCTCGAATTTTTAATGATTTGGTATTAAAAATACATATTATTTAAAGCAGGTAGTATGTCCGACCCCAGTAACTTTAGACCAATTTCCGTACTACCTACTTGTAGTAAAATATTTGAAAAAATTATATTAAATCAACTGGTAAGTCATTTTAACGTAAACAAATTATTACATAATAATCAGTTCGGTTTTACCAAGGGTCGCTCGACAGCCGATGCCGGTGTTGAGTTATATAGATATATAGTTAAGGCTTGGGAGGAGTCGCATGACGCTTTAGGTGTTTTCTGCGACTTATCCAAAGCATTTGATTGTGTCCAACACGAGACCTTAATCGGGAGACTCCGCCACTATGGCATCAAGAATACCGCACTGAATCTTCTGACTTCCTATTTACACGGAAGAACTCAGAAGGTTGAAGTGAATGGTAAGAGGTCCTCTGGGTCGGCAGTAGATATGGGGGTATCACAGGGCTCAATTCTTGGCCCTTTCCTCTTTCTTGTTTATATAAATGATCTACCTTTCATGGTAGAGAGAAAACATCAGATAGTTTTGTTTGCTGATGACACGTCCTTGATTTTTAAAATCAAACGACAAATAACAAATTTTGACGATGTGAACAATGCTCTGTCTTCGATTGTCCATTGGTTTAGTATCAATAACCTTCTACTTAATGCAAAAAAGACAAAATGCATTAAATTTTGTGCAAAAAATGCAAGGGTTATGGATACTAGACCAATTATAAACGGTGAGGAATTGAATCTGGATGATACAACTGTATTTCTCGGAATCACCATGGATTCAAAACTTCAGTGGTCCCCTCATATTAACGGATTGGCGAAGAGACTTAGTTCTGCAGCCTACGCGGTTAAAAAAATTCGCTCACTAACTGATGTCGATACAGCTAGACTAGTTTATTTTAGTTACTTTCATAGCTTAATGACTTATGGCTTATTATTATGGGGTCATGCTGCTGATGTCGAAACTATTTTCATCCTGCATAAGAGGGCTATTCGTGCAATCTATAATTTAAAATGTAGGGAATCTCTTAGAGATAAATTCAAGGAAATTAATATACTTACCTTTCCCTCGCAATATATTTATGAAAATATTATGTATGTATACAAAAATAGTAATAAGTTTACTATTTAAATAGAACATACGCACAATGTTAATACACGGAACAAACGCAGGCTGCAATTTCCCCGTACTAGACTATCTAAAGTTAGTAATTCTTTTTGGGGAAAGGGATAGTCTTCTTTAATAAAATCCCAGAGGCTCTTTTATCACTGCCTTTCAATAAATTTAAGAAATGTATTAAAGAAAAGCTGTGTAAAAAGGCTTACTATAAAGTCAACGATTATCTAGTTGATAAAAGGGCCTGGGACTAGTGCTAGACAGGCTACTTCTAATCAATTTGCGATATTTGTTTTAAATAAGTGTTGTTTGATGATTTGCTGTTTTAAAAGAGTACCGAGAGTTTTTTATGCCGGCTTTTTCTCTCGGCCTACACCCTCTGTCTTCTTTGCCGATGAGTAGGGATGCCTTCAAATTGAATGACGTGGAATAAGTGATACATGTATCTTATGTTCCATAATAAACATATTTTATTTTTATTTTTTTTATTTTTATTTTAGCTAATTTACTTTCTACAAAAACAAAAACTCGTTTAAGCACCCACTCATACATCCACACGCGTGAAATATGTCTCGAGGAAGTAAGGTCTTATACACAAACCAATTCATCTAATTAAAATATATATTAATAGACTCATTAATTAAATAAGAAGGAGAGAAAAAATATTGCGCAATGAGAAACAGCCTCCGACATCTCAAAGGAGAGAAAATCAATAACTTGATTAAACCATGACGTCCCACGCAACGACCTTCCCTGACACTTGGCTTCTATTAACGACGCTTTATAAATCCTACAATTTATTTCCTAATTCGTACTTAAAGATCTCAGTGTAAGACGGAGACGAGACGTAATTCAAAAATGTTCTCTCTTCGTCATCTCTGAAACTACCTTTTTTTTTAAATAGAACTGGGGAAACGAGCAGGAGGCTCACCTGATGTTAAGTGATACCGCCGCCCATGGACACTCTCAATGTCAGGAGGCTCGCGAGTGCGTTGCCGGCCTTAAGATTTGGTTAGTTTAACCAATACCTTACCTTAGTTTTGCTTAAGTATTACATAAGCGGATTTACTGCAATTTATCCCCCCCTCCAGCCAGCAAAAGTAATCAAAGCTCTCAAAAATTATAGTACATAAACGTATGTATTAATTTTTGGAGGAATCCTCAAAAATGCATTTCGTTTTGAAGCATAGACAATGTGGGTAATATGTGTAAATAAGTTAATAATTACTGTTGACGTAATCAAGTACCTATCCTATAGAATATATATAGAAGGAACATTTAGTTAGGAACATTTAAATGTGTGCGTTCTTAATTGAAACATTCATTTGATTTTCGCTATGTAAGATAGTTATGTGGTATTAACTGTATTTAGTCGATTATTCATTATATTATATACTACTTAACTTAAACTACTAACAAATTAAATACTTAAAAAATAAAAATATCTCGCATTGATCGATTTTGTTTTTTTTTTCAAGAGATTATTAAATCAGTTTCTAACATTTCAATTTGGAGCTGAGTAGCACTGTTTCTGAGTACTGAATACGTAACTCTGGCTAACAGAAAGTTTAATGTGGTATTTTACGAAATAAATATTAACATTTGTGTTACGTATTTAAGATATTCTAGAATTGCCGTGACCCGCTTAAAAAAATCATATACTTGCTCACGTTATTCACGCAAAAGCCAATTAAATCTATATCTAATAATTCTTATGTATAAGAAGAAAAAAAAACTATGTATACATATAAAATGAAGTTTTTTCGTCGCATCCTTCTTCTCAGCGGGGAAAGTTAAGATAGTCAATAAGAAAGTCAAAGTCTTATTGGTTCTTATTTGGCCTCAAATCGTAACGTTTCAGATATATCTGGCAGCTGGTTCAATAAAGTGGTGATGCGCGGCGCGGTACGATGATGAAATTTAGCTGCAGGTATTAATCCGAAAAGTTCTTCGAAACACTTCCAAAGTCAATGAAATAAATAACACAGCATAAATTTTGTAGTTATATATATATATATTATAGTAATTCTAGTAGATATAGAAGCAGTCAATAACCCTTTTAAAACCCCATAAATATTCATCACGCGTACGCGCAGATGAAAAAAAAATTGTTGCAAGATTAATGTACAAAAATTATTTAAATTACCGAAAAACTGAAGGTCGGAAATAATCTTTGATATTAAAACCTACTTTATTTCACATTAAATAACAAACAAAACATAGATCCACCATTACGAAAATCGTTGGATTTTTAATGGTTAATAATTTTTTATTACACAAGTTCCGCTAGACTGAAATGACCAAAATTATTTCCTATTTTACATTTAATCCACTTTAATGTTAGTCGACAAAACAGAATAATACCTATTTCTATTGTAATTTAGCCTCAAATCTATGTTAGATTATATAATTTTATTAAACACTAGAACTTAGTGATTAGAGCAGTGTTGGCCCAGTGGCTTCAGCGTGTGTGGCTCAGGTCGTAGGTTCGATCCCCGGCTGGACTTTCTTTCTTTGTGCGCATTTAACATTTGCTCGAACGCTGAAGGAAAACATCATGAAGAAACCGGCTTTCCTTAGACCCAAAAAGTCGAAGGTGTGAGTCAGGCACAGGAGGCTGATCTGTCGATTATATTGACAAATGATCATAAAACAGATCAACAGACTTAAGAAGGTTGTAGCGCCACTGATTATTATTATTATTAGAACTTAGTGATTAGTTTATATTGATTCCATTTATCATTCCATCGTGTCTATGGTTTGTAGTCTATTAAAATAAAGCCTTGTCGCAACAGCTATCGCACGAACACCGTTGGATCGACCCAATGTGTCTCCGAAACGAGATCTGTATATTATTATTGTTTTAATATGTTCTAGTGTCATATTAACCTCGCGACAAACGCGCGAGGTCCTACAATCGAACCCTTATCAATACAAAAATTGTGTCCCTATGTGTAGTGGTCGATTAAGGATCACTATGGCAACGGTCTACGTCATAGGTAGGTACAACGAGTTAGAGGTAAGAAGGGACCTTACAATCAATTATATTTTTTTTTATTCCTTAGAGGTAAAATATATAATGCGGAAATGTTGGAGAGACTGGGGCTGCGTGTGCCAAATAACCACACTCGGCGTGGTAAGCGGTCGCAATTGCTGGCAGTGCCTCGGGCGCGTACAAATATACTCAGAGAAGCACCAATTACCCTTGTCTTGCGCACCCTAAATATTATTGCTTGTGAGACAGATATATTTAGTTGCACACTGGCTGAATTCACAAGAATTGCATTATTTATAATTAGTTATAAAAAGGTTTAGGTTTTTTACTGTTTTGTTTATATTATGTTTTTAGTTTAGTTATATTTTTATTAGTATTAAGGTTACTGTAAAAATAGGGAATAATAAATAAATATTTTAGGCGGGAGAAAATCCAATTATTTTTGTCAGTGGAAGTCAGCCTCTCTCCTTTTTTGATATGGAACTATGGAGGAAGAGTACGAGTTATAGATATTCCACTATACTAATAAGATTAAATTAACACTTGTGGCCCATATAATATGTGGTTTTCGAAAGAAAACTATTATTAAATTATTCATTTTTAGATCATCCTTCGATATATAACGCATTCTAAAATCCGCCCAAAGACCGCGAGTCGGTTTGTACATTGACCTTGACGATACGTCTGCATGCCAAACAAAATTGCTCATCGCGTCTTTTGTTTTTTGTCTGGAGCAAAACAGGACTTGCAAAATTAGTTACCTATATATTGATTGTATATTCAGTATTTAGAACACTGGGTTCATATTGCTTTCAATAAATGTATTATTAATGAAACACAATTACACAATACATATTATAAGGGGCCGTTCTAGTATTACGTAAGCAGATTTACTGCAATTTCCCCCCTCTTGTCAGTAAAAGTAAGCAAAGCTCTCAAAAATAATAGTACATAAACGTATTAATTTTTGGTAGGAATCCTCGCAAATGCATTTCGTTTTCAAGCATAGACAATGTGTGGGTAATATGTGTACAAAAGTAAATAATTACTGTTGATGTTATCACCAAATAAGAAAATCAAAACAAACCAATAATACCACAATTAAACAAAAAACATAAAACAACAAATATTATATTTAAATACATATATATTTTAAATACAACACGTACGTGGAAAATATAAGGTGCACTGCTCATAGACGAGAGTTAACAAAAGAGACCACAGATTTTCAATGTATGATTTTAATAAACTCATCAGTAATTAAGCTGTAAATTTGTTCTTCATAATTTGTGGCGCATGCTAACATATCTATGTTCGGCGGTAGAGTGAGAGTGGTTGTTGCTGAAGCTACTAGGCCAACATAGCTTTTAGATATAATATATCTAAAATTATACTCCACACTCCGATCAATAAATTGCTGTATGTATTATACTTTATATATAATGTATAATACATACAGCAATGATGTAATTTCAAACGAGTTATCGTTCAAAACGATCAAGAATAAAAAATATGTGTTGAAACAATGTCTCGAATGAGCCATATATTCAAACGCTTTAATATTTGTTTATTTGTAATAACACATCAATAAAACGATTTAGTAAGACGAAAAACAAAAGTGATAGATGCCTTATATTATGCCTTAAAACAGAAGTGCCAATGGGCGGGGCATATATCAAGTTAAAAGGTGGACATTAAAGACAACTGTACGGAAAGGACCACGGGGAAGAAGGAAGGGCACCCCAAAATAACAGCGGATAGAAGAAATAGAAGCAGGAAGAGACTGGAGAAAGAAAGCAATGGTCAGAGTTAGTCGGAAAGAGCTGAAAGCCTTTACCCATGAAGGAGTCCGATTGACGGTACTGAAGGTAGCTAGGATATATGGGTTAACAAAAACAAACAATGTATATAACAAATCAAAGCTGTATATTTTACTATTGTTATGATTGAAAATTGAACGGGCTTTTGTTATTCTTATTACAAGATATATCCTTACCGATTCCAGCAACGACCCACTCTCAAAAAATATATTTTATTACTTTGAAGATACATATTTAAATATGTTAACTGACCTAGAACGTCTGGGTCACCTTTAAATAATTCTCTCGGATAAAAGTTTCTCCAGCTATATTAAAAATCTAAAAATAGATCAAAAGTTAGACCTAGTCTTAAAATAGCTAGTCTAATAAATCTGACATTTGCCAAGCATATTAAAGCTTCAACTTATTAAAAAAATTATATATAAAAAGATCAATTTAATAATTGGTTTAATTAGAGTACTATAGAGAGCACAACAAACACAAAAAACTTGGCGATTAAAAAGAGTGGCGGAGAGTTTATTACCAGTTCTTCTCTTTCGTTCTACTCCCTTGATTTGAGAACTGGCAGTAAATTTAAAATTAGAAGCATTTAATATGTATTTCTTTTTTGATGTTCATAAGTGTACATTGTGTTACCTATATGAATAAATGATTTTTCAATTAACAACAGAAAAACATATCAAAACGAGTTAATAAACAAATAGGAATCGGACGTCAAGGCAGAATACAAAATACCACCAATCGTATCACCTCGACGTCCGTCTTTCCACAATTGAGCGTTTTCTAAGGCAGTTTTTACACATACTATAAACTTATTTTATTAGTTGAAGAGAATAAGGATTGTTTTTATTAATCGAAGAATACTTGAGTGATAAGAAAATTAATAATTTGTTATTAAGGTATCAAGGCTCGATTTATTTATGACTCATGACAACACTTAAAAACCTTTGTTTCATTGTCTCAGGGCAATCCTTCGGTGGCATTTTAAAATACTTATTAGGTATTTAATTACCTGCACGTGAAATTAATAAGAAAGGTCTTCGCTTCGTTGAATAAATTACCTTTCCTTAAAATTGAACGTCTTGGTTCTCCCTAAATTTCGGGGCAAATTTCCCAAGTTGGCATCAATGCCGGTCACTAGCGTATACAGGATAAATATAAATGACAGATGACTCAATAAGGGTGGATGTCCACTGTATAGAAATGTTTGTTAACAGAGCAAATTTCACAACTTTGCTTCATACAAAAAAAATACCCTAAGTATATTAACTCTTACTGTACGTAATATTATTACAGCCTAAAAACCTTGATAATTACCCTAAAACACACATTTATAATCGGTTGAATCATTAATTCATCACGTCATTGAGAATTAAATTTCTTATCAAATTATAAATAATGTGAGTCAATCACTTATTTAAGGAAATGAATCAACGATTTCTCACTAAACATGTCATTTTCGGATTGATCTATTGCTCTTCCGTTCCTTTACACAAACAAAAACACATTAAACCCCCCGTTGCGAGTCTACCGCGTTATAGCAAAATCGTAGTAGGAGTATTCCCGTAATACCTTTTTTTTTTTTTTCAAAAATTCAAATCTAGGAACACGAATTTAGATTAGTTCCAACACAATTGGAACAGATGCAAGTCATTATAAATTTTACACTACATAGAACCTGCGAAATCTCCGCGTTATAGGAGGAAACTACCGCGTTATATGGGGGACGGAAATCGCGTTATTAGTATGTAAAGAACCAGATCAACAACCACTGTGATCTTCAGTTCCTTTAATTTAGTTAAACATTTTTTGAGTCAAATAATCTTAGCGCAAAATACTGCTGTGTCCCATAATTTGTTTAAACAGACAGCTGACGTTTAATTATAAACATATTACTGTCGATTATAAAATAATTATAATAAAACATCGCTCCGAACTTCGAAGTAACAATCACAAACTAAATTCAAAGGCGTAAGGCAGAAACTAGCAAAAACAAGTTGATATATGAAAAAAAACAAAGTAGAAATTTGAGTTCAGAATTTCCATTGCAAAATAAAAGCCCTAACACAACAGAGACACAATAAGGCTTCTATAAAAGGGTCGCTTACGCGGCCATATTTGGCGTGTGTTTAATGACCGCAAAAGCGGATAAATAAATGTATTTATCCGCTTTTTAGTAAATTTTGATGAGGATAATCAATAATATTTTAACTCGGCCGATCGCCACACTTGATTCACTTTACTTTGTTTCGCTTGTGACGCATTTTAATTTGATTAGTATTGCCAATTTTATTTATTAGTTACGCCCTCAATTTTATAATTTCTTAATGAGTATTTGTGCGTATTATAAACTATTTTAAAGGCATAGTATTAGTTACATTAGGAGGAAGAGAAAAATGGACCAAGAAAGTACTAAACATGTGCCCAAGGTACAATAAACGAAAAAGAGGAAAACAACTTAGAAGATGGAGACCTAATTTAAGAAACATGTGGTAGATGGCAAAGAGTGGCACAGTGCAGAGAGGAATGGCGGGATTTGGAGGAGACCTTTGCCAAAAAAGGGTACACAGGCACCTAAAAATAATGTGTTTACGATTTATTTATTTATTGAAGTTATACTTCTTTAGGCGCGTTATGAAATTTTACGATGCGCGCGCACCGTGACACAAAATTATCAGTATGGGCGCCGAGCGTGCGCGAGCGAGATGGGAATAAGACAATCTACAAGTAAAAAGAAATATAATATGCGTGATGTTAGCAGCTATGCCAAGAATTTTGAATGACCATAATGACATTTGTAGTACCTTATAAACAAATAAAGGAGTTTTAATTATTTTTTCAAAGAAATTTAGCAATGCTTTTTCACAAAGACCTATTGTTACTTAGTTAAAAGGTTATGAAACATACCTAGTTATTAAATTGAATTAATAATATAATAAAATAATAAATAATAATTGTTATTAATATTAATTAATAATTGAATAATATACTAAATATTAAATATTGTTAAATTATTAACGCTAAATATTTATTATTAATTATTTAATATATAAAAAAATAAAGAAAGCCAAATAAGTATAACTTCTTATTTTTTTATTTATGCTTTATTACCTTATTCACAAACATACACATAACAAAAAATAAAAAAAGCAGTAAGTTATGAGGCAACGGGCGGCCCTATCGCTAACAAGCAATTTCTTCCAGGCAACCTTATGTGGAACAATGAAAAAGAAACACCTACAGAGGGTAGAATACAAGAAATGGAAAAATTATTAACAAAAAAACTCAAAAAAACACATACGTTTAAAAGTATCTGAATAAAATTGTTATTATTATCAGCCTAACCTCTTTTTGTTCCTATACTAATTTCCTTCTTACCCTTACTGACACTGGTGTATCTTCATGTTAAGAATATATCGAAACGAGGTACATGTACTAAGTTATTATTTTAAGTTAAAATTGTGTTTTATCAGCCACCAAACCGATCTTTGTGGTACAGTCCCTTTAATAATCCCTCAGCCACGGGATTATAGATCCAACACAAGTATTAAATAAATTCGTATCACAAAAACTAATAGCTCAAAATTAACGAATGCAAAAAGCATCCAGGTCAAGTTCCCAATGTGCTCAATGTAACGAAGGCTCCATATGACGTCATCGTAGCATGCACATGCTAAATATAGTTGGAACAACCTCCACTGACCCACTTTGTATGCCTGACGTGCCTCAGTGAAAAACTTCTATCCTATAATTATAGGTGCCATTAGCTTTCCTTGTATGTGGGTCAAAGGCAAATATTTTAGATTTTAACTTTGATAACAGTATTGTTTATATTTTACCCTATACATTATTATTATTATATATATTTGGGGTAGGTTGAAGTTTAACAAGTTTCTTAAGTACACGTCTTAAATAAATGAAAATTATATCAAAGTCAAAGTCAAAAATCATTTATTCATGTAGGTAACACAATGTATTCTTATGAACGTCCAAATAAGAAATATACATTAAATGCTTCTAATTTTACATTTACTGCCAGTTCTCAAATCAAGGGCGTAGAACGGAAAATAAGAACTGGCAATAAACTCTCCGCCACTCTTTTCAATCGCCAAGTTTTTTGTTTTACACAACGTTTGTAAGGAGCTGCAACCATTACACCATGTTCTACATGACATCTTAAGTAATAAATAACAATAAAATAAATTAAAAACAAAGCATTTGTCCTCTATCAGCAGGAGGCATGGTGAAATAGGAGCACGGATTCTCGTCATATAATTGTCCAATCCACTTAATCACACAATTTCCACCAAATCAGTTAAAACACACACAGATTTTTACAGGCTTTTGAGGCCGACAAAAATCAAACATTGTTATGCCATAAATAGCATAATACAATAATAATAAGAGCCTTTTATGTCAGATACTTTTACACATAACCCAAAATTTTTAGGTATCTGTGTGCCCTTTTTTGGGAAATCCTCCCATTCCTGTCCGCACTGTGCCCCTCTCTGCCATGTACCACCTGCTGTTTCGTTAATTACATATATATAATATTACAAATTACTAAGCGATTTCCATACGTGAAAAAATTTCCAACTCATTGCTGACACAGAGAATACCTTAGTGAAAATTCTAATCAATGAGAGGTTAATGTTGACATTGCACATGACCTTTGTATCGTATTTTCACCTCACAAGTTATCATAACTGTCAAACAGTACCGATAACTTTATTGGAACTGTTATTGATAAGATATCAAACTCTAGTGGAAAAACTAGACAAAGCAATTTTATACATTATACAAACAAAGATTGTAGAAAGAAAGGTCACACTTTGTAATCTATACTAATATAAAGAGCAAATATTTGTTTGTTTGTTTGTATTGAATAGCCTCCGAAACTACTGGACCGATGAAAATTCTTTTAACCATTAACCCTACTATCCCTGACGACCATAGATTATCAAAGAAAAGATGGGTCTGTATAAAATTACGGTAGCCCAAGGTATGAAAAATACTAGTAAAAAATCCTAAATCGCATACACTGCGGAAACTATTGACAATAGAGCAAAGTGGTGTACTACATCTCTATAGAAAACATTAATATCTAAAGAAAGGTATAACCAATAGATTGTTTTTTTAATTTAATTCGTGCTACGACCGAATTAATGCGGATGGACCCGCAGAGCACAGCTAGTTATATGATAAAGATAAAATAAGTATAAACAATTTGTTCACTATCATAATATCGGATACTTTAGTTCTTCATTATTCGTATTTTTTGTAGAACAGAGGGCAAACGATCACACAGCTCACCTGATGTTAAGTGATACTGCCGCTCAAGGACACTCAATGCTAGAGGGCTCGTGATTGCGTAGCCGGCTTTTTAAGAACTGGCACGCTCTTTTGAAAGACCCTAAGTCGAATTGTTCCGGAAATACTTCAGTGGGTAGCTGGTTCCGCGTCGTGGATATGTCTATAAATCTTGCTTGTGGAACGCAGCAAAACGCTGTGTTAAAATGTATTTTCGTCTCATTTTAGCAATACCAAAATGCATAACTTACGTGTTTAGTGTCTTAGAAATTGGCTACAGTTCTGATATTGAATGAATTGTGATATGAATTGTGCTGATAAACGTCAGTAAATAAAATCACAACCAGTTCTTAAATCAAGCTCGTAGAACGGAAGAGAAGAACTGGCAGAATTTTCTTATCAAATGAGCTTACATTACGGACGATTACTAATAATAATATTAACTTACGATTGATAGGCTATGGGTCTGTTTCACAATGTACGGATAAGTTCTACGTAAGTTCCAAATTAGCTATTTATTACTTATTGGTAGGATATACACTATAGTTGCGTTTCACGACTGTCAGATAGCGCTATTTCGTCACATAAAGTCCATCATAAGTTATGAGTCCGATGAATGTCAAATAGCACAATTTATCTTCCAAATAATTTATGTGTTGCATAGCTATTTGGTACTTTATCCAATGTATCACAATGTATGAAACGCAACAATAGTGTTTATCCTACCAATAAGTAATAGATAGCTAATTTGGAACTTATGTAGAACTTACCCGTACATTGTGAAACAGACCCTAAGTGTCCAAACACTCAAGTGACGAAGTATGTAATGTCTTTACACCTGCGTGATTAAAGCCGTATTTAATCACTCATAAAAACTTACTGAGTCTAACGATAAGATTCAGAATGAGACACCTAATATGAGCTTTGTTAAAACGATCCAGTTCAGATGCTGATGAGATCAGATTCTAGTCCCATCATCTCCTAAAAGTGTTCTGCTTTGGATTCTGCTAACATCGGCCCTTTTTCGCTCTCCTCTACTGCTTCATTTAAAAATAATCTAAAACAACTATTAATGTCCTAATCCTTGTATCTTTCTTCTTTATTATAGCTACCAGTATGTGTGTCGTTAACCGGATTTATACATTTTGTGCTATCATGTTTTGTTTCGTTACAGAATACATACATATTTACATATTTTTTAGCAGTGAAACTCTTTTGGATATATCCAATGTGTTTTGTTTTTAACTTTTTTTATTGTATAGAGATGTATCTGTTTTGTTTCCCAAATAAATAAATAATCAGGTATGTCCGAACAACTCCTCTGAACACTCTCCATGGTAAATGCGGTAGAAGATGCAGAAAAATCCCACATCTCTAGGCAATGCCAAGGGATCAAGCCGCTCGGAAAATGACTGGTCGTCGACGATTCGAATCGCTCATCCTTTAATACGGTAAACCTAACCTAACCTAAAACTTTACTAGTCTGTTTACGTATTTTTGGTACTGACATTGTAAGACGAAATAACTGGCCAATTGTTTTTACGGTCTGTTTAACTGTCGCATAAATTTAACAAACAGCAATAAAAAAAAATCTGCCCATTATTTTTTTCATGTGATCATAATCACTTCTCGTATATTAAAATAACAGTTAAAAAAAATAGTTCCCATTATTTATTCAACGTGTCATTTGTACATGTGAAAATAAAATCAGTAATGTTAAGTATTCCCCTATTTATATCTTCTAAAGCCGGAAACACCAGTTATTTTATAGCATTTAAATGTACTGAAAACATGTCAAACAACCTAAAAGGTTGGCAAGGCATTATAGGCCGGGCACGTTGCCACCAGATGACAGATGGTCAAACGGTAACCGAATGGACTGGCCCAAAAGAAACAAGAGCAGACCAATAGAGCGATGAGCCGACGAGATCGAAAGGGTAGCTAGAAAAAATTGGATGACGACAGCAAAACATTAGGATTGGAGAACTTCTCCCGGACAGGGGCCGCATCATAGAGTAGTAAAATTCTATATATATATATATATATATATATATATATATATATATGTATAGTCAAAACCGTTTACGACGACATCGTTTAGAACAACATACCGGATATATTCACCAAAATCAACGGCCACGGCTGAATTCTATTGTATTAGGTACTTAAGAACAACGTCATCGGCTGTTACGAATATCTGTTTTTACGCCAAATATTTTTGACTGTATATCTATTTTTATTAATATATTATGTAAATAAGGCTTATTATTATTTTTACATTTTAATGTTTTGACGGATCGTTTTTATCAGTTTTATAGTTTATAGAAATATTTTATTAACTAGATAAGAAACGATATGGAGAAAGGTGTATTTTTTTATTAGTTTTTTTAACTGCCATAAATTCAGCCTTTTTAATTTAAACAAGTTTATATTTTAATCTTCTTTTATGTAACTATGTGCCTTTTTTGGCAAAGGCCTCCTCTAAATCCCGCCCACTCCTCCGCAGTGGAGAGCTGGAGCACTGAGGCGCGCCGGCCCGTAATAACAATTAGTTATGTAAAACATTAAATTAATATTATTTTATAAAAAAAAAATCTGAAATGGATTACTTGGCTTGCGATAAAATATATCGTGTTAATTTCAAAATCATGTTCTATACACATTTTCGTCATAAAATGAATTAAAAGTGTCAAAAATTGGCTATGTTTGGATTTTTTTTCTATCGAGCGAAGTTATTTAACTCATGTATCAATCTTTCAAAATTGATACATAAACTACTCAACTCCACCAAATATTTTTTCCATTCTCCCTACTTCAAGAAATCATGACGAAAAATGGAAAGAAACAATGTCCTTTTTTGGTGTAAGGCGACCATATACGTCCTTAAGTAACGTTTAAAATCATATTAACTCACCCTAGAGCTTTCGTCAACCTTCTTGGCAGGCCCATCATATCTGCAGTTCTTTTGTTTGAATTCAGTCGGATTGGAGCAGACACCATACCAAATACAGTCGGCGGAAGCGGTTGGAATCTGCAAACAAAAAAACATTAAATAACAAGTCGTCGATATAAGTAATAATCTTGTGTCCCTATAACCTTGTTACTCATGATTCATGCATTGTCTAGTTTTATTGTCTTGGAATGCTATTAAAAATAAACGTTTGATAAAGGAATACGAGAAATCGGGCTCAATGTAGGCAAACTTTGTTCTGTATTTCTATTTGTATGGCCATTTAAACAATATCTCTATATATAAAATTCTCGTGTCACAATGCTCGTTCCCATACTCCTCCGGAACGGCTCGACCGATTCTTATGAAATTTTTTATGCATATTCAGTAAGTCTGAGAATCGGCTACTATATATATTTCAAACCCCGAAGTGATAAGGGGTGTCCACCTCAAAAAACAAAGTTTTAATTGTTTTGTTAATATTTTTTTATGATACATAATACAATACATACAACCCCTAATTTTCACTCCTGTATACTTATATATAAAAGGGTCACAAGTATTTTCTTTATATTTATATATTTTTTTTTATATAGAACAGGGGGGCAAAGGAGGCTCATATCGTGATACTTATTCTAAGTATAATCAATTTTGTTTCCTATCATAAGTTCGGACACTTCAGTTCTTATTATTCGTTTTTTTTTGTAGAACAGTGGGCAAACGGCAGGAGGGACATATGATGTTAGGTGAAACCGCCGCCCATGGACACTCTCAATGCCAGAGGGCTCGCGTAAGAATATAATAGTATATGTTTACTGTTACTTCCTAATGCATTTGAAAAAAATTAATGACAATCAATTTCTAACTACTATATATAATTAATAAATAAACAAATATCAATCGAAATTAATAATACTACCAGACAAAGTATCCAAACAAAAATATTGCCAAATCATTTCTCAAACACAATGCGTTATTTACACCGCGATGCCAATAAACTAATATTGTCTTATTTATGATAAATATTATACAGGCTAAAATATGTATAGTTGATACAACGCCTTTGAACTCCATAATCCTCCACTGACGTCAGTCAATATGGTAAATATAGAAATTCGTAAACTTATGCCGATTAAATCACCATAGAACTAAATTTGAATTGCATCAACGTTTCTTTTTTGTGTTTAATATAAATTCGTACGTACATTCGATTTCAGATTAAACATTACGACCGGAAAGCTTTATTTAGAAAGCCTAAAATGGTCAAGTTTAGCTGTAGGCTGGATTTTATATGCATATATACGACCCCAAAATCAATATGTTCCCGTTTTAACATGTTTTAATGCAGGAGATACAAGGTTTTGATAATATGAATTTTGTATATCATTGACATAGAATCATAAGAATATTTTTGTTCGCTTCGATCGATATGTTAAGATTGTCAAGAGTAACTTATCTTCTATAATATAAAAATGAATCGCGGAATCTGTTGCTAAGCGCAAATCTCGAGAGCAGCAGAACCGATTTTGCTAATTCTTTTTTTATAATATTCCTTGAAGTACGAGGATAGTTATTACGGAGAGAAAAATTAAAAAAATCTAATGAAAAAGTCTAAAAACAACACTTTTTTATATTCCCATACAAAAGATTCGTAATAATACTTAAAAGTCAACTAGTAGACTCGGCCAAGCGTTGCTCTGGCTAAGATTTTTGTTATATTACATAGTAGTAAACTATTCAAGGGAAACGGTAGGAGAACTTATGTGAAAGGTAGATGACAGCTTATGGTAGGGGAGCCCACGATGCTAAATGGGGATTTACTCGAGCGTCGTAGAGACCTATTGGGATGCAAAGCTTAGATAATAAGAAGAAAAAAATGTTATATGATATATACCTTTTCATCGGTGGGGGAAGCGGCTATAGATTGTTAAATATGTAAAAAAAAACTGTTGCATGGACATCCTCGAGCGCGTCAGATATTGATAGCATCAATGCCCTACGTATTTTTAATAATGTACGTATGTTAATCTGATCGTTTGCATGATGCGGGTGGTTGTATTTAAGGGTCGAAAATGAAAAAAAAATAAAAATTATCGAGCGCGTCAGATTTTCTAAGGGAGTGTTAAGTGCACCAAAAAAAAGCTCTCATTCACTAATCTGACGATTTCGATGGGACGCAAACCCACGGCCATTTTCATAATTTGCAAAAAAAAAATCGCAATTTTGAAATACTCAAGCGCGTCAGATTAAGATAAATGTGGTTCATCTTTATGTTCTAAACGTACTGTCTCATAATCTGACGATTATCTAGAGGGATTCGCCTGATCTGACAAAAAATTTTTAGAAAAACGGTTCACCTAAAGGGCCGTCCCTGCAAGTTCCCGCTAATTCCATTCCTGGGCGCTTAAAATTGATATTTTGAGCTCGCTGAGTTCAAAGAAATAACATTTCTATGCATTTGAGCTCTCCCAGCTCGAAAGTCTGATAGAAGTTTCATAGAACACTATTTTTGGAATTTTCAAACCGCAATAACTTTTGAATGGATCAAGCAATTTTCACGCGGTTGGCGGCATTCGACGCAGTTTTATCATCCTCATAAGTAATTTTAATTGATCGAACCACAAATTTCGGAGTAATCCCGAAAAACACTTTTCGGGTTTCTTTCGTTCACGATATCTATCGAACGAATCAACCGCTTTTGACCAGCTTGGTGGCGATCGACGTGGTTTTTCAAGCTCAAAGGTGGATTAGTTTTTGAAGTTGATCGATAAAGAAACCACTTTAAAAAAATATATTTCTTATTTTTTTAAGATTTTTCAAAATTTCTCAAAATCTATCGGTCCGAATCGGTTCAAATTCACATGAAATGTAATTTTGAGGGAAATATTTAGAACGCCGTTTAGTAGATTCCGATCGGTTTAAGGAAATGAAGGCATGACGCAGCTGCACGCATTTAACTTTATCGACGAATTTTTGTTATTTCGGCTTGCGGAAATCGTCAGATTATATATTTTTCATTATTCTTGAATTATTTCCTTCAAAATAAAAAAAATTAGCTACGCTCGAGAATGTCGAGATGACGTTTTTTTTACAACTTTGTTGCCCTCCCTTTTTTCCGTCACTCTCAAATTGTCAGATTAGTGGAATATACACTTTTTAGGATGTAATTAACTCACCCTACCTTAATCTGACGCGCTCGGGAATTTCTGATGGTCAATTTTTTTTTACTAATCTGATCCTGTCTCCTTCACGGGCGGCCTTATATATGGGCCTCATATTTTGTGGAGGTACTTAACCGGGTACAAGGTATCCCCCTATATATTAATCTGCCGCGCTTTAGTAAATCCCGAAATCCCCTCTTGGGCTCCCCTACCATTATGTGAAACGTTGATAATTTTAACACAGCGCCATCTGTTAGAATTGTATCAAATAATAAACAAATATTTTGCAATAAATTAAAATTGCGACTATAATTTGAGATTTAAACTATCCTATCTCTCAAGTTGGATCGAACTGCACATGGTGTGCAAATTTGATTGATATCGGTTCGGTAGTTTAGGAGTCCATTGAGGACAAACATTGTGACACGAGATTTATATATATATTAAGATTTGAACTTTAGTACCATACCATAAAGTTTAAGTGTTAGTGGAGGGGTTCTGGAAAGGTTAATTTTTATTTTTTGACATAATGTATTTGTTGTCTTATCAACTTTCTTCTACTACTTCTACTATCAACAATCTTTTTTTTATCTTACTAGCTAGACCGGTGTCCCGAATAGCAGAATAAGTATTTAAAAAAAATAAAGAATCGACTTTTAGGCGGTACGATGTTCGCCAGGCCAGCTAGTACACAATAAACATTAAAACGATTTTTGCTTTTGTAAAACTTCAACACAAATTTCAATGTTAAAACTTTCAGAAGTACCCTATGCACTTTTTCGAGAACTTTTTTTTGAAAGGAAAAACTTTATTATACACTATATACAGAATATTTAGATAAAGTAAAGTGCACTGGCCCCCACACTAGGATTCCCTGTGTTGTGGGCAGCCACTCTCTTCCTTTTGACACGTAAACAGTATTTTACTTTAGAATTTTTACAGAACACAAATTTATATTTAAACTATTTTTTCACAATAGCAATATTTTCTGTATCAGCAAATGACAGGTTGACAAGATATTGTTTGAGATTTTAGTAAGTGTATGTAATGTGAGTTTTGACATGTTAGTGATAATTTTGTTTTTAAGGAAGTGGTTAAAGATGGAAGAGCCTCGAAAGGAGAAAAAGCGTTGGGCGAAGAAACTGCGTTTTTTGATACTTTTGAAACTTACTTTTTTGCTTACAGGTTTGCGTTGTGTTTGATGTGGTGTGGCGGGTGTTTGTTTTCAAAAAAGTCTGCATATTGTCTAACAGGTAAAAGTTTTGTTTAAATAAAATTTGTGGCTTAGCACTAAAACTGTGATATTTCCCCATAACGTCAGCATGATTGCCAAAGTGCAAAAAGTCCCTAAACCAATCAGTTCTCATATAAATCTGACTCAGAACACATTTTCCTGTACCTATTCTAGTTCAACAAATTTTCCTGAAAGTCGATACCAAATTCAATACGCAAACATGTTTTCCTATGAAGTCTACACAAACGTATGTTTTGATTTCAATACTGGACTTCGCCAACTCTATTATTAGAGAAGTCTATTTTTTATTATTTGGCTGGAGTTGATAAATATTACAAACTTTACGACCTAAGGTACACAGCTTTCTTGGAGCTTGTTTTTGTTGAGGTAAGAACGAAGCCGTGTTGGCCTAGTGGCTTCAGCGTGCGACTCTCATCCCCATTCCCCGAGGTCGTAGGTTCGATCCCCGGCTGTGTACCAATGGACTTTCTTTCTGTGTGCGCATTTAACATTCGCTCGAACGGTCAAGGAAAACATCATGAGGAAACTGACATGCCTTAGACCCAAAAAGTCGACGGCGTGTATCAGGCACTGGAGGCTGATCACCTCACCTATTAGATTTAAAAATGATCATGAAACAGATTCAGAAATCTGAACCCCAGACCTAAAGAGGTTGTAGCGGTAAATGTGGCTGTAATGTTGATTTCATAAGAAACCCCGGTAGACCGAGGCTGCGTTTTGCTGGGATGATGTTATCAAGCACCTCAAACAATAGGTGTTCGAAGTTGGACGCAAGTACGAAATAGATTGCGATGGGGAAATATTTGAGCCCACAAGGAGCTGTATAAGTGTATAGCCATTGATGATGATGTGGTTTCATCTCGTATAATATTTGCAAACACATTTCTTTTCTTATCGTGCAAGTCGCGCAAGAAATGCCTACAGGTATCTATTATGACAATAACGTTTGGCAACATCGCTAAACAACAACTTCGCAAT
Organism: Pieris macdunnoughi; assembly: GCA_905332375.1. NCBI lineage: Eukaryota > Metazoa > Arthropoda > Insecta > Lepidoptera > Pieridae > Pieris > Pieris macdunnoughi. Next base: position 1,940,552 of record CAJOBZ010000026.1, read on the forward strand.
TGGTTTCACCGTTGCCAAAGAAAACATAGTAGACTTTGGAATAAATTACGCGAAGCTTTTCCGACATCTCTTAATAATACTAGTTGCTACATACGCAATCTGCCAGGGTGGGCCGTGCCCACTATAGTATGGTCTTCTGCCCAGTAGTGTATACATTTTTCATCATATGCTAACTTTCAGTATCATTGATCGGAACCCCTTCACGGATAAAGCCCTCCTCCAGCTTTTACCAAATATTTCTGTCCAAGGCTTTCTATTTCTCCTATCCATCTTTTTTTGGGGCCTCATCTTCTTACCCTTGGTCCTTTCCATATATTGTCTTTAAAGCCCGCCTTTTATCTATGCATTTTGCTATATGCCCCGCCTATTGCCATTTCTATTTTAGGGCATAATGTAATGGCACTTCTAAACGGGCCATGTTTTGCTGCAATTGATGGCAGCAACACTGTGGCCGGCAACATTGCAAACAATAGCAGCGACACTATGCAATATTGCAGTAATGTCTCGGCCATATAGCCAAACATGTTTTGTATAGCCACATATGGCCGATGTTGCCCCGATGGGTGGCCGGACGATCGCTAGGCTATCGAATTCAACTGCAATATTGCACAGCCAGTTCTATTGTTGTTTCAGTCACTCACTTTGTTATGGCACAGTGTATCCTTGACGTTAGGTTACTACTTAAAAATGACTGCTTTTGACATTTTAGTAAAGTTCTTGAATAATTTATTATCAAGGCATATTTCTAGACTCAAATTGTCTACAGCTTCACGCCTATTTAAGTAAGGTCGAATCCACAATCTCTTCTTTTTCTGTTTCTTTTTTAAAACAATATAAGCTGCTGCGACAAGTGTGATTTCGTCAGCCATTGTTGCCGGTTTGTGTAGCCCGTTTAGGAGTCTGCATCATGGGCCATACTATTGCAGACATATTGCAACACATTGCCCAGCCATAGATTGTTCGGCCATCAGCTGCATTAAAATATTTTTGTAATGGCCGGGCAATTAGTGGCCAACAGTGCAGCCATCAATTGCAGCAAAACATGGCCCGTTTAGACGCGCCATAAGGCATATATCACACGAAAAACATAAGACGACGCGTAGATATAAACATATAATAAAACTGAATAATACATAATTCCTAAACCAGATATATAATGTATTGCTCCATTCACTATTGTTAAGATAAATACGTTTTATTATTAACATACATTTCATTTCAAATGCATTAAACAAAATTTAGCTATGTAAACTTTCGTTGAACACAAAGCTTAAATTCGGATATAGAAAGCTTTCTTGTATAAACATTTTTTCAGCTTATGGCAACGACCTTTGACTTTAAAGGCACAAAAGCCTCTGTATAATGCGATATTTATATTACGTATACATTGTTTTAATGCGAGTTTTAGTCTCCGAGCGGAAGGTCCCTATAAAAATCATTTAGTTTCAGCGCCTTCTAAATAGGAAATAATAAAAATCCAAAGAGTAATCTTATTACCATAATATATCGTATTCTTAATTGGTAAAGGTCGCGTTACTGTCCGGTGCCTGCTGTCCTACTAGTGAGATCTCTCCACTTTGTTTCGTCTGCAGCTTCCCTTAGCTCAGCTGTTAAGGGAGAGACAATCATAACTTGGTCACACCAGCTGATTGTCCTTTGCCCTTGTCCTTTTGCCTTCCAGATTGCCGACGACAACCGGCCGACGGGCGAAAGGACTAAATTTAGAACTCTTCTAAATCTCTTCTTCATGTCTTTAAGTCTCGTACGAATGTTGAATTGATCCAAGATTTATTTGTTAGTGCCTTAAGCGGTCCATGGTAGACGAAATATCTTTTTCCAACACCACATCTCTCATGATATCAACAGTAGGAACATGCAGAACATACTAGTATTACCTACAGCTGAGTTTCATTATCGCACGTCAAGGCAGAATACAAAATACCATCCGTATCACGTCGATATCCGTAGTTCCACAACTGAGCGCTTCTTAAGGCAGTTTTTGCCGCGCACCACCACTATGTGAGACCAGCTGCCCACTGAAGTATTTCCGAACCTATTCCACTAAGGGTCCTTCAAGAAAAGAGCGTACCAATTCTAAAAAGGCCAGATGATATCACTTAACATCAGGTGAACCTTCGGACCGTTAGCTTTCTATTACATTAAAAAAATGCTTGCCAAATAAAGTAACCATTTACCAATAATTGTTGGAGGTAGTCATAAAAAAAATGTCAAATAAATAGCTCGCTACTTCTTTGTGTATTAAGTACATTAACCCAATACAAAAATATAACCTTAGAACTGATGACGAATCGAGTTTTACTTTAAATCAACGAAAGCGAATAAGCCTATACAATATTACAAATGTATAGACATTTCCTAACGTCAATACAAAGTAATGTATCAAGTAAAACCACACTTTATTCTTACCACTGGACGAATCGCATTGCAAAGTTATTGCATTTGACGTCATGAGGGGACATAAATCAGGAATTTCCGGTAACCGAGCTAATTATACCATGTTCCAGACATTAATTTTAACTTTAGCAATATGATAATACTACACACGTTTTAATTATTAACAGTCAAAGCGGCGTAAACAAGCCAATTTTGTAAGATTTTTCTACGTCAATCGCATTCGTTTCTTTACAAACTGTATATTTCTAAATATATCTATGTTAGATAGTCCATTAACTTTTATGCAATTAAGGGCCCACATTTAATTTAAATTTAAAAATTATTTTATTATTTTATATTTAATAATAGATATACCAAATTCCAAGTTACATTTCCGGCTGACATATCTGTCAGATTATAGTGGATCAAGCGATACAGCAAGTTATAAAACAAGACTCCTAGGCCTCTACGAGGTGTCCAGCCTAGAATATGAAATCAGTAACCTGTCTTCAGGGGTAGCCAATAATCATATTGGTCACTAGTCATGTAGACAGAGACATAAGTACTCTTAACCGTTACTCAAAAATGGTTTAAATTATTCAGTATTCAAAAAAATATCATACATTTGCGATACCGTTAATCGAATAATGGCTCAACCTTTCGTGACCGTAGTGAGCACATAGTTTATACTGAGGTCAGGGCCAATACATAGACGCCACATAGTTATATATCTCCCGGAATATTTATTCGATTAACGGCTAAAATGGATAACAGTCTGTCTTAATTAGGACGCATGATATGCTGTTGCAGTGATGACATAAAATTAAATGTCTTAGTACAGCACAAACACTCTAATCATGGACTGGCTTTTAGTATCATAATCATGACGAAGCGGAAAATCTTCAGCGTTATAAGATAGAAGCAGATATTTACTACGAACTTAGATTAAGTTATATAATTATTGTCTTTAGTTTAAATTTTATTCTAAACTGAGAATTTTAGGCATTAGTTCTTTATTAATTTGGTGCCAATAAATTATATTATTAGTACATATACGGTCATATCATAATATCCATAAAATTGCATGGTTTATTTTTCATATACAATCTGTATGTTCTAGTACTTCAAGTCTTTGGTTTAAAACTCAATAGCTTATCAAATTCGTGTAACTCACACTGAGTCATAATAATGTACTTGACAAATCGCTCTGTGCCGATTATGGTAGTTATATGAAGAAAGTTCTGTTTCACTGGTCTTTTACGGTTACGATTTTACGTTACGATTATTTCCAAACAACAAAAAATATCGCATGGAATCAAATGTTTTATTGTAAAGGACAGTATTAACCAATCATTGAGGAATTAAGAATATCCTAAATATGACCGTTTGATACGAACTATTACTTGTTTCACTAGCAATGGTTTGGGCATAAGTCCGCCACTGGCGTCTATCGATCTTCCCTACATAGGTCTGGTATTGATCGCACGCCACTTCTGAACCATTACACCTAGGTAATGTAAACTTTACCTCACCTGTTAAATATGTAATACTTTGCTATTTCATTTCTGTTTGTATTTTACGACAGATAATTGGTGTAATGTATTTTTGGCGTACATTGAACTTATCATTTACTGAAGGAAACAACTTGCTTGGCTTGCAACGAAAAAAATAGTTTTACTAAAAAAAGAACCCAAGACCAAACGACGAAGACTGTAAAGAGAAGCAGTGTGTTACAGCTTCTAAATTTATATACATGAAAACAACTGTTATAACAATAAAGAAGAAAGAAAGAAGATACGAGTTTTTACGGTAGAGAACTTTATAAACAAGGGAGCATTAAAAAAAATCTATTAGAAATCATATTATTAATTAACAACCATTAGTTTAGTTTTTTGCTATCAGAGGTGGGGCCACACCAGTCTCTGCTTATCAGAAATCCGGGTGGGCAATGCCCATTAAAACCTCGTGGCATTCTAACAAGGCTGCAATAGTGAAATATTGGGAACAAAATCCAAATATTATGTTGTTATGTTACACTATGCAGTGATTGTAATTAAATATAAAACACGCATTCACTAGCAACACATTATGTATTTCATAGCACATCATATTAAACTTATTGAATGTGTATATAATAATTACGTAAGTCTCTCAGGGTAATGGAGCCAATCGAATATCGTTAAACCGATGCGGGCATCATTACTGCTGCATATTGTTAAATTGTTACAAGTATATAAAGCAACAAAGTATGTATTAACGAATTATCTCAAGGTTATCAAATTTAACTAAAGTTCAACTCCCTCCGTAAGTCACGAGTTCGGTAGGTAACACAACAGAAGCCCCTGCGTCTGATACCCGGGAAACATTTTCAGTACAGAAGGCACTTAGTTAAAAAGATATCAATCTAAAAGGAAAAAGTGTACTCCCATAATCTTCTATATGCAGAACTTTCAACATACACAGCTACAAAAGACTTTTTGCATTTAGGAAAGTTGATTTAAAATTGTAATACAAGAAAACGTCACAATTCGCGATATCGTGATTTGTATATTAAGTTAAGACCTTCCTCGTGCAATGCTCACTGCATTTATTATATTGTTATTGCTCAGTAGTTCTTCAATGACATCTTTCGCATTTTATTACCGTTTAACCAAGGTAGTAAAAGAAGTTATTATACTGCTATTGTATAAATTTTCATGCAACATTTACTGAAGAAATAAACAAAATATACAAGGCTTTAACATTCTTATTCTTCTAGCACAGATCCTGACTTTAATTCTAAATACCAGATTTTTTCACTAAACTAATAATATTATTTCTTCAATGTTGAGTAAAAAAAATTTTAATGCTTCCTGGAGCCTGTTCAATCTTGAGCATCAAGTATGTTTAATCTAATGTAATTAAAGTAAATGCACCTAATTTCATTGCTGTAGGTAACACAGACTGACAATTTAGGAGTATACTAGAAATAAAATATCAACCTCAATTATATTCTACTGACGGGCATACTCAAACCAATTTAAACAATCAAGACCCATCCATACCCTGCTTCAATTGAGGCGGTAGCTGTAATAGGCTACATTAATTTTAATCACAATTGATTAATATATATACTAATCAATTGTGTCAAGTTTTGTGAGTTGTATTCAATAGATCGTAGGCAGTAATAGAATAGTCAGCCAGAAAAAGCTTTAAAGCTTTTTATATTAGTTACAAAAATTGGACAGCAACAATAGTTTATGTTTAAAATATGACACAATATTATTCATGTAACAAAAATTTTATTCTAGTAACAACAAAGCACCAATGTGATACTTTCTATGTTTATTTAATATAAGAAACCATTAATGTTCTATAAACATACTACTAAATATAATAACCAAGTAGAAACCTAGAATTTATGATGAAAGATGTAGACGGGAGAAGAACTAGTAGATATATGACTGTATACTACATACTATGATCTAAGCCAGTTACCAAAATATCCACCTAACAGTATCTAAGGTAAAAAAGAGATAACAGGTAGGTAGGTGTAAGTATAATTATTATTTTATGACACAATAAGTGAGGAAAAATTGATGCAAAACAACAGTACACAAGAACTGTAAAATATGTAGAGGTCAAGCAAATATAAGTATCTTAATATTTTTAACAAGTCGAATAAAATTAATTGTAATCATGGGTAAATTTTTACACACGTTAACACGTTACGCAAGTTAAGATACTTAACAAAGTACATTCATGTCAGCTAAGTTAACTAAATAAAAATAACTTGTGACACAAAATATGTGACTGGAGCCAAATTAAGGTCATACAATAATACACAAATTTATATTCATACACAAAATAAGTCCTAAATTTTAAAATATTGCAGGTACAGAATTATCTTTTAGAAAATTTCAACTCTTACAAGTTATATTTCTTCATGTTCTAATGACATATTTAGCTGTAGAAACCAGTTTATGATATCACTTCCTTATGACTACATAGTCACCTTGGTTTGCTTATTGCTTACTCTACCTTTTTGCGACGAAATGAAGATAAGCAAATTATTCACTAATCGCACCTATATAGTTGTCGATTGCGGACATAATCTTTAGGTTAATAATATAATTCATTTAAACTTACATTTTCTGATAGGTAAAGCAGTAACAAGAATCCAAGGATGCTTGGTATAATTTTCTGCAGAATCCTTTCTCCGCTGCCAGCCATTTTGACTCACTTAACTTCACAACTTATAGGTAAATTTGATTGTTACTTATTTGTCATATCATACTTGGAATCACAATATTATTTATTTAATCAGTGCCCACAACCAAAATTAAACATAAATGATTATGACGCACTACTACTACCTCCAAGTTTATTTTCCAAAATGAAAATGACAATTTATACTTTATAGGGATTCTTGAATTTACGACCGCAGCACAGACCACATATGCGTAATATACTCATATTTGCACTCCACAGTGTAGCCACAGACTAGACCGTACTCAGAGTATATAGCACTATAATAAGCGAAAAACAAGTAAATATACAAAGTTATTTTGGAAGGTATTTGCTTTGTTGATGTAGAGGACTCAGACTTTATCACAAATCTCAGTTAGCACTAGGAAAAGGCTTACAGGGTAAAATTCAAATAAAAGACTTTGCGCTAAATCTAACTCTCGGACAAAGAAAATGTTTTGGGTTATGATAAATGTTATATCGGGCTTTCGTTTCTAAATTTAACCCACTCTGTCTACAGGCTATAAATGGTACAATTAAGAAGATTAGAATACATAAGTATTTCTTAACTTATATCTGTAAGTAATAAATAATATGTCTGTGGTACTACAGATAACTGATAAAGGTATATCAGTAATCTATGGCGTACCAATAACAATTAACAATCAACAAACAAAAATTAAGATAATTAAAAGTTAGGCTTAAATTTTATAATCTTTTATGAATAGATAAATTTCTTTAGTAGGTTTTTTATTTAAGAGTTTCTATATCCCATACAATGAGTGTTGTTGTTATATAAATAACAACGTTTTTAAATAATACATAGAATATTTCTTTATAAGGCAGCCAGCTAATGTGTAAGTAAAATTTAAAATTAACGGGAAAATTCATATTCTTAATAAATGGAGGAAAGAAAGAGAAAGCGAAACTTGTATGTAACGCCTACACAAAAGAAAAAATTAATTGAACTTCTATCAAAACACCCAATGTTATTATCTGGTAAAAGAACACAGAACTTTACTAACATGGATGCTCAACGGGTATGGCAAAGCATAGCAAAAGAATGTAATTCCATACCTGGATCTAAAAAACATTGGCGTCAATGGAAAAAAGTAAGTTAATAAGATAAGTGTTCTGCTAAATTTGGCATTATATTATGTATATTGTTTAAATTATTGTGTATAAAAAAACACACAAGATCCAAATAATTAAATTTATAGTTTTAACTAACATACCAAAATTTTCAGTCATGGCAGGATATGAGATCAAAATATTTTAAAAGAAATTCTGTAAAAGTTAATGATGGACCATCTATAAAAACTTTAATTACTAAACTAGAAGAGGAATGCCTTTCAACTTCTAAGAATGATGAGGATTTTACAGAAACAACAGAGTTTGTGATGTTAGATGAAAGTCAAGAGATATATCATGATGAGAATCTCTCCCATGAATCTATCAGTGAACCGGCATCACCACAAGAAGAAAAAGTTTTTGCAATAGAATCACAACCCACAGAAACAAAATCTAACCATAAGAGTAAATATAAAAATAATGATCATGATTGTGAACCTACAGGTTGTAATATAAATTGTGACATATTGTTATCAAATGAAAAAAGAAAAATAAAATTAAAAGAAGACTTTATTAATTTTAAAAAAGATTATTTTAGACAAAAATTAAAGCTGTTAAAAGAACAAACAGAAGCCTTAAAAAGTATTGCTAAGGAAATATGTAATAAATGAAGTTACAGCTTATATCTAGAATTTATTTTATTTATTTAATGTACTAGGAAAAATTCATAGTTAAACTACCAACAGGTTTCTATATATGAGATATATATGATATAGGTTTTTCTTTATAGAAATACAAAAGTTTATTTTCAAATTTAAAAATGTTTGTTCATGGATTAGCACTTCTTAAAATTATTTCGTTGAAGAATACAAAAAATCAAAGGACACGTTCCGTTATGATTTGACTGACCCATGGATATATTGTATAAAGAAAATATTTTATCTGTTACCTTTACAATAAGACATTTCAAGTTTTTACAGTTGACAGTTCTTGTGTCAATATTTTCTAGTTGTCATTAGTCATTCGTAACAGACCACAGTTCACTTTAGTTGTCAAGATTTGTCATATTGTATATAATGCACTCTGATATTATGTTAATTTTATTAATAATACATTGATTAAAAAAAAACGATATAGTATGTGCGGCTAATTTGAATAAAATGTCTATTTAATATGAAGATTTGTTTTCGCACATAACTTCTCCGATGCAATGTACCATAAGGATTACAGTAACTTCGTCCGTCCAACACTTGATGATGCAGCTGTTGTACCATCTACCAATTTCCCGATCCCAAAGCTTAGCGGAAAAGAAGCTAGGAAACTCTATTTAGAAGAAGTGAGAAATATAGAAGACCCTCACATAATTTCGAATGATGAATCCAATGTGCCCGAAAAATTACTTTGTAAGCGTAAGATTGATCCTAACTTGACGGATCAAGAATTATTTCAAAGTGTTCAAAACAATTGCATTAATGTGGTGAAATCTACTTTAGATACATTTCCAGATAAAATTTACTTGAAAGATGAATTTGGTTGGAGTTTGCTAATGATAGCATGTCAGGCGAATTCAGTAGATATTGTGAAAGAACTAATAAAACGCGGTATTGATACAACTGTTAGAGATAAAGCTGGAAACTCTGCCCAAAGCCTAGTCATACAAAACAAAAATATTGTGCTAGCTAATATACTTCTTATGCAAGCTACTGAAGATATCAAACCAATAAAAACACAAGTTAAGTTAAAAAAACAAGACTATCAGTGCCCAATTTGTAGCAACTTATTTTTTTCTGATAGGGAACAGCATTTATCATCTACACTACATAATATAAATGTAAGTAAAGGAAAGAAAATTCCAACAAACTATGTTATTCCTGAATCAAATAAGGGATTTCAAATTATGTTGAAGGAGGGTTGGGACAAAGAAACAGGATTAGGTCCAGACGGTGCTGGAGCTAAATATCCAATTAAAGCAACTATGAAGAAAGACAGAACTGGACTGGGATTGAAAAAAAAGGAAGAAAGTTCTGAGAAAAAATCTCCTAAAATTGTCAATAAAAAAATTTTAAAAAGAGAAGAGCATAAAAACAAAATTATGGAGATCAGGTTTCGTAGAGAGTTTTACTAAAATGTAACATGTTCAATGTTTCATTTAGGTTACAATAGTTATTACTATATTTCCTTTAAGCACAAAATGAGGAAAATAAACAACATTTAAACAGGCAAATATAAAAGTTTATTTCAAAAGACACTGATCACATCTTGAAGTTTACAAAATTCTGTTCTTCAGAATATAATATAGTAAACAATTTTAAGAAATATATTTATTTAAAAAAGTATTTTTTTTTTGGGCATTATATAAATAAATTGTTATTCTATAAGGAAAAGAATTAAAAAATGCATGGAAATCTGCATTAGAAGTCAATCATATAAATAACATTCATTTTATCTTATCTACTATCATACAAATTTGTTGCTAGACTATAAGTAGTAATCAAAGATTAGGGGCTACCCAGTCAAGGAATTTGACAGCCAATTCAAATCCAACAAAGCAAGCAGCATTTGCTGGGAAAGCTCTGATCATTACTGGAGCTACGCCTTTATATAAAGCTGTAGGTCCTTCTTTTTCCATTAACTGTTTGAACACATCTCGCATACCATTAGGGTAAGTCCCCTCTGGGGCAGTCTGTAATCTGCTCTTCAAAACATCAGCTGGCATGCCTACCAGCCAGTTAGCTATACCAGCACAACCCCCAGCAACAACTGTTGCCAACATTTTTAATTTAGCACTAGCATCCTCAGGTACTAAAACCTCTTTAACCCCTTCATAGGTCATAAAATACATTCCACTTGCAGGCACATCTCTCAAAATGGTGGCAACACTACCCTTATAAATACTTCTGATACCACCCTCTGCATATAACTGCCTGGCACAGTCCAGCATACCACTGTACTTTTGTGGTCCACTGCCACCTTGTTGAATTTGAAGTAAGCATTTAATTCTCTCACCTGGAGCCATGATAGATGTTGTAAATATACCTGAGAAAGCACCAGCCGCAAACAGCTCTGTTCTAGTAAGTATTTGTTCCTCATCCGACTTTAGCAGTTTTTTCCCTAGTCCAAAACCAAAAAAACTGATTGCAAAAATTGGTGCCACTCCAGTTAATGGTGCTGACATACCCTTGTAAAGACCTTTGAATCCCTCTCTCTGGACAGTTTTTTGGAAACAATCAATGGTGCCAGCGTACAAGGCCTTCTGGCCTGGTTGCGGTAGAGGCATAGTTTGTAATCTTACTTTAATAGTATCCATTGGATGTCCGGCTAAAACTGTGCAAACTCCACCAAAGCCGCCACTTAAAAAGTATTTTATAGGGCTACTTTTCTCAGACATTTTAATTGATTATTCTTGATGCAGCTAAGGTGAAAGTTTCAGTTATAACAGTTGAGGAAACTTTTGTCAGAAACTTGTTTTATGTTTAAAATTTTAAGTTGAAATGTCAAAGTCCAAAAATCAAAAGGGTCAGGTTCCACAGATTATAATTGGGTGGCTAATTCCCATGTTCAGGAGATAAATTTTTAGTTGTCTTGAGTTTGATTCTATTTTAAAAGTCAAGTGTCACTGTCGTTCCAAAAACAAATCCGTATCAGATGTGAACTGTCGAATTATTATTTAACTCACCAATGACCAATCAGGAATCACCATAATAAGTAATTAGTAATAACAAACACTTACGTGAAAATTGAAAAATGATGCCTTTCCCATTAGGGACAAAAAGTATATTGTTAACGTTACGTGAAAAATGATACGTCTCTAGAACTCGATTTAAAAAGACCTGTTGTGTATTAATTATAAACTTATTGATGTGGCATCATCAAAGGTGTGCGGCGTGCGTCAAGAACTTAACTGGGCTCAGTTAAAAAAAACCCTAAGGTTTTAGAAACATAAGCAAGACATGGCATGTTCTAAAGAAGAAATTGAAAGAAAGCGTTTAGCCGCTTTACAAAAAATAAAAAACCGAACTCAATTTTACCAAACCAAAAGTTCTCCAGGGACTTCCACAAGTCAAAATTCTGGTTATGGTCCCCTAAAAGAGTTTTCTAGTAACCACTCTTTCCATCCTTATGCTAAAAAAGAAAATAGCATATCAGAAACATTTGTACCAGTAACAAAAGTTGTCAGCGGAGCGTTATCCTTAGTATCAGAGGATAGATTTGAAGTAAATCCTTCAGAGTTTTGTCCACCTCTAATAAATATTTTTAATTCAATACCATCGAAAAACTATGGTAAGATTTCTGATTAACTTGATTCTATATTCTATCAACAATAAAACACAATTCCTAACTACTTTTATTATTTTTTAGATTCTAAATCCAAGTTATGGAACTTTTCAATTGCCGATTATGATGAGTTTACATCAAAAGTGGCTCCATTAGCCCCTCACATTGTTTTAGGTCCTCTTCCACCATATGTTTTAAAGGTATTAGTAAAAGATAAAATTGATTTACATAATAAGTGAACATATAAAAAATAGAAGGTAGACAGTGAAATAAAATAAACTATTTTTATTACAGATATTAAAAGATAAGTCAATAGACCCCAATTTAGTAGATTTATCTCCTATAGAAGCAACATTGAGGAATAAATTAATGCCTTTTCAAGAGGAAGGAGTGAGGTTAGGATAATGTTTTATAAAAATAAGATTACATAAAAGTCAAGTAATTTCATACTAACTGCATAGTCCAGTTACCTCCAATGTGGAATGTAATGTGTAGACTCAGTTTCCGCAACAATGGGAAAGGAAGGATACCATACCATTTCTCTGATTAATTTTTAAAAAATATAAATAGCCTTGCAATCCTTATTAAAATACAGCCTGCATGAAAGACCTATGCTAGCACAGTCATTCCACATTGTGCCTTGTATATCCACCAGCTGCAGGCGCTCCAGTAGGTATTCATAAGAAGGAACGTCGATCTTCACAACGACCTGGAGCTCCCTACCATAACCCAATAGATGAACTTAGCGTTCACACTCCAATAACATTTACTAATGACAAATTAAAATCCATCCTCCGCCGGTATTCTCCTTAGCTTTGCATATTCAAATAAAACACCGCCTTCACTGGGGAAAGTGCGTCCTTTACTTCGTACTTCGCTCAGGTCCTGAGATTCCTGGTGGTCACAGGTCACCTCATGGTGGTCGAGGTTCGAGTCGAGACGCCAAATTCCAAGCTGAGTTGTCAAGGCCACTCAGCCCAACAGATTCCAGTTAAAATATCATTAATTAATTGAATAATTTAAATGTTTCAATATCTGTCAGCTGATATAATATCTGTAGAAGTATGTTGTATACTATTGGGCTATTGTTATGTATATCAACTTAATGTGTAGTGACTGGATGTATGATGTATGTAACTAGTCAAATTTCTTTATAAGGTTTGTTTAAAGATCATGATGTTGAAATTTCAGTGTATATGTGATACAATTCTAAATTTTCAGGTTTGGTATTTCCCGGCGCGGTCGTTGTATGATTGCAGATGACATGGGATTGGGTAAAACGTTTCAAGCGCTGGCTATAGCCAGCTTTTATAGACATAACTGGCCTCTTTTGATTGTTACTACATCTTCTATGAGGTAAGTGATATCAATGAAACACACACAAGAAAGCCTAAAATGATCATTAGGCAACCAGTGAATAACCAATTAAAAGAGAAGTTATTCTGTATAAAATTAATTACAGTGGAAACTCTAAAATCGAACTTCGTTTAGTCGAAATCCTCAGTAAGTCGAAAAAAATGCCATTCCCTTCAGTTAAATACGCGGTATCTCGAATTATTTTGACTTCGTAACTCGAACAAAATGTTATTTCCCTAAGAAGTATTGATAATACATATTTATACTCTGTAACTCGAATTTCAAAACGGAGACTCCGTAAGTCATAGGTAGTAAAATATAATGACGTCTTGCATTTCCCCGAAATAATAGCAATAAAATCCAAAATGAATGTTGGGGTTCGGGGCTTCTAACCTATTTATCTTGTCTTGTACGCGTGCAATGAATGAATACATTCATAATTTTTTTTAGTATACAGTTACTATTAAAGTTCTTAATTCTACGACTCTACAAATCGAAAAATATACATAGAAATCGCGCCTCTGTAAGTCGATATTTCAACAGTTAAATCATATGTATCTCGAAGTTCTTGCTAAGTCGAAAACTCGCTAACTCGAATTTGCCCTTGATATTCAAGTTATAGAGATTCCACTGTATTACATTTTACTTTAATGACATCTTTATGGTTGTTAGCATTATATTTTTGTCCCATTACATATTATAACAAGTATTGTAAATAATTTAATTACTATAAGATCTATTCAATACAAAAGATCATTTGAGTAGTATTTAGTATATATACGCTTGGCAATAGTTGTAATTATATTCTTATAATTTGATTTGTGTGTAATGGTGAATGTGGTAAATCACAGAACAGATTTTTATATTTTTTTTACTTATGTAACTGTAATGACGTTGTGGTTTATGACATTTTCCTTTGAATAATTGTAATGTAGAGGGAGGGTAAAACTTGCTGAGTTTCTTGCCCGTTCTTCTCAGAACAAGGCCTCCTGGTAGTTTTGAGAATGGATGGCGTAGTCTTGCTCTTTCGCGAATTTTGTAAACGTTTTTGACATTCATAAGCATGCCCTAAGACGCATGTGAATTGAATAAACGTATTTTGATTTTGATATAATGGGCTAGATATTTTATGGATTTAATTTCATATATTTCAGAGAAACATGGCAGAGTAAGATTCATGAGTTGTTACCATCAGTCCCTATGATGAATATAGTTACATTAACTACGGGAAAAGATGCACAACTAGTCGCAGACAGGCAGGTTCGTATTATAGTAGCCTTTCTCAAGAAATATATTCCCAATATATTTCCGACTACTATTACTGAATCAATCCGACTTTAAAGAGTTCAGTTACACACACAAATACACACCTACACATGCATTCTTTCTGTCATGTTATTGCAGTCTTTAAACCTTTTAATTGACTTAAACATTATTTTGTGTCAAAGTCAAGTCAAAAGTCAAAAATCATTTATTCATGTAGGTAACACTTATAAACGTCAAAAAATAAATATTCATTAAATGCTTCTAATTTTACATTTACTGCCAGTTCTCAGAGGGCGTAGAACGGAAGAGAAGAACTGGCAATAAACTCTCCGCCACTCTTTTTAATCGCCGTTGTAGTAAGCTGTGAAGTATTTCTAAATCAAAAATAGGTAATCCCCTTATGGAGGAAGGTAGGTGCTGCTTCTCATGTGGCCTAATGGAACGATCCTCAATCAGTCTATCCACTAATCCCCAGTGGCTAAAGTCCAGAAGTTGTATATAGACGTCAGGGTATGACGTCATCGTAGTGATTCCTAGCCACAGATTATAAAGGTCGCTACACCCTTATTACACCTTACAAACTCTTCGTTTAATTTTTTCCGTCTGACTACACAACAATATTTCATAGATTTTGCCAAAGATAACAATCAAGGCAAGGCCAATTAAATAAAATTTACTAATATTTTTTCAGACTGAAGTTGTCATCGTGAGTTATAAAATAACAACAATGCACACAGATCTATTAAAGAACAAGAAATTTGGAATTATTATTATTGTAAGTAAACATTCTAATTGCAATATCGATGCATCCACAAATTCTTGATCAAATGCCGCAAATTGGGTCCTGGGTGACGCCGCTTAGGCAGGTAAATTTTTGAAGTTATTCTTCTTTAGGCGCGTTATGAAAAATTGATGAGAGTGAAATTTTACGATGCGCGCGCACCGTTACACAAAATTATCAGTATGAAGTTGCCCACGGAAGATGCCACGGCATTGGACATAATTTAAAAACAACATTCGAATAATAATAGAATTTATGTTACACTTAATGTAAGAGAATAATAATAAATATTTATTTATTTAATTTTTCAAATGTAAACTGAACTTTATTGACTATAATGACTCCTTTTCCAGTCTTTGATTAATTAATTGTAATTAATTATTTGCATGCAATCAAAAACTATTTTTAATAATGCCAAAGAAGTATAACTTCTTACGCGCGTACATAAGTACACGCACCCTTCTTTTTCTTGAAGAATCTATACGTCTATTATTAATTAGCTTTCCCCACTCAAAACAAAAGGCGAAAATTAATGAAACGCGGTAAATCCATATATATTGTAATAGAGGTCACGTGTTTTCATGAAAGTGTATTTGGAGCTGAGAGTGAAACAAAAGACGAAACAATGAGTTATAGGCCGGGAGATAGTGACACAAATAGCGCGCAAAACAAAAAAAATGTGTGCGTCTCGGTACGCCCAACAGAAGTGATAATTTAAACACATTTAAATTGTTTAACTTGAGCAAAGGTTTAATTGATTTGATAATAAGGAAAGGTTTTACTAATAAAATATTTAAAATCGTCTGAAAAACGGCTAGCCTTGCGGTTTAGAGTGAGAGAGGAGGAGCCTGCCTACTGCTGCCGTATACGTGAGAGAAAGGGAAGCTAGACAGACTGGCGCTGTAAAGCGTTACGTAACAAAGCGGTTTACCCTTCAATAAAAAGTTATCACTTCATAAAAAAAGATTGTACCAATTGTAATGATAAGTAATGTCATAATTTGTGAAATTATGATCACTTGTGGATTGTAATAACTTTTCAAAGACATTCTGTGGTGCTGTATGATTGTTTTTATTTCTAGGATGAGTCACACTATTTAAAGTCCCACAAAGCACAGTGCACGATTGCTCTAGTATCTATAGCACGGCAGTGTTCGCGAGCGATACTATTAAGTGGTACGCCTGCTTTAAGCCGCCCATCAGAGTTATATACGCAACTGGCGCTTATAGAACCGAAGCTGTTTTCATCTTACACAGAGTATGGTGAGACTATTCTTTTTTTACATTATAATAAGGAATGTTAGCTTAATACATTGTAAGACAACAGCCGAGTCCCATATTTTAAAAAAAGCATGTGAAAATATCATAATAGAAAAAAATTAAACCTCATTCGACACAAATTATATAAGTTAAGTATACTTAATTCTTAAAATGCCGGCAACGCACTCGCGAGCAATCTGGCAACGAGAGTGTCACTTAACAAATTCTTAACGAGTTAAAATTCTTAAATTAAAGTAATATAATATTATTTTGATAACGTCTAATTAATGATCAATAAACGCCGGCTGCAGGTATAAAGTCACCTAAAATCATGACTGATTGTCCCGTTACGCTCATTGTACGCTTGCACCGCATCTATCTCTCTTCCACTTGAAGACAATGCAATGCAATCATTTCATCAATGTTTTGTTATGACATTGTCTCGTTAAACTATCGCCCGTAAACCGACTTAACAGACAACAATTTTTTTAATCAAAAATAATATCCGACGAAATTTAACTCAAAAATTTAGAAATTTAGACAAGGATTAGACAGGTGAACACATATTATTTACAAGCATGTTTCGTCATCGTCGATTTGATTTCTGTGTAACCGTTTTGTGTCACGTGATGTACAAATATAAATAATTAATAGATGTTTTGATAAATTAATGTTAAATAGGCTGTTTTAAAATGACTAAAAAAAATGTTTTTTTAGACACAGAAGGATCATCACTTCCCCCATACAGACTACTAATAACTAGATCCATAAACACTTTGAAGTATCCATCTGAAAATGTACCATATGAAAATTGTAATTTCCAGGTAAAAGGTATTGTGCGGGCAAACAAACAAATTTCGGATGGGACATGTCGGGACAATCCAATTTAGCTGAACTGCAAGTGATCTTACAAAAACGATTCCTAATTCGACGGACGAAGGAACAAGTGTTGACTTCACTGGAGGAAAAAACTCGGTATGATTTTTGAAAATAATAAATGCGCGTGCGACTCTCGACATTGAGCTTAAGGAAATCATCGCGAGGAAACCGGCATGCCTTAAATACAAAAAGCAATGAGACAGAATGCTGATCATATGTCTATAAAAAAAAAGTGTGTGAAAGTATGTACACGCAAATCAAAATTTTTCCCTAACTCGCCAAAAGAAGTATAACTTCAGGGTGTCGGTTTTTTGTGACGGTGTGCTCGCTCATCGTAAAAATAGACTCGCATCATTTTTTCCTAACGCGCCAAAAGAAGTATAATTTCAAATATATATATATATAATATAAAGAAGTATAAATTCATATTCTAAGGGAACTAAAAAATGCCCAGTAAATAAATAACGAGAGCAGTGTTGGCCTGGTTTGATCCCCGGCCGTGCACCAAAGGACTTTCTAGTTGCGCATTTAAAATTCGCTCGAACGGTGAAGAAAAATATCGTCAGGAAACCAACTTGTCTTAGACCAAAAAAAGCCAGGTGTCAGGCACAAGTGGCTGATCACCTACTTTCCTATTAGATTGACAAATGATCATGAAGCAGGTTCAGAAATCTGAGACCCAGACCACAAGGTCGCGCCGCTGATTTAGTTTAAATAAATACGTTGTAACCAGAAAATGACAACTTTTAATAGTGATGATTTTAATCGAGTTTGCGACATTATGATATCCGGGTGGTTTTTACATTTGTTTAAAAGCAATTGCCCGTGAGCACACGCTCACTTCTTTCATTAACCTTAATATTAAACTTCACAGAACACATTGCACAATTTTTTTTAAATAATAAAATAAATTAAAAATGTGTTTATTCATTATAAATACATATGCATTACAATGTGTAAGATTTGGGAACCCTTTTTACTAAAAAATACCTGTGTTCCCAGCTCTTCCATAACAAACTTAATTATAAATTCCTTAAAATATATTTATGTGTAATTTTATTACATCTTTTATTTTATTTATTGAAGTGAAACTTCTTTATCGGGGTTGGAAAAAAATTTAGTGTAACATTTTTGCGTTACGCGTCACATTTTTTCGTTACGCGCCATGTTGCTTTTTGAAGTCAAACTTCTTTATCGGCGTTAAAATATGACATATAGTATGTTTTTGACTTTGAAGTTTGACAACGGATTACATTTTCGAAGTCAAACTTCTTTATCGGCGTTAAAATATGACATATAGTATGTTTTTGACTTTGAAGTTTGACAACGGATTACATTTTCGACTTGAAATTTGCTAATCGCAATTTGCAGCAATTAATTTGTAAATTGTATGCTAGGCAGTGTATCAAAATTTACTGTGTTTAAAGAAATAGTTTCTAATAAGGTCATAAAGAAGTTTCACTTCTTACGTGTGTACACCTAGTACACGCACACATTTTTTTTTGTTTTTGATTTTTCAACTGTTATCAACACGTTTGAGTGCATGAATGAGTGTGTTGGTGTATGTTAGTAAATAAGTAAGTGCGTGGGTGCAAATGTGTGAGTGAGTGAATGAATAAAGTGTGTAACTACATATTAGGTCTCAGAAAACAATTGACAGACTATTTTAAACAGGAAGTAAAGCTAGCTAGCTGCCAGCGTATAGAGCCGAACTTGCGTTACTGAATTTCTAATTGTTTTATTTAGAATTTTGAACTTTTCAGGGAATCTATTTTACTTGATGCGTCATTACTCGAGTTCACCAAAGAAGAGCAGAAGGGGCTGAGCCAGATGGCAGAGGCCTATAAGAAAAGCAAGTCGTCCGAAAGACACGCTGCCTTACTCACGTTCTTCTGTGAATCTGCCAAAATCAAAATACCTGCGATATGGTGATTATATTATTGTTAAGTTCTTTGGTCAGATTTGGCCACTCTTTATCTTTATTACACCAGATTAATTTTACTTCCCAACAATTTTATATAACTAATTCTTAAGCTGTGAGTTACTTTCAACACGACATCAATTTACATTCATCAAAACAATCAATTTACATTCGACAACAAATGAATTAACAAACAAATATGGTGGCGCGGGGCATATTACGTTCAACCAATCAGCGCGCGAGGTGCGATCTGTTTCACAATTTGACTGGTTTACTTCGATAGATTACAATCTACCGAATAATAATACGTTAAATTGTAAGCTACTGCTGAGGTTCACAATCTTTCGACAGTTTATAATCTCGCGAGATAGATTACAATCTAACGGAGTTTACAATTTTACGTTAACATATATATCGCTTGTCCCAGGAAACAAAGTCGTAAAGCAATTTCGTAACTATTTACACTAAATACATAACAATGCTTAAATCATCAAATAGGAAATATAAAATAGCTTTCATTTGATATATATATTGTATATGTAATGTACTTAATATCCTAGTAATTATAGGACATCTTTCTTTTTCCAAAAAAAATAGATTGCTTTTTTTTCAACAACATTTAGAAATTACTACTTTATTATATTCTACTTGAAAACAATCACTTTTATCCTAATTATTTTATAATGCAAAATGTGCTAAAATTTAAAATTTAAATGACAAGCCAATACTAACGTCTTTTCCACAGACTAACGAACAAATTAAATAAACCTACAGTTAACATATAATAGATAAGTATAATCTAAAGAATCTAATCTATAGTCCTTTTCACGAAAGAAGTCCCCCAGACGCGGCGCTGCAATCGCATGACGTAATGTTGCCATTTATGAGTAAAAAATTTACCTATTTTATTTACATTTAGCAGATGTAATTTATCAAATAATACTATTTTCTGCGTACTTCGATGAAACAATATATCTGTTATGTAAAAAGTATATTTTTATTTACTTATATTGCGGTGTTCTACCTACTTACAGGGAAAAGATAAGAAAATAGGGTAAAGAAAAGCAATACAATTGTTTATTCAGAGTTTTATTGCATAATTGTGATCAACGGCCATAGGGACATCACTGTCCGAAGAGTGTATTGAAACAGAATCAGATTCTGTTTCAGTATCACTAGCAGTTGATATAATTATTCGGTCCATCACTTCATCCATAAGGCCGTCATTTTTTAAATATTCCTCCTCTAAATGTTCGACATGCGAGCACTGAGCTGTCCAATCTTCAGCCGTAATAGACTCAAAGGCCTCTTTAGTTAATTTTAATATTTCTTTTGGATCTTGTGCCACGTTCTTATCCGCCACCTTTCTTTTTACAAGGCTCCAGATATTCTCAATCGGGTTGAGGTCACAATGGTAAGGCGGCAACCTTAATACTTCGTGTCCGTGAGCTGTTAATAATTCATCCACTGCAAATATCGGTGGACCTTTATTTTGTTTGATTAGCTCATACAGCACAACTTTTGTCCAGGTGTCTTCAAAATATATACCCTTTTGCCGGAGCCACTCTTGCATACTACTTTTTATATTTGACATAGAAGGGGCTTTGTTTAATTGAGTGCAATGGTAAGGAGCGTTATCCATTACCACAAGCGACCTTTCAGGTAGATTAGGTATTAGTTTTTCCGTCACCCATTTTAAGAAATTTGCTGAGTTCATGTCATCGTGGTAATCTGAGGACTTTGATTGGGATTTGAACATTAATAATGCACCATTTATGAATCCATCTTTTGTTCCCGCATGAGCGATTATCCAGCGACTCCCTGATGATTCTGAGACGAACATTCCTGGCTCCTCCTCACTCTGCCAACAACGTTTTGTATGATAAGTATTGTGTATATAGGTCTCATCTAAGTATACAACTGGTCGTTTTTCCACAGTGCGATTTATTCGTATTTTATTCAAATATCTTGCACGCCATGCGGTAATGTCGTGGCGTTCCATAAGTAGTTTTCGTCTGGATTGACATCGCTTGTACTTGAAACCAATTCTATTTAATATCCTGTGCAATGTTGTGATGCTTCCCTGATAATTGATGTCCTCTCGCAGAGCTGCCCGTAATTTAACCAATGTTGGTAATTCTTTATGTACGACGTAAAAACTGTAAATTTTTTGCCGGATAGCGCACAAATCGAACCCGTCTAAGTCGAACTTTTTCGGATGCGGGCGACTCTTCCCCGGGGTTACAATTTTTTTTGAAGTACACGCCGCTGTTACACCTTCGTTTGTAATTCTTGATACAGTTTTCTCTGACACACCTGCAATTAAATTATGAACAATTAAAAATAATAGTAACTTTAAGTTTATAATGCTTATGTAATATATGTTTTAATTTCAGTTACCTAGTTTCATCACGTTATGTATTTGTTCAATTTTGTCGTAAAAACGAATTTATATTATCATAAAACTCCCATCAATACAGCAAAAAATTATTAAATGGCAACTCTAAAAAGTACCTGTTATGGCGGCAACTCTCTTCCGAACATTGTTTAGTGGTATTAAAACACCTTTATTCTTTTGTTCCGCTTCACAGAACTCTTTCACCTTTAATATCAATTCTCGAGCCGAACTTTTTACAACTTTTGGCATTGTAATCAATATTTAAAATGCACTAAGATAGTTAAAAATTCACAAAAATCTACCACAACAAACGAACTTGATAACATCGACGAATGACAACATTGCCGACCTGTCAAATTTAGTTCCAAAAATATCCGCGGGACTTCTTTCATGAAAAGCACTATAAGAAAAAAAGGGTGCGTGTACTTATGTACGCGCGTAAGAAATTATACTTGTTTGGCATTATTAAAAATAGTTTTTGATTGCATGCAAATAATTAATTACAATTAAATAATCAAAGACTGGAAAAGGAGTCATTATAGTCAATAAAGTTCAGTTTACATTTGAAAAATTAAATAAATAAATATTTATTATTATTCTCTTACATTAAGTGTAACGTAAATTCTATTATTATTCGAATGTTGTTTTTAAATTATGTCCAATGCCGTAGCATCTTCCGAGGGCAACTTCATTCTGTTAATCTTGTGTCACGGTGCACGCGCATCGTAAAATTTCACTCTCATCAGTTTTTCATAAAGCGCCTAAAGAAGTATAACTTCAAAAATAGCTTGCATTTGATATTTATAGTTGTTTCTGTGATATACTTAGTATCCTAGTAATAATAGGACATTACCATTTTTTATTTGTCCTGAAAAAATAGATTTTGCTTTCACGACTTTCCTCCCTGGGGTGAGCGATTGTTGGCAACATGTAATATCTATAATTCAATTGTTTTGTTATCTGTAATTTTTCTTCATATATATATGTGTCTATGGTTTAAACTTCCTTCCGCTTCCATCGTGATGTATTGCTACTAGTGCTCAAATAAAGTGGTGTAATAATAAGTGAAAAATAAGTGTTTTTTCTACGCCTGACCTAACCTGGAAAAAATTAATCTACAGTCCACGCTCTGCAGCTAGAATAACCGTGTGTAGGATAACGATTCATACTAGTGCCCTACAGCGATATGTAGTAAATATCAGTGGCGGATTTACCAGCAGGCTGAGTAGGCTGGAGCCTAGGGCGGCAAATTTTAAGGGGCGGCAAATTTAATTCATAAATTTTTTATTTCGGTTTACAAATTTAAAAAAAATTAATATACACACACATAATACGAATTCCGAAAATTGGAGAGAAATTAAAATATTTAACAAAAATCGAAATATTCTCATATACAGTGCTAATTAATAAATATTTCAACATCTCTGCATGAACAATTCCTAAACGCTTTACTAATTATACATTAATGATTATGAACTTTTAGAATATCGCGATTCGATATTATAATCGAAATTTAGTAATTTTTACATATATTCTTCACTGATAACTGCTATAATTTTTTCTCCGTGTACCTAATAATTATGAGATCTGCTTACCCAATTCAATCGATATAATATCGATGGTCTAATAAAAATACTGACTAAAATTGACTAATTTTTATCAAATAAAAAACTAGTTCGATATCTTATAGAGATCATATTAATCAAATAACTGATAGTTGAACGACTGTGACTTGACAATAAAAAAATTCCTCCACAAAATATGAAGTGAGACAATTTGCTCATTAGAAAATTGATACATTTTATCAGTTAATTATTTTATTTGCAGTAAGAAAAAGTTTGGAAAATCCAAATGAGCAGGCCTTAAGCGCTCATGTCGTACACGAATTATTTAAATTAAATGTTTACATCAGTAGATTTGATAACTTTTTCGCAAAGCCAACTTTTTCAGAAAATGCCAATCGGAATTAATTATAATAAGATAAAACAATACTCAGCTGCAATTTTTTATTCAACGGCTTCTCTCCAGTTAAACAAGTATATTAAA
This sequence comes from Pieris macdunnoughi, assembly GCA_905332375.1. Taxonomy (NCBI): domain Eukaryota; kingdom Metazoa; phylum Arthropoda; class Insecta; order Lepidoptera; family Pieridae; genus Pieris; species Pieris macdunnoughi. The sequence goes on from CAJOBZ010000026.1 coordinate 1,964,425, forward strand.
AAAAACTGTTTACTGTGAACACGATCATCCAAAATCCATACGATATGGCATTAAAATTACTTCCTTTTAAATGAAAAAATAATTAATCATAACCGAAAAAATAATTTTTATAAGCTCAGCGATCATTTTTCTTTCCGATTAGTTGCTTTTTAAATAATATTCATGTACATCATATTTGTTAGGTACGGTTTAATGTGAGAAAACATCGGATTTAGATTTTTACGCAAGAGTAGAGCATACCTACTACGCTCTTCGCACTTAAGGCATGCAATTGCGTAGTCGTATTTGTATTGTACGGCCAGAACAAACGACATGACGATTCGGTAAGAGTGTCTGGCTGAATGGATAGCACAAGTGCAGCACGATAGGGTTACTACGTGAGCCGAAGCGGGCTCCTGATGTATAAAAAAGTTGTAAAGTTGGAATTTTATTGATAGAAAATTGATATGATTGTGGACTAAGATATCAAAATTTAGAGGCGGCAAAAATTGAATAGCCTACGGGCGGCAAATCTATAAATCCGCCACTGGTAAATATATATGATTAATAAAATTCAAATGTGTTGCTGAAATATGTATTTTAAGAAACAACATTTAGAGTTTGTTATTTCACTTGAAAAAAATCTTCGAATTAAATTTAAATGACAGGCTAAAACTTACATTTTTCCTACAGACTATCAAACAAATTAAATAAAACAACGGTTACACATAATAGATAAGAATAATCTAAAGAATCTAATCTAAGACATATAATTATTTTTTTACATATATATACTAAACAAAAATTTCCTTTTATGATTACAGTAAATATTTACGACAATTACTGAAGGATTTCTCCGGGAAATTCCTTGTTTTCGCTCACCATAGAAACGTGATAGATGCTATATGTTCGACGTTGGACGAAGTCGGGTTGCATTATATATGTATAGTGGGATCAACACCCCCTTCAACGAGAGCGGTGAGTTTCCTTTCCTTTATGTTAACAACTAATTAATTTAAAAATTAAATATTATCTCTGTAACTTTTAAGAGCTATGTTGGCCTAGTGGCTTCAGCGTGCGATTCTCATACCTGAGATCTTAGGTTCGATCCCCAGCTGTGCACCAATGGACTTTCTTTCTATGTGCGCATTTAATATTCGCTCGAACGGCGAAGGAAAACATCGTGAGGCGTTTGTCAGACACAGGATGATCACCTACTTGCCTATTAGATTGACAAATGATCATGAAGTGAACTGAGGCCCAGACCTAAAAACGTCACGGCCTCTGGCATTGACTGTCCATGGGCGGTATCACTTAACATCAGATCAGCCTTTAAATGACAGGCCAAAAACTTTTCCTTATCAAATTTAGCGTTATGTATTGTAATACGTCAACATTCAAAATCCATAAAAAACTTCAGTTTACAATGAATACTCCATAAATCTTATTGAATATTTTCAATTGTATATTGATTTATATTGAAAGTTTTAATAATTTTCTGTTTACAATGTCATTTAAATTGCACAGGACCTCGTAGATAAATTCCAACATTCGGAATCGTGTAGATGCGGTGTATTGTCCATAACGGCCGCCAGTTCTGGCCTCACGCTCACCGCTGCAGATCTTGTACTATTCGCGGAACTACATTGGAATCCAGGGGTAATTATAAAGAACAGTTTCTAGGGACAATGGGCCCGTTGGCATGGGCCAAATAAACCAGTGGCGCTACAATCTTTTAATGTCGTCTGAAGCCGGTTTCCTCATGTTTTCCTCTTTTAAAAAGGGTTAAATGAGCATAGGCAACGTTTATTGGTGCTGCAATTCGAACCTAAGACTTTGGTCTAGGTACCAATAAATGTAAGAATTAGATATTAGTTAAAATTATTCCTGTAACAAAACCACTTTTTATTGACGAATTAATAAATGTTTTAATTTTAAATAGATTTGTCTCTGTCTCTGTAAATCAACTGTCCAAATTGACATCAAAGAATGATTTGACAGCTCGTGGCATAAACAAAACCCCATCTGTCAAAGTGACAGGATTTTGATAGATGGTTCCCATTTAGACTACGCATTCAATACTGGGCAGTATTATGGGCTATTAGTTTATGAGTACTGTTTCTTTAGATATTGACACAAGCGGAGTCGCGTGCGCATCGTATAGGCCGCAAAGGCGGCGTGTGCGCGCGGTACTTGTTGGCGCATGGCACTGTCGATGACCACATGTGGCCTTTGTTGCAGAACAAACTCAGTGTAAGTATGCGTTTTTAGTTTGAAAGATTGTCAAGAACATTCACGTGATGGTGGAGCCTATGTTCGTGGGCTCCAGATAGCAGCTAAGGTCCCGATGGAGGTCGTTATTGCGAATGTATCAGGGAGCATTGCCTAATTTCCTGAGCCTCCATCCTCCATCCTTGTTTTGGAATCGTTGGATGTGGCTTTTACTGGTACAGCCCACGGCTGGCAACCATAAGTCCATACAGGCGTCAGGACTTATTTGTATAATTAATTTTGTACTGATAACGTGGACTGCCTTCCGAGCTGTTGGATCCAACTCTTCGCGCTTACGTGGCGTAAAATATCCACACCTTTTTTTACTTACGGAAATGCATTGCGCATATCCTACCGAAGCGCGACTGCTTAGTGCGGGAAGATTATGTGGGTCTCGCGATTGTGCATACCCACTAAAACCCCAAGGCGCCACCAACAATCGCCTTAGGCGGGATGCGGTAACAGCAGAGCCTTATCCGCTTCCCGACATGCGATGCAGCGGTTGCGTCCGCCTCTCCACGCCCATTGTTAGTTTGTGAAGATACTTGACACATCCTACCCTTCATAGACCGGTCTATTCGCTTTTAGGTGACGAGGATTTAGTGAGCGCGTAAAAACAGTCCACACCTCCACAACTAAACGTTGTAAGTACTGCAATAACGACCGCGAACGATCCCCATCAACATCTTGAACACATGTTGAATTGAATTAGTTGAATGAATTGAATTGAATTTTTTATAGCAAGACCATAGGCTACATGCATAAAATTATGTACAATATGCTCTACAAAGAGTGATTATTGATTATTGGGCGAGTATTTGTATAATTTCAGAATGATACGTAAAAAACTTGACGTTTGGAAGAACAATTTGTATAAATTCCAAAATAATCAATAATCTCAAATGGTTTTTAAATCTTGTTATTCTTAAATTAATTTCTAGTAGCAAGACAAGTTTTTTATTTAATCCCCAATAACTTTGAGATAATAAAGCGACTCAACTCGTAGTTTTTATACCTGATCAAGTTTTGACTTGCGCCATAAAAAATATATATTTTTTATTCTTAGACTCTTATGCCATTTAACTGGTATAATCATGAAGTGATAACATAAATAAGTTCTTTTTTACCATCCAAAACTATGGACAAATACACTTAAAAATATTTTAACGAACATTGACGAAATTTAACATTTTTTCGTTTCCTGTAATGGTCTAAGATCCCGCTGCAGGATTGGTGCGCTCATCGACTATTTGTTTAAAACCAAATTTTTATGTTTATTTATAATTAAGAGAATATATATTTACTAGGGTGCCTATCAAAATTTGGCCGCCATTATTTTTAATTAAATTATTTTTAATTGTTTTTGGTAAAAAATTGCGTTCATTTATTATTTAAATAAAATAACGTCTACATCACGGTAATTAATATGAAGATTCTAAAAAATCACGGGTGCCGTTGCGTACATGGCCGCACCTCTTTGCAGCCAGGTGTAAACAGGTATGATTTCGATACATTTATACGTTTATAACCTATTTTTATTAATTATATGTCAAATTGAAGCTATTTTTTTCTATTAATTATCATATAAAGTTGCTTAATTAAATCTGGCCGCAAATAAGGGCTACTGGCTGTTAAAGATAATAAATATTTAAGGTAGAGTGAAAGAGAGTTAGCGCGTAACATCATTTGTCAGACGAGGACAGCGATTGTCGGCTGTGCGACGCTTTTAAGCCATTGCGCATGCGTCGAACGTTAGTGTTCTCAACCACCGGGGAGTAATAGAGACGAATTATAATAAATACTCCAAAAAATATGTATTTTTTTTCAAAATGACAAATTTAAAAATTGCAACAAAAAATTAATATTGATTTGATATATCGACGGTCTAGTTAGCAATTTGTCTAACTCCTTATTTTTTAGAGGGTGATTTTTTTTAAATTTTGATGAAGACATAATCCAATTACAAATTATTTGAATGATTCAAACTTAAAAATTATATCTCTATTAGATATTAATGATATTAAATGGTTTTTTAAAATGATAATAAATTTTGAAGTCATTGTTTTTTTCGTACAAATAAAAGATTCTCTAAAATGGAGTTAGATAATTTGCTAATTAGCACGTCGATATTTAATATTAATTTAAAAAATAAAAAATTAAAACCAAGGCGACTTAAGTAAAAGAAAATTTTATTGCGAAAGTATTATTTAAAAATTTTATTAGATTTTATTCAAGTAATTGATTGTCTATTACATATTAATTAAACATTTAAGCAAATTAAAAAATTAATCTTATAACTCTTATATTTCCGTAACTCTTATTTAAAAATCTGAATCATCGGAGCTTTCTGTTGTACTATCATCGGAGCTATCACTTTCATCGCTACAAATATCAGAATCGTCGTTATCGGAAGCTTTGTTCATGGATTCACATAGCACACTATTAACTTGCGTTGGAGTTGAGTCTCCCAGGAACTATGTTGGTTTTAAAAAACCATCTAGTACCAGCCAGCCATTTTGGGCTGAATTTTTTGCAATTTTTAAATTTGTCATTTTGAAAAAAATTACATATTTTTAATAATAATAATAATAATAATCATTTATTTGCAAGAATATGGTATAAAAATCTTATGGTTGTACAATCATATGGTTTTTGGAGTATTTATTATAAGTCGTCTCTATTACTCCCCGGTGGTTGAGAACACTAACGTTCGACGCATGCGCAATGGCTTAAAAGCGTCGCACAGCCGACAATCGCTGTCCTCGTCTGACAAATGATGTTACGCGCTAACTCTCTTTCACTCTACCTTAAATATTTATTATCTTTAACAGCCAGTAGCCCTTATTTGCGGCCAGATTTAATTAAGCAACTTTACATGATAATTAATAGAAAAAAATTAGCTTCAATTTGACATATAATTAATAAAAATAGGTTATAAACGTATAAATGTATCGAAATCATACCTGTTTACACCTGGCTGCAAAGAGGTGCGGCCATGTGCGCAACGGCACCCGTGATTTTTTAGAATCTTCATATTAATTACCGTGATGTAGACGTTATTTTATTTAAATAATAAATGAACGCAATTTTTTACCAAAAATCAATTAAAAATAATTTAATTAAAAATAATGGCGGCCAAATTTTGATAGGCACCCTAGTAAATATATATTCTCTTAATTATAAATAAACATAAAAATTTGGTTTTAAACAAATAGTCGATGAGCGCACCAATCCTGCAGCGGGATCTCGTACTGTAATGTTTGGTTCTCTGGACTTACGAGGTTATCATTCTACAGGGACAATATGCCTAGAAAAACTTGAAACTTCTAAACCGATATAAAGCTATGTTATCCACGAGGAACTTTTGGCTTAGTGGCTAATAGCGCGCGAATCTAGGCTGCGTCAATGGAATTTTCTATGTACCCAATTAGCTAGCTGCACGGCATATAATATGTGTATGTATGTAGTGTGGACACAGTTTTCGCACTTAGACGCCTACTGTCCGATGTGCGTGAAGCCCTGGCTTGATTAAGCCAGCCCAGCTCCTTCTCAAGCTCAGAAGTTTCCTGGGCTTTCGCAGGCTTCCAAGAGCCACCTCACTGCTCCGAGGATCGTGAGAAAACCGTTTCATATTGAAGAGATTATTAATTAATTACTTATTCGAATGTTGTTCAATATGACCATGAACTCTTAATTCGGCCAGCGAGCGACTAGCCATCGACAATTTATTCCCTGTTATTGCTTAGTAATACATCTAATATATAAAATTCTCGTGCACAATGTACGTTCCCATACTCCTCCGAAACGGCTCGACCGATTCTTATAAAATTTTTCATGCATATTCAGAAAATCGGCTACTATCTATCTTTCTAACCCATAAGGGATAAGGGGTGTGTTTTTTTATGATACAACAATACGATCAACCTCTATTTTTTATTATTGTAGATTTTTATTGACCTAAAAAAATATTCCTAGAAATAATATACATGGCAACACGACGTTTGCCGGGTCAGCTAGTTTATATACATATATAAAAAAAACATATCGTTTATATAATAAGTTCATGTTGTTTCAACCAATTTTTTTTGAAATTACAGTTTCTCTTCAAAATATCGTAATAAATGTTTGTAATAAAAATATTGCCAGAGTTATCTAACCTAATATAAGTTAGATATATACAGACTATATATTCTAGTAAATAATTAAAGCGTATACTAAATGTTAGCAATCATCGTACACTTGAAGCTAAGTTTTTCCTACACTCATTAATTGTAATATAACAATCTCGTTTTCAATAATGTCCAATAGGTTGCCTACACTTATATTCTTTACATTTAACAGAAGTGTCACTTGGATTCAAGAACCCTTCAATAAATCATATTACTTTTTTGTTAATCCAGTGTCGCAACCCCACTACCCCTAATGTTATAAGCTCATGTATTTAACGATTAAAGCCAATTGACACCCAGCTTCATTCAAAGAGTTTCATTTAATATTTTGTTGTCACTTTATACGCGATATTTTGAATATGGCCGTAAATTTTATTTAAAAAAAGTTTACAAGAGAATCTTATCTTCATTTCAGGTTCTAAATAATGTTGGTCTAAGCAAAGATACCTTTGAGGATACAACCATGAAACATCAGGTAATCCATATTTATATTTAAATATATGAAAAAGATATATAAATATAAAAACAAATATTTTCCTCCGCATACTCTGTGTAGGAATTTATTATTTAATTTATTGGCTATTGTATTTTCTTGTTATCGCTGAAGTATGTAACGTATTTTATGAGTAATTTAAATATTTTTTCAGGAAAGCAAAAACAATATCACACAATACCTTTCGCCTGCAAGAAATAAAAACGATTATATTCCAGGAACTAACATTCGCAAGAATTTTGAATCCGTTCAGACGTCAGATATACACACTGATAACTTCCTCGATGATGAGGAAGGTGATGAATTATTGGCAAATTTAGATTTATGATAGAGTTTCGTGATTTTGAAGTTTGTAAATAAATAAATTATTCTTTATAAAAAATGTTTTATTTATGATACATATAGAGATAGAGAGACCTAAAGTTAAGAGATTTCCAGAGTCCGGTGGCCAAGTTTCCCTTGGTTTCGCGTTTTAGTAGAAAGAAACCTAAAAACTCCCCAACTTATCTGCTGAGATATATTTTAACACGGTCCGTTACGGGTGACCGTCAATTCCTTGGCTTCACAATTCATCATACATTCGCTGGAATATGTTTGACCATCAGATGCGCAAACAGGTTCCTTTACTTTCGGACATGAGCACTGTGGGCCACCTTCGCCAATGACGACTGGTTTTGGGGCACATATGCCCTCATGCTCGATACGCAACACCTCCAGCGTGCTTGATTCTTTTGCACAGTCAAACAAACAGGGATTGTCGTACGTCAACCCATTACTGGCGCATACTGGTCTCAAATCTGTAGTGCAAAGACATATGGGTCCTGGGGCGACTTGGATCTCCTCTCTCTTGTTTCTGCATGGACCTTCATATAAGAACTCCACGGCCTGGGTTCTCTGAAGGCATTCGAGTTCACATCGATTGCTGTAGGTTTTTTGCCCTTCACCATCGGTACCACAGACTGGATTATAATCGAACGAGCAGGCACAGATTGGTTCTTCCCTTTTCACCTTGCAAGGACCTTGATATTTAACCTCAACATTGGTTTGTTCTTTCTGGCAGTCGAGTATGCATTCGTTGGCATAGGTCTCGCCATCTGTCCCGCAAACCGGTAGATGAATAGCATTACATGGGCATAGTAGAGGTTCCTCACGTTTCGCACGAGTGTCGCATTTGCCTGGTCGAGCGAGACTGAGGTCTGGGTTTTTGGTGGCAGCACAATCAAGCATACATTGGTTATTATATGTAGTGCCATCAGAACCACAAACTGGGCTGAAACCTCGCGTGCAGACGCATGGTGGCAACGCGAAGCTGATGGGGACACAGCTCGCAATAATAGTAACGACTCCTGCCAAAAAGAAAACTGAATTATTCATTTGGTAATTATGTAAATTATATTCGGAAAAATGAAATTGAGTCAAATTTAATATTTGAATTGTGATTCGTTAAAGACTCTTTATTCACAATAACATGAAATGCAAAATATGTTGCTAAGGTCAAAACTCGAAGACGGCTGGACCAATTCAACTATTTTTATTAAAATTTATTCCTTAAACTCTGCGGAAGGTTTTTATGGAGAGAAAATTTGTAAAAAAAGGCTAAGTAAAAAAAACATATTAAAGGAAAATAAGTTTTCGGGGACAGCTAGTATAAAATAAAATTAGTGTAAATGTGTTTTAATTGAAGTACAATCACTCATCTGTTACTTTGACTGTAAGAGACAAAACAACTTTAGTTAAGAGAGTGATTTACTTTCTATAACGTTTAACTGAACTAAAACCTAACCCTAAAACGATTTTTGATATTTAACCCAATGTCGACAGTAGAAATAAATTTTGATTTAATTTTGTTTAAAATAACTGATTAAAAGATCATACCTTAAACCTTGATAATTTGAATTCAGATAAATGATTATTGGTCTCTCATATAAACATTATTTAAATGAACTTTTTACAAAGCACCTTAGCAAAAAACATGATAAATTATTAATCACCACCATGGCTCGAAAAGTGGGTTTTATCTAGATGATCTGGTAAAAAACTTGCTCACAATTCAATGCCAAATGAGTTCATGTTTTTTTTTACCGTTTTGATACACATTTTTGCGGTAGCGTCTGCGTTATTGAATCGGACCGAAGAGCTATTTTAGAAGAGAAGCGTTGTCCTGTGTTGCTAGTTCGAGTCGGTGTTGCTAGGTGAAATAAATTAATGGTAAGAAAGAAAGGGATTGTAAAAAGAAATACATTTGGCGCTACAAGCATCCGTGATCAAAAAGGAGCCGCGAATATACTAAATCATAAACAAAACTAGATATGTTTTGACATTTAATTACGAGTTTTTTTATAGTTCTGTATAGTGAATATTGCCATTCTATTGCACTTATTCTTGCTATCCGACTTGCTATATCACACACCTTAGTGTTTTTATTATCTATATGTAATAATTAACATAATTAGATACCTATAAGATTATCTGGTCCATCAATTATATGAATATGTTAATAACTCAATTATATTCTAGGATTACGTTATATGCATTGACAAGTTTTCCTGTTGTATTTACTAGATTCTTAGTTTGTTTAACGACTCATGTGCTAACAATATTACTTACTTAACATTAAACATGAAAACTGCACCTTTATTTACCGTGAGAAGGAAAACAAATACAGAATAATCGGTAAATATTTGAGAATCTTGGCCTTTACGTAAAACAATTGTATTCTACTAATTTGTTTCGTGGCATTTGTTTTAAGGACCTAGATTAATACATGCGTGGAGTACACAAGAGTTCAAGTCCAGTCTCTGAATAAAGTTAAGTGGTGTCCTTTTTTATGTTTTCGACAAAAAAAATTGATATATCATTACAAAAATACATACAACCCTTAATTTTCACCCCTCTACGATCAAACAACCAATTTTTAATTATTGCAGATATTATATAGTTATTTTTATTGAACTAAAAAAATGTTTTCTAGAATTTATGCAACAGGAGGCTGGCCAGAAGGCTCGCAAGTGCGTTGCCGGCCTTTTAAGAATTGGTGCGCTGTTTTTTAGAACGGATCCTAAGTCAAATTGGTTCGGATATACTTCAGTAGGCAGTTGATTCCACACATATTCATTGGCTAAACTCATAACTAGTTGACCGCTACTTTTTCGAACCGAACACGTTTTTACCCCGATAACCTTGGCCATGAATAATGTTTGCAAAAAATTTAAGATGTATTAGCATGTGACTATGTTTTGATCATTTGTTATTGCTTTTAACCCTAGAAAATAAGATTGAATGATGCGTTTAAGCGTTTAGCTTAGCGTAGAACTGTCTATTGAAACGTTAATGTTATGTTTCGGAGACGAGATTTAGAGCATTACTCCCGGATGTTCAATACGTTTTGTCAGACAGGACACTTTTAATTAGATAGGGAGGTAAACAAACCTATGATAGTTATAAAAGGCAGTCACTGCAGCCCATAGACACCCATGCTTGTGGGTGCGTTGCCGGCCTTTGAGAGAGAAAAACATTTTTTCAATTATTGTAATTTTATCACCCTCGAAAGTTGATTACACAGTTCGCTAGACTTCATTAAATTCATGTGTTGTATTTCGTGAAGATATTATAATTTTATTTAAGCATATTTTTTTTTAAGTTTTGGGATTTTACGACCTGGCATAGTATATATTAAACACAGATTTTTAGACACACCTATGACCTACCTAATATAACGTTAGTTCGATTTCAGACTAAATTATAACCGTGAAAACCAAGTGAAATAAAATTAAGTACAGTAGATATGTGAAACAATTTTTAATTGTTTTGTTTTTAATTATATTGGGCCGGTGCGGCCGGTGTTCTCGCTAAACGAATAAGTATCGCAATACAGCGAGGAAATGCTGCCAGCGTTAAAGGTACACTGCCACAGAGACCGAACTTTTTAAATTTGTTTTGATTTTGTTTTTATTAATTTTTAATTATTTATTTGTTATGATTCTTAATATTTTCTACGTTTAAGACAATTCAAACTATGGTCCGTGGGGTCCTAGCTCCATAAGGCTTTTTAAGGAAATTGCAAAAAGGTTAGTCGACATCACAGGAGACCGAAGAGCTGGCAGCTACCTCGGACAAAGAATTAGTCTAGCTATTCAAAGGGGGAACGCTGCCAGTATCTTCGGAACCTTGCCTAAAGGCCAAAGGGGCTCCTTTTAATAGTTTATTTTAGGGCTAGATATTGTTTTTGTTATATTAATTTATGGTTGCTGGACGAAATTCAAACTATTGTAATATTTATATAGTGGTATTTACTTATTATATGTTAAGATTAATTAACCTTGATCTTTGAGTTTCATCATATTGATATCGATTGACCCCGCATTATAAATGTATAAAAATGGTCTTAATTAATAAATATTGTATAAACTCAAAACAAAACTAATAATTAATTTAGTATTAATAGGATTATTATTTAATAAATCATCGATTATTAAATATATTTTTTGTCAACGTAAGTTGAAATTATTCAAGGTTCCTGAATAATTTCAACTTACGATGATTTATTTACTTAGCCTAAAAATTTTAGAAGTACTAAATAAAACTAAATTTTTATTTTTCTTTTCCATTTTGTTAATCCAGTGTCGCAACCCCACTACCCCTAATGTTATAAGCTCATGTATTTAACGATTAAAGCCAATTGACACCCAGCTTCATTCAAAGAGTTTCATTTAATATTTTGTTGTCACTTTATACGCGATATTTTGAATATGGCCGTAAATTTTATTTAAAAAAAGTTTACAAGAGAATCTTATCTTCATTTCAGGTTCTAAATAATGTTGGTCTAAGCAAAGATACCTTTGAGGATACAACCATGAAACATCAGGTAATCCATATTTATATTTAAATATATGAAAAAGATATATAAATATAAAAACAAATATTTTCCTCCGCATACTCTGTGTAGGAATTTATTATTTAATTTATTGGCTATTGTATTTTCTTGTTATCGCTGAAGTATGTAACGTATTTTATGAGTAATTTAAATATTTTTTCAGGAAAGCAAAAACAATATCACACAATACCTTTCGCCTGCAAGAAATAAAAACGATTATATTCCAGGAACTAACATTCGCAAGAATTTTGAATCCGTTCAGACGTCAGATATACACACTGATAACTTCCTCGATGATGAGGAAGGTGATGAACTATTGGCCAATTTAGATTTATGATAAGAGTTTTGTGATTTTGAAGTTTGTAAATAAATAAATTATTCTTTATAAAAAATGTTTTATTTACGATACATATAGAGATAGAGAGACCTAAAGTTCAGAGATTTCCAGAGTACGGTGGCCAGGTTTTCCTTGGTTTCGCGTTTTAGTAGAAAGAAACCTAAAAACTCCTCAACTTATTTGCTGAGATATATTTTAACACGGTCCGTCACGGGTGACCGTCAATTCTTTGGCTTCACAATTCATCATACATTCGCTGGAATATGTTTGACCATCAGATGCGCAAACAGGTTCCTTTACTTTCGGACATGAGCACTGTGGGCCACCTTCGCCAATGACGACTGGTTTTGGGGCACATATGCCCTCATGCTCGATACGTAACACCTCCAGCGTGCTTGAATCTTTTGCACAGTCAAACAAACAGGGATTGTCGTAGGTCAACCCATTATTGGCGCATACTGGTCTCAAATCTGTAGTGCAAAGACATATGGGTCCTGGGGCGACTTGGATCTCCTCTCTCTTGTTTCTGCATGGACCTTCATATAAGAACTCCACGGCCTGGGTTCTCTGAAGGCATTCGAGTTCACATTGATTGCTGTAGGTTTTTTGCCCTTTACCATCGGTCCCACAGACTGGATTGTAATCGAAGGAGCAGGCACAGATTGGTTCTTCCCTTTTCACCTTGCAAGGACCTTGATATTTAACCTCAACATTGGTTTGTTCTTTCTGGCAGTCGAGAATGCATTCGTTGGCATACGTCTCGCCATCTGTCCCGCAAACCGGTAGATGAATAGCATTACATGGGCATAGTAGAGGTTCCTCACGTTTCGCACGAGTGTCGCATTTGCCTGGTCGAGCGAGACTGAGGTCTGGGTTTTTGGTGGCAGCACAATCAAGCATACATTGGTTATTATATGTAGTGCCATCAGAACCACAAACTGGGCTGAAACCTCGCGTGCAGACGCATGGTGGCAACGCGAAGCTGATGGGGACACAGCTCGCAATAATAGTAACGACTCCTGCCAAAAAGAAAACTGAATTATTCATTTGGTAATTATGTAAATTATATTCGGAAAAATGAAATTGAGTCAAATATAATATTTGAATTGTGATTCGTTAAAGACTCTTTATTCACAATAACATGAAATGCAAAATATGTTGCTAAGGTCAAAACTCGAAGACGGCTGGACCAATTCAACTATTTTTATTAAAATTTATTCCTTAAACTCTGCGGAAGGTTTTTATGGAGAGAAAATTTGTAAAAAAAGGCTAAGTAAAAAAAACATATTAAAGGAAAATAAGTTTTCGGGGACAGCTAGTATAAAATAAAAATTTAATTTAATTAGTGTAAATGTGTTTTAATTGAAGTACAACGAAGTACACTCATCTGTTACTTTAAGTACAGTAGATATGTGAAACAATTTTTAATTGTTTTGTTTTTTAATTATATTGGGCCGGTGCGGCCGGTGTTCTCGCTAAACGAATAAGTATCGCAATACAGCGAGGAAATGCTGCCAGCGTTAAAGGTACACTGCCACAGAGACCGAACTTTTTAAATTTGTTTTGATTTTGTTTTTATTAATTTTTAATTATTTATTTGTTATGATTCTTAATATTTTCTACGTTTAAGACAATTCAAACTATGGTCCGTGGGGTCCTAGCTCCATAAGGCTTTTTAAGGAAATTGCAAAAGGTTAGTCGACATCACAGGAGACCGAAGAGCTGGCAGCTACCTCGGACAAAGAATTAGTCTAGCTATTCAAAGGGGGAACGCTGCCAGTATCTTCGGAACCTTGCCTAAAGGCCAAAGGGGCTCCTTTTAATAGTTTATTTTAGGGCTAGATATTGTTTTTGTTATATTAATTTATGGTTGCTGGACGAAATTCAAACTATTGTAATATTTATATAGTGGTATTTACTTATTATATGTTAAGATTAATTAACCTTGATCTTTGAGTTTCATCATATTGATATCGATTGACCCCGCATTATAAATGTATAAAAATGGTCTTAATTAATAAATATTGTATAAACTCAAAACAAAACTAATAATTAATTTAGTATTAATAGGATTATTATTTAATAAATCATCGATTATTAAATATATTTTTTGTCAACGTAAGTTGAAATTATTCAAGGTTCCTGAATAATTTCAACTTACGATGATTTATTTACTTAGCCTAAAAATTTTAGAAGTACTAAATAAAACTAAATTTTTATTTTTCTTTTCCATTTTTTCTCTACATAAAAACCTTGCGAAATATTCAAGGAATAAAAAAATACTCGAATCAATTGGTCCTATCATTCCAATTTTGTACTTATCAACATATTTAGCGATTCATTTTAATTTATATAGATATATGAAATTTGGTTTTCCCAATATAATAAGAGTCATAACAACTTGAAATAATTTGGTGAATTTGTAAATTAGAACAAGAAAAAACTAACACGCATAAAGATACGTCATCATTTTATTATTTACAAACGAAAGTTTCTACTATTTACTTATAATTTTATGAAATAAAAAAGAATTAGCAATAACGTTAGGATTTTTCTAAATTCGTACAAAGGTAAAAAACAGTAAAGGTGTTTCCTAATTATACAGGAAGTTCATATTTTAATCTAGCAACGAAGATTATCCGCCCAAGGTGAATTTTTAGGTAAATTAAAGTCTTTAAAACACTCGTTAACACATTGTCTCATAACCGAAATAATTAGTAATGGTAATAAATTAAACTTCTCACTAAGATAGACCAAATGAAATGGGGATGGACGGGTCATATGCTACAGAGGTCCCATGATAATGGAGCAAAATATTGACGGAATGATACCATAGAGAGCAAAACGAAGAAGAAGCCGACAACGCAAAAAATCGGAGGAAGAACTCAAATAACAGTAGGCTATGGAGAAGAGTCGCACAGGATAGAGAACGTCAGTGGAAAGTTAGAGGAGTCCTTTGCCAAGAGGCACACTGAATTCCGAGATATACTATAGTGAAAATAGATTAAAGATTGTGATCACAGAGTTTCGGAATATAAAGGTTATATGATTATAAATTAAACTTACCTATTAATAACATTTTCAGGACAACGTTCTTGTTTGGCACCAAACAATAAACTGATGGTAGATAATCAACTCGTTTGCTTATATACAAATAATATAATGTAGTAAATCCCCAAGAATGCGTCATAGGATTTTAACAGTTACTAGGAAGTGTTTTGTCAAATCTATACATCGGTCCAAAACATCAGTTTTGTTGCTTGAAGGAGACCGCTTTTGTAAGGCCCTTTGCTAATATAGGCCTCCAATAAAGGGTGGTATTCAGAGTCGAGTAAACGAGTCTTAGCATAAACTATGACCGTATGTCAACATACATCATTATGTTTATATTAATGGTATTAAAGTGATGAAAATCGACTTGAGCCAATCTGCAAATTTGGCGCCAAACGGACAACGATGTAGATAATTAAAAATACAGATAATGAACAATGTAGTGTTTAACACATTACACAAATAAAACCTTAAATTAATTCACTACGCTAACTAAATAAATTAAATAAAGTTTCCCACTGAAATATTATTTTAACTACTTTTGAGCTTGTAATTATTTTCTCCTTAAGTTCACTCTCAATTTGATGTTCTTGCAATTAATACATATTTATAAGGCGTTTTGTAAAAAAATACCAAAAAACAAGAGAAACTTGCGATGTTTGACAAGAAAAATGTTTTGTCAAACTTTGTTGCACATCGTATTTTAATACGATTGTACTATAAACCGCTACTCACCTTCAGTGATGAGGATTTTAAAGGGGTACTTTATACATTAATTTTTTTTTTTAAACGCACTATTCTATACAATTTATATTGGCGATTGACCACCCCGCCCAAACCGAGATCTGAGTCTCGCAGGAATCGCCCTTGCGCGGGAAAAGCCGATTCCAGCCGAGCTACGCTTGCCAAAACAGCCCAATGCTGACTGATAAGCATTGTAGTGCTGCGTTCGAAGTTAATTTGGATATATTTAGGAATCGGGTAAAGCCCATTTTTGGCCGCCATTTTCAGACATGCCTTATGAAAACATGAGTAAACCTTTCTTTTGAGTTGGTCACGTGATTGATTGTAATATTAAAATATTAATTGTGTGCAATGTTTAATAGTTCAAATGATCAAATCTCTGTTTATTAAATGACATCACAAAGGAACTTTCCTGAAACTATTGAAGTGTTTAACTTTTAGTCATAGCATGTCACAGGATATCTTTGAAGTGGAAAAGTAGATTAGTACAAAATACTGAGCGGATGTCGTAACGAGTCATGGTGTTTTGGACACATTTGACATATACCAATTATGAAACTATTGTTTTGAAATAATTAAAGTAGCTCCTACTCCGCGGTTTTGTCGCATTATTTCGGTCGTACCTTGATAAATGGACTGCTTAAAAAGTTGAGTTAGATAGGCTAGTTAGGATAGGATAGTTAGAGGTGTATTTAAAAAGAACTCATCATCATCATCTGGTAATAAGATTTATAGAATGGAGGCTGCACTTGTCAGCGCACGCGCTAGTTGCTCCAGCGCATTGAGATTTGCCGCAGTTGCCCTATCGGTCTAGAAAATTTGTCAAATCATGTGATATGCAATTATTATCAGGTGAGTTTGGTGAATCGTATTAATATACAGTTATTGATAACAAAAAAAAAATTAAAAATTTGTATAAAGATGAAATTTTAACACATTGCTACCAATATATCTCAACTTTGAATGAAATATGATTAAAAATGTTTAGTTATTAGGTTTTTTTTGTATGCACGCGGGCGTTGCCGGCCTTTTTATTAAATATATTTTATATTTAAAATTAAAAGCTATGCTGACGAGGGTTTACTGTTTGCTAATCTATGTTGTTTGATTAATGTTTCGGTAATGTCAGTAATTGCCATTGTATCCGCATTGTAATTATATATTTTGTAACAATAGAACATTTCTCACGCTCGTGAATATAATGGTTTTTCCTAAACTATACTACTGATTATGTTAGAAATGTTGCACCTCTGCGATGTCACGGAGTTCAGTATCAGATAAAAAACGTGTGTGTACACGCATTAGAAGTTATACTTCTTTGGCGTAACAAGATAAAAATCTACGCTTGTAGAAGAAACGACAGTAGAAAAAACTAAAATGTTGACATAGCTAACTTCAGGGTGTCGGTTTTTTGTGACGGTGTGCGCGCGCATCGTAAAAACTAGCATAATTTTTCCCTAACGCGCTAAATAAAGTATAACTCCAAAAATATAATATAAATCTGTTAAAATATATTGATACAAGTTTTCTACAGCCAAGTATTCAGCTTACGATCCCTGACAGTGCACTAATGGAGTGTCTATGTGAGGATTTAACACTCGGCCATATGGTGAAGGAAAACATCGTGACGAAACCGGCATGTCTTAGATCACTAGAAAAAAGAGATATTATAAAACATCACGGAACAGAGTTACAGTTTATAGTTATCTGAGGGCCAGACCGAAAAGGTTGGAGCGTCATTGTTGTATATCTATTTAATAGGTATTTAGTATACAGGATAATTCACCATAACACAAAGAATAAATAAATATGAATATACATCTTTCTTCAAATTATTTTTAATATTTAGATTTTTATATTATGATTTTTTAATAGAGCTTGATCGGTGACGCCGTTAAGTATTCTATTTTATCAATAGATAGATACCGTAATTACTAGGACTTTATCTGTGCGGTTTTTATACAAAATTAATTCAAAATAATTCATCAATTGCTAATAACTTTCTAATTCATAATTAAACTTTCATAGATTATTTCATTATTCATTATCAAATTACAGGAGATTGAGAAAATTATATAAATAAAGGAGACAACACATCTTAATAAGCCAAATTACCAACCACGGAATCAAACACAACTCCAAAGTTTTTGCTACCATATTAACCGTAGGCGCATCTGAAATAATACTTTAAAAAAAAATTATGTCATTCTATTGTGAACTTAAACTGCTGCCGTGAACATATAACTTGTAAATACGTCTGGCAAATCAGTTCTTCTAACGTAAAAAGTTGTGAGATCCATGTAATACCAAGTCAGTTAATTTGTTCAGGACTTTCTGTCTTTAGGACCTATCTGGTCGTCAAACGCCAAAAAGTACATTGTTTCTTTCCATTTTTCGTCATCGTTTCTTGAAGTAGGGCGAGGGAAAAAAAATATGGTGGAGTTGAGTAGTTTATGTATCCATTTTGAAAGATACACGATACTTCGCTCGATAGAAAAAACATCCAAACATAGCCAATTTTTGACACTGAATTCATTTTATGACGAAAATGTATATAGAACCTGACTTTGAAATTTACACGATATATTTTATCGCAAGCCAAGTAATCCATTTCAGATAAAAATGGATAAAATTACATTAATTTCATGTTTTACATAACTAATTGTTATTACGGGCCGGCGCGCCTCAGTGCTCCAGCTCTCCACTGCGCCCCGCACTCCACCCCGAGACACTGACACAGCAATTCGTGCTGGGATAGGGTCTTAAGTTAATATGTAATTGTAGCTAACCAAACAACATCTTACAGTTACCATATCAATATTAAAAATCTTGTATGTTTTAAATAAATAGATTGACTAATGAAATTTTAAATAGAGCTTGTTTATAATATTCCTGCTCAGTTACTGAAAATTGAGGTTTCTATTTTATTTAGAACAAAGTTATAAGATAATGTAGATAATATATCGTCCGTCCCGCTTTTTTGCTCGGCTTGGCGGCTTGACAGATATCTAAAATAAAATTTTAATCGGACAGTCACATAATGATGTTAATCATGCACGTTATGCATTGGCAGAGTAGGCTGGAGCCTAGGGCGGCAAATTTGGGAACCGAATTTTTTTTGCTACCCCATAGAAATCAAAAAGATTTCTGATGTTTTACAGATAGAAGTCTGCAACAAATTTTGCCGATGACTTTGCCCTCTAAGTTGTCATTGTATATTCAGTGGTAGCAAATTTTAATATTCTAAAATAGCAAGTTCGCCGCCCCCAACCAGTCGACTTCTGCACCTTCAGCTAACACTTTGTACGAGTGAAAAGAGCGAAATTGCAGAAAATGTACATGCCTCTTCACTCTATCAACCCATACATATCATTTCTACTATTGGCTGGAGGCTGCGACCTGGATATAATTTTGTGCTCAAAAAACAACGAAATTGTTGGATAGTACAAATATTCTAGGATATGATAATTGTAGAGGCAAAGGCGGCAAAAACTTCACAGCCTATACCTGTAAATCCGTCACTGTTAATGTGAATATTTAGTTTACACGGGCACTAGATCTTTATATCCGCTAAAGATAGCGGATATAAACGCGAATTTACTGTCATACTTTGCTAAGAAATTTGTAATGTTTGACAAACGAGAGTCGGTTCGCGCGAATTCTCGTCTTTGAATCTCACTTTCAACCTATTGTAAAGCACTCGAAAAGTCGAGTTATGCAAATAATGTAATAAATTTACATTTATAATCATTAATGTTTAGTTTGAAAGTTAATTAATTATTATATACTCGCCACTTAATATAGACTCTTGTCTTTTTTATTAGAATAACTAAAATCCCTTTTTTACATTTTCTTGTCTAAGACTGATAAAAGATTTCTAAATAGTGATTGTTTATGAAGAGTTTTATAAATACAGCGTTTATGCCTATCAAATTCGATGTCGTAATGCAAAAGCAAAGAAAATATAAGTTTTTTTGCGTATTTATTATCCTTATTTGTGGTGACAAGCACTAGGATTTAATTAGACGTTTCTATTTTTTTATAAAGCAACTATTATGCCTTGCGCATCAGATTTTCTCACCGTGATGACCGTGATGAAAACCCAACAAGGTAGAAGGAAGTAGATTTCTGTATTGTCCTCCACGAAAAAATACAATATGTCATAACTAACTGCCGCTTCGCTTGCGCCTTTATTATGCTTTTGACTTGAAAGGTAGAATTTTCTATTCATCTGGAAATGCTCAAATTGTCAAAATTTTGAGATTTATTAGTAGTTTTTAAGATCTGTGTTGATGAGTAATGTTATATTTTGCCTAATAGCCTGTGGCGATAAATAGACCATCCGACATAAAGCTTTGTACTTACCTAAATTATAGATGATTTAATACCGAAAGAAGAATCGTGATTTTACTGTAGTTGTCTTTGATGTAACTGATTCACACCACGCGAATTTTTTGTCTTAAAAACAGCGCCTGATGCTACCGTATAAATTATACACCTGAATCTTTGAATAGTCATAGATAGTTAATTTGCTTTTCATTGGGCATTGTTCAAATAGACGTTAATATGTCCGTATAATCTATTAATCGTTGTCTGCAAATCTTTTACGCCTGAAATGGGGAACTCCAAAAGCACGAACAGATACTTTAAAATTTTTACACGTTGTGGTGACGTCATTCATTCAAAGTCAAAATAAATTAAAGGTTTTGTACCGGGGTTTTTTCTCTTTGTGTTAGTATTTTGGAATAGTAAGCTTAAGTTCACTGATATATTACAATTCTAAGTTTCATAATTTGGCTATTTGTGAAATGCTTTTGCAAAACACAACTACTTGACTAATATAAGATTCAAGTATCGATACTTAGCGCCCACTACGATTATGATCCTCAGATTGGTCGATTCTATGTTTGGTTTTCGTTATAATTTATAGGAAGTTTCACTAATAAGTCTCTCTAAACTGCCACGGTGTGTTGGACTAGTGGCTTAAGCATACGACTCTCATCCCCGCGGTCGTAGGTTCGATCCCAGGCTGTGCACTAATTGAATTTTATTTTTTTATGTGCGCATTTAACATTCGCTCGAACAGTGAAACAAAACACCTTGAGAAAACCAGCTTGCGTTAGATCCACGAACTGGTCACCTACTTACCTATTAGATTGAAAATTATCATGAAACAGATACAGAAATCTAAGGCCCAGACTTAAAAAAACCAGAATGAGACCAAGATACATGTATAACGTGAGATTAATTTCCGCCTTTATGTTTCAGGGTAAATACAATTTGTTTTATTATTGTTACTAAAAGAAGAGTTACGAACAGAACCTCCGTCTAACAGTACCTGACCTAGCTGTCAATCGAACTGTGGAAACGTATTTATACGATTTGAATATTTTTTCGTTCGCCATACTGTATGTGTTTCGCATATTTACTATGGTTGTGTAACGGAAGTTGTAGATAAAAATAATAGCCGATATCTTCGATGAAGTGCGTTCAAGTGTTTCCACTTTATTGCAAATTACGGATCTAGGCCAACTTGACTTTATTATCCTTGAGTCACCATTAAGATAATAATTAACAGTATAAAAAGCAGTGACAGGATCACATTGTTAACGTTAAGTGAACGAAACGGTTTTTAAAATGGATAACCGAGTTGGTAAGATATTTTAATTAAAAATAATGTTATAAAAACCTTCATAATAACAAAAAAATCATTAACCTTAATGTTTACACACTATAAAAAGATTTCATATCGGATTTTTTAAATTATTTATATATTTATTAGTTTACGGGGCGTTATGCTTTAGACTTGGTGAAAAAAAGCGGGAAAGTTTACGCGTGTTGTTAGAAATCCAATATAAAAAACTGAGATATCTCATAAGATTCAGTTGCAATTTAACGTTAAGTATAACTCTCATATGTCACAAACATAAGTTTTACTTAGTGCTAAGTCCCGACTATGAATATCATCCTAAATCTTACCGAGACCCAAGCTTAGTCTGGGATGGTAGATTTTTGTGCATCTAACGTCTCAAACAATATATGTTGGTCTATACGTTTTGATATGCTATACGACCGTAAACCTTTATCTAATTATGTAATATATAAGAAAGTAAGATATAGAATGTAATATATAGAAGAAATTAAGTAATAATAATACGTAATATTATCTTATCTAGGTATATTATTAACTATACGAGATTAAATTACTTATTAAAAACAAATTTTATACAATTGTCTAATTGCAGAAATAAATGAATTAAATAATTTAAATATTATTTGAATAATCCAGTAATTGCACTATTTTGTTTGTGACTAACCCACAATTCCTTTACAGTGATTCTCCTGGCAATTCTCCTTACTTCGTGTGCTTGCTACACTGTACCGGCATACAAAGGACCATCACAACACCCAAGCTGTCCTTGCACAAAAATGTTTTCACCTGTTTGCGCTTCCGACGGAAATAGTTTCAATAGCCCATGTGAATTTAACTGTTACAAAAAATTTGTGGACCGGTCGCATAAGGAGCCATTAAGAATAGTAAAAGAAGGAAAATGCCATGAAAATTAGGATTTGTAGGTACATATTAAATGAATTAGTTAAAATTGTTTCTATGATAAATTTTGTGAGCAGTTGTTGTGTTGTTAAATGACGAATTTATTCGCGTTTTATTCACAAAAATAAAAAGTTTAAATGAGTAGTACACCCGTAAACTAAAGACTACTTTACAACTAAACTATAAGTTGGTTTAAGTATATTTTTGCCTCAGAAATTTCCTGTAAAGACAATGCCAATGTATAACTTGTCTTTTTAAAATTGTTTTATGACAATAATTAGGCTATAGAATATGCTAAGCAAATATTTTAATTATTTTGAGAAAGATATTGAATAAGTATCACCCTTGCCAAGGGGATGTTTCTTAAAAGGAAGATAAACTTTTACTCCTATTCCTGAGGAATAATTTTTTTTGTTTAAAAACCGTTCTAAAACTATATGCTACATAAAATTGAACATAACCATTAGCATATAACCGTGGACTCAAACTCTAACCAAGGGGATACCTACATCTCTTCAAGAAGATAGAAATTTATGGGATTTTTTTTGTTGCAGTTTTCACATTTATATTATTTTGTATCCTGTCAACACACTGTCAAGTATGGGAGTGGAGCGAGAAGTATTGTTTTTGTACAACAGAATATCAGCCTATATGTGCCTCCGACATGAAAAGATATAAAAACATCTGCACTTACAACTGCAGAATTAACTTTATTGAAACAAATTCAATGCCAATGATTGAACAAGTGGATTGTAAATTATTACCACCAACTTTGAAGAATTAAATACATTTATGTAAATATTTATTGTAAAATATATAAAAATAAATATTAAGCTTTAATATAACATTATTTACAGTCTTAATACCATATTACGGTACAGTCTGACTTAATTTTATATACAATAATTATTGTAATAAACTATAATTATATTTTGATACCCACTCAAACATGAAATTACACTGTGCAACTATAATTTTGATGGTAATAGTTCATGAATTTCAAACTTTTTTCTTAAAAAGTCACATTGATAGCTTTCAGTTGGAAGGAAACATTGTAGGAAAAAGTTTGTAATAAATCCTGTAATACCCCATATTTTATGTTTCTCATATAAAAAGACAGGAAGAATAGTTTTCTCAAACTCCAAGTGTGCATGGTTTCTTCTATCACAAAGAGCTGACATAGGTACTGTAAATATTTCTTCTACTTCATAGACATTTGGTATGAGGGTCTGATTCTCAAAATTTTTAATTAAACCAACAACAGGTGTAATAAGCATGTTCTTATCTCGACCTTGAACGCTTGACATCGTAGACCAGACTTCAACTGCCTCTGGAGGCACGCCAATTTCTTCTTCAGTCTCTCTTAAAGCCGTTTCTATTTCATCTTCATCTTTATCCATCTTTCCACCCGGAAACGATACTTGTCCTGCGTGGCTACTTAAGTTAGTAGATCGCATAGTGTACAGTAAATGCACTTCATTATTTATGACACACATTGGCACTAAAACTGAAGCTTTCTTTTTAGGACTTACATCTTCAAACACAAACTCAGGCAGGCCCCTTAAACATGCGATACATCGTTCACGAGCTGAAGTTGTTAATAATCTTTGAGGAGAAAACATTTTAACTGTATTGCATAATTTATGGATAAAAAATGTCTGTTTTTATTAAGTATATTCCCAAATCCCAATTTGTACTTTGAAGTTTGAACCTTGAAGTTTGAACTACACTCTACAGTTTTTAAGTTTAGATAAGTTTTGAATTGATAATGTTAATAATCAAGTGACAAGACAATTGACAATTAAGAAATAAGAATCGTTTTAGCAAAGTACTGTAGTCTGTACTTACAATGAATAATCATAATCATAAGTCAACTCCTCCAGGCCTGCCAGATGTACGATTTAAATCGTACTCCTACGATATTTTGTCATTTTTACTCTTGTAAGATCGCTAGACCAAGATCGTACAGAAAATTTACGATTCTTCCAGCAAGTATTATGTTCGCGAAATTCCCCAACAACCTAACGTATGCCTAGATATTTGAATGAAGAGCCTTTACGCGTGAAGACCCTTTTTTCATATAAAGTCTGTATTTGTGTGCATTGTTACAAAACTTATTATTTTTCTCTTGTATTGGAATAGTCAAAAACCTGTATTTTTCATCAGTCTCGAGTTCTAAGTGATTATATCCTCTTTTGATCTGCATATTGTCTTAAGTGTTTTTTGTGTTACTTCAATACCCTTAAGCAAGAATGGATAGTGAAAATGAAGAAGAGCGACCTGCACCAGGTGGTGTACAAAAAAGAAATTAGCCAAAAGAAGAGCGCTTTCCGCAACAGAGAGGAACAAACACAGAGCACAGAAGTATCGTCCCGATTGGGAAAATTAGATTTATTTAAAGACTGATTAGGGCCCGGTAAAAACCAATTTAAAGCCAGGGGCCTTAGGCAAGATGCCTTAACAGTAGTGTATGTAGAAAGTCGAAAACTAAATTTGTATGGAAATGACAGTTCGTGTCGAAAAGTTTTCATACAAATTTAGTTTTTGACTTTCTACATACACTATCACTTCTGTTAAGGCATCTTGACTAAGGCCCCAGGACTGTTTTGTGACGTCGAAATTGTTTCAGAAGAGAGTTTTATAGTTACACTTTTTAAGACAAAGGCAGCCGGTCATTTTAAATAAAAACTTTCCACTTTTATGTTGTACGATCTTTCATTTCAAAATTTCTTTGGTATACGATTTTTTGTAGTTGGTGTACGATCATGCTTTTTTTTCATCTAGCAGCCCTGCCTAATGCCTCAAACATTAAATTTTTTAATCTTACTTCTTAGTACGTTAGTACTCTTTTTATATTTGATTATAATCAAAAATTTATTTTTGAACCTCAGTCCAAACTAATTTTAATTTTATTCTAAACTTATCAGTAATCAGTATTACTTAGACAACTGTTGCCGTAAGTATAGAAAAACACAGCAAAGTAAAAATTACTTGATTAGGCTATAAACATGCATAAAGCATAAAACCGAAAAAAGGATGCCTACATCAATGATTGGGTTTCATAATCTTTTTTCTCTTGCATCCCGCGAAAGATGTATGATAAACTTTAAAAAGTTTCGTGTGCCATTCACAAAGACAACTAAAGTGCCCAGCGGAAGTGCAGCGGTGCTGATCCCCATGTGCCGGGTCAACGAGCAGCCCACATTGCTTTATACTGTACGATCGACTAAATTAAATAGCCACAGTGGTCAAATTTCATTTCCTGGTGGTAAGACTGATGAAGGTGAGACTCCAGTGGAAACTGCTTTAAGGGAAACACGAGAGGAAATAGGACTTTCTTCATCCAAGATAGATATTTGGGGATATGGACCTTCCTTTCCTGGGAAGGATTTCAAAGTAATGATTACTCCTATTATAGCTTATGTTCCGGATTTCACTGTTGATGATTTAAAAATTAATGAAGAAGAAGTGTCTGAGGTGTTAGCCGTGCCTATACATATTCTTTGTGACCCCAGTAACCAGTATCATACTCAATTTAGAAATGGATTTGTCTTACCTGTATTTTTGGCAGAAAATTATAAAATATGGGGTATCACTGCTTATATTACTCACGTGTTTTTGACCTGTTTACTCCCTAAACACATGTATAGAAATGAATGGATGAAAAAGAGAATTACTTTAGATGAGGACTGGGAACAGTAGAAAATATTATCATGACTCAAATAAAAAAATGTAGACAATCTTTATTGAGGTAACTATGTTAAATGTGTGTGTGCAAAATTTATTTTATATGTTGTTGAATAAATTTACACTTGTTTTGTTACAATGATTTATTAAAAATTACAAAAGCTACAGATATATCACAATTAGCATTTATGCACTTTCTAAAGAACTTATTGAAAAGCTATTAAATAGAAGACATTTTATTTATGTAAAAATAATTAAAATGAGGAAAAGTAAATAATGGAACCAAGGAATAAATGAAACTCAAATAAAAAAAATATTTATCCAGGTTTATTCCTTAACTATTACATTACAATCTAGAACATTATTTTACCTATACATTGTCCAATTGACATGATTGATATCTTTTGCCCTTCTTCGGTAGGTAATATGTACTTGTATTGTATAGGTGTACTACATATTGTTTTTATGCAAAAAATATAGTGGTAATTCTATTACATAAATAAGTGGACAAATTTAAAGCCCTGCACTAGGTAACCTAGTCATTGTGGATATGGTTTTCACCAAGAAAATAAGTACTAAACTACCTTCATGAAGGTAATGAGGCAAGAGCAAAGATAAAGGCAGAGGTTTATAAAAATGGCGATATTTCTTAAAACTAAATTATGTCCAAAAATAATCTGCATAATTGCAAATGTAATAAAAATATGTCAAATTTCGTTGTGTTTGAACACTAAATAAGTCTAAATAATCAACTTGTCTAATAACAATAGAAAAATAATTTAATCTGAAGTATGTGCCACCTCTGCCCGTCTTAAATAAATGGCCACATATATCGCTACTACAACAATCAAATGCAACCAATTTGTCCAAACAATAATGCTAATGGTACTTTATTAAAAATATAAAAATAAACATTGGATGGACGAGGGTATGTGGGGTGGGATATCACATGATAATTATTTTTAATATGTAATCCAAAAAGTAGTTGGATTTCTCTGTGCTGTTGGCAAATACCAAATTGTAACGCCATTTATCGCTCCATATATTATTTCACCCGTTATTCTTCAGCATTTGAATCGTTGATGTCAACTGGAATAGACGTCGTGAATGTTGGAGTCTCCAACTCTTCGTGTTTCTTCATTTTAAGAGCCTAGAAATTAACGATTAAGATTAAGGATTTCATGTCTGTTATAACTAGTTAATATTTACAAAGTTCCAAATATTAAAAGTTAAAACAATCAAGGTCAATCAATGGCCACTGCATATTTGCATTATTGGTATGTACAATATTATTTAAGTAAACAGCCACACTACATAAACTTAAAGACAATTTAAAATGTAGTGTTAGAAGATTAGAAATTATTATATGTATGAGGTACATGGTTAATATTTCAAAACCTCAACCAACCAAGCATAGGCTTATTATTATTAATAAAATTAGAGAATTTAGTCGAGTTTCTCAACCATACTGCATTCATAATCTTTTTCTTAATAAGTTTCGTGTTACGTTGAAAAATGCTAGACATAGGCCTGTATTTTTACGCCAATCAAAATTTAGATTATGTTTTTACTTGTTATTTTATATAATTTTTTGTCTACAAGAACTGTCAAATTTTTATGTAGGCAGTTTGACATATTCACCTGTGCTCAAATCGAGATTTTGACTTGAGACTTCAATTAGATTATTGAGAATTTTTGTTGAAGTCCTTAAGACCTTTAAGCTTTTACTTTTGTTCAAGAACAAAAAACATCCATAAAGCCAATGAGCCATAACTCTTAATATCATATAACATATTCGCCGCATCTCTTACAATCAATCATATTAAACTGGACCGAAAACTAATTTATTAATAACTTTACAGTAGGTAGGTACTTATTTGACATTCGAGAAAAAACTTTTGTAAAGTTTTGACATGAAACAAAAACCTTAATTTATAGTTTCTTAGTTCATATCGATATACCCATGGTAATTAAAAAGTATGAATTATCTCGTCACTGTGACCACGCACGCTGTAAAGCACGCGAAACGTCGGATAAATTTAAAATTATGTTAAATAATTGTAAATTTATAATAATACATAACTTTAATCCGGTTAAAAAGTTTTTTCTTTAAATGAATTATCTCACTCTGGTCATAGACAATCTTGTCTATGCGGGACATATGACAAATACACAACAAAAAGCATTGCACAGATTATGTTATGATGAATTTCTTATTTTTATGAATATGTTTATGTACACAGCGTGTTACGTTGTTACGACACATTAACCCGTAACATACCGGCGTAGTTGGTTCGTCTTTTCTTTGCCGCGTCAATGTTGGAGATAGTAAACCTTTTGTTGCTATCTGCATGATGGGGTTGAGAAAAAGAACATGGTACAGAAGATATAGGCATGAGATATAAAATTCAAGACATTTACATTGTAGAAAGATGGAAGACTAACAGATAAAAGAAAAGTAATTTTCCATGTCAAACTGATCAACCTTTCCTTCGGTTTTTTTCAAGGCGGTAAGGGACACGTTACCAAACGTAAATCTTATTTCAATGTTGAAAAATCTATCACTTGTACTTAACTCTGACTTCAGTTAGAAAAAAAAGCTAATTATATTATACTCGGTGTTGTCATCTTGTATAGTAACCAAAGTCATATTTTCGTGTTACCATAATAATTAATTTACAGAAATAATATACCTGTTGTAACTTGTAGTGGTTAATAATGTCCTGGTCAGCAGGACAGCTCTGGGTGAACGCGTCAAGTTGGTACATGTGATACATGTAACGCCATAGTGACCGGAAACTCGTCTGAAACAGATCTCTTGATAAATCGCATAGACAATTTGAAATGTCACAGTTAAGATGTACATAGAGTATAAAGGGCAAAACATTTTATGCATTTTTTTTACAGTATGTAAATAAGAATGGTGTTCTTAAGGACAAACAAACCGGTATTTCAAAGTCGACGAAGTATTTTCCAGCGACGCGGATGTGCTGCAAGCGCGGCATCAGCTCGCAGTCAAAACAGCACATGGTGTCGCCTGTCAGGAACCTGAAATATTAATTTCCAAATGGGCGCCTGGTAAATAGTACAGCTGACCCAAGACCTGGTGCTTTCCTTGCTCAACGAATAAGTATCGCAATAAAGCGAGGAAATTCTGCCAGCATTAAAGATACACTGCTACAGGGACCGAACTTTTAAAATTTATTATAATATTCTATTTATCCATTTTTAATTATTATTATTACTATGTAGATTAAGAATATTGTATATACCGTTTATTTGTATGTTGGAAATAAATATATTATAAATTTACAAATTTAAAACTTTAATATAATAGGAAAACTTTTCAGTTTTTTTTCCCAGGGATCGAAAAACATATTTTTACATAACTCATATACTATTTCTGTACTTACCTATAGTCATATTATAAAGTTCAGTCCAATTATAAAGTTTTATCTATAATTATGTTAGATTCTTAGGCGTTCAAGTATTACGTCACGCAATTTTTGGACAAACACCCCGTTTGTCAATAGTATAGTATAGTAAAACGTTTCGTGACCACCTAGTGACTCTTTCCTAAAAGTTACCATTATGTGGTGTAAAGTACTGGAAAGTCGAAAATAATATTAATTATTTCGACTTACCGCCCCGCATCGTAACGTTTTACAAAAGGACACCCAAAAAAAATTCGTTACGTAATACTTGAACGCTCCCTTATCCATATTAGATATAATGATTAGTTACTAAAGATTTCTCGAGCATAAATATTGTTCATATAGTAAAGAAAAATGTATATAAAAGATATGAAATGCGTAAAATTTCTCAAAAAGTCTTCCTTACTTCCTTAAAACATATAATTTATACTTTAAATCTTTACGATTCCAGACCGTCACAGACTTGGCTATAATAGACTTATATACCTTGTCCCCCTGCGTTCCAGCAACCCATCAATACGTCCCAAATGTGCACGCAGGGATGCCGATTTCTGTTCATCCTTGCGGACCAGCACTAACTTCAGCTTAGAGTACAGGTTCTCGATCAGCGACGCTACTTCTTTATCCTGTAATAATAATTTTGCTTTGTAAGGTACAAGATTATTGAAGGGGAATCAAGACCCTAACGAATATTCATTAAATACTGTATATTATGTTTTTTTAAATGGAAGTCATCGTATAGTAGGCACAGAAAGAAGGTTTATTATCACCTATTAAAAAAAAACAAATGATCACGATATAGACACAGAAATCACAGGTCCAGACTCAAAATGGTTGTAGCGCCACTGTTTTTTTTGTTCTAAAGCCACTAATACAGCTTTTTAAATTCTAAGCGATACTTGCAAGGATTTAATTAATGCATAATGTCCCATAAGCAACATTTATAGTTATTAAATGTCTGTGTTTCTTGTTGGCGCGGCATAAAATTCACTAAATTGTTGCCTTAATAAAAGCCCAGATACAACCATGATACTCATTTTTGATTGTGTCACATGATTGTTGCTTTATTAAAAGTCCTGATATAACCATGATAATCTCATGTTTGACCGTGTCACATACAATTATTGTTGTTAACGTAGGTAACCACAGATTTGGTAATATTTACAGAGAACTCGTGAAACAAGTTTAGCCATCTCAAGTATTGGGTTATGTAAATAATGTGTAACTCACGTTGACAATCTAGGATTTGTTTTATAATATTACTAGCTGACCGGGCAAACGTCGTTTTGCCATATATATCATTTATAATAAAAAAATAGGGGTTGATCGTAGAGGGGTGAAAGTTAGGGGTTTGTATGTATTTTTAAATGCTGTATCATAAAAAAATAAAAACAGAAAAAATATCTAAAAATAAAAATAAAATATTTAGGGGTGGACTACCCTTAACATTTAGGGGGATGAAAAATAGATGTTGTCCGATTCTCAGACATACCCAATATGCACACAAAATTTCATGAGAATCGGTCGAGCCGTTTCGGAGGAGTATGGCAACGAAAACTGTGACACGAGAATTTTATATATTAGATAAATAAAAGTTATAATTAGTTTTATACCATCTACTGTGGAGGATATGGTGCATTTTAAAAAGCCCTTAATCAGGATTCTAAATACATACATATTCTAAGCG
Organism: Pieris macdunnoughi; assembly: GCA_905332375.1. Taxonomy (NCBI): domain Eukaryota; kingdom Metazoa; phylum Arthropoda; class Insecta; order Lepidoptera; family Pieridae; genus Pieris; species Pieris macdunnoughi. Next base: position 1,995,703 of record CAJOBZ010000026.1, read on the forward strand.
AAAACGGTTGGATAAATTCAAGTATGTTTTTTTTTAACGCTAAGGAATAAATCGAAAGGTTTATTCAATATTTGGCATTTTATTTCGAAAAGCGAACAGCCTCTATAGTCTATGGGGTAACATAGCATGTTGGTATGTAAAAAAAAGTTCGCGGGGGCAGATATATAGTATGTTTTAAACTACTATTAAAAAAGGAAAAAAAAATTATTAACATAATTAAGAGGTTGAAAAACATTACCTATTATTTAATGACATAAAATTATTATTATCTTATGCAAATTGCGTCAGCGCAGCATTAGCTCATTGGCACACGTCAGCATCATCTATTTCCAATTGTTGTAAAAAAACTAATGTCGGTGGTATTAAGCTTGTGGAGACAGGATGGTGAACAGCTTCTCAAACCTAAAGGGAGAAACGTCAACTAGTGTCTGATGGAATGTCACTGTTGGTCTCAAGGGTCTTAAGCTCAGCTTGGGCCGTGGTGGGACATTTGCCTGAAGGGCAGGATGGAAGTTCAAGTTAGGCGGGCTTTTCCCTTATCTGAACAGCCTATGCCTATACCCTTTATTCATAATAACTTACTAATTTCAGATTGATTCATTTTTTTACATACACCTATGTATCATAATGGGATCATTGGGATCCGACAGAATGTGCCGGGCTTCAGCTCGGGCTTTATGGTGAGCGAAATGTACTTTTTCTTCGGATGGGCTGTCGCGGGGTGGTCAAACGTCTGAAGGTTCGGACGGAAGCTTACCAGAGTGAGCCAAGTGTAAGGGCCCTCACGTTAGAAGGCGGGTTTTCTCCCTAATCTAAACAGATCTTGCTGGGCCTTTAATGTATCGTAATGTGATCATCCGGATCAACAATATGTCTTTGTTGTCGGGAAGGGTGGCACCAGTGGCTAAGATCGAAAAGTTATCTTAATATATATATTTCTTCTGTGCGTGTGTATGTGACTGAACTCCTCTCAAACGACTGGACCGATTTTGATGAAATTTTTTGTGTGTGTTCAAGGGGATCTGGGAATGGTTTAGATTCACAAATCAGCCCGGAAGATGACACTGCAGTCGGTACTTTCATACTTTGCTTAATATCCTAATCGCTTTAAATATCATGCAGGACAACGTCTGTGGGGTCCACTAGTATATGTATATATCTTTCGCGGTTGGAATGACTTCGTTAGCGCAGTTCAGAGTATAATTGTAGCCGTAGAATGTATATGTCGCTAGAAGATATGTAATTTGGTTCATCATTCGAATCGCTATTAAGAGTTAGAGGGGAGCTCAAAGTCAAAAATCATTTATTCATATTCAAACCAAGGGCATAGAACGGAAGAGAAGAACTGGCAATAAACTCTCAGCCACTCTTTTTAATCGCCAAGTTTTTTGTTTTACACAACAAAGGAGCTGCAACCATTACACCATGTTCCTCATGACATCTTAAGTAATAAATAAAAATAAAATAAATTAAAAACAAAGATTTGTCCTCTATCAGCAGGAAGCATGGTGAAATAGGAGCACGCACTTACATTCTTGTGGGAACAACACATAGTCGAAATAACTAACATCACCGCATACACGAATTCAAGTAGGTACGACCAGTCACCACAAGTAGTGACAAGAGGTAATCGAATAAAACAGCTACTTACGTGCCCTACACCATACTATAATGATATAAATACCTGTACGAATAAATTGTGGCCACCAGGCACGGATTTCATGATGTGCCGTTCTATCTTCTCATTCTCGAGGATTGCCAGGCCGTTGTCGATGAGGATCGGCGGATGTGTTGCCTCGAAGTTGGTGCGGAAGTCTGGAGGTGGCTTTTGCATGTCCACTGTTGTTACCTGAAAGATTTGGACCAATATTTTATAATGAAGCTTGGCGCTTACAGCAGTGGTCGAAAGACTAGTCAAGTATTTGTATATTTAGTTACAGTACAGTGAATTTCTATACTATTATTATAAAATTACTAATATTATAAAGAGGAAAGGTTTGATTTTTTGTTTGTTTGAAATGAATAGGCTCCGAAACTACTGGACCGATTTCAAAAATTCTTTCACCGTTGGCAAGCTACACTATTCCCGAGTGACATAGGCTATGTTTCAATTAAAAAAAAATAGGGATGCTTACTAAAACTTGCATAATCTAACCCAAGGTGTAAAAAAATAAACAAAAAACTTCCTTCAATCGCGTGCGCTGCGATAACTATTAATGATAGAACAAAATGATGTATTACAATTTTTCAGGACACATCACTATCTATAAAAAATGTCGCGACAGCATGTCTCTATCTTTTATAGTTACGTCACAATAAGCGTCGTTTTATTAATTTTTTTTTATTAAAATACCACCGCTAGAAAAGGCTCTTTATTCGTACCTAGGTATTGATCCTTATCAAAATAATTACCAACGTTTCACATAAGCTATTGCCATTAAATTGCATAACCACCAAAAAAGCATGGTGGATTGGTGTTCTCCTGCCTTTTCTCTTGAATAGTTTACTACTATGTAATGTAACAATCTTAGCCACAGCAACGCTTGGCCAAGTCTACTAGTAGATAATAAAAGCTTTGTAAAAATATTAGGTATTAGACATTTTGCTTCCAAACGCCGTAATTATATAGTTTTAGTGTTAACACTGAAACGAGACATGACTATGAAGAACAAAATTCTCTATACAGTAATCCCTATAACGCCGTAGACCTGGAACGCGTTATACGAAATCGCGTTGTAGGAGTATTCTTGTAAAACTGTTTTTTTAATTGATTTAACAATCTAGAAACACAAATTTAACAAAGTTTAATTTAATATCAACACAATTAAAACAGGTGCAAAGGTACGCAAAACTAATTATGGACTTGAGAAATCTCCGCGTTATATGGGGGACGGAAATCGCGTATACAAAAACGCGTACTGTATTTTTGACATTCACGTCACACTTATTCGTCTCGATTCTCAATCAACTTACATACTCAAAGGTTTTATTTAGCCAAGTTGAAGGGTATTCAATGTTTCGTCACGTTAACATTGTTACTCATGATACACTTGACCGTAGCAATGCTACTATTGATTTTACAAAGTTGATTAGAACTATAAATAGAGGCTCATCTCGTAATCAGTATGGCTAATGTCGTAACATAGTCCCAGCAAATTAAGTAGGTACATTATAATAATAGCCTTTTATTTCAGATACTTTCAGATACACTTAAACACATATTTCTATATCCTTCTTTGAGGTCTGTGTGCCTTTTCTGTCCTCCAAATCCCGCCATTCCTCTCTGATTTGTGCCATTCTCTGCCATGTACCACCTGCAGTCGCACTTTCGACATATATGTATCATACTTAGCATCTAAGTCTTATATATTTTTATATGATACTTTTTGTTTAGGACTTCCCGAGTTTTCTTAGGCTTTTTTTGCCGTAAAAGCACGTGTTAATTGCAAATAGAAAAGCACAGCATGACATCGAGTTTAAAAATTGTATTCTTCATACATATGAATGATCACAAAGTTACTCTAGTGGCTACAGCGTGTGACTCATACCTGAGGTCGTAGTTTTGAATCCCAGCTGTGCAATAAACTTTCCATACGCGCATTTAAAACTAGCTGTGTAGAAAAACATCATGAGCAAACTGGAATGCTATAGACTTAAAAAGTTGGCTCACAGGTGGCTGATCACCCACTCGCCTATTAATACAAAAAATCACGAAACTCTGCGGAACCTACAAGGGTGTAGCGCCATTGATTTATTTTACTCAATAAAAATGTACTCACTTTTAGGCTGATAGTCTTGAGCTCTGCTAATAGATAGAGATCCATAAAGTATTCCTGACAGAAGAGACAGGCTCCTTTTCGTCTGCCGTCAATCGTTGACGCCTGAAAACAAATTATATAATTAATACAAAGAACAGATTCAGAATGGATCAGGGCTATTGCGAGTAGTTCGGACACGTTTTACATAACACCAAAAAATACGAGCTCCTTAATCATACAAAGCAGTGCCAGGCAGAAGTAGACCTGGCCGCAGACGCACGTCTTGGTTGAAAAACCTTAGACAGTGGTTTGACCAAATCACCAAGTCATTGTTTAGAGGCGCGGCATCAAAAATTAAACTAGCCATGATGATCGCCAACCTTCGCAGAGATAAGACTAAAAGTACAGAAAACACCAGAACCCAAGTGGTTTAAGCTTGGTGCTTTAAGAGTGAAGGGCTATAAACACAGTACAAATTCCTTATAAACTGAAGGAAAGGAAAAAATACAATCAATTCAAAAAACAGAGAATAACAATTTTTATACTGTAAAAAAATATTACATCAAATGTTAAATATATGGAGCCAAATAATCGCATCTCAGATAAGCCAAAAATACTTTTGATTATTTTTCCGACCCAAATATCGACCAATAGAATTGCACCATTCGACGTCACGTGGAACCTACATGGTATTATGGTACTGATAATTTTTTGAAAATTTTCTCTGGTAGTTGCTATATTATATAAAAAACAAAACATGATCCAGTCAAATTAACCACACGTCAAACTGACAGGTTGAATTCAATTGTGAAAATTGGAGATTTTGCATGAAAATAATCCCCGAATACCACACGAGCTTCAAAATTATCTGGCATTTCCCGATAATTTTGAAGCTCTTGTGGTATTATAAGTGAAAAGTCTTGCAAATTTTCAGGTGTTATGTCGAGATTTGAGGGTAACCAAACAAGGCGCGGAGCAATATATAAGGTCCGTACTCCGTACACATTATTTGCGCGGACTGTTTTAGGTTGCTTATCACTCTTTGTATGCGTTGTTATAATCTATACTAATGTTATAAGGAGGAAACATTTGTGTTTATATATGTATGTTTGTAATGTTTTCACACAAACTACTGGACCGATTTTAAAAACTATTTCACCATTAGAAAGCTGCATCTTCACTTACTTACAAAGGCTACATTTTCAGGGATCCCTAACAAAAATGCAATAATAAAAAAGGTAGAGTATTTTTATTTATTTCAGATATATTGATTAGATTATGAATGTGTGTATCTAATAATCTAAAAGGAAGTAGTTAAAAACTAAGAATACTAAGTAAATTAAAACTTTTATGATAACAAAAATATATATATAGTCCGACTTAGTAGACTTCCACTACCAAGAGATCGGCATCTCGAGTGAAACCACGGGGCATTGCTAGTATTATAATATTTTATTTATTTATAGGACATAGAACGAGCGTACGGGACGCCCAAAAAGGGTAGTCATCGCAGCCCATAGACACTCATTTAAGGTAGTGCGTTGCCGACCTTTGAGAGAGGAGTAAATGTAAATTTTATTTACTCTAAAATGTACAATGGATTATTAATCACTATTGATAAGATATTAAGACTTAAATTAGGTTAATTGTGATTAGAAATCCCATCTTAAGGTAACCGTTTTAGGTTGGTACTTGGTACAAAAAAAATATTACATTATATAAAACGTAAATTGTACACAATTCACATCCTAATTCATGCAATTTTGTATAAAAAGTCGTATTTGAAATCTCCATAATTTTTTGCCAGTAAGATTAATTTCGCGCTTATTAAGAGACGCATCATACAATTTAATTTACGAGAATATCTTACTGTACTAATAAAATATGTTTATAAGAATCAAAAAATTTTTTCGATAAACTTTAAATACTTAATGTAGTTAAAGAGATAACGCCGTAAAATATTTCTGTATTACTGCAACGAAGTGTAAATAAATAAAGATTAAATGTTGCCATAGCATGTATAGCTGCTAATATATGCAATTTTCGCGGAAATGCGTTAATAAATTTAATTTGTATAAGTGTTTGTTTTGTAATATTATGTATGTTAGCTGTAAGATTACTTATAATTAAATAAATAAATAAATAAATGAGCACTTTCCACATAGTATTTTGTATAAATTAAAAATCCTTTCCATACAATAAAAATCAGTGGTGCTACCTTTTTTTGTCTGAGCCTCAAATTTCTGTATCTGTTTTATGATCATCAATCTAATACGCAATCTAGCCTGCTGTGCCTGACACCGTCGACTGTTGGGTTTAAGGCAAGCCAGTTTCCTCACCATGTTCTCCTTCACAGTTCGCGCGAATGTTAAATGCCACATAGAAAGAAAATACATACACAGTTCACAGCCGGGGATCGCACCTACGACCGAAGGGATGAGATTTTTTTTTATACCTTATTTGCCCCCAAACGGGAAGGAGGCTCTCCTGATATTAAGTGATACCGCCGCCCATGTACACTCTCAATGCCAGAGGGCTCACGAGTGCCTTGCCGGTCTTTTAAGAATTTGTACGCTATTCTACTTCAGCGGGCAGCTGGTTCCACATAGTGGTGGTGCCCGGCAAAAACTGCATACAACTATTATTAGCGTGAATCAAAGCTAAACATAGCATTCATTAATTTATGTATTACGGTATATATTATATATATGTAAGACTTTTCGATCATTTAACCTCGAATATGTTACTCATTTTGAGTTAATATTTTAATTACAATTATATTATGTCTGTTAAATTTGAAAAATTAAATTTTTAAATTATTCTTGTCGTAAATATAATCATCATTACAATGTTTAGTTGCGCAAGAGTGGACTGTTTTTCGCCCCGATGCGCAAGCGAGCTGTATCTTTGGTAAACTGGCGGTAAAAGCCTGGATTGCCCATGGGTCATTGCAATGGACTGCATGTGCAATTATTAATTTTATGATTTAATATACTTTAAAGCTAGTATTGTCTTTGATTGACATAACCTTTACACATTTAAAGAAAAAACTTTTTACCGGATTAAAGTTATGTATTATTATAAATTTAAAATTATGTTAAATAATTGTAAATTTAACATAATTTTAAATTTAATCCGGTAAAAAGTTTTTTCTTTAAATACTTTAAAGCTACTAACAGAATATTTAGGAATTAGGTAAACGGCTAGGCTGCTAATTGAACGGCTTATTAAGCTATTTGGCTGCGACAGTAATACGAGAAACATAGACGGGAAGTGCATTAGCTGACTTTTCCCTTTTTTAGCGTCAAGCTTTCCACCGAATGCCTTTACAGAAAACGACATCAGACCGGTAAATTACATACTAGTTCATTGCATCACTGAGGTTTTTATTCACTATCGCTTTTAACAGTTTATATAACCAATCAATCAAATTCCTATAGGTAACACAAAGTACACTTATGAACGTCAAAAAAAAATATATTAAATGCTTCTAATTTTATATTATATACTGCGAGTTCTCAAATCAAGGGCGTAGAACGGAAGAGAAGAACTGAAGAGAGAAACTTTTTAATCGCCAAGTTTTTTGTTTTACACAATGTTTGTAGGGAGCTGCAATCATTACACCGTGTACCACATGACATCTTAAGTAATAGTTAATTCCTATAAAATAAATTAAAAACAAAGATTTGTCCTCTATCAGCAGGAGACACGGTGAAATAGGAGCACGCACTTACATTCTCGTGGGAACAACACGCAAATACATAGTCGAAATAACTAACATCACCGCATACACGAATTCAAGTACGACCAGTCACCACAAGCAATGACATTGAAGCGAGACTATAATAATAATAGCCTTTTATTTCAGATAATTTTACAGTTAAACACATTTATATTTCTATCTCCTTCTTCTGGGTCTGTATGCCTTTTTAGCAAAAGCCTCCACCATTCCTCTCTGCACTGTGCCGCTCTCTCAAACGCAATAATATAAGGATACTCTTGTTGGCGATCATGATAAAATTGTATCCGACATAACAATTGTTTGAATAGTGGAATATAAGAGAAATTGGTATCCAAACAAGCATTTGAATGTGTTCGATGATTGCATTTCAATTGTTCACACATTGACCTAGTTCCCAGCGATAGGTAACAATAATACTTGATAACATTATTTACTAAAACAATAACTTGGAAATCATTTTAATATGTTTAACAACAGCTAATTTAGTTCTGAACGAATTATATTCAAATACTTAAATATATATTAAATCCTAGTCTTTCAATTAATTTTATTAATTCATATTATCACACCTTTTTCCCGAAGTGTAATGCCATATATCTCTCGCTTAATTCACTTTCATGACATTCAATATGCATGCTAATTTTATGGGTACTTTTAACGTCCCTTCTCTTGTACCTCCTGGATTTGGTCCAGGTATGTACGATTAGTCAGTGTTGGCCTAGTGGCTTCAGCGTGCGACTCTCATACCTGAGGTTGTAGGTTCGATCCCCGGCTGTGCACCAATGGACTTTCTTTCTATGTCCGCATTTAACATTTGCTCGAACGGTGAAGGAAAACATCGTGAGGAAAGATGTCTTAGACCCAAAAAGTCGACGGCGTGTGTCAGGCACTGTACGGCTGATCACCTACTTGCCTATTAGATTTAAAAATGATCATGAAACAGATTCAGACATCTGAGGCCAAGACCTAGAGACTGTAGCGCCACTGATTTTTTTTTATGTACGACAAGGCCTACCCAAATCTTCTGAACCCCGTCTTATGTTTTGTAGGAAAATGTGCCACCAACACTCGCTCTAGGATACGGTAACAGGAAAGATTTGATTGTTGGTTCCGAAACTACTGGACCTACATTAAAAATTATTTCACCATTGAAACTATACGTTATCCCTGATGAAGCTATAGAATATTTTATTATCTACAAAGTCCGCGATATCATATTTTTAAAAGTTTTTTTTTTTGCTTTTAAAAGTCTTACCGAGAAAAATATTTAGGCTATAGGACATCGTGTTACAACTGAATTAATGCGGGAACAGAGCACAGCTAGCTATAAATTATTATTATTATATGTAAAGTGTCAAGTAATTTACTTTTGTAAAGGTTCTCTGCCTCATTCTCGACTTATTCTGCAACTGTCTCTCTCGAACTACTAGCAATATACTCCAATACTATTCATGACTTTTTCATTTTAATTCAAGGCTTAACAATCGAATTAATGTCTGGCAAATTAATTTTTAGTTTTTCTTATCTTTAAATAACATAATATTAAAATTACAGACATTATAAAATACTTTGAAATTTTAATAAAAAAAACCTCGTGTGGCACATAGTTCGCATTGTCAAAAATGTCTGGCAATAAAAAAAGTATGTCAGGTAGATTTATTTAAAAACGAAAAATTAAAAATTACGCTTCTTAAAATGCTTTTAAAATCCAGGATTATTACCTGGACAGGTAGGATGCGCACTAATAAACGCAACCGCTACCGCCAGCCAGATAGCCCAGACTCTAACCGAAAATGCAAGAAGGAAGACATATCACAAAATCAGCTGACCTAAAATTCATACTTTGAAAACGTTGCTAGCTCCCGTACTAACAGTTCCATCCATAATAGACGCCAAAGATAAAGTAATGCTGATTTAATAATAATAAGAAAATAATTAATATATTCCTTGAAAAAATTACAAAATACACACTTAAAATATATTTTTTTCAAGGACCTCCATATAGGCCTCCTCCAATTGGCTCCATCTCTCCCTGTTTAGAAAAAAAAAACAAGATTGCTGATTTATTGATGTGAAAAAAACATTGATTGTATTGAAATAGTTGAAACTATAAAAATATTAACGTTTCTTAATAAGTTTTGTTTTACCATAAGTCACCAAAAGACTAGCGTATTTGGAAATTTGAGAGATTTATACATGAGCAAGTTTACACAACGCTTTGTTAACTTCTTTGACTCATCGGTTTTGAGTTTTGAGGTCAAAGGGTCTAGGTGATTAGGAACTTTCTAGTGAAACGTGTAAATTTTCCAGTAGTATTAATAACCGTTGTATCATAGTTTAACATGAATATGAAATGTGAAAGCTATGTACTAGCCAAGGCTGTATGTTTCTGCCTAGGGTTTTCTACGTTTATAAGCAACGTAATAAATAAAAATATCTGAGAGGTTATACACGTTGCTGGCACTTTATTTAAAAGCCTAGCAAATTAGGATTTATCTTTTTTTTTAAGACAAGGATTCTCACAAGATGTTAAGTGATACCCGCCGCATTGCTAGAAGGCTCGCAAGTGCGTTGCCGGCCTTTCCAAAATTGGCACGCTCTTTTCTTGAAGGACCCTAAGTAGAATTGGTTCGGAAATACTTCAGTGGGCAGCTGGTTCTGGTAGTGGTAGTCCGAGGCAAGAACTGCCTTAAAAACGGTCAGTTGTGGAACGACGGTCGTCGAGGTGATACGAGTGGATTGTCGTGTTCTGCCTCGACGTCCGATGATGACCTAAGTTGGTTATTATTTTTGTATATGTAACAGATATTAATACTGTGGTACCGTGTATGGTTCCGGAGTTAATACCAATGTTTAAACTAAAGACATGCATCAATTGATTATTCCTAATTTGCTAGGCTATTAAATCAGGCTTCTCAATAGAAGTACAGTAAACCCTCACATAACGCGGTATCCCTATAACACGTCTTCATTTCTGTAGTGTCAAATTTGTAATGATGTTCCAAGTCCATAATTATTTTTGCGTACGTAAAATTAAACGAAATAACTTTATTAAATTCGTGTTCTTAGTTGTTCAAAAAATCCGATTTTACGAGAATAATCCTACAACGCGATTTCCTATATCGCGGTCCGGGTCTAGCGCGTTATATATAATGTACTTGTTCTGTTGTACCGTCAACCACTTGCTTACATTGTTTGATGTTTCTACTATAGAATTTTATATAAGAATTAGCAACGGACTATCGCTTCGCTATACAGTGACACCTCACAACATTGTTTGTAACAAAGGAAGTTTTTCAAGCATTTTCTCCTCGTACAATGTTATGGTCAAATGGTTGCGCTCCATAATCACAGTCGGTTACAATTGACAAATTGCCGAAGGCTACTGTTTTCTCTTATTCTAACGTATGGGAGATTGTGTTTGCTTTCATTTACATATCACGCTTTAAACGTCTGCATTGTAATTGTAAAAATTACAATTGTGCACCTATGGACTGGGAAGGGGGGGAATAAATTGCAGTAAATCTGCTTACTACTTGAACGGCCCCGGTCACTGAAACCAATACCAAGTCTAGCACCACAGTATCTTTGGCAGTAGGGTAAATCACAATTTCATGCGACTGGCTAGCGCAAATATAAGGTCCTATTATTTCTATTTGTTCTCTGCTTACCAAGCAAATACGCCCGAAGCGTGATAGTTTCATTTGCAGAAACGAAATCTTTAGAAAATGAAGTCACGTTTACATAAGGCATAAAATGAAATGTATATGAATTTATCAATTCCATTGTAACTTTAAAATAAAAATCAATGGCGCTAAACCTTTACTTAGGTTTATTTTAATATTTCTGTATCTGTTCCATGATCATTTGTCAATAGGCAAGTAAGTGATCAACCTCCTGTGCCTGACACAAAGTTATAAGTCTTAGACAAGCCGGTTTCCTCACTGCGTTTTCCTTCACCGTTCGAGCGAATGTTAAACGCACAGGGAACGAACCTACGACATCAGGGATGAGAGACGCTGAAGCCACTAATCCAATAATACTCTCAACTATCACAAGTTAGTTCAAACCATAGTAATGATTACTTTCGGATAACGGGTCCCAGATATCAAGTGCATGGTTTCTCTAGAATGACTGTGGAATAGAAACCTGGTGGGCCAATGGTGCGTATCGCCTACATGAACAACATAACGTTACGAGAACTGTATTTACAATTAGAAAACTAAGCGTCAGAAACAATTGAATGTCACGCCATACTCTCCCATTTGCATACATGATATGCTATTGTGTAATTAATACAGGTCGTCTTCAAGCGTCTTTGTATAATATATAAAATTCATAATTTCATGAATATGTTCGTTGCCATACTCTTCCGAAACGGCTCGACCGATTCTTATAAATAGTTTTATGCATATTCAGTTAGTCTGAGAATAGAACATCTATCTTCCATCCCCCTAAATTTTAAGGATGGTTATAATTATGTATGACTAATTATTTATTTTTATTTTTTAGACAAAACTTTTTGTTTATATTTTTTTATGATACAGCATACAAAAATACACTTTATTTGTTAATTAAAACGTTATGACTTGAACTCTGAGGTTTATATAGAGAAAAATTGACAGAAAAACCTAAAAAGTTTTCATTCCAGAATACCGAACCGTCTCTGGGGTAGCATAGCAAAATGTTCCATGGTGGTATGTACTAAAAAGGTAGGCTGAGTAAAATCACATTAAGGAGAAACGAAGTTCGCGAGGGCAGCTAGTCAATATATATAAAAATGAATCCCTATTTCCCTTGGTCACGGCATCACGCGTGAACTGCTGGACCGATTTCACGAATTATTTTTTGACGCGTTATAACTATATCAGCACACTACATCAAAAAACTTTTAGAAAAGGGAGACAAGAAACTGTATGAGCTAATATGTAGATATATATATATGTCACTGAACTCTTCCTTAACGGCTGGACGATTTGAATGATTTTTTTTATATGCGTTTGGGTGACGCCCTAGATGGTTTAGATTTACAAATCAGCCCAGCAGATGGCGCTGCAGTTGGTATTATTATACTTTGTTTAATATACTAATCGCTTGAAATATCATGCAGGACAACGTCTGTCGGGTCCGCTAGTATCTTATCTAATTTCTTATATAATTGACAATACACCTAAGGGAAAATTTCACGTGCATAAGAAAGCGTTCCGCAAACAACAAAAAAACAAGACACAAAACAATATCTTCATAAATCATTGTTAAGATATACGCCATCAATAAAAACACATATTTTAAGAAACCTTTTTTTTTTTGAGATTTATCGGGACAGTTATCGTACATAGATAAATCAGATACTAATAAATAATAAAAGCCAAAGGAGAAGAAGAGGGCGTCCCAAAAAAAAGGTAGAGAGAAGAAATAAAAGCGGTAGCAGCGAATGGGGAAAGAAAGCCATAGACAGAGTCAGTTAAGTCAGAAAAGCTGGAGGTGGCCTTTACCCGCGAAGGGGTTCCCGGGAGGGGAATATATATAGGTAAACAAGATAAAAAATAATGTATAAAATGTAAAAAATCTAATAATTACTTTGTTATGATTGGAAATTGAACGGGCTTTATTATTATTAATAAATAATAAAAGAAACGATGCGCATCACATATAAACAGCGATCCCAAATTACAGCATACAGCACGGAGAGGCACCGAGCCGTGACAAACAAACACCCAAGTCAACGACACCACCCGAACATACACTTTCAGTTTCTTGAAAATGAAAGCATACATCTCCGGAGCATCGCGAGCGATTTTTACAAATATGAAAAAAGTGGATAACCCGTCACGCCGCGCGCATGCGCAACTCCTAATCTCGCAATTTGTCAATTAGTCGAGCACGTTCAGGCGATGAAGAGCCAACTAACTAAACCATTTCTCGTAAAATCATTTTATCAGAAGTTATAATGAACAAACACACTCTCAAGTTGAGTATTGCACCCGTCTGGGCCTCAGATTTCTGTTTCTCTTTCATGATCGTTTGGCAATCTAAGAGAGAGCTCATGGGGCTCAAGAGTACTCACATAGCCAAACAACTTTCAAGTGCGTTGCCGGCCTTTTAATAACTAGCACGCTCTTTTCTAGAAAGACCCTAAGTCGAATTGGTTCGGAAATACTTCAGTGGGCAGCTGGTTTCACATAGTGGTGGTGCGCGGCAATAACTGCCAAAAGTAACGCTCAGTTGTTGAACGACGGACGTCGAGGTGATACGGGTGGAATTTAATATTCTGCCTCGGCGTCCGATGATGAAAATCCAAACAACTCGTCTGAACCATGATAAATGCTGTAGAAGATGCAAAAAGTATGAATAATAATTTAATACAGAAACTAGGACTGGTGGATAGAGTCCTAGACATAGAAAGCGCATCCCCACCGCGTCATTCTATAGAAATGACCTACATGAATTTGTGCACCCGGGGATTATTATTTTTCCGAATCACTTAATTTGATGGTCATGAATATATATATTCTAATAGGTCAATTAACTAACAAAAGTCAGCTCAGTCGATGAAGAGCCAACTAATTTATTTATTTCGTAATCCTACTAAAAATATAGCCAAATAAAATAAATAAAAAATATTCAACACATTTAACTAAGTAATACCTAATTTGGCTGTGTCGTGTGATGGTGTAAAAGTGAGGGTATTATACGTCAAGGTTTGTATGTGGGGTATGCTTATGATGCAGGTGATTTTGCGCTATGGATTCTTTTAACCATATTCCGCGATTGCTTAAACAAATCAAGTCTATAAAATCATTTCTGAAATTTGAATTAAACTAGAACTGGTAAACCTAGATATATAGAAAGTGCATTTAATACCACTTAATTGTATGCAGAGATATTCAAGAAATAAGCAATTTGAATTTGAGTACCTGGGCGTTATTTATTATAGGAGAATAAAAACCATGGGCATGAATTTTCTTATAGGATCAAGAAATTTTTCAAAGGATGAAAAGTGCAGCGACCCACGACAGTGAAACTCGACCAGTACTTGACCAAGTACCAGCGACCGTGAAAACCTCTCGTATGAAAACCTCTCTAATTACAACCCGTCTTGCCTTACGGGAATTTCTACGGCAATTTGATAAAACCTACAGGGTCATCGAATAATTCATGTTCCTGTTATTCGTATAGAATGGTAGTCACTGCATTGCGCGTGATTTCGCCTACATTTTGTCAATATGTTTTTTTAAGAATTGGTACGCTCTTTTCTTTAAGGACTTTAAGGTTCAGAAATACTTCAGTCGGCTGGTTGCACATAGTGGTGGTGCGCAAAAAAACTGCCTTAAAAACGCTCAGATTTTTGATAACAATAATTATCAAAAAGTTTTTGACATAAGTCACATTGAGCGTAATTGAGTACCAAACCAGTGGCACTACAACCTTTTTAGGTCTGGACCTCAGACTTCTGTATTTGATTCATGATCACATGTCAATCTAAACAAGTAGGTGATTAACCTCCTGAGCTTGACACACCGTCTTCTTTTAGGGTCTAAGGCAAGCCGGGTTACATCACGATGTTTTCCTTCACCGTTCGAGCGAATGTTAAATGCGCAAATAGACAGAAAGTCCATCGGAGCACAGCCGGGGATCGAACCTACAGGTATGAGTCGCTGAAGCCACTAGGCCAACACTGTTCTTTAGTGGAGTAATAAGTACAAATATACAAAATTCCATTTCAAACATACATTTATTGATTTAATTTGAGGTAATTAATTTTCTTTTAATAACTTCACGAAAGGTAACCTTGTTACTTTAAAATCACGGAAGAATGAGCTAAGAGGACTTAGACCTACTTACGAATGCGGAAGAATAAAAGTAAACAATTCAAGATTTGAACTATGATACCGTTTATGTCTCTTAACTTGGTAAATTATGGCTTATGATAAAATCTAATCAAGGCTAGAGATTGAGAAAGGCGGTATCTTTAACAGTAAGAGTTATTTAAAGTATTTGTCATTCAGTGTTTGCTTTTTACGGGTGTGTAATAAGTTTTCCTTTGTTATAGATTTTATTCTAGATTAGATAAGAGTGACCTAATTATTTTTAATCAACTCCAAAGTGAAATAACGCGTTTGTAATAATTAGAAATTAAACGGTCTTTTATTATTACTATTAATTACTTAAGATGTCATGTGGAACATGGTGAAATGGTTGCAGCTTACAAACGTTGTGTAAAACAAAAAACTTGGCGATTAAAAAGAGTAGCGGAGAGTTTATTGCCAGTTCTAATCTTCCGTTATACGCCCTTGATTTGAGAAAGTAAATGTAAAATTAGAAGCATTTAATGTATATTTCTTTTTTGACGTTCATAAGTGTACATTGTGTTACGTATATAAATAAATGATGTTTGATTTTGATTATAAATTGCCTAAATGTGTAGGAATTCCTCGAAAAATCGTGTAACGATTATTTGTGCAGAGACCATTTATAAAACAAATAGCACATGGCTTCGCTGGTAGCGAGATAAGATTATTAAGAATGGATTGTATAAGATTAACTAAGAGACGCCAAAATGAAGTTGTCTTTTTAATTTATTGATTAATATATACTTAATACACAAGAATAGAGTGTCATTCCATTAATAGCACTTTACGCGTAATAAAAAACGATAAATGATACAATATACTATTTTAATACGATGTCATTGTATAGACTATGTTCTATTATTATTATATATTTATTATATGTAGTATTTGATATAGTATTTTTAAATAGAAAATTACTAGTAAAATTTACATTTGTACTTGGACGTGTAATTATTATTTTTTTTAATTTATGTTCACCGTAATTGTCGTGTATAGTACTATAATTTAGAATAGATATATTGTTACTTTTACTGTAGAAAATGTATTATATATATATATATATATATATAAATAACTATTTTCAAAACATAATTGAAAAATCCCACTGTGTGAAATTCTGAAGAAGCTTTTAACCCAGCAATGCCTAGCGTGTCCATATGGACACGCAGTAAGTAGAAAATTTAAGCGATGACTGTAGTCAGACTAACTGTTTTCTTATTTTGGCAATGCCATGTAACTTCTATCAAAGTATCAAATGACATTTATTTTTAGCGCGAGTGAGTATTGCGTGTAAAATAAGGTTCTAGTTTTAGTTTGTTTTTGAACTTTGGAAAAAACATGGATGGCAGTGGAAAGTAAGTAATTTTTCTTATAAATTATTTTAAACGCTAACTGCTTTTTGAATAGGATTGTGGTCAATAGTGTTATCTGACGTTTGAAATGATAACCTAAGTGAAAACATTGTTTCGATCGAGTTTTAGAACAAATTTGTTCGCGTGTCCATATGGACACGCTAAGCACTTGAATGAGCTGACATTACTTTGCATCCGCTTTCTTGTTATCAGGTACATGGATTATGGAATATTCAAAAACCAAAGAACATTGAGTGATATTTTGAATGCCTCATCACAAGTTTGTAGTTGCTCATTTATCTTCGATAAGGCTGTGGCTATGGCGCGACGAGGTTCCGTACGTGAAAATCGTTTGCGAAAATGCCTGAAGCTCACCACAAACAAGCAAATAAAATAGAAAAAAGAAGGTATTATGAGTCAGCTATAAGCAAAGATGATGGCGTATAGTGTTTATTGCTTCTAGTAATCTGGGGGTACCCATAAGTACTGTGAAGCGTTATTCAGAGAAAGATAAACGAATGTACAGGTCCCACGTCCTCATCTTTTTGGTAAATATAATCGGTTCATGGGAGGCGTCGATCGTATGGACGAGAATATAAATATGTATCGAATACACATAAGAGGCAAAAAATGGTATTGGGCCCTATTCAGCTGGAGGCTGGGTACTTGTATTCACAACGCTTGGCAACTACAACGGAAAGCAGGCGCTAAAGTGGCACAGCTTGATTTCAGAAGGGAGATTGTGTTACATTATTTGAGCAAATATAACTCTATACCCAAAGGGCTAGGGAGATCTAGTACTTCTAGTTCAGCGATAGCGAACACTTCGCGCTTTGACAAAATAAAACATTTTGTTACTAAAACAGAAAAAGAGGAGATGTGTGGGTCCGTACTGCAAGACTAAATCTTCCGCAGTTCGAACAGCTTGCTGCAAATGTATTGTTGGCCTTTGCGTCAACTACTTTAGGATTACATCAAAAACAACTAAGTCCTTTCTTTTTTTTTCTGTTTGTTATTTAAATTAGTGAAGATTTAATTTAATTTGTACACCTTAACGCTTAGCGTGTCCATATGGACACGTTTGATTTTTCGCAAAATAAACAATTTTTTTTTAAAACAACTTGATTTTCTCTTTATTAATGTTATTTAAAGTGAGATGATTGCAACAAATACAAAAATAATAATTAAAAAAGAAACTGGGCATTGCTGGGTTAATATATTTTTTATAGATAAGCTTTTTAATTTAGAGACGTACATACGTAGATGCAAAGAGAAATGTATTTTGAAAGCATAATATAGCGAGAGTGAGTCGTAAATCTGTCGTCGCTTGAAAAGCGGAAGCGTTTTGTGCAATGCGGACGATTTAGTTTCACTTTGACACGCGATGTTTTCAGCAATTGTAAACCCACGATTTATTTATATGTATCTTAATGATAAAGTTTATATCAACACCATATTTATTTACGTGGAGTATTGCCTAAGTCACTGTACTACTCATTAAAGCCAGTTTCAGTGCCAGTTCTTCTCTCCCGGTCTACGCCCTTGATTTGAGAACTGGCAGTAAATGTAAAATTATAGCATTAAATGTATATTTCTTTTTTTTGACGTTCATAAGTGTACATTGTTTTAGCTATATGATTTTGATTGTAAAACCCCACGGCACGATCTCTTCCAGGCAACCACTGTGAGAAAAGGATAAAAAAATGTATTAAATTAGATAAGGTAGGCAAGAAGTGCAAAAATACATATTACATTATAGTTATTAAGAAAAAAAAAGAAACTAAACAGGAACAAAAAACAAACTAAACTAATAAAGGATACATGAAAAATAAAAAGTAAAAAGTGCACATGAATCATAATAATTTAATTTAAGATCAGTCCCGTCAGTTAGTAGTTATTACGAAAGTTAGGGATACGATGTGGACAGGTAATGTTTACACAGAAGAAATTTAAAGGAAGGTAGAGAAGGAGCTAAGCGAATAGGGACGGGAGAGAATTCCATAGCCTAACTGCAGAGACCTTTAAGGAGGTTGTTTATTATTATTAACGATGTTTTTTCCACATAATGGTCACTATAGTAATTACCAATTCAACTTAGTGCCCTCCCTCACCGGGTCGCCATGGCGACGTGGCCAGCGACGTTACCATAGCTACGACTGGCGTCTCTGCGTCGCCAGACTGAGTGACTCAAAAATCAAAATCATAAATAAATTTTAAAATCATTATTATGTAAAATATTAACAATTAGGAGAGCAGGAGCCTTACTAACAATTTCTTTCAGGATAACTAAGTAAAAAACATAATTGAGAGACTATGAAAAAGCAAAAAAAAGTGCTATAGTGTGCTAATTCGCCAGGTAGCCAGCGTCGCCAGTCGCCGCATGCGGAGCGGTCGACCCTGGCTACGCTGTCTACTTGGCGACGTCGCACGTCAGTAACCAATTGAGTTAGCCGACATACATCTTAATATGAACTAGTTGGCGACGTCACCATGGCGTCCCGGTGAGGCAGGGCACTTAGGGTCCTTCAAGAAAAGACGGTCACGTACCATTTCTCGGCGGTACCTATCTTAACATCAGGTGAGCCTTCTGCCCGTTTGCCCCCTGTTTATACAACATAAACACAATACTATTACTCCACGTTTTATAAGACTAATGTAGTCTTTTTACCGTAGCACAATCCTTTTATAATAATATATAACCTTTAGAAAAGTTTAGTGACAGTAATTGTACCAGGTGATATCGATTAAGATAATCGTTTAGGAATAATTAAATTATAGGGTAATCAAATATGGACACTTCAAACTGACCGCGCTGCAATTTTTTACAGTGGAAAAGTAAAAAATGTATTAACTAAACACTATAATATAAATAATAAGAACTACTTGGGAAGTTCTGTCATTATTAACGAATAGTTTTTCTAACCTAGGATAGAATAACTATCCTCTCAATCGAATTCTTCGCGAATATAACGAATTAAACAGTACTTACCCGGAGCTGGATATATAAGCTTTCTTGAAAATTTTAAAGAAAGCTTTGTTAAGTGCCATACTTACGCTCTTTTTTCGGATATTTTTTTACAACAATAAGCAAAGAATTACTCGCGTTTTGAAGTTATACTTCTTTAGGCGCGTTACGAAAAATTGATGAGACTGAAATTTTACGATACGCGCGCACCGTGACACAAAATTAACAGAATGAAGTTGCCCACGGAAGATGCTACGGCATTGGACATAATTTAAAAACAACATTCGAATAATAATAGAATTTACGTTACACTTAATGTAAGAGAATAATAATAAATATTTATTTATTTAATTTTTCAAATGTAAACTGAACTTTATTGACTATAATGACTCCTTTTCCATTCTTTGATTATTTAATTGTAATTAATTATTTGCATGCAATCAAAAACTATTTTTAATAATGCCACAGCGGATATTTTTTTTACAACAATAAGCAAAAAATTACTAGTGTATTTTTATTTTATTTATTTTTATTGTATTTTTTTATTTTTATCATGTATGTATTTTAAAACAGATAGATTGCGTATATATAGTATTATGTATGATGTGCTAAACTTCGAAACATAAATAAATATATATCAGCGTTATAGATGAAAGAATTAATGACTTATTTTCCTAACTCTTGGTAAAGCTAGTCATAGTAAAAGAAACGGTCTAGCGAACGTGTTTTAGTGTGACCTTTGCGTATTCTATTTTAATCTAGTTTATTAGTAATTTGTGGTTAGTTTATCAAAGCAGTTGTAACAGCAGAAGCAGATGTAACCTAGTTTCCTTCAAACATGACAAAATTCTGACGTCATTTTTATCGCACATATTTTAACATTTGATTGACTTTTGCGCTATTATAAAATGTACTTAGTGTAACAAACGTAATGATTAAATTTAAAATTCGCGTCACAAAAATCTTTGGGATAACTAAGATATAAACTTATTTAGATTTTGTTTGAAGTTTATTCAGGGAGCAACTCGCCACCCAAACATTTCGCGCGTACCAAAGATCCTTAATGATTTTCATATAAAAACGTACAACAAGCACATATCTTTGTATATCTGTGTATATATTTTTTTTAGAACAGGGGGCTAACGGGTAGGAGGCTCATCTGATGTTATGTTATACCGCCGCCCATGGACACTCTCAATGCCAGAGGGCTCGCGAGTTCGTGGCCGGCCATTTAAGAATTGATAAAGTGGACTTCGCTAAGATGGGGCATGGCACAAAAAGGTTGGGAAACACTACTTTAAAATATATTCTATCACGCTATAAAGCTATTTATTATCAATTGCAATTACATTCATTGTAGGCACATAACATACATGATGGATAACAAATCAAGAATTATATAATATAATAACTATCTATAAACGTACTTAAATTCGTCGAACATGACATAAGCTGTTCACAGCATCCTGCGCCCTTACATTGTTTACTTCATTTCCTCTTAACAATAAATTATTATGATCTCAGCGTGTGATGACAATGACATCACGACCTTGGATATATATAGCCTCATTCATAAACCTCCAAGCTATTAAACGATTATTAAAAAATAAAATAACTAGGAACTATTTGAGATCTAAAAACTAAGTGTTATTTCAGACTGAGTAACGAATTATTTCAAGTAAAATATTCATTCTAATTTTTTTTTATATATCTCTGCACTGAGACATATAACATTACGATATAGCCCAACTTATAACACCATAACCCTGGTAGAACAGAGTAGATGGGGTCGGGATTTGAGTCCGGGATTTTATTGGCTCTCGCTAATTCACAGCCTAGTCGTCGTACAACTTAATAAATACATGACGGCGACTATTTTGCTAATTCTTGAATTTTTTTTTATAGAACAGGGGGCAAACGGGCAGGAGGCTCACCTGATGTTAAGTAATACCGCCGCCCATGGACACTCTCAATGCCAGAGGGCTCGCGAGTGCGTTGCCGGCCTTTTAAGAATTGGTACGCTCTTTTCTTGAAGGACCCTAAGTCGAATTGGTTCGGAAATACTTCAGTATTTGAACTTCATAAGTGCTCATAAGACATCAAGTTACAAAATTTATAAATGATATTTTATTCTATACTACCAATAATTTGGCCAGATCAATTAAAAAAAATTGTTAAGTGTATCTGATACCGAGTCCGCTATTCTGCTTAACAATAAATAAGCCAAGAAAATCTAAAATTGGAAGAATAATATTTATCATTTTAATTTATTTGTAACAATTATGTCATATATATTTAAGAAAATATAGCTTGTAACATATTCTGTATATATAGCAGCATATGATGCGAATAACAATTACAAATAAAGGACATCTTTAATAGTGTTACGAGCTATATAAATGCAAAAACCGGGGTATTGAAAGCGCTGTCATATTTTAATGACTAGCCATTTATTGTCTATATCATGACTTAAGGCGATTAAAAATTAATATAAAATACTCACAGTATGGAGCTATCGCATATAATTAATTTCTTGTAATTGCACACCGCTCAAATGGTTATGGTTTTAGTACAAACTATGCCCTTAAGTATTGCAAATTACTCTATATTGTTATAAGACACGCAAGTATCAAACACTTGCTGATATCCACAACTTTGTGTATTCGTCACGTCGTTAATTCGTCTTTCTGTCAAATTACCTTTACAATGGTATGGGAGATAGATCAGTGCAGTGCAGGTAATTCACACAAATCTAACAAATTCGAGATTCTTTAGCTTAGATTGTCTTGCAATGCTTTCGGGACTGATTTACACAAAAATTCAAAGGCTTATATATATATATATATTTTACGACTGTGTGAAACCACTGGAGTATTTCCGAATCTCTATCTATCTATCTCAATCCATCATCCACCATCTGAGATAGTAATCTTAATCCAAATGTTGTAACAAGTATGCCAATAACCAATCGACGGATTGTAATAGGCATCTGTCGATACAAGTTATCCATGGGAGGTCGTATCGGTGTCTGTGGATACACCTTTGTATGAAAATGACAGTTGACGAAAGCTCGATTTCAACAGTTAATTATTTTAACAGATTTTAACTTACACCAGTTTTTTAAATAACTTAAAAACTGTTTGCTATGTTTTAAACATACACATGTATATTTTAATGTTATTTGTACCGCTTTATTTGGTTTACATTGATTATCAAATATGAGTGAAAACTCGGTGAAATGGAACGACAAAGAGCATTTTATCCTTCGCCAAAAATGGATTGTCTTCGTAGGGTTTGGTTATTGGGATGCAGATAGGAGATCGATCGACTGTCACGGTGTGATCTCAGATTGTTATCAATCTGAGATTGTGGATTGATTATTGGGTTAGGGCGCAAGTCAAATCACATACCTATATTGACCTCAGATTCCACCTTTGATTCTTTTTATAGACAATTAGGTGATCACTTGTCGATGTTTTGGACTAAGCCATGGCGGTTTCCTCACGATGCCGTAAGAGAAAGGAAAAACCGTTGGTGCACAGACGGTTCAAACTCAGGGTTGAGTGGCTAAGACCAACACTGTTCATGTAGTCTAAAAAGACAGGCCTACCACAATCCGGATGCAGACGCTGTTACCGTGACTTGCCTCGGGTGATTCTTGGTGGTGCCGTGCGGTTTAGTGGGTATGCACCACCCCATTCCCCTCAAAAAAGAAATCCTTTATCCGCATTATCGCCAAACGTCGGACATTACTTAGTTGCAAATGTTTTGATCAAATCGCAAAGATAATTCATTGAGATAGCCTCGACAGTTTAATTACACGGGTACATGTTTTAATTACTGCAGTTTTAATATTTACGAGTCCTTTACTTTATCAAAGACTACCGTAACATAATTCTTGTGACTAAGACTCACGAACTAGCCTTGCATGCATTGCAAAAGAAATCTTATATCAGATAAATAATATGTAGTAAACTTGACCTCTTCATGTTTACCGCGATCAATCAGATGATGTGAACTTCTGTGTGAGCCTCACCGAAAATCGGTTCCATTTCTGCTGAAACGCGGACACTGTCGAGTGGGTCCTAGTTGATGCCGGATACATCTCATACTTCATACCTTAATTTCCAGCCTTAAGACTTCAACGCCTGGTGTTTATAGTAACTATCTGCCGAGCACCAATTCTTTGTGGGCCCAGCTGCCAGTAGAGGTATTTCCAAAATGATACGACACAGGCCTTCAAGAAACAGCTTCACGGAACGGAAACATGGTATTGCAGGTGTCCATGGGCGGCAATAAGCACTACTTTTGTAACTATAATAAAAAAATCACCTGATATATTTATGCATTTAAATTGTTTTACTGTCTGACAAATGACATTCAAATTAAATTATTTTGGTGCTAAAAATCCTTTTAACTTGAATATCTCTAAGTTGAGGACGGCACATCTCGTCTCCAGTAAAAGTAGCCAATGAGAAGATCTATAGAAAATAGAAGCTTTGGCGCAATATTTTATATTTACATAATTATCAAGAAGGTCAAAATGGATTACCGTCAAAAAGTTATTTTGAATATCGTGTAGGTACAATATTCTTATGACTCATTCCTGGGTTGGTAAGTTTGATCCCCGACTGTGCACTAATTGACTTTCTATGTGCGCTTTTAACACTCGCTCGTATAGCGAAGAAAAACATCGTGAAGAAATCGGCATGTCTTAGAACCAAAAAGTCGTCGTTTAGGCACAGAAGGTGATCGCCTACTTGCGTATTAGATCACGGAACAGATACAGAAATCTAAGGCCTAGACCTAAAAGGTAGCGTTTCTATACATTATGTATATATACAAATACAGCCATATTTTTTAGTGGCTTAAACTCCCGTGCTAGTACGAATTTAAATGCTGTCTAATCTGCAATATATAAATCTAAATACGATGACAGTTAAATACAATTTTATACGAAGGACTAAAGTACCATTGTTACCATGGTTACGATTTCAACTGGTAACCATGGCAACAAAAATGTCACTTAAAATAAGGCCGAATGTAATTAACCGAATGCATTTCTCTAGATATAGAAGATAAGGTAAAAACATCTGCTCAAAGGTTTACATACATTTCATCGATTAAAATTGTCGTTATCGTAATTGCACGACTGTTATGGTGACAATTATAATCTTCCGAGTAATGAATTCATTTTTCATTACTCGTATTTTTTTTTATCAAATGTTTGTATGGCAATAACAACAAAACCAATTTTGGCACGAGACAATTGCGAGCATCTGTTTTCGTAAATGCTTCATTGACATGCACCGTCCCAAATTGTGAAGAAATTTCATGGATCTGGATAGCGCTGCGCCTTATTAAGTTCTCATGTCATTGTCCTCATTTTAACATGTGCCATGTTTGAGAGGAAAAATATATTAGAGCATAGAACGGAGAAGAAATAAACTCCAAACTTGTAGCATGATATCGCCGGCAATCGAACCATGCAATTTTCTACAAGAACATAGTCACAACATTGTGAATCTAAGCAAATTTAAAAACTATACTTAGGGAATCTTAGAGCTTAATCTCGTTAAAAACTTTCAAACGATGTTTTTGCTACAGGTCTCAATAAATGAAGCCAAACAATCAGTATACGGTGTGGAGATAGAGGAACCTTTGTAAATAAAAATTTATCTCAAAATATGTTGGTAAACTCAAAACTCGAAGGCTAATTCGTATTTTTCTATTCCTTGAACTCTGAGGAAGGCTTTTATGGAGAGAAAAATTGCACGGAAAATCCTAAAAACCAAAATTCTGGAAAAGCGAACAGTCTCTGTACATAGCAAAATGTTCCATATGTTCAAAAAAATCATATTAAGGCGAAACGAAGTTAGCACCCCAGCTTGTAGGAAATAAAAATATTAACAAAAGAAATGAAAGTTTAGTGGGCACGTAATAATAATGGAAGAGTAATAGCGCAGTCGTGTCAACATTTATTCAACAGAATGCAAGGTCATTCTGAAATTTCATTGCACCAATATTGTCAGTCCTAATCCAAAATGGCGGCGGTGACAGCCATTTTAATTTTAGTTTTTCATTCCAAAAAATGTTAAGTTGGGAATAGTACCTATAGTTACCAGGTTTAACGGCACACTTATAATCTTATAATATAAGGAAAGTATTCTTCTTGTCCAACAGTCTAATTATAAAATAATATTATGTAGAATTTATTAAGTCACCTAAAATTATTAATATGTCAAATGGAAGAGACTAGCACGACACAGGAAATCCTAGTGTGGAGGTACTTTCTCTTTTAACTATACATCCTTTTTGTGTAGTTTTTCATTAAAAAAAAAACGTTCCTTTTTACCCGACTCCAAGAAACTGGTTTACACTAGCGTCTGTAGACTTTTTAGTGTATCAAGTTTGTATTTCGTATTTTTGTAGTATAGAAACCTTATAAATGTCAAGTGTTTAAGCGTGAGCTAAGACCACCTTTATCTCATAATAATTTATGGACTAAAACAAACTCGAAACTAGAAAGTGTATGAAACAATTTGTATATAGAAAAATGTTGCAATTTTCCACGGATTCCAAGAAATCTAGAAGATGCTAGAACTAATTGCTTATTGTCATAGCGTGGCCGTAAAAGTATAATTACATATAATACTCGATGCAAATCACAAGATTAATATAATGACACAAAATAACATCATGCTTCGATAGACCTACTTATTTTTGACTTATGTTTTCCATACCTTTACCAATATCGCTATTAAAGTTTACCACATCATACATAATGCTATATCTAGGGTAAATGTTACAAGCCATCTTATCTAAAATATATGACAATTTTTGTATTTACGAGTATG
Organism: Pieris macdunnoughi; assembly: GCA_905332375.1. NCBI lineage: Eukaryota > Metazoa > Arthropoda > Insecta > Lepidoptera > Pieridae > Pieris > Pieris macdunnoughi. The sequence goes on from CAJOBZ010000026.1 coordinate 2,022,230, forward strand.
TTTGGTTTTTTTTGTTATAAAAAAATACTATTAATTTTTAATTATTGTTAAGGAAAAACTATTACCGGCATAACAGTGGATTAGGTGTGAGATAGGCACTTAACAATGCTTTCTTTAAAATTGAAGAATATAGATGAATTCGAATGAGAGGTGCCTCAACTCCTAGGTTGGTTTTTGCAGACGGAATTTCGAAAATTCTGCCGATTTTAAACCTTGGGGCTGAATAAGGGACGACAATGTTTATGTCCTGTAAGAGGTGACCGTTTGGTCAATACAGGACAGTCACCTAAATTCAGTGCTAAATAGCAATTTGTATGAGAACGTAACATCGGCTACAAACAAGGGTTATATATAAAAATTAAAATTAAACTTAAAATTGTATTATATATTAGTATTCGCAATTATATTTTTATTAAATATTATATTACTAAAATACAATAATTTAATTCTCTTACTTCTTAAACAAGGTAACGTTTAAAACTACTCATAAAATATAAAAGTCCTTTCAAACACAAACAGACCTATCAGAACAGTAAATTCTTTACTAATTATGATGGCTAACAATTACCTGTGTTATCAACTGTGTCACTGCGCCAGCGCATTAAACTGACACGCTTCTCCCAACACTCATCTTCAACAAGGCTTTACATACCTGAAACAAAAAAGAACGTTAACACAAGTTGATGAGACGAAGAACTGAGAAAAAAGGCCGGAGTCGCACTTGCGAGGGTTTTGGCAATAAGAGTGGACGAAAAACTTCGCCGAGTAAATTATTTAAGGTAGTAATGGTGCCCGGCAAGTATTGTTTTGACGCCCAGTTGTAGAACAATGGACATTGAGATTTCACCTCAGTTTATTTTCTTCATAAAACCAGCGCAACATCAAATATTGTCGTCTAATAGGGAGCGGTCAAGTTTTACGTAACGCAATTTTAGGTGATTCTTGACTTGACCAGTGACTCTTTATACCTAAAAGTTACCATTTATGAGGTGTAAAGTACCGGAATGTCGAAAATAATATTAACAATAACGCGTAATTCAATCCCCGCCCCGTAACTTTTTACCCCAACCCCCCTAAAATTCTTTACTAATACTTGAACGTTCCCAAATCTAGTTTGCTAGTTTCAAAGATCAGGGCGAAAAGGTTAGACATTTCTATGATAATATGATTAATTTTTATCATAAACTAAAGTTTTAAAAAAAATATAAGAAATAGTTTAAAACAATAATTATTACGTATTTTAATCGCCTCTAACAAAGAATATGATATATATATATAGAAAATATACAAATAAAATGTATGTGTCAGTATTTTTATCCAAAAACCTCCGAAACGACTTGTCCGATATTTTGTGTATATTCGGTATACTGTATAAGAAGTTATAAATTAATGTTTAAGTGATATGAGTGACTAAAAAATTTTGTTTTGACAATTTTTATTACCATTTCGTTTAAAAAAAACACTTAGAATACCGCATCGAATAATAACTATAGTACTACTAAAATATTCATTAGAAAGTATATGGCACGACGTTTATCCTGTAGTAACATATAAAACGAACACGAACATATTAAACAGATACTGACAATAACTATTTTAACTTTAAGTAACTGCAACCATCTGACCTTGAATTGAAACACCGTTTTTATAGCGGTTGTCCCCGTCTAACGCGTTACATCATTGTATGATTTAATACTTATCTCCTACCAGAAGTTTTAGCAAGGGTGTGGCTGGTAGCATCAGCCAGCATTTACGGCTCGACTGTGCAATACTCGGCAATAATTTTAGTATGACTGGGATATATTGCCATATATTTTTTGTATGTCCGATGAATGTTTAGTCCCAGCCGTATGGCCGGAACAATCGGTTTGCAATCGAAAATACTGCAATATTTTTCAGCCATATTATTGCTGTCTCGCTTTACGGCCTAACCCAATAACCTATCTCACTTGTGACCATCTGAGGTACAAATCCTAATTCAAATGTTGTAACAAGTGTGCCAATAACCAATCGCCGGATTGTAATAGCCATCTGTTGATACAAGCAATCCATGGGAGGTCGTATCGGTGTCTGTGGATAGACCTTTGTATGAAAATGACAGTTGACGAAAGCTCGATTTCAACAGTTAATTATTTTAACAGATTTTACGTTACACCAGTTTTTGGAATAATTAAAAAAGCTGTTTGTTATGTTTTAAACATAGACGATTAATAATAGAATAGACGATGTATATTTTAATGTTATTTGTACGGTTTTATTTACTTTATTTGGTTTACATTGTATTCAATCTAGGATTGTGGATTAATTATTGGGATCGGGCGTAAGTGCGTCCCTTTTTCATGCTAAAAATCGTAGAGTTACAGCTACAACAGGTATAGCTTTTTGCATGTTTGTATCTTTTCTTTGTATCATTGGTTCAATCTTGTGAATAATGTGATCAAACTCTTTGACAGTAAAGTTTTTAAATAATTGTTCGAGTCTTAATTTCAGACTAAATATCTAATGTCACGCCCACAGAGCCACAGAGTCCACATTTTACTTAATTTTTTTTATTTGACGTTGCTTTTAAAACAATATGAGCAGAAAATACTGGCTGATTAAAATATAAATGAAATAAATTCATTCAAGCCGTATTTTCTGCCTTATATATCATTAGTCACGATCATATATTTAACAGTTCTTCAAGTACGTTCGATGATAATGAAAATGACCTTGAAGCTTGTCACTAACACGAATAAGAATGCTAAGTAGATAATTTTTAGTTATGAAATTCACAATATCTATATATCAAAGAGATAGCGCTAAAGAAATTAAAGTTTTTGATAGTATTTAAAATTTAAAAATTGGTATAGCATTAAAAAATAAAATGATATACATATCAAGATACACAGTTAAAAGGTGGACTTTAAAGATAACTGTACGTAGTTGGTCCCAAAGTTCTGTCACTAGCACATTATTTCTACATTTCGAGCAGGATTTTATAAAAAAAATATTGCATTCTATTTTGGAATGTTTGATTATTGTTTTAAAACAAAAACAATAACTTTCCGTAATTTTTCACGATGGAGTGGACATTGAAAGTAAACCGAATAGTTGTTATTGCGTTGCACCGCTGTGGACACTCGCCGAGTACCATTTTCAAGTTGCTCAAAAATTTGAATATAACGCTTAGGTTTGTGTACGGTACTATTGATAGGTACCTTGAAGTCTCCAGTGTTGAGGACAAGAAAAGAACTGGCTGGCCACGCTCCGCAAGAACACCAGCAGTAATCAAAGCTATCAAGGCGCGGATAGTAAGAAATCCTGTCCGAAAACAGAAGTTGATGGATTTGCAGATGGGTGTCAGTAGGAAAACAGTAAAAAAGGTTTTAAATGAAGATCTTGGTCTACGAGCATACAAAAAAAGAGTGGGCACTTACTTAATGCTCGTCTAAAAGCAATAAGGCTTAAGAGATCGCGGGTGTTGTTTAAGCGGTACGCGAAAAACCGACACCGTGATATCCTCTTTACGGACGAAAAATTTTTCGATATTGAAGAGAAGTACAATAAACAGAATTATACAGTGTACGCTAGGAGTTCTGAAGAAGCTGAAAATAAAGTTCCAAGGGTGCAACATGGACATCATCCATCATCAGTAATGGTTTGGTTGGGAGTGTCCTATTACGGGCTAACTGAGGTTAATTTTTTTCGAAAAGGGGGTCAAAACCAGTGCTACAGTGTACCAAGAGACGGTTTTGTATCGCCTTGTCAAAGACATGTCCAGCACCCTATTTGCGGGACATCACTTCGTGTTCCAGCAGGACTCTGCGTCTGCATACAAAGCCAAGACCACTAAAGCCTGGTTTGAGCGTCAAAACATCGTCTTAATTAGACATGAGGATTGGCCTTCCTCCAGTCCGGACCTTAATCCTTTGGACCAGAAATTATGACAGGGCTTAGAGAGGAAGGTCTGTGATAAACCTCATGAAAATTTGGAGAATCTGAAGTCATCTTTAAAAAAACCAGTGACTGAAATCGACACGAATATGGTGCGTGCTGCGATAGACGACTGGCCGCGACGCTTAAGGGCCTGTATTAAAAATGAGGGAGGTTATTTCGAATATTTTTATGCTTTTTTTATTCCTTAATTAATGTACTAAGAATTGATATATCACTCATTACAAACTGATCAGTACTTTTGTTTTTATCATTATTTCCATTTATGACAGAACTTTGGGACCGACTACGTATAGACAGGACCAAGGGGAAGAAGGAGTAGAGGGCCCTTCAAGAAATGGAGAAAAGCCATAGACAGAGTCAGTTAGAAAAAGCTGGAGGAGGCCTTTACACGTGAAGGGGTTCCGATCGACGGTATTGAATGTAGCTAGGATATAAGATACAAGATAAAAGTAATGTAAAAAAAAGTGCGTGCGTACAAAGTACACATGTCAGAGGTCTTGCTCATATTTATACAAATCTAAAACTTTAGATTTCCGAGATTTAGAGGGAGGGAAAAAGGAAGATATGTTAGGAATGTAATGAATTTAATTGTCATTAAAATATTAAGTGTCGATAATAATTAATACAAATTGTTTATTTTTTTCAATTTATTTCTTCGATAATATAAACACGTGGCATTTTAATTTACAATTCGTCATTTGAGATTTCAATAAATTATTTTGCATAAAATATAAAATAGTAATATTTCATAAATTCTCTTTACGAAATTTTAAAAATGGAATTTCTATAAGGTAATTCGCCCTTCTCACTCTCTATTTGCTTCGACAACAACGCTGCACAACTTCGTGACGATAATATTATTGTTATTGCGTTTCATCCGTAAAAAATTGACCCTCATGCGCCTTAAGAAATTACTTCAAAAATCTAAGCTGTGTATTTTTTTTTGTCATGATAGGAAAATAAACAGGCTTTTATTGTTATTAGAGGCCTAAATATTTCTAGACATTAAAAAAAAACAGTTTTAATTTATATGGTTTTTTTTTTGGAAAAAATTACCTAAGTCCAAAGGCGCTATAACCTTTTAGGTTTGGGCGGCAGATTGATGTATCTATTACGTGATCTGTTTTTCCTTCTAATAGACAAGTAGAGCTTCTCTGCGTGACACGACCTCGACTTTTTTGGGTATGCCGCCTTCCTCACGATGTTTTCCTCCACCGTACGAGCGAGTGTTAACGCGCCGGTCGAACCTTCGCTGAAGTCACTAGGCCAACTTTAGTGTGTTTACATTACAAAGAAACATAGGAAAATTCTTTATATTTTCTAATACAAACCACAAAAGCCTCTTTGGCATGTACGTATTTTAAAAAAAGGGTGCGTGTACTTACGTACGCGCGTAAGAAGTTATACTTCTTTGACATTATTAAAAATAGTTTTTGATTGCATGCAAATAATTAATTACAATTAAATAATCAAAGACTGGAAAAGGAGTCATTATAGTCAATAAAGTTCAGTTTACATTTGAAAAATTAAATAAATAAATATTTAATATTATTCTCTTACATTAAGTGTAAAATAAATTCTATTATTATTCGAATGTTGTTTTTAAATTATGTCCAATGCCGTAGCATCTTCCGTGGGCAACTTCATTCTGTTAATTTTGTGTCACGGTGCGCGCGCATCGTAAAATTTCACTCACATCAATTTTTCATAACGCGCCTAAAGAAGTATAACTTCAAAAACCGTGTCTCCACAGAGTTACTTCAAATACTTCACTGTGTATGACACACAGTTTAACTGAATTATTGAAATTGTCTCTGGGTTAAATCATACCACACGTACACGTGCAGATACTGTCTTCCATATTAGGGTGAGACTTATGTGAATTATTTACAATGAGCTTGCATAACATGTTTCACAAGCGTGAGGTGTGAATTCATTGATATTCTAGAAAATCTCACGTTTAAATAAATCTATACTTATAAATGCAGTGCAGAGAAGTGTTGGCCTAGTGGCTTCAGCTTGCGACGTCATCCCTGTCTTATCTCTAAGGTCGTAGGTTCGTTCCCCGACTGTGCACCAATGGACTTGCTTTTTATTTCATTTAACATTCGCTTGAACGGTGAAAGAAAACCTCGTGAGGAAACCCAAAAAGTCGTCAGTGTGTGTCAGAGGTGGCTGATTACCGACTTGCCTATTAGATTGACAAATGATCATAAATCTGAGGCCCAGACCTAAAAAGGTTGAAGCACCAATGATTTATTTTTTATACCTATAAATGCTAGTGTAGCCTTAGAATATAATTGGCCTTTGAACAGCTTTAAAACAGATCGTTGTTTTATGTAAGCACGACCCAGGTCGCCCGGAAGCAAGCATTGTATATTAATTCAAATTAGCATAGTTTATTATCTGTAATTCATTCGGTAATTCATAGTTATTCAGATGTAATCTGTGCTAATTGTGTTTATGCGGATGTAAGGTGTTTTACACTTTCTGTAGCTTGATCTTGGCTCTATGGTTTATGGTACAAGACGAGCTCAAGTAAGGTAGGTTACTGCCATAATAAGAAACAAAAAATAAAGAAATCCTATCTGTCAAAATGTCCCTGTATTGGATTAAATGTACAGATAACAGGCTTAGGGCAAGTCTGAGTCACGCGGGACAAAAATATATTGATTTTTGAGATACGGGAGTCATAGTTCGCGGAAAGTTTGTTTCTGAACCACGGTAGCACGTAGTTGCATGTAGCAAATTATTCTTAGGGTCCCAAATCTAAACATTATTATAATTTTGTTTGAAATTATTATATATAAGATGAGACCTAGATGATACTCTTCCAAACCGCAAACCTGGAAATGAATAGTCTGCGGTTCCGTAACGTGAATCGTCTAACTGTAAATATTACGCAATCAACAAAATTGCATGAGAAACGACATCAAATTAGATCTAGCCGATAACAATACAGAAGCAAAAAACTAAAGCAGTTCAGAGAAACACAATTGCGCAAGGAGTAACTTACCCTGAGAATGATAGTGATGTTAACCGTTTTAATAATGATTTATCTGGTTTAGAAGCAAAATTCTAAGTAAGAGACGGGCTGGTAGAAGACGTGGTTGCGAAACGTACGGCAGTGGACCGGCATCACATTGGTCGAGGAGGTTTTCAGACTATTCAAGTTTTTAACAGCCTACCTTTAGCACAAAAATGGCACTATATGAAGATACACAATAATGACAAGATCTTAACAAAAATCCAGATTATTTTAAGTGTATATATAATATATATATATAAATTAGTATTTTAATGTCTAAGTCAATCTAGGGAAATTATGAATCAAATATTCATAATTTCTTAGCCGCCAAAACGCTTCTCTGAGCAAGATGGGGTGTTCTCAATAAAGTTTTTAGGTGTTTATTACATTCGTAACATACACAAGTATGTAATATTTCGATCAAAAACAGTCTTCCACGAAATTAAACTCTATACTATATAGAAGACATTTACAAACATGCGTTGTCATCGTAGGATCGACTAATCTGTGACCGTTGTGTCACGTGACTGACATAATAAATCAATATTTTTAATTATATTTCGATAAATTAATGATATTTTATAAGTTATTTTACTCAACGCTATGTTTCATACAGATTAATAACATAATTAATATTTAATCTAATGTACCATAGACAAGATAATGGCATACTGAAGCCGTAGGTAAATAATATAACATAAAAAACAAGCCATTTAAGAACCACACAATCGTTTAAAACTAATAGAAAACGTATCGTAACTTATCGTTATCGATTCATTATAAATTGATAAATATAATGCAATATGTTCGCGGAACGAAACAGCAATAACAATTGAAAATATGGCCATAAACAAAACGTTCAGTTGATGTAAGTACAAAATATCTTATCTGTGACATACCAAAACGAAAACGAATATTATCTGTATTTTGTTAAGGTAAGAAATAATATGAATTAGCGATATTTCGTACAAAGACATTTAGTAAAGTAAGTAGTCCTTAATTGCTCATAAAAATATCTATAACAACAATTGAATATTTTGTCCCTATCCTGCCACTGTCACTTTGCTAATAAATAAGCGAGACAACTCTTTGCAGTCTACAACCTATTTCACATAATAGCATTGCTCAATCGTCTCTGTCTTTCAAATTGTGTTTACGCTACGATGGAAAGAGAAAACTGGCTGATATCTTTACCAAGGAAAAAGGTTCTAATGTGAACTCCGGAAGGATTGCAAGTCCGTTCCCGCTCGTATTTTTTTATTATAGAATAAAGGGCTAACGGGCGGGGCAGGGGGCTCATCTGATGTTAAGTGATACTGCCGCCCAAAGACACTTTCAATGCCAGGCTTTTAAGAATTGGTACGCTCTTTTCTTGAAGGACCCTAAGTTGAATTGGTTCGGAAATACTTCAGTGGGCAGCTGGTTCCACATAGTGGTGGTGAGAGTGGTCTAAGTTGTGGAACGATGGACGTCGAGGTGATACGGGTGGAATTTCGTATTCTGCCTCGACGTCCGATGATGAAACACAGCTACAGGTATTAACCTAAACAACCTCTCTGAAAAATAAATCTTGAAGTATTCGTTCGGATGTCTTTTCAATCAAAAATAACATAAGCAATTATTTAAAAAACCGCTACTGTATAAAACAAATCGATTTTAGTAGCCATAGTTGGAAAGTAGGTAAAATGTATTCATAATCTAATCTAATCTTGGTGTATGCCGATGACGTAATTCAATGACAAAATGCAACTTCAAAAGCAAGAACTCTTTGAGACATACCGCGTTTCATAACAATAACAAGGCCATTGGGATAAACTTTTATTTAGTTTTGGTAAATACTATCCATTACGAGTTTGAAGATATATTGTTTATTTAAGAGATTTCTAGATGTGGTGAGAATGCTCAGAATACCGTGGACTGCGAAGCGCACCAATACATCGATCCTGACCCAGCTCCATATAAGGACTCGCTTGTCTAACATAAGCTTACAGCGAATCCTATCTTATTTCGGCCATACAATACGCAGATGCGATGAGTACTTGGAGAAACTGATCGTGGTTGGTAACACAGAAGGTAAAAGATCACATGGCCATACACCAACCAGATGGACCGATCAAGTGAAAGACTCAACGTACTCAAAACTGTACACTGTCATAAGAGAAGCGCTGGACAGAAACCGGTGGAAACAGATGCTCTAGATGCTTCGTTGCTGACCACGACGCTCAGACATGAGCTGCCGATTAAAGAGAGAGAGAAAGAGATTTTTAACTTGTGAACGGCTCATTTTAATGAATAACTGATATATAACTACATTTTAATTCGTATAACCATTTGAGAATACAATGGAAGGTTTTGCCTAATAGAGCTTTCTGTACCAAACGGCGGATAAAGTTTTTTTTGAATTATAATTTTCTATCAGCAGTTGTATTGTTCGTTTTCGTTGTAACGTGCTATGAACTAGAGTTGATAGAAATAGACCAGGTACACTGTACTCCAGTGGTACTCACAACGTGGAGTATACGCCCCACATGTGGGAAATTTGATAAGGCACTTATCGCTTGGCGCATTTATCACTACGTTTTGAAAATTTACAGTGTTTCGTTAACAATTTCCTAGTAATTTCTTCCTAAAACCTATCATTATTTTAAGTGAACAATTACTTTATTTAATATCATTAGGGGCATAACGGCCGCTTTCTATACTCGATCTATAATCTAAAATTATTTCTAATCCAGATTTTTAGCCCTCGCGATATCGATCAATCCTGCTTCGAAATCCTTGTAAAAAAAAAGTATTTGGTCGTCCCTCACGTGGTTTCGTTTTAACAGTTCCCCTTATTTGGAAGAAACTATATAACTATTTGAAGACGTGATTATTTATATAAAACGTATAGATTTATTGTAAAATCATAATAAATATATAACAGCATATTAAATTACGAGTAACTGTAAAAGCTACAGCAGAAATTTGAGTTACCAGTAGTAAATATTTTTCCTGTTGTATTTAAAAATAAAATAAATTTGTATGACAGAAATAAAAAGGCTTTAATAATAATTACGTCCACATGTGCATTTAACTTTTAAGTCGATAAGCGAATAGTACGCCTGAGCGGCGAATCCGGTTTCGCGGTGACTCACAAACGACCTCTCTGTGACCTCCGTTGTCGTCCTCTCAGCGTTATGAAACTCAAAAATTACAATTCAGTTAGGCAAGTTTTGATCGACATTGCTGAAACATTTCAAAACCTGAAATGTCAAGGTTCAGAAGAGAAAGGATTCTAAAATAGGTCTATCAGTTGAAAAACGAACTTGAGGATGTTTTTGACTTCTCTTAGCGGCCGTAGACATTATGGATCTGTTACTGATTATCTAACGTTGTGATTAGGACCGGCTGTAAAGCTTTGTCTATCATTGCCATTTCATTTGGTGATGATAAAGGAATAACTGGGCGCAGCTCCCTCTCCAAAGGACATGTTGTTGGGACTGTTTGACTGTTTTAAGGGATAGGCATTATAATGTAACTATTATACTACATTTTAAATTCCATTCGATTAACGGTACCTGCGCAAGATCTTTGCTAACATAGCTTAATGCTAAGATTTGCCCCTGACGAAACACGGGTCAGATGAAACCTGATCACCTATGCCAAGAATAGAAAGACCTGCACATCATGGACAATAGCTGTACGACGTTCACTAAGTTAACGGATATTTAAAACATTTTGAAAGATTTAGCTAAGGTTTTTCAATACCTATCGGGCTGATGATTTAACGATAACATTATTACCATGAAGACAGAGATATATACATACATTTATATATTATTTTTACGGTTCCAGAGTCATCGGGGTGCTTTAAATAATATGGGATTTTAGTTTTACTCTATAAATAACCACTCGCGTACAACAATAGAACGTAAGCTAAATAATAAAATGTTAATTGCTAAGTAACGAATAAATGCAATCTAACAGTCGAAGGGAGTGCCTATGTCTGGCTATACTCTCGGGGCGTAACTCCGACGATTTAAGAAATCGCTACGCTTATAAAACTAAAAAAGCCTGAGTGAGCAAAATCATCCTTGGTTCGTACATTGGCCCAGGCAAAAGTGCAAGAAGAATGTAGCGCTTTAGAAGACGACTTCACTATATTAACAGTCAAATAAAGTATCAAATAAACTTGTTTACAATTCAATATGCGTTTAATATTTTTAATTATCCTACACTAATAATATACTTTGGTCAGGGCGTGGTGTTTCCATGTAAGCATTAATGGATTTGTTAAAGGTACACGTAAAAGGTGCTGCCGATTCGAACGAACAGAGGGTCATAAATCGCACTTGCCGTAATTGTGAACCAATGATAAATAACACGTTTTTTTTAATGTGTCGTGGTGAGTGGTCATAGATTTCAGTGTAAGGTGGACGTATAAGAATTATGGGTTAGTTATAAAGCAAACAGACATTGTAACTTTGTGTGAGATCCTCTAATTAAAGGCGTGATGCCTTCAATTGAATCTAACGTTTAATTTATCGATATAATTTTCTACGGGACCTGCAATTTTAACAATTAGGCCAGTGTTTCCAACCGTTGTTGTGCCTTAGCCGTTCTAAAATTCGTGCACTATGGAACATACATGATTTAAATTGTTCACTTTAGAAACTAATGATAGGCTTTAGGAGTAATTACTAGGAAATTGTTAACAAAACACAGGAAGTAAATTTAAAAAACATTAAAAAACTGAATTAAAATTAAAATTCCAAATTATTTTAGTAAATTTTCCTATTAAATTGCCCAGGGGGCGTTTGCCCCACGTCGGGAAACACTGAACTAGGCACTATGATCACCCAGATCGGTCCTCGGACGGAGCTATCCTTGAATATACACAATAAAAGATCTATCTTCCGATGGCCTATCACACCTAATCCTTTTATACAGATACAATAAACAGTAACCTTTATAGTAAAAAAGTTCACAAGAAATTACGAATATTTCTTTAATAATAATTTTATTATTCGAATAATTAATTGTTATTTTCCCTCATTAGAAATAAATTGTCCGCTTATCAATTATTTAAAATATTCATGCACATGTTGAAACGGCCAACAGCTGACGGAAATCACCATATGTGGCTACACTGTAATCAAACATGTTTAGAGCTCTTAGAACTTCTTCCGCCTGAGGCTTCGACGACTAGTGCGATAATTGCATCGTTTTTATAATACACGAGAATTAATATTGCAGTTGTATAGTTAGGGCCGTCTTTCGACATGTAACACGCAGAGACCCAGAAAGCCTAAAAACTCATTGTGACGGGCAGTGGAGGGCACCAGACCACGACACCAATCCTCTACTCGCTAAAACGATCAAGTGCCAGTGGTGCCAGTTACTAAAGGTTGGCTGTTAACAACTTGCTGGGTTTCTTGCGCTAGTCTTAGTTTCTCTTAAAAAAAAATCTTAAAATGTTAAGCCAGTCCACTCCCGTAGGTTCCGCAGCCACTTCTTCTTTCTACCAGTTCGTCTCTTGCCTTTAAGTTTACCCATCATTGCAAATGGGTCCAAGATATGGGACTATCCGTATTTTAAGTCTGCATTATATAGAGTTTATTGCCAGTTCTTCTCTATCGTTCTACGCCCTTGATTTGAGAACTGATGTTCATAAGTGTATATGTTACCTATGTGAATAAATGATTTTTGACTTTGACTAACTTTCGTGACGTACTAATTCCTCCCGTTTTGTTATGCTTGTGAAACCACAGAACTAGTGCATATATCCTCAATTGAAGAATCACGATGACAATCACGACCATAAAAAAGATATTGTCATGTTTAGCTGGCTTAACAAAATACACACTGCAAATACAACTCAAATACACTATTTGGTGTCAATTTTCAGCATGTCCTTGCGATATATGTGCAAATGCTTGCAAACCATTCAAACCAGGTTTTGAACACGACAATAAAGAGTCCAGCGGTTTCCTGGTAACTGCTGCACCAACATTTTATTGATATTTGTTATAAAACAAGTGATTTTAAGTTACTGATAACAACCTATCTAAACATATATAGAAGCCTTTATCTGTTCCACATCCTGGTTGTCAGAAAAACTATCCAGTTTGTGTTTCCACCACTGATATAAACTTTCTGATAACAATAAAAAAAAGCTAATTACAGCTATATATTTCGGATCCAAAGTATACAAACACTACAAGTGTAACAACGATGAATGCAATAAATATAGGTGCAGTAGATAAAGGTGCGCGTGCGCAGACCCCTCCCCTTATGGTTTCGCTCCAACTCCCCTTCAAAGCCACACCTGGTATATCAAAATTATCCAACCATATACAAGATACGCCTAACATTTTATATTATTAACATCAGCCTTTATATCTTAAATACATGTGTCATATAACAGTTATACAATGGGCTGGCAACCCATAAGCACCTTACGCTTCTAGTCCATGGGCAGAATTAAATATTTCTTTGTAACCTGCCTGCTAGTTTGACCATTTGTCCCATAAAAAAAACGTTACATCGTGCGGAAACCGACTTGCCTTAGACCCAAACAGTCGACGGCGTGTGTCAGTCACACTCTGATCTCTTGCCTATTAGATTGACAAATGATCATGAAATAGATATAGAAATCTAAGGCCCAGACAGAATTATTAATGTTATATCTCCATTAAATGCTTTATCTAGCCATGTTTTATATCAAGTGATTTTCTTTCAAATGGTCTATTGTAAGAATTAAGGACAAACGTTTTACGACAGAAGAAAACAGAAGAAACGCTAATACTTCCGCCCATGACAAAAAAATATATGTTTATTATGGAGTATCATTCCACGTCATTGAATCTCAATCAGTAGACATCCCTACTCATCGGCAAAGAAGACAGGGAGTGTAGGCCGAGAGAAAAAGCCGGCGTAAAACACTCTCGGTGCTCTTTTAAAACAGCAAATCATCAAACAACACTTATTTTAAAACAATTAGAAGTAGCCTGTCTAGCACTAGTCCCAGGCCCTTTTATCAACTAGATAATCGGTAACTTTATAGTAAGCCTTTTTACACAGCTTTTCTTTAATACATTTCTTAAATAAAGGCAGAGATAAGAGCCTCTGGGATTTCATTAAAGAAAAGTATCCCTTTTCCCAAAAAAGAATTACTAACTTTAGATAGTCTAGTACGGGGAAAATGGAATCCCCACAAGCGTTATAAAAGTATTAAATCAAGCTTCAATTAACGATCAAACGCTTTCTAACGAATAAGTTAAAACAATAGCCGTTCGAGTGATTATGGCCGATACCGATTAGATACGTTCTCAAGTGATGAAAATTGAAACGACCTCTCACTTTTATAACCACGATATTATATAATTTCTTAGATAACATTTAAATTGTAAACAAATTATTCGTTAACCAGAATAGTGGCATAAAATTAGCCTTTTAAAGTACTTACGTCTCCATTGAAATTGTGTTAACGCTATGAAGAAAAAGGCAGCATTGCTTTTGTTAAAACTATGTTTGAGTAAGGGGAATAGGTTTAAATAATCGTTATTCGATGTCGATCAGAATATTGGCATATAAAATTAGCCTTTTATAAAGTACTTTCATCTATTTCTTTCAAATAGAATTTACGCAATAACATTGTTTTTGTTAAAACGATATTTTAGATAAGGGGAATAGTTTAATATAAAATGCTGTGTGAATAAATTTACTAAGAACAGTTTATTTAGATATAGTTTTCACAATTATATTCATATCATCCCTGAGGTCGTAGGTTCGTTCCCCGTGAACTTATGGGCGTGCGCTTATTATTTCTATGTGCGAAAGTTTAAGATCTAACCGACGGTATATGTCAGGCACAGAAGGACGATCACCTACTTGCCCATTTGAAGAAAGAAATGTTCATAAAACAGATACAGAAATCTGAGGCTTTGGCCCAAAAGGTTGTAGCGCCACTGTATTCAATTAAATACAAAATTATGAGGTACCTAGTTTTAATTTATTCTTCTAAGCTTATTAAAGTATACACAAATGCAAATTAGCCTTAATTATGAGGTACTAATAAAATCATATTTAACAAATTATTTATAAGTTCTGAAGAAATCCACCTACTATGCACACACTGATTTTTGGGTCTAAGGATTTCCTGTTTCCTCACGATGTTTGCACTGATAAGTGTTTGTGGTGATGGAGACACCTATTGCACATCTATTCTCACCACAACAGGGTTGAGAATCGTTTACACTCTCATAACTAAAGATATTTTAGGGAGAGTTTTTAACATCCATTTCATTTATTGGCTTATAAACAAAAACTAAATTGTTAATTAAATACAATAGCAAATCACTATATATATGTATAAAATTCTCGTGTCACAATGTTCGTTCCCATACTCCTACGAAACGGCTCAACCGATTCTTATGAAATTTTTATGCATATTCAGTAAGTCTGAGAATCGGCTACTATCTATATTTCAAACCACTAAGTAACAAGGGGTGTCCACCCAAAAAAAAATTTATTTTTTTAGAATTTTCTTTTTGTTTTTATTTTTTTATGATACAGCATACAAAAATACACACAACCCCTAATTTTCACCCCTCTACGATCAACCCCTATTTTTATTATTGTAGATACTTATTTCGATTGAACTAAAAATGTTTCCTAGAAATAATATACATGGCAAAACGACGTTTGCCGGGTCAGCTAGAAATCTTATAGAAAATAACAAACGAAATACGTTATGCGCATTTTTTGTTTTACCCACTTTGAAATAAAGATGAGGGGCAAAAATAAAGCCTACAATTGAAAATTTAAATATTCATCGCCTAATATTAGTAAAAACTGGGTGCCTCTATCTAATCATGTTTTTGCTTATCAGGGAACAACTATTTCCCAAAATCAAATTTTAATTTAATTAATATCTAATCAGATCGGGCCGTGAAGGAAACTTATATGAGCCGGCCAAGTAGTCGGAGATCAGTAGGTCGGCTTAGGTACCGCTGGATCGACAGAGTGGAGGACCTGCAGCAGAAAGCCAGCAATTGGCGGAAGGTGGTGGGCAAGGAGCGCTGGAAGTTTCTCATTTCGCAGGCCAATACTGTTTTTGGGTAGCAAAGTTTTTGTCTTAATGCAGTAATAATGCATTGATTTGAAAACTATGCTGTTACTAACTAATCTTTCTAACTAATCTGCCTTAATTAATATTAAGTAAATACAGTCAAAATCTGTTATAATGACATTGAAGGAACTACTCATGTTTGGTCGTAAAAACCGATAGTCGTAACAGCCGATGACGTTGTTAAGTACCTAATACAGTAGAATTCAGCCGGGACCTTTGATTTTGGTCAATATAACCGGTATGTTCTAAACGATGTCGTCGTAAACGGTTTTAACTGTATTCTTAATTGCAATCTTTATTAAGTCGTAGAACCAAAAGGGTTGGGATTATAAATTGATGACAGCTTGCACAATTAATTTGAAATACTTTCGCGAAGCAAGTTTTTCTTGATCAGGTGTATATTTATTGATTCTCTTTAGACGTAAATAGACACTAATTGGATTGGAAAGGAAAAAGAATTGGACCTGTCTTCCTTGATGTATTCCAATAAGCAACAAACGCAAATTAATTGGATTGGATAAAGGCACTTTCATAGGATCGATATGTCTAGCTTTGTCTTTGCCCCGTTTAAAACCTATAACACTATCGTTTGCCTCTTTCTGTCAAGTTGCATTTACGCCGTGTTAAAAGGAGACAGACCAATGCTTATTGGAACAGTGGAAGTGGATTTATTAAAAAAGACATCATTTCAATAAACTTAAGGTCTGTCACTACCCAAAGCTTGCTTCAAGTCGTAAGTAATTCGCAGCTGAAGTTCCCCGTTATTCAGATATTTGACTATATTGAGTTTATCAAATCAAATTATTTAATTATTAAAAAGAATAGCGGAGAGTTTATTGTCAGTTCTTCTCTTCCGTTTTACGCCCTTGATTTGAGAACTGGCAGTTAATGTAAAATTAGAAGAATTTAATGTATATTTCTTTTTTGACGTTCATAAGTGTACATTGTGTTACATATATGAATAAATGATTTTTGTCTTTTGACTTTCAACCAAAAGACATTAGTTGTTTAATACATTTATCGTTTCCCATATAACTAAGGTAAGAAAGGCCCTTGTTGTAGCGGTCTTATTAGGTGTCTAATGTCTATCGAGTTCGATTCACGGTCGAAGTGCAAATTTGTTTAACTTTATATTTGTTCTCTGCCTTTGTTAGGTTTGTACGGTACCAGGCAAGTTCTTAAACCGTACATAGCGGACACGATCGTTTCTAAGGCATGAGGGCCTCAAACCTTAGAAAGGAGATTGTGAGGATGTATCAATACGTTCTAGGCCGATTGTGGTAATTGCAAGTGGTTCTAGCAACTCAACAATGTAACAAGATTTGTTCCACGTTTTCATAAATCGGTCGTAGCGTGGGTTTTTATGGATCAAATAACTAACCACTTACACCAAATGCAACAGAATTTAATACCATCACCACAATCAGTCGAAATCTGTCAAAACGACATCGAAGGGACTACTCATTTGGTCGTAAAAACCGATAGCCGTAACAGCCGATGACGTTGTTATTAAGTATCTAATACAATAGAATTCAGCCGGGACCTTTGCATTTGGTCTATATAACCGGTATGTTCTAAACGATGTCGTCGTAAACGGTTTTCACTGTATATACCTGCAAAAAGGCTTTATTTCTAAGTAATCTTACTAAAGTTGTATTTAAAAACAATACAACAATAAACGCTTAATTAGCATTATCGTGTACGGGCCAGCATGCTAATTTGATGTCATTTATTCGAGTTGTCGCGTGATCATAGTCACTTTCCCCGGCGCAAGGTTTCTGTTTCAAAGGCATTAGATCTCTCTCTTGGTATGTTCGAGGATGCGTTACGAACTTTCTAGACTTTGTAAGCTCATATAACCTTTGCAATAAGTCATACCCTCGCTACCACAATAAGTATAAATTACCCACCTACATCCGTTGTCGAGTCTATGACCAAACATATTAAAGGCTTTATATCTATACTTAAAAGTAAAATTGTCCAAAGTTATTATTATTCATACAAAAATTAGTGCAGCCACTCAACCATTATGTTATCTTGGCCTTAGAGTATCTTCTTTTTTAATAGAAAAACAGCTGACCAGTATTCTGTTCCTGACATACCTACGCCGTCGAGTGTTTGGGACTAAATTGCCGTGGGATGTTTTCCTTCAACGTACGAGCACAACTAAAAGCACGTAGAAAAAGATAAGCTTTTTTTTTTACATGTTAATTATCTTCTCCATCGTTGTTCAACTCATATACTCTAAAGAATTTCGCAGTCATCTGAATGAGCAACCGTCTTAGACCGGTACGTACCGGCTTCCCTCATAAAGAAAGTGTATTAATGCACAACCGCGGTTCGAACCTACGACCTCAGGGATGAGTCACATGCTCAAGCCAGTATGTGTGTTGAGCTATTATTATATTCATGCAAGACTCATTGCAAGTAAATTTCTTTAAAAAAAGATTAGTATCAGACAAAGTGACCACGATTGCTAAAAATAAACAATCATGAAATATTAAGTAATCGCTTAGTTTTTAGTATATTATATGTATATATACAAGAATTATATTATATGTATATATACAAGAATTATTTGAGGCTAATGTTAGGTTTTGAAGCCGTCATCGAATAGACGGAGAAATCCATAATCATTTATAATTAAGTCTCATTTATTCTTTGTAACATTTCAAATAAAGAGTGATGGAGGCCATTTGGAGTAGGTCTATATTTTAAGAGTTCCTTGGAGTATACGGAAAAAAAGTAAATTCGAAAACCCTTAGGTATTTTTGAAGTTAAAAATAAATATACTGGCATTAAATGAAAAAATGATATTTTCAATCCATTCCAGGTGAGTGAATTTAGACATTTGAGTATATCAATCTCTAATCAAATATCTCTTCAGCCTTCAGACTTCAGCTTGTCTCGCAAACAAGTTCAAGTAGGAAATCCTGGATGTCTCATATCTTTAGAGTATGCGACAAACGGAAAAACAGTAAGGAAACATTTATGTTACACCGACTATCGACATAACATGCCGCAATTAAAAAAAAACTCATCCTTTCAAAAATTATTAAGGTATATTAAAATTGGCATAAATCAATCATAGAACAAATATAAACTACGTCAACTATTATTATAACTCGTCGTAGTTATAATAACTGTATAACCCGTGAAATATAACATTTGAAAAAAAACAACCTTAAACCGGGTCAGTATGCAAATTAGCGATGTTTTGAGTGCTTTACAGTCGTGGTCCGCGAGACTCGTAAATAATAATTTTAACTGTATTAAGTACTAGTGTAGTAACAGATGGCCAAACAATCGTTTTAAGCAATGTCTGGCAAATTAAGAAACGAAAACTACGAGACGCAATACCTGAGCGCTTTCGCAGTTGAAACTAGGAACTACAATATTTGTGCAAGTTTGATTATTCCACTCAAAGCCTGGTTATGGATGAAAACACTGCTAAATTGGGGCAGGACACAAGTTTCAAGGAAAATCTGTAATGGCATAGTTGCCAATTAAAATTATATAATTTGGGTAACGCTCATATTACATGACTCATAATGGATTACCGAGGAAAATGAGAGTAATGCAACAGAGGTCACAGTCCATTACTAAAGAGAACAAATTGGGAATAGCCTGAGAAAATATAATTTTTTGCATCAGCAGGAAATGTACCAAGTTAACAAAATAATATTACTTTAACTATAAAGTAAAATTGTGATTAACAGAATATAAATATATCTTTGCATTTGTGTGTTTAGAATAATTTATCTAAATCATATTATGATAAAATGTCTACTTCTCTTAATTTTCATATTTAATTTTGTGTCATATCCTAAGATTTAAGATGGTTATTGTTAAGTTTGATTAGACATAGAACTCAACCTTTTTTAAACAGAAACGGAATGTCAAAATAATATTATTAATAAACATGCTGCTTCCTTCATTAGAAACCTATATTAATAAATAGTACAATTATGTAACATATTGGCAAACTTCCAATATATAATAACTGAATGGAAGTCAATGTTAATGTAAAAGTATAGTCCCAGATATATAATCACAGCAATGTTGTTAATTCTATATTGTATATTTTATTTACAATATATACTTACTATATTTAATATAATCCTATATTATGTTATTAATACATTATTATGAACTTAGCATTTCTGATTTAAAACTTTTTTCAGTTTAAGTATATGATAGTTGTGTTTACTTTAGTTGGCTTTTGACAAATAAAAAAAGTGGCGCTACAACCTTTTAGGTCTGGAACTCAGGTTTCTGTATCTGACAAATACTTAATATAAACCTAAACGAACCAATAAACATGATATAAACCAATAACAATCAATTAAACACTAAAACCATTCTAAAAATAAAGCTGTTGTGAATCCTGTCATTTCAGTCCACATGAGTCATGAGATTAAGTTATAATGATGACCTCATCTTTAGAATACAATATCCTTGTATCTTAAAACCTAATGGACTTATACATAATGCAACAGATACACAAAACAACAGCAAGTGACCTAAATAACGCGCATTATACGTGCAGTAATAATATACTTTCAAACAGCACGACTGCCATGCAAAACATGTACTCAGCACTGCCGTTCCTAATTTCCTAACTGTTTCGAGATAAATGAACGCCAACAAAAATCCCTGACATTGCCAACTCTACAAAATATGAATATCAATATCACAGTGCAGCAAGTAGATAATACTGAACAAACCATAAAACACGTGTAAAAATATTTTACCTTAATGATGAGTTCAATCTCTGGAACGTCTCCGTTCGCTGTGCCATTTTCTGCAATTTCATCCGACATCGTTTATCCAGAAATACACACGAATTTGTTAATAAATATTAAATTCACAGGAACACACAAACGTCACTCTTGCACGATACGGAATAACTGACTCACTTCAGTCACAGAAATGTAACGACGTCGAATTTTGAAACTTTAGTTGTTACTAACTTCACAAGGCTTAAAGTTGTAATTAAAACCATAACAGTATTAGGTGTTAGAGTTTAGACTACAACCTGTAGTTTTAGAGTCAAATGTAAGAAAAACGACGATATTTTTTGCTTTAATATGAGTTCATATAGGATAGTCCAATAGCTATTATATAATTTGCTACTATTGACACGAAATAATTGTAAGCCGCTGTATGTGGCACAGACTAAGCAGAATCTGTTGAGACTGTATATAGATAATTAATCATATCAGTTATTGTAAAATATTGTCAGTTGTCATTTCTGAGTGATCCGAAAAACTCAAATGTCAGATGCTAAATTTGTGAACACTTGTTTGTAATTTGTATTTGCGTAAGTACGCACTATATACATTAAATAGTTTCTTATTTCGATGATTATTACAAATAAGGACTTTGGATTGTCAATTTAGCACTTTATCAAAGCAATAAAATAAAACTATCAAAATGAGTGCTAGTGAAACAACAAAAGAAATGACGTTCGCGGAGAAGCAAGCAGAACGATTAAAGAGACTTCGCTCTTTACACACTGCAAGAAATGAAGCACGGTCGCATAATCACCAAGAAGTTGTAGCTGAGGAGGCTAGAAACAAGTTACCAGCTAATTACGACGCCAAACGACGACAAGCTGAATGGATCATGGAAGATCAAAAGAAACGTGAGGAATCAGCTAAAGAGGGTAAAGACTATGACAGAGTTAAATTACTGAATATATCTGCAGTAGAAGCAGAGAGGTTGGAACGCAAAAAGAAGAAAAAGAACCCTGATCAAGGCTTTTCTACTTATGAACAGGCAACAGTAAGACAGTATAACAGACTTGTCAAAAATATGCCAACTGCAGATATGGAACTTTATGAACAACAGAAACAAAAATATGGTGATGCTTTCTATGGAGGTCCAAATGTTATTATTCATGGAATGCATAAAGATAGAAGAGAAGCAGTTGATAAAATGGTAGATGATTTGGAAGGGCAAATTGCAAAGAGAGCTAAATATTCCAGGAGACGGACTCATAATGATGATGCAGATATTGACTACATCAATGAAAGAAATGCCAAGTTTAATAAGAAATTGGAGAGATTTTATGGAGAGCACACTGCAGAAATCAAACAAAACTTGGAAAGAGGCACAGCTATTTAATTATATTGTGATAAAATAATAAAAATCCAGGAGAGCTTTGATGCATTTTGGGTCTTGGCCTGCATTCTGCATATTATTCATAGATTGTTCCTAATAGGCTGGTGATTAGCCTTCTGTGCTGAAGTGTGTAATGAATTGTTTATAGAAGTTCACAAAATCAATAATAATTATTGAAGTACCTTATATTTTTTACCTTGTGTACAATTTCTTAAATTTATAGTTCTGTAACTATCAATTATCTATGATGATAATAAAAGTTTGTAATATATTTATATTTAACTACAAGACAATGAGAGCTGCCTCTGTTGCTTAGTTGCCATGCGTTTGGTCTAATAAATTGATTGCACTCCATTTTCTATTTAAAAAAAATAGTTTGAGTTCAGCTAGTGTCCATGATTAATTATATACAAAAACATTGGTTCTCATACTTGGATTCAGAGATTTAGAGCTAAGTGATACTTCCTTATGTCACAAACATTGATTTTGACTGTTGTCATAATACAGTAGTCAGTTCTCTGCGCTAAGTCCTGACTCAGGAATCATCTGGTCTTAAAGAGCTTCTCATTTTACAAAAGCCTTATTTTTTACTCAAATACTCTTGTTTGAGTAAATTATATCTTAAATAAAAAAAAAATCTTGTAACAAGTTTTATTTGATACGCATGGTAAATACATAACCAAGTCAATAGATATATAATCCCTATTCTGTATAAGCAATAGGTATTGAAGTCAAGGTGTGTAAAGACATGTAGTATATTTTAATGATTACACAAAAATCAACTACTGTATAATACAAATTTGTATTATTATGAGTAGAAGCCAGAAGGTAATTTTTATACTTTACACCATGTATGGAACTAATATTAAAATTACCAGGTAAGGATAAAAAACAAGATAAGCACGTATGCACGCACGATAAGGCTTAGGTAAAATATTTCAAATCTTTTATTGATAAATTAATGCATTTAAAGAAAAGATTCTTTTAAAAGAAAAATATGTTCTTTATCACACTTTGACTTCTAAAAAATGTGCAAGTTTTCATTTACATAAAACTTCAAATATTGGGGAGCTGTGTTTAGTATAAGCTTTTATAGTATCATACCATCAATGCAAGGTTTATAAGATTAATTTTTACACTATGTGTAGTAGTAAGATATTAAATAAATACTTATTATAATATGTCTCTTAATTAATGTACTTTTTTAATATGAAAGAATATTTTTTATCAAATATCTCTGTCCATATTTTTTGTTGTAGTTAGCAAAATCCCAAAGTTATTTACGTATATTACTGTATCGATTCCTAAGTTTTAAGAACAGTATGTAATACAGACTACAGTGCTATAATTCTATCTGGTCCTGACTGAGGCATTATTAATTTATTCTTATTTTCCCTTGACTTACTTAGGTAAGCTTTGAACAACTCACTTGTGACTTGTGAAACATCAAAGATAGAAGGGCTTAACTAGCGTTGCCACACGTCCCGTATTTCCCGGGACATCCCGTATTTTAGACTTAGTTTAAAATGTCCCGGCTGGACTGACTGTGTATTAAAAATTTAAATTCAATAATGCGTGGATTAACTCCTGACGCAAACGATACACTAAAAAACGATTTTCTACTGTTCTACAGGCTGTTGTCACGATATAATTTTTCAGAAAATATATTCTCTCCAAGGTACTCTTTTTAAACTTTAAATCTTAATTAAACTACAACAATTTTCAAGAAGCTATTGCTTTTATGCAGAATTCCAAATAACCAGAAAGTGTCTGAATATTGTAATTTTGTCTTTGTCTTTTATTTGTCCTGGGTAAAGAACTAAATTCCCGTATTTTTGGCAACCCTAGCTATAACAAGCAAAACTTAGAAAGTAAAAGACAGAAGAATACCATCACATTCATAGTAAAGCCTAAAAATGCTATTAAAAATTACACCTTGCTCATATGACATAAGCATTCGCATTTAATATCGATTGATGTAGGTAGCATGCGAGTAAATAGAAATCTCGTTATTATTTAAAATTTCGTTGCTCAACAACAAAAATAGGAGAGCAACTGGCGGCCTTATCGTGAACGTAAGAAACGTAACGTAAGGAAATTACTTCTCAGTCAGACAAAATACCTAGGTAATTGACGAGAAAGTCTGAAACTAATTTGGTTTGTTTGTGTTTTTCTTTAAATTATTTTGATTTTCCGTGTATACAATACAGAAAACTTGCACATTTTAATACTTATTCGAAGCAAAATAACATCTCGTACATGATACTTATTAATATTTATATACAATAGATGAGCACAAAATTTAATACATACAAATGCTTTTTACTTACATTAAGTTTTTGATTTATGTGAATTTCGTTGCAAATAAAAAATTTCACTTTTTGTAAATTCGGGAATAGACTAGAAATCACAGTATTTGTATACTCCAAGCTATTACACGTTGGAACAATTGGTTAAACGTGTTTACAGAAATTAAGAAAATAATTGTTGAAAACCAAAGGGCTTTATTAATATTTGACTATATTCGCTGTGTTTAGACTATTTTAATATATGTCCTTGACATTTTTAGCAATCAGTTAATAAAAATGTCTAGTGATTACAGGTACCGAAACAACATAAACATCTTGAACATTAAACAAGGGAGTGGGGGGGTAAGTTTGCGCAGCGAGGGACGCAAACGTCAACTGATTTACCAATCACGCGATCGACACGTCACTCTCCCGCCGCCCCCCTCCCAGTGATACCTAAAAATCGCTTCTACCCAAGGATATTTGTTCAAGATGTTTGCCGGTATCTGTACAATAGGGTATATAAAGTTATCGGCGGAAAGTACCGAGCTAAGGCTATAAACATTAAATTTAAATTTTACTGTTTAATTTAGATAACTGATCACGGGATTTCTATATTGCACCTAAAACCCACAAAATATTTGATTATTATAAAAGGTAATTGTTAAATATTTTAACTGCTCAGTTTCGATATGTGAAATTTTACAGTATGAAGAAATACAAATAATTTTTAACAATAATTGTAAGTTTTATTTTCTAGTTCATATTCGGTTGTATGAAAGCGAATTT
This sequence comes from Pieris macdunnoughi, assembly GCA_905332375.1. NCBI lineage: Eukaryota > Metazoa > Arthropoda > Insecta > Lepidoptera > Pieridae > Pieris > Pieris macdunnoughi. The sequence goes on from CAJOBZ010000026.1 coordinate 2,047,515, forward strand.
ATGAAAGTATAGTCCAGAATACGTATAAAGTTCGTGATTTGCATAAATATTTTTTGATTATTAAATCGAGATAATTCATTTGGCAGGAACTATTTTGACTTTAGATTGAATCAAACTCATTTTATCATCTGCTAATGTTATTACATCTAGTAACATTGGATGATAAGCCATAAGCAATCACATAATTGCAAATCAGTAAAGCTACCACGTAACTTTCAATAGCGTATTTTTTCAACCCTAAGTTTGCTATAATTTTTTTAGAAAATTCTAGTCAGCCAAATCTCATTTTAGAGTTAATGGAATCGCTATTGATTACTACTACGTGCTACGTGGTAGGCTTGCTGAGAGCTGTCAAAAACAAAAAGTCCACAATACATGTCTTCTAAATTACGATATTATTTTGCGGCAGTCATAACCCATTTTCGCAATATTAAACTGCACTATTTGGAAAAGGCTTCATACAAAATCATTTTATGATAGGTAGTACCCTATTAACGTTAAACGTATAAATTGTATATTATTAAAATTAGTTACGTCACGTAACATTTTTCACAAAAAATTCTAATTGCTTTGGCGTTGGTAAGTCACGCCGCAAACGCGACTTTGCATAAAGCTATTTCCGTTTCAAATTGCTGGATCACGTTTTTGTTAAGGTAAATTTGTCTAGGGTCCGGATTATGACCCAAGAAACCATCTTTGACAACTTGCAACAGACCAAAGCTACAACAAATCAAATCTAAAGCATTAACAGCCTTACAATGTAGTGTAGGGGTAAATAATTATTATTCTTACAGCTTACAGTATGTATAATATAAACTTAGCTGTACGTTACATTGTATGTTAACAATTTCAATAAGAGCGGTAAATTTTAATTTCCTAAAAATATGTATTTCTTTACAATTCAAATACTTCTTTAAACATCTTACTTTTATCTGGTGATGTAGAAATATTGATTAATCTACCGATAACACATGATAATATACTTATGACTATTTAAAGTACTTTCCTATCCACCTTAAGTGCAGTAAATGGTAATAACATAGTTATTCGCATTTGGCATAGCACTCACTGAGAATAGGAAAGAATTTATGCACTAAAAATGCAAACCCTATAAAATAAAAATTTGGAATGTGCAAATTTGTTTTTACCAAATGCGAATATCACAGATCGTTACTGCACTTAAGATAGATTTAAACTTAAATTAATTCGTAGCTTTCATCTCATAAAACCCACGACCGCACAATTTCTGAAAAGCGAAAAATTTTGAAATGTATTGTATTCAGTATTGCCAATTAGGGCGGGCGCTTGAGAGAGGCACAGAAAAAGACAATAGACTGAGCATTGTTTTAAATCTCGGATTTCATAGACAAGCAACATCAACTCATCGAGCATTTGGGGAAATGGGTGAGCTAGTTTACTAAATTTGTCACTCAACCTTGAGCTTCAGACAAAATCACTTTACGACAGGCGTGATTCCCAAAGCTAAACCAATTTGACCTTGAATGACATTGTCTTACGCTTCGTAACGTGACCACACATGCATTATTGTCGTGGATACAACTATCGTAGTGATTTTATCTCAGGCTGCTTAGCACTAATGGACAATGGACATAGTGCATAGCCAATTGTGTGCAAAACGACGGCAATATATGTCTGTTCCATGATCTATAAATGCGAGGTACATAATATGTTTTATCTTTCTCAGTCCATTTTCTTGTCCTCTTTATTTAGTAAGGCACACATTACATCGTTTATTTTTAACTTATAATATTGATATACTTACTTCGTCGTCCCGGCATCAAGCGAACGGTGATCCCATCGGGAGATCGAACTGCATAAAGACAAGTAAATTTAATAGACTGCAATTATATTTAAAACTCACACAGCATTCCAAAGACAACATAATGTTATGCTAAAAATTAGTCACTTACCTCATAAATTAAAATAAAAACGCACAACACTCTTTTAAGGGGGTTAAATAAAGGAATTTATTAAAGGCATCTCAAATTACAAAAACATGAACTGAGGCTTAGTATGGAGCGTGTTTTTTTGTACAAAAGATATCACATTTAAATAAAATACATCAATAAATTTAAGAAAAAACATTTAATTATCTAATATACATAAAAAATTTATGATCACAATAATTCAAGTTAAATTAGTACCTAAATCTCAAATGAACAATAATTTACAACTTATGCTAACATAACAATGTATTTGATAACGATAAATATTTAATATTCCACCTAATTATTATAAATGTTTTCATAAAAAGGGATTAAAACAGTCTAAAATAAATCTAGTTCAAAAAGAAATCTATGTTAAGGCACAATCTAATAATACCTGACTTAACTTGACCTAGACGTCGAGTTCATGGCCAAATCAGCCCTGGAATTTTTAATAGAAGATTTGTATATGGAATAGTCAGTTATAAAATGGGTGCTACTAAATTCTCTCATAGTATTTTGAACGTAGAACCGGCCTTAAGGCTTATTTCATGGAATAGAGGTGTTTACCAACACCAATATACTTTAACAACTAAATAATTGTTTACCTAGAGATCTTTATAACATAATTTTTTATTATAGATTTAAAAAAAATACAGCGTAACTAACTCATCACATATTAATACTGTGATGTTTTTTTCTCTGTAAGCCCTGTCAAGTCCTCTTATAATCGAAATATACAAAACATTAAATAAGGCACATGTCTATAATATATATTTAAAAAAATGTGTTGTGATAATATTCACAGTATTTTTCCTATCATTTCATTAATTCTTAAACTTCGTATATTTAATCGTTGATAATGTTCTTGATATTCCATAAACCACCAATTAATTTGTCAACTGAATAAAGCTGTGATGGTGGTTTTATTAAATCCCGTTAACCATACAGACTATACTGGCTTAACATAACAGATTATAATCTCCTACAGTATGACAAATGTTAAATGCTAAATAATTTCAAACATCAACTTCATAAAATATTATATTATGCTATATGCGAACTTTTACTTCTTAATTATGCATGATAATTCACATAGACACTTCTAAAGGTATTATATGTGCACTTACGTTTGATTTTTTTACAATAAATAACATAGAAAACAGATTTTAGCATATGCACAAAACGGAATTGACGTATTCTTTATCATATGACATTTAGATCAAATAAATTGTTTCTTTGATTTTTTCTAACAACAGAATCAACCTAGTATTAAGTGTTCTATGGTTTCAATTGTATTCCTTAATTTTTTAAAAATTAATAATTGTTAAGGATTTGCATAAATAAATAACAAGTTGATGCATTACCAAGACAGCATCAAAACTTTAAATGTCAAACAGTTTGAAAATTTTAAATATGTGTTACCAAACTAATTTACAGTAAGTCTCTTGGTCAATCTATTTTCTTTGTTAATGATAATTTATTAGTGTAAAATTGTGCACAATATGAGCAATTGATAAAGTTTGAGCAAAATTTGTAACCAATAGTGTAAATAATGACTTTTTGGCAAGGCGCTAGTAGTCTTCTTTTGAGATCCCAAATGGCTTGACCAGACGATGTGATGTAATGAATACAATATACTTAATCCTATTTTGTTTAAATTAAAAATAATATAGAGCAAGGTTTACGTTCATCAAAATGTTTATTTCAATACAACTTGATTAGAATTGACCAAAATTCTTCTTTAGAATATAATTTTTTGAATAATTACTGTAAGTAATGGTTTAGGTCAAATTCTGTATTTATCATCACACTTCATACTTATTTTATTAGCCTGATTATGATTATATATAGTTTTGTAACTAGCTCTATATTATTATTGAATAAATTTAAGTACACAACTCCAATTAGATTACTAAGAAATCTTAAAATCAGTCCGGTAACTAATTGGAAGGTATAATGTTAATGGAACACTCATGCACTAAGGTACAATCCGTCATGCATACGTTTATTGGCAACACTTATTAGCCTCACTTCACACAACACTCAAATTGTTACTTCATCTCACTCCAAAACGTTCCATATACAACTGTTATAATAACAGTCAGTAGCAGTATTGCGGAACTGTTACTTGAATAATAGCAGTGTTCTGTTTGAACTACACTTGCTGTATATTGATGTTCCTAATAATTTGTCCATAGATAGTCTGATCAAATGCACTTTTTTATATTCAGTACTTACATCAGTGCCTAACACTAGGTATAGTCACTGATAAAGCGTGTCACAAGTTATAGCAAGTATCAAAAATTCTTACACATTAACAGCATACCCACTTGCTATATTAGGCAGGGAGCCTGTGTCACTGGACAGATTAGCCCCTCGTCTGTTCCTATCACGGAAAGACCCAAAGCCAGAGTCATGTGTAGTAGCAGGGGACGTACCTACAAATATCCGGGGCATGTCACACTCCTCACACTTGTCTAAGAGTGGATGATTCCTAAAGGTGCACATGTGGCATTGCCAAGAAGCAGACGGTCTCTGCCCTGTGTATATATTACTGTAGAAGTTGTCATCTGCCTCTGGGACAGGTAACACTCGGGGAGCTGAAAATTAAAATCAATTTATTACACACACACACTTATTATAATTGTCACAACACACTGCCTCATCTCCTAATTAATGAAGACTAAATCTGCCTAATTGTACTTTAACTAAAGTACTCTTACGTCTTTCTGTCAAATTGTGTTAATGGTGCAATTAGAGTGATTTATTTTTTATTAATGAGTGGGTTAGTGTTTTTAAAACATGAGATATGATAAATAAACCTTCATGGCTAGTACCTGCCATAAGTACCAGAGTAAAATGTATTATTATGGCAAAACACAGTATTACTATTTCATACATAAAATAAAAACAGTCTAACAGTTTAAGTTAATAATTTTAAATATTGTAAAACATTCAGTTTCATAAATGTAGTTAACTAAGCATCAATGAGTACTCTTTGGGCATGACTAAGACTTACCTCTAACCCCCATCTCAAGGCGCTTTGCCAACATATCACACTCATCCCTTAATCGTTCCACATGGTCCTTGAATCTTAAAGCAGCTGATGGTGATGGTGGAGGAGCAGCTAATATCTGTGTTTCCCGATTTAATTGTGCCAATTGTCCCTTCTCTTGGGCTAATGCAGCTGCTAGTCGTGATAAACGTTCCTTCTGACGCTCAATTAGAGAATGATCTGAAACTAATTGTTGAATGAATTAGCTCTAAAATATTGACTTGATAAATTGCCATGCAACAGACAAAAACATTCCTATACTCCATTATACTGAGAAATTATAGAACAGCGAGTAGAAAAAATAATCGGATAACTTTCTCAACTTTCTTTTTTATTTGAATAAATGTTTCCGGCGCGCAAAATTGGTGGGGGGTGATTATTACACCCCTCCTCCCCCCTCGCTCCCCGCAACCCCCAATTCGTGCGTCGTAATTTAAAATCGTTACCAAATATGTTTTTCCAGGTTAATAATTTCAATATGTACAATATAATTTTTTTCTCAATTTAACTTTACACAAAAAAAATACAATTGTATTAATATAAGAAGCTGTCATTATTATTGTACATGAAGTTATAACTTAAAACTTTATATTTATATGAATCTACTATACTAGCTTTATCTTTAGAATTGTTTTATTTATACTAAATATTATATTACTGTTAAGTCCTCTATATAAAGATAATCAAACTATGTAGAAGTTCTATAGAACTACCATGGGAAATCAAAATTAGGACATTTATTTCTCTTGCTTACGTAAATTGTTTTGTCAGATCCAAACCGATGCACATTTTAAACTTAATATCCCTAAATGACATACTAAAATTATATGATACTCACCTGTACCGGGTGGTTCAGGAGCAACTCTAGATGGTCTCGGTGAATCTATCCTGGTGGATTGAGGTGGAGGTGGTGCTCTACGCTTTGGGCGTGTTGTACTAGGGCTAACAGTCACTGTCACATGCCCCTCAAAGCCACTATCATCATTTCTTTCCCTGACTGGACTGGCCATATTTGATGTTGGTGTACAAACAGTTAAATTGACTGATGTTATTGCTCTAGGACTTTCAAAATCTTCTAGCCAAGGATCACAGTACCCACGGCTTAAGTCCATATGGCAATTAACATTGACAGACAAGTTTAGGGGATACCCACCTCTTTCTTGCCTATATGGACTACTTTTGGGCTCTTTATCAGTTTTTTGAATTGAAGGAGCAGGTGAGACTGTTCGGCATGTCTCATCTGGTTGTTTCAGGTTGTCATTAAATGCAATTTCTGGACTTGGTTTAATGAAGTTCAATGTGTTTGGTCTTTGTGGTTTTTCAAGCACCGCTTTAGGTTCTTCCTTATCTTTTTTAATAGTTTTTTTCTCCTTCACACGCTCCAATTTTTCATTTAAATTTGACTTTATTTTATTACTTTTCAATAATTTAAAATTGGTACTCTCAGGCTGTTCAGAATTGTTTATTTGTTCTTTAAATTCCTGATTAGTATTTTCCTGTTTTCCATTCTCGAGACTATTATTTTCATTTGACAATTCTAAGTCACTAAGTGATTCTGCACTGTACTTAACAAAACAGTTATCAAGATTGACTATAGTAACAGGTGAGCATGTTTTAAGTACTTCATTTGTTTTTACTTCCACAACATTTTGATTTGCATCAGTATTCACTTTAACATCTTCTTCATCTAAACTAGCATTAGTGCTGATTATGGCTTTTTGTGGACCTTGGCAAGTAAACAACTGGGCATTTGTTGATTTTAAAGCTTCATGCTTGATAATGGGCTGGTTTCGGCACTTTTGTGGTGGGTTAATTTTAAATCCACTGAGTTGTCGTGCTGCAGCCACTGAAGACGCATGATAGGCGTGCGTTAGGGAGGTTTTGACTTCTCTGTGCAGATGTGTTTCACAAGCTTTTTTATCATGACAGTATAGCTCGATGGTGTTTGACACAACATGATCGGGTACACCAGGAAACTTTTGTTTGAGCTCATGGAACAACTGCATAAGCGATATGTTGGTACACGCACATGGTGGAGGGCTGGTAGCGCTATCGGAGGGGGCAGACATCGCCGCCCATCCTCGCGGAAAACCACCTATCTGCCGCGAACACTCTCTTCAAAACTTCTGTGAAATTGTGGGTACTCACCTAAAAAAAACTAATAAACATTTTACAGCAGAAACGAAATTTTATTGTCTTTTAGTTCTATGACGTCACAAATCCTACAATTACTTTCTTAGTTACGTATTCACTGCACAGAACTATTGCTGTGAAGGTTCATGACTTGTTAATCTTCACTGTACACATGTGATGAAAAATAACACATAACGAGAGTAGACAAGGCTGAATTTTTATATTATCTTTTGTTATCATCATACCACAACTACTTTTTCGTCATATATCCTGCGCTACAGTTATACGATACTTTAATTTAAGTCATAATGATATAATCTCGTTTGTCAATTCTCACTAAACGATTTTTACACTTACTCAGGTTGAAAAACGTATTAAAACCCAAAAATAAATTACGAGAATCACAAAGTTGTCAATCTGTTACTTCCATTTTGCTTTTTATGCAACAGACTACAGCAGTATAAAAGACAACGGCTACTAATCACAGGTAATATTACGTTCTTCTACTGTTCAAATTGGAAAATTGGAACTAATCGTAAACATATAATTTGATATTTGGGAAAAAGCGCGGGAAACGTTGGTCGTGGCGGGAGTGTTTTTTCTTGTGAAATTTTTAAATTTAATTTTACTTGTATAAAAGATCAGTTTGTATATATTTGTATGTAGTAATTTAATTTAATAGTTTAGTTTATTCATTTGTGTATATATTCTACAGTATCTGGTAAGTTTGTATACTTTTTCGTCAAGGCCTGGAGTCAGGCGAAAAAATTGACGAGCCCCCGGATATCGGGGGCTCGCCCCCCGAGGTAGCTTGTAATATTATAATAGAAAATAGATTTTCTAAACTGGACGAGTCCAGTGTAGATACAGTGTGGATCAACGGAATGACCGAAAAAGAATGCGACTAGGTAAAATTTGCAAACACTGCAACAAAAGGAAAAAAAGATTCGATCCGACGCGTCGGAACAAACGAAAGGACACTGATTGTTCGTGCCAAATACCGGAAATTGAAATTCCCTCAATATATACTGGGCTTAAGCACGCTAATGCTCTAGATAGTTTTCAGAACAAAGTAGACCGTGTAGATACTACAACTGTTAATACCCAACAGCACCCATCACCACCATCAGATGTTTCTCAGTCCATAAAAAATCCTATAGGCCGAACTTTTTATGAGACCTATGACATAGGGCCATTCGTAGTTCATGCGCAAAAAGTTTCTTCAGATACGGACATCTCCTCCCTACACCCCGTCCACTTTGGGTATTTCCTCAAGAAAAATTCTTTTAAAAACATAATTAATGGTAGCATCAAAAGGATAGGCAGAAACCGAATTTCCCTATCATTCTCAGACCACAAATGTGCAAACGAATTTATTAATAACCCTTGCCTGGCAAGAAATAATTACAAAGCTTTTATTCCCTCATTTAATGTGACACGAATGGGCCTGGTGCGAGGCGTTCCCGCGGAATGGTCTCCCGAAGAGACATTAGACAACATCTCTCTGCCTGTAGGCAGCGGAGGAATTATAAAAATTAGACGACTAAATTATAAAGTACGTAACAGCAGCCCTCCTGAGTGGAAGCCATCACAGACTATTGTAATAACTTTCGATGGTCAAACCCTACCTAAACATGTATTTGTCTGCTACAATGCCCTGCCCGTGGAACTTTATGCATATCCCACTATTCAGTGCTATTCTTGTTGCCGATTTGGTCATACTAAGTCTAATTGTAACTCTCGGCCCTCTGTTACAAGTGTGGCCATGGCCACACTGGGGACACATGCAACATACAAGATGATGCCGCGTCTTGCTGTCTATGTTCTGGTCTACACTTTGCTACAAACAGAAAGTGTCCAGAATATGAACGGCAGACTAAAATTTAATTGTATTTGGCTCAGAAATGTGTATCTTACGCAGAAGCAAATAAAGTGTATGATCCAGTTTCAAAATCTTTTGCTGATATAGTTAAGTTTTCAAACATCCAGAATACTCCTAATTCTCCTGTCCCACATGTATCGCCTTCCTCTCCCTCGATTCCGTCGGATGGTAGATCTTATAAGAAAACAATATTTGCTAAACCAACATCCCCTAAACCAAAACGACTGGGGTATAACAAAACAGAACACTTGAATTTGATAAAGGACTACGACGCTCCAGCTCCTTCTAACGGGGTCGCTTTAATAAACAGTAACGTTAACAATAAGGACATAATCTCTGATTTAATCCAATTTTTTACTGAAATTAAATCCAATTCTAACTCTGACAACAACGTAACTGAACAACGTCGCCAAACGATTGCTTCCATAACTAAATTAAAATCCGCTTATGCGTCACGAACGCGAACAAATAATCCAGTGGAATTGCAGAAGCGCTATCTGCAATAAAAATTATTTAATCCATTTGCATAATAAATTTGAACCATTTGTCTCAACTCTGTCGGAAACATGGCTTCGCCCGGAATTGACTTTTCGAATTCCAGGTTAGGTATGTTATTCTCCGACAGTGCTCCTGACGGCTATGGTGGTGTTGCCATAGTCATTAAAAATTATCTCCCCTATTCCTTATTTTCACTTCCCCCATTCGGAGATGACTTATCAGTCATTGCTGCTATTGTAAATAAAATTTGTATAGTGTCTATTTATTTTTCTCGTCCTAATGTAAATATTTTTACGTCAAAATTTAATGCGGATATGATGTAGGTGATTTAAATGACATAATGTTTGTTTGTCCTCGGCGCGACCGGTCGGCTCTTCTCGAAGGTCTCATTTCCCTTCAAATTCCGTTCCCTTCATCCATATCAAGTTTACTTTCAACTTTACAACCCATATGTATATAAACTTTTCGCAGCTTTTATCTTAAGTAATAATATAAAAATTTAGACAATATGAACGTAAATATATGTAAATATGTTTTCTTACACTCCTTTTGTATGTAGATTTATAAGAATTGATCTTTTATTTTATAGTTTAATTATTTTCTATTCCTAAATTCCTTTCCAGTCGATAATTTTATGTTTTTACCCGTTTCCCTGTTTTTGACCCTTGGTCTAAGATCCCGCTATACAACGACCTTCACCGAGATGCTTATTTAATGAAACTTATTTTATATATAATTTAATATGTCAATTAATATAATCCATATGGGTTGCCTAGCAAATTTCAGTCCAGAGTATGTTTAATTAATTTAAAAAAAAAAAAATTTTTTTAAACATTTCACCGGTATGATTATTAGATAAATTCTATACCAATCGAACGTATGAAGCCCATAGAATATGCAAACGTTAGGTTGTTTTTAATCAATTAATTATTTATGTGTATATTTTTTATGTGACACTAAAGTATATATACATCTTTAGTATAAAAGAAGGTTATAGTGATACATATATAATACTACCCTGATTAAAAATATTGATTGAAAAAAGTTCAAAAAATTTACTACATGCAAATTATAAAAACATTTTTTTTTTTAAATATTAATTAAACATACTCTGGACTGAAATTTGCTAGGCAACCCATATGGATTATATTTATTGACATATTAAATTAAATATAAAATAAGTTTCATTAAATAAGCATCTCGGTGAAGGTCGTTGTATAGCGGGATCTTATACTACCTGGGCCACAATGCACAAACCGTGCGGGCCATTTAAAAAAAAAAAAACATATAATTTTAATAAAAATTTGGGCTAGTTACTGACTAGATACACGAACTTTATAACATTATTCTCATACTAATTGCTATTTGTTATGAATCACTTGCTTTTGTAGAATGTTTTTTCTTATTACCTCAAGTTCTCAAGTGTAATTATCTTTGAAACGCTTTTCACGGGTTATCACTTATCAGCTAACATTGACAAGGTAAACACAGCAAGCTTTTGATTGACAATTGTCAATTATTCAAGTGGCTCTGTCTAGCTAATATACAATATTGTTTTTATTTTGCAAGTTTTTTAGTGTAGTGTGTTAGAGAGAATTCATAAAGAAATAAATTTCAGGTTAAACGATCAAAAGACCCAACAGTATGGTTGATGACTTGAGAAAATATTTAAATCATCTGATTGAAAAGTACGTCAGGTAAAAAATAACTTAATTACCTTTGCCTAAAAGTTGCTAAAACATGTATTTTTAGGGTGAATGGATTGCACTGTATCCTGATAACTGACCGCGAAGGTGTGCCTGTTGTAAGATCAGTTACAGAAAAAGCACCCCAATTAGCCCTGAGACCAAATTTTATATCAACTTTCGGTATGGCTACTGACCAAGCAAGTAAACTTGGCTTAGGGAGAAATAAAACTATAATATCCATGTATTCTAGTTATCAGGTATGAGTACCACCATAAATATTATAAATGTATTTTTAACTGGATAGAACACAACTGTAATTTATGTCTCTTTCTTCTACTATGCTCTAAACTTTCATAATTAGTTCCTGCCTGTGCTACCATAGACATTTTACAACTAAAACTGCTTACATTTCATTTTCTTTTAATTGGATTTGTAGGTAATTCAAATGAATAAACTACCACTAGTAATCACATTCATTGGAAGCGACAATTGTAATACTGGACATATTTTAGCATTGGAAAGCCAAATAGAACCCTATTTACAGGATTTGGGGACTATAGTTGCAGAAGCACATAAAGATATGTAACATTAAAAGTAAGATATTGACAATAGTATTTAAATATGTATCTTTTTCATCTTTGGTTTTTTGTATCATAATCTTATTAGCATCTTAAACATAAGTTTTATCTAACAGAAGTATGCTATAATAATATTAGAATAACTAAAATAATAATTTTATATTTGTTATCCTAATACATAAGTAATTAAGATTTTACTTATTAATTTTATATAAAACTTTGAATTTATAAATGACCTTTTTATTGTTTAGCAACTTAAATCTTCTTAAAAACTAATACTATTAGGTTGAAAAACAAGGATAACAGAACAAAGAAAACATGTGTCTGTCATAGTTTGACTCTTAAACAGTTAGATTTTTTAGTTAGCTATCTAATAGCAAGGGGGCTAGATTTTTTATGGGTCTGGGCTATGAGGTAAACAGCTTTATTCACAATTATATAATATGAATTGTGGTGCAATAAAAAAACTTCAACATTGTGCAAGTATTTATTAAAATTAAGGTAAAACAGGAGTGATTAAAGGTTTTCCATATAAGGCGTTGACTACATTCTTAGCAGCTAATTCGGCCATGTCATTTCGTGTACGCACTGTAGCACTCCCAATGTGAGGCAGGAGGACTGAAACAAAATTATATTGATGAAAAGTGTGTGTGTGTGCATTCAAATCACAGCTGTGTACTAGTGTATTTTTCTTTCTATGAATGCAATTTACACATAGAAAGTATATGGATTAGGTTAGTTAAGTTTGCTTACACAGTACACACTCAAGGTTAGATAAGGCTTGCCTATGAAGAAAAATATATGATTACAACACAGATACAGAAGGATATATTATATATAGATATCATATTGCATTCGTTATAATATATTCATATAGATAATAATGCTGAAGACCTCTCAATATAACACAAATTCCCTAAAGAACTTTCTCCCAAGCTGGGTAGTGGCCGACTGGAAAGTAATTAGTGCACCATCTTTGAACTCTTTTAAAAATAGGTTGGATATTTGCTCCAAATCCCCAAATACGCGCGCATCAGCTTATTGATCTTATTATTATTATTATGTATATAATATATACATAATAATAATAATCTGAGACCAAGTCCTATATAGGGTTGAAGCACCACTAGATTATTATTATTATTTATTGAATAACAAAAATATGATGATAATATTTGCATTGTTTGTATTCATGAACACATGTTCGTTTCCTTAATTGTACAAGTAAATTAGCTGCACATGTAGAAAGACCAAGTCTCGAACGCACGATATTTGTTGAAATTAATAATTTAAAACATACATAAATTGGGGAGAGTGAGCAGCTTATGGTCTTTGGGCAGTGGTTCTGGTGTGGATACGTCCAATCCAGCTGCGTAAATTTGTTTGTTCTTCAAAGCATCGTATAAGTCATCCTGGTTTATGAGATCTGAAAACATAAAGTTTTTAATTGTGTTTGATTGACCGTGATTATGTTAAAACGATAAAGAAAAAAATATTAATTATTGACGGAAATAAGTTACGAAATAATATGGGAAACTTAGCACCGCTCCGTGGGCGTATTTGGAATTAAACGGAAGCACGAACGGATTTAAAATGGCGGGGCATTTACAAATAAATTTCTTGAATAATGTACCCTCTAAAAAATCCCCTGAACACTTTGATTCCGCCTAAATTTGGAGGAAAACCGCCTGAACATCTTTATCCCTAAATTTGGGGGGAAAACCCCCAAGTTGGCATCACTGCGTAGATTTGAAATTCATTTGTCGAAATTATCGTTAAGTTCGTGCACATTAACTGTTTATAAACTGTAATAGTCCACGTATTTTACGTGGTAAGGGTATGCTTATTTTATGTTGTTTAAACCTGTGTGAGTAAGACATTGTATTCTGAATTTCCAAGTGTGCAATCACGGGTGAAAATTATTGATAGTGTTCACCGTTCGGCAACTTGATAAAAACGTGATAAATGAAAGATACTAACTGTCACTAGGAGCTTATTGGGATCAGAATGTCAATACGATTACATATGGAATATTTTTTATTGAACAAGTTTTATGAGTAAAATCGACAAATAACTGAAAACAAAGGATAAAATGGCTATATATATCGTCATTAATATACTTTTTACAATTACAACCCTATACCACATTGAGTTAAAGCTGCTGTGTGCAGGCAGCAGTGAACAGGTATTTTTTTTAAGGATATGAGTCAAAAGCGCAGTTTGAATAAAATTCTAACCGCCGCCCGACACCTGCAACGCCGGATACCTATGGGTGTAAAGGTGTTGAGAAAATGGTACGCTCTGGTTCGAAAAAGAGCTGCGCGTGCGCGGCTTAATAGGCAATTCATAGAAGGATTTGTTTGATACATACCTCCTCGACCAACGTTAACAATAATGGCATTCTTCTTCATCTTTGCTAGTGTGGTTTTGTTGATCATGTGCCGTGTTTCATCAGTGAGAGGTGCAGCCAGTAGTATAAAATCACTTTCAGTCAACAATGTTTCTTGTGGTACGAACTGGGCGTTGTATTCCTTAGCTGCAAAAAAACGTGACAATAAGTTTTTGGAAGCCTTGCCTTACACCCAAAAAATCGAGTGAGTGTCAGGCACAGAAGGCTGATCACCTACCTGCCTAGAAAAAGCAAATCAGATACAGAAATATGACCCAAGATCAACGGTTGTGACACTGTTTATTTAATTTTTTTCATTTGAAGGAAGAATTTACTAAACTATTTTTATTTAAATGTACGAGTGGATATATTCATGCGTATATAAGGTAATATAATAAACGCAACGACATTTTAGTTCCACCCGGACCCTGACCTCATGATCTGCTGTCGATTATCACAAAATCAATAGGCATTTATATATATTTGGGAATAAAATTTACCTTCTGGTTTCTCCCGATGGCCAGAGTACAGGAATTTGCCAACTTCGAAGCCCACAAGACGCTTGGCTGTAGCCTGCCCAATCCCGCCAAAGCCTACAATACCGATTGTGCTCCCGCGCATATCTAGACCGAGCACGTTTTGGAAACCGATGCCGTCCCATACTCCTCTGTAAAATTTTATGAAAAAATTAATATCAAAATTTTTAAGTTCCTATATTACTTTCAATAAGTTCAACTGCTAAATATTTGAAGTGAGAAAGCAAAATACCTCTTCACTTGGTCTAAATTTTCTGGAAAGCGCCTTGCAGCTGCGATCATCAATGCAACAGCGACTTCGGCGACGGCACCACTTAACACTTCCGGTGTGTTAGAGAGCTTGATGCCACGAGCCTTGAGTTCTGGTACATTGCAGTTGTTGTACCCCGCTGATGCTGTACTTACAAGCTTTAATTGGGGACCTATAAATTATAAAATATTAGCAATCTAAGCTAAATGTGTAATTATATTGATACATCCTTACCCGAAGATGTTCCTTCCTGAACCCTTCCTAAAAGGTTAAGTTTCGTTAAGAAACATAGAGGTAAGACTCCTGTGTCTCAGATCAAATTCCCTTTTTGATATACGGGAGCCACACTTAGTGATAAGGGTGAGTAAGAGTTACAAAAACGAGCCTTAGCGCGAACATTCGTGCCAAATGTCAAATGTCAAAATCCAATATTTTTTGACAAACGCAAGGACGACTTGGCGCTAAGTCTCGCTTTTGAAACTTATCCAAAGCCTCGACTCTTAAAGACAAATTATTAAGAGACAGCTTTTGTTATCGATATATTATTCATACTCTATAAATATGTTAATTACGAATCTTATTTGCCCTCCCCAAGAATCGAACCCCAGTTTAAACAATCAACCCAAGCATTACCACCTGGAATTGCAGGTGTTTTTATTTATTATCTTATTAATATAATGAAAAATAAAGGATAACCCACCAGCTTTATCCAACAGTTCCTTGGTGATAGGATGATGTGAGATCCAGATGAGAGCAGAGCATCCTGGGATGAGGCTCATCAGCTCTGCCATGTTCTCATTCAGCCCTTCATCACCGAATCCAAAGTAACGAGACTTAAGCACTGTAAAACTAGAGAGAAATTTCCACTTGTATTTAATAAATATTGTGCAATACTCTTTGGCATACAAGTTTCCATACGCATATTTCAATAAGTAATATACCTATATTATAGAGAACAAAGAGATAGTTTAAATTAGTGTTCTATTATGCAAATGAAATATAAAGAGACAATTAAAAGCTGTCTACACACCGCAGCCGCCGGCCCGCCGGCACGAAACCGGCGGGTTAATGCCGGCGGCTTTAGAAGTTGCGAGCCTGACAATTTTCCCGGCGGCACGACATACAGTCGCGGCATGTAGTGTTCACAATTAGTGATTGCCAAGTGCTTGCTAGTGACTTGTTAAATTTTTTAATTTTCTCTCCACTTCATTAACGGATTCCATAATGTTTAGTCGGTAAAAACACTGACGCGTCACTATTTCTTAAAAGCCGGTGGGAACCGGTGGTGAAGAGCGGAGAGGGGCGTGCCGCGGGGAAGATCGCGCGGGCGCAAGCTGCCGGCAACATCGTTAAAAATAAGGCCGCCGGCCTTGCCCGCCGGCACGATGCCGGCGGGCCGGCGGCTGCGGTGTGTAGACAGCTTAATGTAGCAACCCGGAACGGTTTTATTTTAATTTTTAAAGAAATTATAATTATGTATATTGAGACAAAATATACTAAATACTTAACTTAAATCAGAGATCATTTTTTATTATATTATGGCACATATGCTGCCTTTTAGCTTAAAATGTCTATAGTGACTCGGGCTTGAGCAGGTTATAATTTTTTTTACAGCACCATTGAAGAATATAGATAATACATTTAATTGATTAAATATGTATTAAATAGACAAATGGTATGACTTTCCATTACTTTGTCAATAGTTTACCAAGTGATATAATATTATGTACTTAGGGAGTGTTCAAGTATTACGTCACGCATTTTTTGGAGATTATTGACCCCCCTCATCAACGCGCCGTAACGTTATTCTGTATCCAAGTATAGTAAAACGTTTCGTGACCACCTATTTATACCTAAAAGTTACCATTATGTGGTGTAAAGTACTGGAAAGTTGAAAATAATATCAACAATATTGCGTAATTAAATCCCCGTCCCGCATCGTAACGTTTTACAAAAGGACCCCACCCCCCAAAATTCGTTACCTAATCGTTTTTTTACTACTTTTTTATATTGTAAAATTTTCATACGTCTTTTTGAAATATTATATTGCCTGTGTTGATCGGGAATAATTTAGTAGTACTTATTCTAATGGTGAAAGAATTTTTCAAATCAGTCCAGTACTTTCAGAACCTTTTCCATTTAATTGTTTTAATATACATTTAAACAAACAATGCCATATTTTTCAATTAATGTACATCAAATCATAATTTTATTATATTTAATTTTAAGGAATTTCAATTGTATGTTCGACACTATCGTAGTGTTGAATAAATAAATCAAGATTAATATATTTTCATTCTTATCAGAACTGCATTAACATACTCATTTAAAAATTCATTAGAGATCTTCATTAGTCGTTCTTGTAATACAAAATGGCTTTTAGTGTTAGGCTTCACAAGTGTCGGTTACTAGGCAGACATGATGTCATTGTACAAATTTGTTTCAGATTCAGAAAAAATTCATTCATTTATGCAAGCTTTTGTGATACAAATGAATAAAGTTATATGTTAAGTAATTAAATGTTTTATTAACAATTATTACCTTTTAGATAAATATAATGACACTTTAGTGTTCTCTATGCAAATCACCCTTAAAACATTACAATTAGTGTAGAAGATCTTCGACTCGTACTACTACAACCAGGGGCCTTAGTCAAGATGCCTTAACAGTAGTGTATGTAGAACGTCAAAAACTAAATTTGTATGAAAACTTTTCGACACGAACTGTCATTTCCATACAAATTAAGTTTTCGACTTTCTACATACACTACTGTTAAGGCATCTTGACTAAGGCCCCAGGTAGATTGCTAGCTACTGGTACTGGTTTAGATAAGTATAAAACCGGGTAAAGTCATACGAGGAAACTTTGAGATATATTTTAGTTTCGATAAAGGTTCACAGAACCACTATCGTTAAGGCAAGACGATAAAATATGTTAGTTTTAAAATATTTCAAAACATGTATGAAGGCTTTATATTAATAGTAAAAAAAATAATTGCATTGGCTCTGGTTTCTTTTTAACTTAGTTGTCTCTTGTCAATAGTTTGACAGCTTGTCAAATCAACTAAAGACACACATTTATACATGAATAAATCTAATAATAACATTAAAACGACTATTTATATTATACTCACTGTTCTTCTAGTATTTTGATGCCGCTTTCCGCGAAATCATTTGAAGAGACAAGAACTTTTAGATTTTTCGTCATGTTTGTTGACGCGTCTATCACCGGCAACGACAGGTAGAGAACTAATAATAAAATACTAACACAATGCATTGTAAATGCCCTTATTTATCGTAATCAAATCCTTTTACAATCTAGTATAGTTAAAACGTGTAATCTCTAAGTACACGTTTTATTTACTGGAACACACTGTTCTCGCTCAAGGTTAGTGTTGATAGAGGGGTCAAAGAACGCGGGTTACAATGCGAGACGAATTCTCGGTATAAAAAAGTTAATTTATGTTAGATCAATCATAGTAGTTCTGTATCTTCTAAATTGGGGTTGGACATCATTTTTTCAATGAGATTTATGTACTTAGATCAAGAATTGGGAAAACATAAAAATTTTGGATCCTATGCGTCAGTAGCTGAGCAAGTGTGTTTAAAAAAAACATGTGTGTGTAGACTACGCGTTAGAAGTTATACTTTTTTTTCGTAACAAGATAAAAATATTTTAATTTTTTTTATCTTTCGCCTTGTTCTACGTTTGTAGAAATACGACACTAACAATAGAAAAAAGGTATTTAATACATTTAAAGTTTTATATAATATATTATTTATAGTATATTTAGTTAAATAAAGCTAATTTAAATATCACAAAAAATATTTCTACATAATTAAAGAAATGGACATTTTTTGTTTTAAAATGTTGACTATGGTAACTTCAGGGTGTCGGTTTTTTGTGACAGTGTGCGCGCTCTCAACATTTTTCCCTAACTGGCCAAAAGAAGTATAACTTCAAAAATCGAACTTATTTCGTGTTTAGGCCTGTATCACCCTGGTATACTATAACTGGAAATTCCAGTTAATGTAGCATATATTGTTGTTTGTTGTGCAGTAAAATGCCTTTACTATAATATTAATTATGTATATTCAAGAGCATTGAAAATAATGAAATCAATTTGGCCTAGGGCTCATGGTTTTCAGTTAATTCGATTTTCGCCGGTAATTTAACCTTGGAACATGTACTTCACCTCTGTTATCACCATTACACCATTGTTTAAATAAAGTACATACTGTATTATCACGTTCAGTTATCAAAAGTTTACAATTTCTTATTTTATTTTAAGTTACATAACTGAACTTTGTGTTCGTTACAAATAAATATAAAACCATGATATTGTTACAGAATTTTTTTGAGTGATTGCTTTTTTTTTGTTTTATATGATAGAGAGGCAGCCTACGTCCAAGAAGGGCAGTCATCGTAGCCTATGGGCACCTATTTTAGTGGGAGCGTTGCCGGCCTTTGAGGGAGAGGGGATATCATAATACGACTTTAAAAAGTTGCTTAAAATGCTCTCCGACCACATAGAACTATCGCTCAATTTGAGCTCTGTTTAAGCCTAATGTTATGTATTATATATTATAGGAAAATTGATATTTAGTTAGAAGGTATAACTAAATATAAATTTCCCTCTAGTATCGGTACGCAGCGGTAAGCGGTTCAGGCTGCAGCTACTTGCCATAAAGTTAAAAAACTATCTAAGGTAAATTAAATAATGCCGCCCGCCTTCGTAACCCAGATAGTTCGTGTTTTCTAACATTTCCAACAATATATACCTAATATATATCAATTATCAACCAATTTACACAAAATCTTGATAAATTTTATATCTAAAGCTTCACCAGGATTCACTCTTTAGCTTTAATTGAGGAGATTTCTAAACTAATTTCCTCGTTCACTTGTAAATATAACTAAATATATACCTACCTACGCCTTAAGACAAATTTTTTTACGAACTAAACTACCATTAAATTGGCAAATTACAATTGCATTATCTGTAAACCAACCGTAGTTTAATTATTATTATTGATCACGGTAGAGTAAATTACTTAATTTATTTTGAGGTCATAACCTAAAAATTACATTTGATATCGGTTCGCATGTCTGTAAAATAAAAACAAACAAACGCATGTTTAAAAAATACAAGAAAATATGAAATAAAACATTTTACACACATTTATTTAATTATTTATACTTTATTAAGTTAATCAAAAACATACACAACAAAAATAAAAAAAACAGATTACAAAAGTTATAAGGCAACGGGCGGCCTTATCGCTAACAAGCGATTTCTACCAGGCAACCCTAAAGTGGAACAATGAAAAAGAAACACCTACAGAGGGTAGAGTACAAGAAATGCAAAAATTATTCAAAAAAAAAACTCAAAATAACACGTTTCTATAACTAAAATAAAATAAAGTAAAATGTAAAGATAAAATAACAATAATTAATAATAAATAAAAATATGTAGAAACAAAAATTTAAAATACAATCAAAAGGTTAACTGAGTCACAATAATTATTAATACATATCAGCAGCGCAATTACGAGGCAGATAGAAAATGATCAAAAAGGAGCTTCTTAAATAAATTTAAGGACTGAGCTCGTCTAATATCAATAGGTAGGGAATTCCATAGCAGGATACTTTGTGTACATACATCGTGTATGTAGAACATGGAAATAATGTAGTAATGGAGTGCCTAATTTATAAAACTACGCCGTTAGTCAAGCGACAATTCGAAAACATTTAAATTTTTATGTTTTTTATAAATATTAATAAACGATATATTAAATCGCAATTAAAGTCCTGACAGTTAAATGAAACGCCTTAAACTAGAAATTATTTAATCGTACACAGGAATTAGTATACAGGATATACCATTTTCTCTCCATTCATAGCCAAAAGTATATTTTGTGCTGAGGTGGTAGCCATAGCGTCTCGGGTTTTATGCGTGGCACTGCCCAAATGTGGTATTATACCTGAAAATAAATGGTTCAATAAAAAAAATTATGTCGTAGGGAAAAATTGAAACTAGTGACATCGTTTTCTTGTGCACCTTATACATTATTTAGTAATTAAAGTATACAGGGTATAAATATACATACAGTATAGATATATTAAATTTAACGACAAAAAATAGAATTTATTCAGGTTGCAAGTATACACTGCGAATAATCTTTTTAAATTCATAAAAACTATTGTGAAAAATATCAACATAAGAACACACAGAATACTTGCACATTCTAGCGAGCGAACCATTCTGGGATACATTGTTGATACTTGTGGGTATCATAAATAGAAGAGACTTTAGAATAGACTTAGCAAGCCCAAGCTGCCCCACCTAAATTCTTGGAATATTTGTTTATTGTGATGTCAAATGCTGGAAAGCGTAATAATTACAATTCCTCCTGTTATAACAGTTTGCTTTCTTGCTTTTACCTTCTAGTGACAACTTGGTAAGCAATTTCTTGTTAAGCGATCGGCGAATGAACCAATCACAAATACTATAATAAAATCGCAAAATTGTTTAGCTATTTTATAGGAAATAAAGTATAAAGAATACTCACAACAATTCTGGAGTGATACAAGAGGATGGCTGTGCGGCAATGGTTCCGGAGTCACCACGTCCAAGCCGGCAGCAAAGATACGTTCCTCTTTCAGAGCGTCATATAATGCGTCTTGGTTTATTAGATCTGTAATGTAAACGAAATTAAGAGCCTCAAAGTATCCATATATAGTTCCATAATAAACATATTTTATTTAATTTTTTATTTTAACTATAGTTTCAGAATATACCTCATTTGTGACGGTTATCAAGTTTGGACTGAAAAATCTTAGATAAAGAAAATATATCTGCTAAAACACTGCAGTGGAATTGACAGATATATCCAAGAAATATTTATGCATAACTTGATTTGTATTCAACAAATTTAAAATTATGTGACAATGTATATGTCGGAGCAATGTCATTATATGTTTCTTTTTATATAATTGGAGGCAAACGGAACGGAAGGTAATGTCCTTTTAAGAACGCTCTTTTCTTGACGCTCTTAGTCGAATTGGTTGGGAAATACTTCAGTGGGCAGCTGGTTACAGATAGTGGTGGTGCGCGGCAAAAACTGCCTTAAGAAATGCTTAGTCGTGTTTCATTCGATGTTTCACTTGAACTAGATTATTTATGACCGGATTACATATAATTTATTGTTTATCAAAATTGTTACATATTGTCTGTACAATAGAGAAAAGATATGACGTCTGTACGTCATTTATCAGTTTGTGCTATCTTTTCTCTTATCAAACAATATTTCGTAACTCAGACTTCTTATCATTAGATTGGTTTACCCGTTATTACTGAAGAGATAGATATTTGTAACTATGCATTCGACTATGTTAAATTTTTACACACATAAATATTACATTTACAGTGTAAACTCTTTATACCGTCATTCGTTATAACGCAAAATTCTCTATAAAGTAAGAATGAAGTAAATTCATTTGGTTTATCCCAATACCCATACATTAATTGTTCCCTCCCTATAACGAATAAAAATGTTCGGTCCCTTTCCGAAATTCGATATAAAGATATGTATATTTAATATGAGTCGCAGACATCCCTAAAAGTCGAGCATCTAAGGGAGAGATCCAGAAACGAGGTTTGCCGCGAACACATTTTCATCATAAGGAATTACTAAGTTTTTCGACCTAAATGTGTGATAAGTTTATTTTAAGCAGATGAAAAACGAGTCTACGGGATGCCCATGCATATCTATTTTAGTGAGAGGAGTGAGGGATGAGTATGCTCTTTTTTAAGCTATCGCATAGATTTTATCGCGGGCTTTGAGCGCGGCAACCGAATCAAGAAATTTCGTAACGAAAATAAACCTAACACACGATGATGTAATATAGCGCGGCCTGTGCAGGCGGTACGCGGTTAGAGTGAGACAGACTGTATGCAGACTGTCTCACTCTGCGTACCGTCATACAGTCTGTCATACAGGCGTGTTAGTCTGAGTCTGGTAGAGTGGTAGATTGAATTGATATCAAAGAAATAAATACTGCATAAATAAATTATTATAATTGCATAAGTTGATAAAAATGCTATGCAATAGATTTACCGTGGCAGTCCCCGAGTGCCACACGTTTTTTAAATCGTCGTATCTCCCAGAGAAGACCCCCAACGGGAGAGGATTCCACAGTTCGCAAAAGAAAATGTATCATATAAAAAAAAGAACTATGTAAAAATGCTTTTTATGTTTGATGGAGATTGAAACTGTCACTCATGCAATGATTAATTCCTATTAATTAGATATCGTTAAACTCACCTCCTCTGCCAATATTGATGACGACTGATGTCTTCTTCATCAATTTGAGGGTTTCAGCGTTAATTAGATGTTTGGTTTCAGGTGTGAAAGGACAGGCGAGGATCACAAAGTCACTCTCTTTCAGTAATTGGTCTAAGGGGACACGTTCCACTCCCAAAGATTTGGCTGAAACAAATATTGCCTAAAGGGACTCCTTTTAATATTATATTTTAAGGTTACTATCGTTATATGTATCCCTTATAGTTATATAATAAATAAATATTTAAGATAATAAATTCTTTGTTAAAAATTTAACGTAAAATTTATGACAAAAATAGATCTATATTATATCCCAAAATGCTCATTTAGTATTCTGACCACAATAATTATTACCCTTCCAATATTATATTGAAACAAAATAGTTAAGAAATAAGTTTATCAATTTTATAGCATTTCCATAATCAATAACACAAGATTACCTTCGGGCTTGTCAGATCGACCACTGTATATGAATCTCGCGACATCGAACCCTTTCAATCGTCTCACAACTGCCTGTCCAACCCCGCCCAAACCCACTACACCGACAGTACTTCCCGCTATATCTTGCCCAAGTTTCCACTGGACACCGAATTTCCATTCGCCACTTAAAAATAAATATAAATTCCTTATTTCGGAAAATATTACCTAAACATAACAATCAAATATACAGTATTTGCTTAACCTACATAGTAATAAAAATAATATAAATAATCAAAAATTAATAAAAAGAAAATTAAAACAAATTAAAAAAGTTTGGTCCCCGTGGCAGTGTACCTTCAACGCTGGCAACATTTCCTCGCTGTACTTATATTTTTTTTATTTTTTTTCGGAAAATTTAATAAAACTGCCTTGCGATTCTGTAACTCACTCTTCGAACTCACACAGCGGTTTTCGCATCGGCGGTCGCTCTCAAATCAGTCGTGAAGCAGTCATTTTATGATTTGGCATTCTAATAAACAATCAACTACAAGCTCCCACCTTATCAGAATGCCAAATCATAAAATGACTGCTTCACGACTGATTTGAGAGCGACCGCCGATGCGAAAACCGCTGGGTGAGTTCGAAAAGTGAGTTACAGAATCGCAAGGCTGAACACGTAAAAAAGTTTTTACATAATTTACATAACTTAATATACATGTGTGCTTTAGATATATAATTTCTGATTGTCAAGGGCGTCTCAAGTGAAAGATTTAACGTCCTAAAAACATGTTAATATTTAAAAAAATATTCATAAATTGATTTTCTATTCTCTGCAGCTGTGTCTATCTGCCCACGCCTGGGTTTTTGGCCAGGAGACGTCATATTGATCTCTCTAAATGTATCTGCGTTTCATTATTCAATAAAAGTAATTAAAAAAAACAAATACCATTCAATCTCCCGAATGCCAGCCTTAAAACCCCTGGCGGCGGCTATCACAAGACCAACGGTGATGTCTGCTACGGCATTGTCTAAACTGTGTAAAGTGTTTCCCAGGAGAATTCCCCGCTTAGCCAATTCCTGTACATCAATGTGGTCAACACCAGAAGCCATAGTAGTTACGGCTTTCAGCTGGGGTCCTGTTAATATATATTGGATTTTAGATATAGGTTATATTAAGCACTAATACATATTATATAGAAGTAATCTTTCGCGTTTCTGAATTCTAACGGTTACGTGTTCTTTTTGATACGATGATGAAACTCAGCTGCATGTTTTAATCCGAACCCTCCACGGTAAATGCGGTAGGAGATGCAAAGAGACCCCACTCTCTACGCCATGCCAAGGGTTCAAGCCGCTCGGAAAGTGACTGATCGTCGACGATTCGAATCGCTCTTCGTTGAATACGGTCAGGTGGCGGGAGTTCCCAGCCGCTGCATTGGGTAGCTACCGCCCAGAGCTGAGGGCGCGCCCATAGTAAGATTACAAGAAGGTCACCAGCAGAGCCACCACGGCGAAAGCCGTACGTACATTCGCTAATCAGCTGGTTGGCTGGGTTTCTCTGAGAAAGGGACTGCCCATCCCAGGAGAAGCAAGGCCTTTTCCTTCGCGGTGTGGGCCAGCGAGTCATCCTCCCTGTGCAGTGGTGGGATGGAGGACTGACAGAAATACGCTTGACAGCTTTGCCAAGCGACTAGAAGGCTAGAGTACCCGAAGAGGGGGCGAGCCAATTTCTTGCTAAATCTGGCTAGGTGCTCTGACTTTGCCCTAGCGATTTCCCGTTTTAAGGACTTGGCGGCTGGGTTATATGCTCGTTAAGTTCGCCGATATCACAAGATTTCGTCACTTCTGCGCAGGCTTTAAAGTGTTTTCGCTTTGGACCCAAAGCCGCCTTGCATTGTCACCGATCATCACAGCAGAGAATGGAATAAAAAGTTCTATACCTTGCAGCACCACCTCGGCGACAGAGTCAGCAAATTATAAATCAGTTGTCCAGTACATTGCATAAAATATTTTATACTGTATATTTACCAGCTAAATCTATAAGATCTTTTGTTAGGCGATGTTTCGTGTTCCATATTAAAGCCTCTATCCCGATTATATTTTTCTTTATTTCTGGTAACAAATCAGGTTCATAGTCCAAGTATGGCAACACCGTTACCTGTAGTCTGAAATAAAAATGGATGACTTAAAACTCTATAGAACTGTTTAAAACGAATTTGAAAAAAATTTACCAAATTACTTTTCTATTCTAATCAAAATACCTAATTTTAATAAAATAAATCATCAATTAACACAACTCAATACTCATAAACATTGTCTGCGTCCTTGATGTTAAGCGAATTAATAAAAAAATGTTGTAGGAACAAATGTGAGTCAACACATCCTTTCAGTGAGATTGATTCTTTCACATAAAATGTTGAAAACTAAACGGCAAATATGAATATTTTAACGTGGCAACACAAAACAAAAAAAATATACTCACTTATTTCGCAAGAGGTCCAATCCGACTTTAGGAAATGTTTTGTTAACAATTAAAACTCTTTTGGACATCATTTTTAGTGGTAGCACGCTCGTCCTAACCTACGAATTCACGGTCAATTATAAATAATTTATTTTGTCAGATGTTTTGTGCTGCTTTTATTATGTAACCCAATGAGTTTTTGTAAAAACTTGGGCAATCGAGTAAACATATATAGCCTTTATAGTTATCTTATATTATCTGTAAGTGTAATTTGTTAACGTAAATTCAACATAGCTAAATATAGATATTAGATCAATGTTGTAATCATTGTGAAATAGGTTGATAACTAATGTAGCGCCATCTAGTGTTAGACGGATGGATTACGGCAGCGTATATAAATCGGGCAATGCATTGAAGTTGAATACAGTTTGTTTAAAGAATTAATTAGGATCTCGATAGATGGCGTTGAAAACATTTGTATTAGATTTATTTCTTCGTTCTTTTAATTATTATTTAACCAACATAATATGCAGTGGCGGATTTATAGATTTGCCGCCCGTAGGCTATTCAATTTTTGCCGCCTCTAAATTTTGATATCTTAGTCCACAATCATATCAATTTTCTATCAATAAAATTCCAACTTCATAATTTGTGCTCCATCATCCTCGTTACATCAACTTTTCCCATATAGTTATTATTATTGAGAACTATGGTACCGTGTTAGATCCTTGATTATTTTTACAGCAAAGATTATCAAAAAACATTATTTTAAGGAAAAAATATCTCAATCGTATACCACTTTTAAAGTAAGGTAAGATATGTCTTAAAACTATACAATACTTACAAAATATGAATGTCATGTCATGTCGTTTGTTCTGGCGTTACAATACAAATACGACTACGCAATTGCATGCCTTAAGTGCGAAGCGCGTAGTAGGTATGCTCTACTCTTGCCTAAAAATCTAAATCCGATGTTTTCTCACATTAAACCGTACCTAACAAATATGATGAACATGAATATTATTTAAAAAGCAACTTATCGGAATGAAAAATGATCGCTGAGCTTATTTATTATTATTTTTTCGGTTATGATTAATTATTTTTTATTTAAAAGGAAGTAATTTTAATGCCATATTGTATGGATTTTGGATGATCGTGTTCACAGTAAACACGATAACTTTCGAAAAAATAATTTTTTCACTTCAATTTTTTTTTTTAAATACTTGTTTAACTGGAGAGAAGCCGTTGAATAAAAAATTTCAGCTGAGAATTGTTTTATCTTCTTATAATTAATTCATTCCGATTGGCATTTTCTGAAAAAGTTGGCTTTGCGAAAAAGTTATCAAATCTACTGATGTAAACATTTAATTTAAATACAATTCGTGTACGACATGAGCGCTTAAGGCCTGCTCATTTGGATTTTACAAACTTTTTCTTACTGCAAATAAAATAATTAACTGATAAAATGTATCAATGAGCAAATTGTCTCACTTCATATTTTGTGGAGGGAATTTTTTTATTGTCAAGTCACAGTCGTTCAACTATCAGTTATTTGATTAATATGATCTCTATAAGATATCGAACTAGTTTTTTATTTGATAAAAATTAGTCAATTTTAGTCAGTATTTTTATTAGACCATCGATATTATATCGATTGAATTGGGTAAGCAGATCTCATAATTATTAGGTACACGGAGAAAAAATTAGCAGGATCGGTGCAGTTATCAGTGAAGAATATATGTAAAAATTACTAAATTTCGATTATAATATCGAATCGCGATATTCTAAAAGTTCATAATCATTAATGTATAATTAGTAAAGCGTTTAGGAATTGTTCATGCAGAGATGTTGAAATATTTATTAATTAGTATATGAGAATATTTCGATTTTTGTTAAATATTTTAATTTCTCTCTAATTTTCGAAATTCGTATTATGTGTGTATAATATTTTTTTTTTTAAATTTGTAAACCGAAATAAAAAATTTATGAACTAAATTTGCCGCCCCTAAAAATTTGCCGCCCTAGGCTCCAGCCTACTCAGCCTGCTGGTAAATCCGCCACTGATAATATGCTTATGTAAATGTTCGTTCTATAACAATACTATTAAAAATAACACATGCAAGGATTTTTGTTACTAATATATGAAATACATTTTTGTTCTATTCGAATTTAAGTACATTAAAATACTTTTTTTGTAAATTCGAAGTTTCTAAACTGTTCGTCTTTGAGGGCAGTTTGGTGTTCAATGTATTTACTTTTAAACAGAGATAAAGTGATATTATATACCTTTATGGTCGCTGGTAATACTGCAGCGGTATTCA
The DNA here is from genome assembly GCA_905332375.1 of Pieris macdunnoughi. Taxonomy (NCBI): domain Eukaryota; kingdom Metazoa; phylum Arthropoda; class Insecta; order Lepidoptera; family Pieridae; genus Pieris; species Pieris macdunnoughi. The sequence continues at coordinate 2,076,020 of CAJOBZ010000026.1, forward strand.
ATCGAACGTCTCTGCTACTGAACGGAAGCTTTGGCCGCGAAAGAAAGACATTGCACCCGCTAGCCTGGTATAAAACTGAAGAAGGATGGTGAACAGTTCCTCTAATTAAGAGGGATGATCCTCAACCAGTCGTAACACTGGCTCAAAGGCCATTTTATCTTCTCAAAATATAACATTGTTAGCGCTGTGTTGGTTGTAGCCGTAGATGATAGATGTCGCTACTATACTATTGTCTCTGTATTAAAGGTCTTCAATCATTTTGCAAGGCTTCGTTTATTGATAGTAATATTTGTGAGTGTGGAGGAGATATTGGTGACGTCGACCATATTTTATTCTCTTGTTCCCAATATGACCCGCCTTCTTGAATTCCTTACAATTACTACTTGTTCCGTTTCCGACTAAAATCTCCTGCTTTTTGCTTTATTCTTTTTTGTATTAATGTTTTATCTTCTTTCATAATCAATAATAATATTAATATTTAATATGTTTATGTACATATTTTGTTTTTAACTACCTTATCCCGTTGTTTCCTTTTGATGTCTGTTTATTTTTTCTCGCGTGTAGTTTCCCAACCTTTTACTTGAAACTGGCATAAAGTTAAAATAATTGCCATAAACAAAAAGTAGTAGCGCAACCTTGTAATACGACTTATTTAAATTGCTTTTAGTGAGTTACAGAGTACTGCCTTGCGATTCTGTAACTATCCAACACACAAATATATTCTTAACCTACATAGCAATAACAATTAAAAATTAATAAATTTAAAAATCCCTGTAACAGTGTACATTTAACGCTAGCGTTGAGCGAGGAAAGCACTGGCTCTGGGGTCACCGGTACTATCTACCAGACGCCAACTTAAATCTTTAATTAGCCCCTGTGCATGTGAACTCCACGGCCCAAGAGTCTCTACTAAAAAGGGAACAAAAGTTGGAGGAAAGATTCTTATATTTGAGCCGGTTATTATTTCCCGCCAATCTAGCCTGAGAGTCGCGCAGCGGGCGATGAAGCTTGCAACGCATGGCATCTCCCTTCACAGTTCACCATCGCATTTCCGTTGGTGAAAATACCGGCACAAGTAACGGATTAAGGGAAACATCTAAGTGGCGTTGGGTAGGATATACCCGGAGGCGCCTTGAATGGAGACCTCGGCAGAACAAAAGGAGGCTGCAGATGCACATGCAGAGAGGCCATTGCAGGGTGTACTAGAAGATGGAGCAAAAAAGATGATGATGAATTCCTTTGAACTGATTTAGGAACATTTTGAAGTGTTACTTTTTTAGGCGCATGAGGGTAAAATTTTTACGGATGAAACGTCACGAAGATGTGTAGCGTAGAAAAGGGAGAGAGCGATCGAGGCCGATTCAGAGAGAGTGAGAAGGGCGAATTAACTTGTATGGAAATTGTATTTTTAAAATTAATTCGTAAAGAGAATTTATGAAATATTAGTATTTTATATTTTATGCAAAATTTATTGAAATATCAAATGACGAACTGTAAATTAAAATGCCACGTGTTTTTACTATTGAAGGAATGAATTTTAAAAAAATATATAATTTTGTATTGATTCATTAAATTCCTAACATATCTTCCTTTTTCCCTCCCTCCCTCGCAAATCTAAAGTTTTAGATTTGTATAAATATCAAGACTTAAAAATTAGTTTGCCAAAGAAGTTTCACTTCTGACATATGTCAAAAAGTGTTTGCGTACAAAGGTACGCACGCACTTTTTTAATAGGAAAGTTTTTTAATATGTAATGAAACAGATCCCCGATAAGTCAAATATACAGATATATTTTTTGATAAATAATGAATAATTCGAAAAAGGTCGTAAAGGCATAATAATTTGATTAACGTCTACACCACCTGATGTGTTTTTTAAGTACAGGTGTTGTTTAGGGGCTTGCAAAATGGCATGATACGTTCCACTTTGCTCTTGTTACACCATCCACTGATGACCCGGTCCAATAAAATGTATAAAACGTTATTAAGTCAAAAGAAAAATCGTGCTTTATGTAACAAATGTATTCTATTAATGATCAAATGCGTGAAACATTATAATGAATGTTAATTTGATTACGTAATAATATATTTAAATAATGTGATTATGTAGTGACAAAATAATATCAGAATTGACTATAATGATAACTCATAATGTAATTGTAACTTCTAAGTAAAATTCTACCTTTTAAGACAAATTCGCACGCCATTATGAGTGGCAGAACATGCGAAGTTTAGATTGTGCCACCATAACATTTTTTACCATATTCTTCCAAATAAATTATTATTATTATTATAAAACGTCCTAAAAATGTATTGGGGGTATATACGGAAGATAGGCCAGTCGCCAGATGTATTTAACTTGGCCGTAATTCAGTATATGAAGTAAATGACAATGGATGAATTTGCAAGAAATTCTTAAACACGGAGAATATATCGTCGAGGTATATAATTATTATTTATTACTTATTTATTCGTCGCAGAAATATGTATTTATGAAGTATATAAACGACTACACCGTGACGTAAAGAGTCCAAGTATTTTGGTTAAAACGTAATAAAACTGATTTTAAATGTAAATTACGCCTTGACCTTTCAATTTTATTTATTATTGTCGTTCATAAGTGTTACCAAATGATTACATTTACCGAGACCGTACTTGTGAGCCTTCTGGCTGTGTGAGGCGTCATCAACATCATAGGCGTCCTGATCGTTCACTCCATTTTATATAAAAAATATGAATAAAGGAGTAAAGGTACAAATCATGAGCATTAGTATTTTAGTAGGACCCAAGGTTCAAGGTTAAGGGTTTATGGACCCAAGTGGAACACCAAAACTAGGGTAGCACGTGGCCACACCTTGCCGTGTGACAGGTGAAGCTCGGTCTATTCGGAAAACGGAAATTCCGCATGCTGCCCGTGTCTGTTACAATTACTTAAACACGTGCCATTCGATTCTTCTTTGTTTAAGTTAATACGAACTAGTGGAACTTAGGACCTAAATAACGGGCTAAAAAGGGCCGGCAACGCACTGGCTCTTTAAAGGCCGCTAGTTTACCCGGTTACACGGTCTTTCATCAATGGTCATCATTGATTTTTTAAAGCATTTCCTTCCAACTCAAAACAATTATATAAACTATCTTTTCGAGCCCTGGATTTCTTCCAAGGGCTTTAAAGTCTCAAATTTAGCTAAATCTTAATTTTATTTATGTATAAGTAATCTTACAGCTACACATATCCATATTATAAAATATAACACATATATTGTCTTTTTTTTTAAATATATTGTCTAACAATATATAAAGCCAAAACAGATTACATTGATAAACAAAAATACGAAACAGCAAACATAACTCAATTAAGTACCTGTGCATCAAAAGTATTTAAATATTTTGATTTCAATATAAAGAAAATACGCAGTGACATTTTTATTTAGAACAACAAATCTTCGAAAATATCTAACAATGAACTGACAAGCGTAGACAGAAAACTACGTAAACTGAAAACAGTGGAAGCAATTTGTTGAAGTGTAGCAAATCGCAGTTCCATTGAAGGGGAGGCGGAGAGTCGACAGTTTGGCGCCAATTCCGATCGATGACAACCCTAAATAACCATAGATTATAATGTAGTTTGTACATGTACATCTGTAGAATTTATTTATTTTGTAAAGAGTTTCTATAGCTAAAGTCATAGTAATTAATACGTTTAACAAACATTTGACAGTTGTTCTGTTTTACGAGTAGGTAAAGTAATTAATAATAATAACATAAAAAAGACATCTATTAAAAATTAAAGATTTTATTTTTAATGGAAAATTCAACTGTCGTTTTTAGTATTTCTCTTTACCTATTATTATTTAGTCTCCCACCTTTTAAACTTTAAACCTTCCCTGAACTTCCACAAATATTTCACGATCAAAATTAGCCAAATCGGTCCAGCCATTTACGAGTTTTAGTGATACAAACGAAAAGCATTTTTATATATATCCCTATCACATAGGTGATCACTAATATAGAAAATTCAATTTTTAAAAGGTCAGCTACGCACTTGCGAGACTTCTGATAATGTGAGTGTCCACGGTGGTAACACTTAATATCAATCAGGTGAGCCTCCTGCCCGTTTGTCTCCTATTACATATAAAAATAGAAGGATAAAAGGCAGCCGACGGCATGTTGGAGAAAGCTAGCGAATTTTCAAGTCCTTAGTGAGTTTGGTCAAATGGATTTAAAGATACTATTAACAACTCATAGTTGGACCTGAACGGTCCAGTTGTTCTGGGACTTTCTTACTTCTTTCCCCCCCTGAATCCACTTCCGCTATATACTATCCAAGAAAGCAAAGACAAACATAGAACATAATTATAAAAAGAAGTGTTACTTTCAAAAATATAATATTGCTTTTAATTACTAATCTAATATTTATAATCAGTGTGTTACCCTAGTGGAGTCGTAGTTTCGATCCCCAGCTGTGTACCAATGTATATTTGCGCATTTAACATTCGCTCGAACGGTGAAGGAAAACATCGTGAGGAAACCGGCTTGCCTTAAACCCAAATAGTCGCGTGTGTCACAGGAAGCTGATCACCTACTTGCCTATAAGATTGACAAATGATCATGAAACAGATACAGAAATCTGAGACCTAAAAAGTTTGTAGCACTACTGATTTATTTTTATTATTTATCAGTCTCTCAACTAGCTGTATGGAATTATAATAATAATAATAATAATATAGCCTTTAAATTCCGAAATTCTGTCATTTTATATATCTGAACTTTAATATATTTTCACTCCAGTATATCTCGGAGTTCGGTTTGCCTCTTGGCAAAGGCCTCCTCTAACCCTTTCCACTGTTCTCTATCTTTTGCGACTCTTCTCCAGTTGTAGCCTGCTGTTAGTTTCAGTTCGTCCTCCCATCTCTTGCGTGGTCGACCTCTTCTTCGTTTTCCGTCTCTAGGGTACCATTCCGTCACAATTTTCCTCCATTTTTCATGGAGTGTTCCTAGTGGGAGTGCCATGCTGTTGCCTTCGGGCTTCAGCCAAATGGGCAGGCACGACCGGGGCAGTACCACTGTCTCTCAGAAAACCGGCGTGAAGTGATGCAAAAGGTTCGCCTTCTTGTACTCGCGTTTCGTGCGGTGAGAGAGATTCCCGGAGCCCATCCCCCCCACACAAGAAATATGAAGGTGCAGAAAAAACAGAATCTACCCCAGGGGGTACCACACGCGCTCGCGGTGGAGAATCCCCCTCTGGGCGTCCACCACCGGGACACTCAGCACCCGGTGGTGGACGCACAGGCTGCCCTTCGTATTCTGGGGGGGGCAATTCTGCGCTCTACAAAAATAGTAATCGTCCTCGGGGCAAACGGAGCAATTATACAAAGGCACCCCCGTCCACACTCGCCGTGGACTTCACAAATGTTAGGGGCTTAATTCTAACATCAACGCTGTCCACTATCATCTAGAGACTGCGAAGCCGGCCTTGCTCTTTCTTACCGAGACTCAGATATCCTCCCCGGCTGATACTTCCCACCTATCCTATCCTACCCGGGGTACAAATTGGAACATTCATTTGTGCCGCGGGCTGGAGTTTGCGTGTACGTCAGAGAGGATATCTGTTCTCGTCGCCTCGGGACGCTTGAAGGAAGGGACCTATCTAACCTCTGGCTGCGCGTAGACTGCGATGACCATCCGCGATTCTACGCATGCCTGTATAGGTCCCATAGCGGAAATACCGAAACTGACCGACTCATTGAGCACATCCAAATGGCTACAGATTCCCTGCTCGAAAGGGTTCCTACCGCTGAAATCGTGATACTTGGCGATTTTAACGCCCACCATGCCGATTGGCTCGGCTCTGAAACCACCGATCACGCGGGAAGATCCTTTCACGACTTTGCTTTTAGCCTACGACCTGACACAAATGGTCCCTGCGATTACGCGAATACCAGATGTGGATGGTCATAAACCCTCTTTGTTGGACCTTCTGCTGACTTCTCATCCGGAGAACTATCAAGTCTCTGTTGACCCGCCATTGGGTTCATCAGATCATTGTGTGGTCCGGAGTACTGTGCCATCTACGCGCCCTTCACGGCCCCGCTTTATGGGTTGTCGCCGTATTTGGCACTATAAGTCAGCAGATTGGGACGGGATGCGGTCTTTCTTTGCGTCCTACCCTTGGGGGCCTATGTGCTTTTCGCCGGAAGCTCCAGATTCCGTCGCCGCCTCTGTCGCCGAAGTGGTTCTGCAGGGCATGGAACTCTTTATTCCATTTTCTGCGGTGCCGATCGGTGGCAAGTCTCAGCCCTGGTTTAAACGTTCTTGCAAGGCGGCCTCGCGTCGAAAGCGAGAATGCTTTAAGGCATGGGCGGAAGCGGCGAAATCTCGTGATGCCAATACCAGCGAACTTAAAAAAGCATATAACTCAGCCTCCAGGTCCTTCAAACGGGAAATCACTAAGGCAAAGTCAGAGCACATTGCCAGATTTGGCGAGAGATTGGCCCAACTCCCATCAGGGACTCGAGCCTTCTGGTCTCTCGCCAAAGCTGTCCAAGGGAATTTTTGTCAGCCCGCCATTCCGCCACTGCACAGGGAGGATGACTCTCTGGCCCACACTGCGAAGGAGAAGGCTGACCTTTTGGGCTGTCTCTTCGCGTCTAACTCGACTTTGGATGACCGAGGGAGATCACCACCGACCATTTCGCGGTGTGATTCTTCGATGCCGGAAATCACATTCCGGCAACGTGCTGTCCGCAAAGCACTATCTTCCTTGGACATTCATAAGTCGAGCGGGCCGGATGGTATCCCCCCAATTGTGCTGCGTACTTGTGCTCCTGAGTTGGCTCCGGTCTTAACGCGCCTTTTCCGGTACCTGTACTCGCTCGGCACTGTCCCGAAGTGCTGGAAGACCGCTTTGATACATCCGATCCCTAAAAAAGGCGATCGCTCTGATCCGTCCAACTATCGCCCAATAGCTATAACCTCCTTGTTCTCCAAAATAATGGAAACCATTATTAACAGCCAGCTCTTGAGGTATCTAGAGGGCCACCAGCTGATTAGCGATTCTCAGTACGGCTTCCGTCGTGGTCGCTCGGCTGGTGACCTCCTTGTATACCTTACACATAGATGGGCAGAGGCAATTGAGTCCAAGGGGAGGCGCTAGCGGTTAGTTTGGACATAGCGAAAGCCTTCGATCGGGTGTGGCACAGAGCACTGCTTTCGAAGCTTCCAGCCTATGGGCTTCCCGAGAAATTACGCAATTGGATCTCCAGCTTTCTGGCCGATCGGAGCATCAAGGTCGTCATCGACGGAGCATGTTCCGACCTAAAACCCGTAAACGCTGGGGTCCCACAAGGCTGTGTTCTATCCCCGACCCTATTTCTTCTGCATATCAATGATATGTTGAAACTTAGCAACATTCATTGCTATGCGGATGACAGTACTGGGGATACTTTTTACACTGGCCGGGCAGGTATTTCTCGGGCAGTTGTTGATGAGTACCGGAACAAACTTGTGTCTGAAGTTGAAACTCTACTTCGTGGAGTCTCAGATTGGGGCAGACAAAACCTAGTCCAATTTAACCCCAAGAAGACACAAGTTTGCGCGTTTTCCGCTAAAAAAACACCCTTTGTCGCTACTCCTCTTTTCGAAAACACTCTTCTTAAAGCCACAGCCAGCATTGGAATACTTGGCGTTGACATATCGAGCGACGTTCAGTTTCGCGGTCACTTGGAGGAAAGGCTAAATTAGCCTCCAAAAAGCTTGGTGTGCTCAGCAAGGCGAGACGGTACTTCACTCCGGGCCACCGCATGCAACTATATAAAGCGCAAATTCGGCCCCACATGGAGTACTGCTCTCACCTCTGGGCGGGGGCTCCCCAGTACCAGCTCCTTCCACTTGACCGTATACAACGCAGAGCGGTTCGAATCGTTGACGACCAATCACTCTCCGAGCGGCTTGATCCTTTGGCGTTGCGTAGAGATGTGGGGTCACTCTGCATCTTCTACCGCATTTACCATGGAGAGTGTTCAGAGGAGTTGTTCGGATTAATACCTGCAGCTGAGTTTCATCATCGGACGTTGAGGCAGAATACGAAATTCCACCCGTATCACCTCGACGTCCGACGTTCCACAACTGAGCGTTTCTCAAGGCAGTTTTTGCCGCGCACCACCACTATGTGGAACCAGCTGCCCACTGAAGTATTCCCGAACCAATTCGACTTAGGGTCCTTCAAGAAAAGAGCGTACCAATTTTTAAAAGGCCGGCAACGCACTCGCGAGCCCTCTGGCATTGAGAGTGTCCATGGGCGGCGGTATCACTTAACATCAGGTGAGCCTCCTGCCCGTTTGCCCCCGTTCTTAAAAAAAAAAAAAAAAAAAAAAAAAAATTAGGGCTCCGTAGCATATGACCCGTCCATCTCCATTTCATTTGGTCAATCTTAGTGAGAATGTCTGTCACACCTGTTCTAGCTCTTATGTCTGAATTTATTTGTTTATCTAATTTTCTAATGTATATTTCTTATTCTAAGAAAATTTGCTGTATGGAATTATATATTAATTAATATTCAAATATGGTTCACTTAAATCGAAGGATAGAAGCGTATTGTTAATTGGTAATATTTTTAATTATCATTGGTTTAGTAAATTAGTTAACAAGCTGCAAACCATAAATTCCAAATCGATATAAAATCGTTCACACGTCAAATCTTCGCGCCATAAAATTGGTGACATTTTACCAAATAAACACAGACAAATTGACGTAAGGTCAAAGTTTATGAACATTAAGTTCTACTCCTATTAAAATATCAGCACGTAAAACCCGCTTTTAACATATACAAAATAGGAATTATATTTGCTTCAATTGACATGTCTTAATGACGTGAAATATTTAGTCAAAATTTACAGTTATATTTGACAAAAAATACGTTTAGTTCCAGAGACAAAAGATACGTTCCAATTTCAAACCGATCTACGAAACACGTGTGTTGCCTTCTGTAAATCGTTATTTTTTATCTGTTCGCTCGTTTGCAGTCAAATTGTGTCAACAATCCACGCAGATGTTGCCATGTGAACAGTGAATTATTATATAACCAGGAAGTAAAATTACAATGGTAATTGATAAAATATATACGTTATAAGCCTTGGATTTTATTTGTATGTCTTCTGAATCGTAGGGGGAGTCAAAATGTGCCATAGACTTGGTTGGAAGTATGTATTTGTTTATCATTTAACTTATAACTGTAGTTTATGGTGTGTTGTAAAGCGCGAGTCTAAAAAAACAGTACGTTCCAAATATGCTCCGGTCCATTTGTCCACCATTTCCAGTCTACATGCTAATGTTGTCCTTCCAATTGGGGGTCCAGGTCTTTTACTATCTGCTTAGGCTCTTATTTACATTAAAATTTAAAGAGTTATTTATCTGAAAAAAATTTAAAAAAGTTACTTAGATAAGAACATAAGCTCACAGAAACTAATGACTCAAAATAAAATAAACTGTTTTTGTTCATTTGATCAAAATTATTTTACTTTTATTACACCCGGAAATAAAATTAAAATTGCTGAGATCAGATTAAAGAAAGTAGTAGGTAGTCTGGCTGTTCGCGATAAGCTCAAAAACACGGGACTTTACGATTTTCATCATCCAGAATATATAATTTTTCAAGGTTAACGGTTGCACGTGCGAAGCTTATTGTTTAATTATGGAATTAATATATTATGAATTACCATACATCTTTACAGCGTGTGAAAGTATGAGACCTAGAAAAAAATCAAGACAAATAATTTAACAAAATATTAATCATTCAGAGGCAAATTTAAATGTATACAATTTAAAATTCCATCACACGCAATCATAGTCATTTTATGATGTCTAAATAATTTATTGAAATTTTTATTAAAATTGCTCCATTAATTGCTCCAGATCGGTCCATTCGTGTCGCCGAGCAATTATTGCCTTCGTGTAAGCGCACCTTAAAGTTTTTGAATAATATATCATCTAATTATTTACACAATGAAAATTGCGGCCAAAACCCATCGCACCCAGATACGCCTATTCCTTTTTTTTATCTTTTTTGTTTTTGATTAATAATGAAAAAAGCGCTACAAGCCGCCGCAGCAAGAACAATGTCGTCTATAGCGAGCGAATACTGAATTGCTCGTGTAGGACAGTATTGCCTAGTTGATGAAGTTGCGCCATATCGCTCAATATTGTATTGCGCAGTATTGATGCTTATTGCCGCTGTCGTAAATTGCTTGATGTAGTCGTGACGTCATAGTTGACGAGTATTGACTGGAATTGAGCAATTTTAGTTGCTCGTGTAAGCGCACCTTAAGACAGATTTAAAAATGATAGTTTATTTTTCTACAGACAATAAGTGTTATAAGACCTTCATAGACACAGACTAAAATCTAGTTAAAAAAATATTTTTAAACCAGTGTCGGATTAAAAAAAAATTAAAGATATTGCCAACAATTATCACGTGACAGAATATTTTTTAATCCAACAACTTCGTTGAAAATGCACTTAAAACAATGTTTTGGGTTTGATTTTAGCACACAATTATACACAAACCCTCCAGTTCCCAGCCTGCAACCAGTAATAGGATTGACATGTATCTATTGATAGGGTAGTGAGAAATGCATTTTCTGAAATTTCGCTCTTTTCACTCGAAAAAAGTGTGAGCTGTGGACGCAGATGTCGATTACTGGTTGGGAGCAGCGAATTAGCTGTTTTACTCTAAAAAATGATAGTTTGCTACATTGAATGTCATTTTACATTGTGAGGGGAAAATTTCTACAAAGTTTGTTGCAGACTTCTATCTTTTATTTCTTTTATCTTCTTCTTCTGTGTCTGTTTTCTTCATCAGAAACCGCACCGAAAATCTGCCGCTCCTCAGCTGGTAAAACCAACACTGCTTTAAACAGTTTACAGTTAATCTTTGAATTTAAACTATATTAAATAATGTTTATTCAACTTACTCAGGCAATACTTAATTTTGCACATGAAATTACTGTTATTATTCAATTATGTTCAGTGCACGTAAATGAATTTGTTATAAGGAGAAAATTTACGAAATTCCATTTATTGATGATTAAGATAATTCATTTTTAATTATCACGACTTTAGGGTTGACAATTTGTCGTTTTTAAACTGTTGATATTGTTCGCCTCAAGTGTGGTTTCGGCAATGAGCTGAATCTGAATTCTTTAGTAAATTAAACATTGTATCATAAGTTTACTAAGAGTTCCCAACTAATTTAGAACCTGGTTTTTTTTTTGTATAACAACCTTAACTGATATGGGCGGCGGACCGAACAAGCGATTTCTTCCATGCGACCCTAGTATTTAAAAATAAACAAAGAAACGCCTACTTAGGATAAAGTACACGAAGTATATAAGTGTTTATGTGTTTAATATCTTTACTAACAGTGGTACCGTTAATGTTAATTTAAAACAGTTATGATTACATTATTACAGACAATTGACATCAATTATACATAACTTAACTGTTCTTATTATCTTATTAATTACTATGCATGCCTATTTTTATATGGCTGATTGTGCGGTATTTTTATAATTAATCAATCTGAATATACCAATTATTCTTATTTTTAATATTGGCAACCCTAAATTACCATACTTTCGCGGAAGCGCAGCGGGTACTTTAATGATAACGATCGCCATTTTAAGAATTAAATGAACATCTCCAACCACGGTCATTGGCTTCGTTAATTTATTACAGGAAGAAAACTATGGCCATTCTTTAATGTCACAAGAGATTTAAATTACAGTTGTGATTGAAATGATTACTAGGTAACAGAAAATTTGTTATCCATTTGAGATAGACTTTAAATTAAATTCTTTCATACACGTAATTAACAGACCTTGGAACATACTCACTCACCATTGTACATACTTAAACACCCTTACGTAAACTCAAACACCATTGTACATACTTAAACACCCTTACGTAAACTCAAACACCAGTGTACATACTCAAACACCCTTACACATACTCACACACCAACACATATTTACACACTTACAACCAATCTTGCTTTAGTTTTATTTTGTTTTTTACTTAATTTTAGTCATATGTAGTCATCTCTTTGTATATTTTCTATACGCTATGGAAGGCTGGTGACCGATAGGACTTCTGTAGTCCTATTATAGGCACCAGACTCACAAAGATGGTCAATGCAGGTTTACCTGTAACATGCAATATTACATTAATTATATTAGATAAAATTATATTAATAAGCTGAGCCTAGTACTAGCTGTCACTTTGTCTCTGCAAAAAGAACCCAGGTCTATCCTGAACCTGATCATATAGACGCCAAACCAAACGTACTTATGTACGCGCGTAAGAAGTTATACTTCATTGGCTTTCTTTATTTTTTTTAAATATTAAATAATTAATAATAAATATTTAACTTTAATAATATTTAATATTTAGTATATTATTCAATTATAAATTAATATTAATAATTATGATTATTTATTATTTTATTATATTATTCATTCAATTTAATAACTAGGTATGTTTCATAACCTTTTAACTAAGTAACAATAGGTCTTTGTTAAAAGCATTGCTAAATTTCTTTGAAAAAATAATTAAAACTCCTTTATTTGTTTAAAAGGTACTACAAAGGTTAATATGGTCTTTCAAAATTCTTGACATAGCTGCTAACTTCACGCATATTCTATTTCTTTTTACTTGTAGATTGTCTTATTCCCATCTCGCTCGCGCACGCTCGGCGCCCGGCTGGTTTAAAAACTTCATACTGATAATTTTGTGTCACGGTGCACGCGCATCGTAAAATTTCACTCTCACCAATTTTTCTTAACGCGCCTAAAGAAGTATAACTTCAAAAAAATATTAATACGAGTAGTTATGTCTTCAATCAGTGTATCCCGTGCCTTTACTTATGTAAACGACGACGGAAAGCGTCGCGCAGCGGGCGGTGGAGCGTGAAATGCTTGGAAATAACCATTCGTGAAACAGCGGCTTGAGCGACGTAGTAAGGGCTGTCACACCCGCGCGGCCGCCCACCGGCTGTTGGCTTGTGGATGCAGAGGCTATAGTGCAGGGCGCACTAGAGGAAAGTGGAGGTCAATGTCCAGAAATAAACCTAAATCTACCTAATCGTGAATAGGAATAGATAACGTAATAAACTTTTTAATTATGTTTAGTTTTTTTTTAGGATAACGAGCCTAGGGGACGCGCATAATGGTGTCGTTGCAGCCCATGGATTTTAGTGGGTTACCGGCCTATGAGGGAGAAATATTCTTTTAAACAAGTGGAGGTCGTATCTACTTAGAGAAGACCCCAGGAGTCGATTCCACATATTCTAAGGTTGCGTTTCCAATCATTATTTTTAAGCCATCTCAGTAATACGAAACTAATGTTTTTTTTCAGAAATAGAGCCCAAGACCTTTGGATTTGCTATGGCAATCGCTAGGCGGTAATGTTTTTGTATATAAGTAACTACAGATACAAGTGAATTATTTCTCTTAAGTCTTAATACCCTTAAACAGCCTTGAGGTTATAAAGTGTCCAATAAATTTAGTAAGGACATGTTCCGATAAAGCGATGAAAAAGATTCACAAGTAAGTGACAAATAACCACATAACACGTCCAAATTGGTTGTCTACATGACGCCATCTGCGCAAACACCTTTGCGAATCGGGAATATCTTAAGAGTTGGCTAAGAGATGGGTTCTGTGGCAAAATGTATTAAAATCTCCTTTTAAATGTTTGTTTGATTTTCAAAAACCTTAAAAGTTAAGGCGTATGTAATTGGCCGTTTTTAAAAAGTAAAGTATTATTGCATTAGTAAAACCTCTTTTCAATTTCATATTCGAATTTTAAAAAATGTCTTATCTTAAAGTGACAAAAACATTAAATAACTGGCAGTTTTTAAAAAGTAAAGTATGTATGTATTGCAATAGTAAAACCTCTTTTGAATGACGTGTTCGAATTTTCAAAAATGTCAATGGTTTAAGTTTCTTTAAGCCGGGTCCACATTTGTAGCATGTTGACGTATCACGATCAGTCGTATCGTATCTAGTATTTGTATCATAAGTGTGGACGCTGATTTTGTCCATGTCGTATTATTAAGGCGTATCGTGTAAAAAACGCGTCCATACTTATGAAATGCTGTATCATGTCAGTGTATCGGCTTTAACTTTACAAATATAGACGCTTCACTTTTCTTCCGATGTATCCTGATGCGCGTATCTTTCAGTGCACCTTTCCCTTCTCGTACGGTTCAGTCATGTCTTCGTTCCCAAACGGTTTAGCCATGTCAGCAATTGCTCACAGTTTGGCGGTGACTAGCGCCTGTTATATTGTCATTAATAGTATTTCAAAAAAGTTAAATCCAGACGTAGACGGCGCTGGAAGTGTTTAGAAACCGAAACAAACATGGTGGAATACCATTGATGCGAGATTTAAAATTTCAGCATACCAGAGGAAAATACAAAAATTTCACTCGCATATCACCCATTGATGTTGTGTATTCCCTTTGATGATCGCGAAAAAACCGACACAGGATGGTTCGGGGTGTATCAAGTATCGTATCGCGATACAGTATCGTGATACAGTATCAAAAAACGTCCATACCACCGATCGTGATACGCGTATCGGATACGAGGTGTATCAAGATACGCGCTTAGTGCGGATCGGGCCGTATCCGATACGGCATGTATCATAAACGGGTATCATTTTGCGTCCAAACTAAAGATCATGATACGCGCCGAAGCCACGCAACGGAGATACGATACACCGAAATGCTACAAATGTGGACCCGGCTTTAAATAGAAAAATTAATCTCCTTTCAATAATTGACCGATCTGATTTCAAAAACTAAACATGTACTAGTAAATAACCTGTTATGTTTGTTCCAGTTATTTTTTTATTTAAGATTGATAACACTTTTAAAACGAATCGAATGCCTTCGTTTAATTTTTAACAATACCTGTTACAATGTTTTGTCTTTATTACACTGTAGATAGTGAAGTGAAGTTCTAATTTAATTTAAATAACAAGATTCAAAAAGGTCCCGTCCGGAGACTTTCTTCTATATTTTTGTTGGAAAAGCCAAATAACTTCTGATTTTTTTTATTAATAGTAACTGATTGGTCAAACGATGATTTTATCTAGAATTAAATAGCGGAACCCTAATAAAGGCAGACATTCATCTGTATGTCGACTTTTTGTCTCTATTTAAAATTGACAGTTATTATCCTTTAAATTTAAGAAGTACTAAATTCCGAATAACTTAAATAAATATTTATACTCACGAGTATTTTAAGGTAAATAACAAATATTGGAACGTACTTTAGAAATCTATACGTACCATGTCCCAAGGGCCAAGTTCAAGCATACAAACTTCAATAATCTCCAACTTCAGGTCAAACGAAAGCAATGCCCGGTCCGAAGGCTAGGCAGAGGCCCGCATTCTAGACCGTCAATCAAACTTAAATCTAGTTTCAGCCGCTGTCAAACTATTTCTTTTGCATGTAGTTTTATATAACTGACAGCGATCAAAACGAGATCGCGGCTTGAGATACGAATTATGGATAAAGGTGAAATGAAGAAATGTGACGCGCGGACTTTGACGTCTGTCACTTTGACGTAAGCGAGTCAGACTGGGCGCTCCCGTTTGTGACCTAACTAAGAGCTTAGTATTTACAGCATGAAAATACATATTTATTATTGTTGTTTAATTATAAAGTAATGAAAAAAGGGTGCGTGTACTTATGTACGCGCGTAAGAAGTTATACTTCTTTGGCATTATTAAAAATAGTTTTTAATTGCATGCAAATAATTAATTACAATTAAATAATCAAAGACTGGAAAAGGAGTCATTATAGTCAATAAAGTTCAGTTTACATTTGAAAAATTAAATAAATAAATATTTATTATTATTCTCTTACATTAAGTGTAACATAATTTCTATTATTATTCGAATGTTGTTTTTAAATTATGTCTAATGCCGTAGCATCTTCCGTGGGCAACTTCATTCTGTTAATTTTGTGTCACGGTGCGCGCGCATCGTAAAATTTCACTCTCATTAATTTTTCATAACGCGCCTAAAGAAGTATAACTTCAAAAATAACTTTTTATTCACTATATTGTCGATAAGGAAATAAAATAAAGGCCATTTCTACTTTCTACTAATAAAAGTAAAGCATCTGAGCTTTATTTAAAGCCCTATTTAATATCAACCGTCTTTCTTCACAAATAAATAAATCGATTTTTTGATTCCCTAAGTCAAGAGCAAAATGGGCAGCCCCATCTTGAGTTAATAAAAAAAGTGCGTGCGAACAAAGTACACATGTCAGAAGTGTAACTTCTTTGGCAAACTAATTTTTAAGTCTTGTTCATATTTATATCAATAAATCTAAAACTTTAGATTTTGGAGACTTATAGGGAGGGAAAAAGGAAGATATGTTAGGAATTTAACTGTCATTAGTCTCGAAAATTAATACAAATAATAAATTTATTTCTTCGATAATAAAAACACATGGCATTTTATTTTACAATTCGTCATTTGGGATTTCAATAAATTATTTTGCATATACATAATATAAATATTTCATAAATTCCCTTTCCGAATTTTTAATTTTAAACTCTCTCTCAATCGGTCCCAATCGCTCTCTCCCTTTTCGACAAAAACGCTGCACATCTTCGTGACGTTACGTAAAAATTTTACCCTCATGCGCCTAAAGAAGTTTCACTTCAAAAACACAATTAACAATGCTAGCTTTACGTTTGGCTGCGTATAAGGACGCGCAATGTGCAAATTAATTACTCCATTAAAAATTACATTTCCGTAATTCAGACAGTTGTTTTTGGCCAGCTGACACGCCTGACCACGTTCGGATGGCCACACCTGCATTGATTTTTTAGCTTTGCTCTTTAATCTATTGACACCTGGCTATAGTCATAGAGAACAGCTGAAAGCGTCTGTAATTGTTTCTTTAACAATTATGGAGCCGTTCAAGTGTTACGTAAGCAGATTTATTGCATATATCCCCCCTCCTCTTGTCAGCAAAAGTAAGCAAAGCTCTCAAAAATTATAGTACATAAATGTATTAATTTTTTGTAGGAATCCTCGAAATTTTCGTTTTCAAGTCAAAGTCAAAGTCAAAGTCAAATCGTTTATTTCAATTAGACCATCTAAAATGGCACTTTTGAACGTCAAAAAAAAAAAAAATGATTCTAGTTGCCCCTTCCAAAAGGTAGTTTCGTGTGGAGAAGAATGGGCAAGAAACTCCACACTTACTCTTTTAAAATAGGTTTACAATATTTTGTTACATTTGTTAAATAATTATATGTGAAGACAATGTACTCTTAGAATAAACTACTATACTAAAAAAGTTAGTATACATGTTCCTCACATATTTACAAATATCGAAACCTTAGAATATTAACATTAAAGAGTAATAAAAATATTAAAAAAACACAACAAAACAGTGTGTGAGATACAAAAAAAAATAATTACATTTGTAGCATTATATAAATTTAAAAAAATAATAATAATAATAATAATAACAAAAATTACCTTTTCTTTTTTTTTTTTAGCAAAAAATCAGCAACCAATTTGATTTTGTCCAGGCTATAGAGCCAATCATAGGATTGTCAAGCATAGACAATGTGTGGTATGTGTAAAAAAGTAATTACTGTTGATGAAACTCCTTGCGATTTCTTCTTTGATTTGTCATGACTAAAGCTGGGAAAATGAAATAAAACTGATAGCGGGGAAGAATTGGAAAATGATGATTGGACAAGTGGAAGAATTTGGAGGAGGCCTTCACTCCGTCGGAGGTCGTGTACTAATGTTAAATATAATTGAATTAATAATCAGGATTACATTAAGTTCAGGACTTGTGCAATCCTGAATATGTAACCGAATACAAGCTATTTTAGTATTTATTTTTATTATCCTAGTGTAGTTGGTTAGAAGGTATTTCGTGGTTTCTAGGGGAAAGATGTAGCCTCTATCACCAAAAGTAAGAAATAAATCACCTGTTTTCCGAGCCCGCCTTTATTGACGTATAAGTCTCCTACCCCAGTTGTTCACATTATATATGTCGCAGTAAAGTAGTTAAATCAGAGAGTTAATTGAATCTCTAGTCATTTAATTAAAGATCGATATTCAATCATGTCGCTTAAAAAGGTACAAAAAATAAGACTTAAAAATTAGACAAGAGACGAGAGCAATTGATGCTCTAAGCCACGCAAAAAAATTGAAGTGGAAGTGGGCGGGTCACGTAGCGCGCCTCATAGGTGGACGAAAACAGTAACTACATGGAGTGTCCCACCAGGTAAACGACACAGAGGCAGACCATACGTTCGATGGGATGATGACATCAAAAAAATCGCGGGTCCTCACTGGGTCCAAATAGCTCGGGATAGAGAAAGATGGCAAGCCTTGGGGAGGCCTTTACCGGGGAGGGTTCCTGATACTTACTAACTGTAAAAGATATTCACTAACACATGAGATAATTAGATATTTTTGTATTAGGAAATAAGACAAGGCTTAAAATAAAATAAAATAATTCAATCATGTCGCTAAAGTTCCGTCAGAAAAGTGACTGAACGAAACGTTTAACGAGTTTCCTAAAGGTTCCTAGACAACAAGACGCATTTCAACTTTGGTAGGGGGACGAAGATATTTGATTGGAAAAAAATATGTATATATTTTCCTATATATACACTAGTGGACCCCACAGACGTTGTCCTGCATGATATTTAAAGCGATTAGGATATTAAGCAAAGTATGAAAGTACCGACTGCAGTGCCATCTGCCGGGCTGATTTGTGAATCTAAACCATTCCCAGATCCCCTTGAACACACACAAAAAATTTCATCAAAATCGGTCCAGTCGTTTGAGAGAAGTTCAGTGACATACCCACTAACAGAAGAATTATATATATAAATATATACTGTCGCATATATTTTCCTAATTAATATAAAAATAAAAATATTTTTTTTTGTTTTATGATTTTTTAATTAAAAAAAAAAAACCTGCTCGGCTGCAGATATTCGGTACATTTGTTTAGTTCGTTTTACTTTTATTACGAGTAATGGCATGTTAAGTATTATTGCTCAACCTAGGTATAAACTAGATACTAGCTAGAGCCTATTCCACAAAAATTGCATGGGCGAATTAAGGCAAGATTCACTAAACAGACACATCCTTCACGAAACGAGCTCGTACCAATTCTTAAAAGGCCGGCAACGCAGTTGCGAGCCTTCTGGCAATGTGATTGTCCATGGGCGGTATCACTTACCATCAGGTGAGCCTCCTGCCTGTTTGCCTTCTATTACATAAAAAAAAAGTTTATTATTAGAGTAATATTAATTTTGCGTTATTAATAAAATGTATAGGCGGTTCAAAGGTGTCGTACAACGTTAAAACAAAGGTTCTTAATATATTAGAATTTTATTACCAAAGATATCATAAAGGGCAAGTTCCACCTGATGCGGTCACCTGTACGTGTGCGTTTCATAACACATGTCCTTATTTATTGGATTGTCTACGCATTTGGAAATATGAAGTCATTAATTATAGTCTAAATCCAAATTAGGCTGTTCTGAGCAGTGTTGGCCGAGTGGCTTCAGCATGCCACTCTCATCCCTGAGGTCGTAGGTTCGATCCCCGGCTTTGCACTGTGACTTTCTAAGTGAGCATTTAACATTCGCTCGCAGGGACCAAACTTATTAAATGTTTTTTTATTAATTCTTAATTGTTTTTATTATTACTATATATCTATATATATTTAAAAAATTGTAAATATATACTCTGTATTTGATGCTTAGGTTTAATGTTTAGGTTTTAATAAACGATAATTTTATTGTTGAAAATAATTCCTTAAATCTATGTAATTTAATATAATTTTTATTATATTAATAATAAAACATCGATATTAAAGCTATAATTTAAGTTAACATAATTTAAATTTATATTACAATGAATTTCTATTCCTTTATCTCGCTAAAGCTCAAGAATGACGATTTGGCTAATTCTGATCTGGTGGTCGGAGCCTGGCAAAAACGGCTTTAAATAACGCTCAGTTATAGGACAAGATTGGAATTTCGTAATCTGCCTCGACGTCCGATGAAACTCAGCTGCCGGTATTAATCCGAACAACTCCTCTTAACACTCTCCGTGGTAGATGCAGTAGCAGAGAGACGCAACGCCAAGGAATCAAGATGCTCGGAAAGGGATTGGTCGTCGACGATTCGAACCGCTCTTCGTTGAATACGGTGAAGTGGAAGGAACTGGTTCAGGAGAGCTCCCTCCAAGAGGCGAGAACAGCTGAACGACCCTTTGTTCCACTATTATTAAATAAATTTTACAAAGAAATGTCGTTTTAACTAGCAATAGTAATAAAAAATCCATAGATTTCCGAGTTTATAATTCTAAAGGGAGCAAGTGTCTCTATAAATAAAAATACGCTATATATTATGCATCTTGCGTTTTATGAATCGTTAGAAACAGTTGTCAGCAACAAAAAACACGGCAGCTGGTTTAGAAACAGTTAGGGTGGAATATCTAAGTCTGAGCTAGATGTAAGTCAGTGTGGCACCTGCCAAAGGTGTTCCAGACAGATCGGCTCTGTTAGATCATGGTAATGTTTTGCATCTGTGTATGAGACTCAAGAAGCCGTAATGGCGGGAAATAATGAAGTGTCAATTTAAATAACTATAATCTTTGGTTTATTATAACATTATGTCATAACTCGCCGAACGTGGTTATTAAAGTACTTTCTTGTATAGCACAGCTATATATGTACATAAAGTATATCATTTAAATAGTTTTGTCATAAATATAACCGCTAATGTATAGGGATTTAATATGTGAATTACTTATACAATTAAATCTATCTAAAATATTTGTGATTGCCGAGATAAATAAAGATACATATCTATGAAAAAACACCACTTCAGATATAATGCAAAGCCGTGATGGCGGGAAATACTGAGCTGTCAATTTAAATAACTACATATGATCTTTGGTTTACGTGTATCATTATTTTCATAACTTCGCGAACGAGGTCCTTAAAGGTACTTTCTTGTAAAGGAGTTAAATGTATAATGTATATCCATAAATTAGGTCATTTAAATATATTTATATCATAAATATAGCCGCTCATGTATAAGTAGGTATATCTGCGACCGCCGAGATAAATTAAGATACATACTTATTTATCCATCACATAATATATAATGCATTTTCTATAGCATCAGTTACAATCTATCCATTCTAAAATAAATGAAATTTACTGTGAACATAATATAATAAATAATAATAAAAAGGTAATAATTTTTTAATTAACTTTAAACGACATATTATGTTGGTTATTGCTAGTAATTTCCTATTTCAAAAGGTCCCAATCAGCCCAGTACCGAATATATCAAGCTCTGAATAAGTAGTGTTTATTCTGTTATATTCGCGAAAACTTCGAATTAGAGGTCTCTCTACTCAACTCTTACAGACGGCATTTCGTAAAATTCGGTATTTTCAACCTTGGGAATGAATAAAGAACCACATGTTTACATATTATATATTCTGTAAGAGGTTACTGTTCTGTAACCATTTAACAATTTGTATAAGAACGTAACACGTGAAAGTGACATTTCCTAAGTCGCTACGGGTGCATGAGAAAATCATGTACTAATGAATGCGAAGTATCTAAATGATCTTTGAAAACTTTCAAAGCGTTGTGAATGCTACTGTACTGCAATAGGACAGTGCAATATAGCGTTATACAAAATTGTTCTAGTTTTACAGCCAAAACTGTTTTTTGTTTAAGAAATCAGAGCATTTGTGCGGATGTGATGATTACTTTATTAAATTGAGAAATAAACGTAAATTTTCTATCAATCATTAAACCCAAGTCACGAATCTTCTGAACCTAAAGGAAGTTGCGCTGTCGATCTCACATTACTTTGTTACTAAGCGGTTATTTTTGATAATTTATAGTAATTATAGTCTGCATTTCGCGCCGTATCATTTGACAATTATCGTCAGAGCCGGCTCACAAACACATAGACTGTGAATTAATGTTTTGATTTTGATTTTTTGATAATTGACATTACCATAAAAACTAACTAGTAACGGTATACTATAGTTGTTAAAAAAAAAAAGCTTGGCGATGAAAAAGAGTGGCGAAGAGTTTACTGCCAGTTCTTCTCTTCCGTTCTACGCCCTTGTTTTGTGAACTGGCAGTAAATGTCAAATTAGAAGCATTTCATATATATTATTTTCTTTTTTTTGACGTTCATAAGTGTACACTGTGTTACCTATACGAATAAATGATTTTGACTTTTGACTTTTGACACCTGGGCCTGGCGGGAGACGGAAGTTTAAGTAAGGTTCCTTTTTGGGAAAGGAGAGATTTGACACTCCTCTGCTGCCTAGCTTCTCGGCTTCAGATCACGTGCTTGATAGGCTACTGTGGAGCGCCTTTAAAGTTATCTTTATTTTATAGAACGGAGCAAACGAGCAGGTTGCTCATCTGATGTTGTGATAAGCAAATAAGCACACTCTCAATGCCAGAGGGCCCGAAAGTGCGTTGCCGGCCTTTTAAGTATTGGTACGCTCATTTCTTGAAGGACCTTAAGTCGGATTGGTTCGGAAATACTTCTGTGGTTAGCAGAAACGGCCTCAAAAATGCTCAGTTGTGGAACGACGGACGTCGAGGTGATACAACCTGTGCCTGACACACGCCGTCTATAGGTCTATGTTTACCTCACGATGTTTTCTGTTGCGTGCGAGTGTCAAACGCGCACATAGGAAGAAAACTCCATAAGTGCACAGCCGCGATTTGATTGTATACCCATGGATACTCTATGCTGCCTGCGAGTGCGTCGCCGGCTTTTTAAAAATTGGTTGTTTTGGCTTCAGGTGCAAGCGGTTCCGCATGCGCAGGTGCCCTCAATTAAATACCGTTGTTGTTATAACCGTCGTTTTACTTATATGGAACAAATATTTGGCGAGTATAATCGATCCCTTACAATATATTTAATTTTGTCAGCCATGTTTTTGCACTAAAGGTGGTAAATTTTGTTGTTTTTAATTAAATTTTAACCTTGACTTATTAATTCTTTGTAATAATTAAACATGTGTCTTTAAGATGTACTTGCCTATGTGCGCATTTAACATTCGCTCGAACGGTGAAGGAAAACATCGTGAGAGAACCGGATTTTAGACACAAACGGTGTGTCAGGCACAGGACGCTGATCACCTACTTGCCTTTTAGATTGACAAATGATCATGAAACAAATACAGAAATCTTAGGCCCAGACCTAAAAAGGTTGTAGCGGCACTGGTTTTTTAAAAAAAAAATTATGGATTCGTTTAGATTTTGTGTTAACTATGGAAAATATCAATAATTAAACTTAAATATACAACGATTTTTATTTCTTTTTGTAATATTAGGTATCCTAATAAAGTAGTGAACTTAATATTTATTTTGTATTACTTTCATAAACATGTTCAGCTAATTTGTAGCACGACATTGACAAGCGGTACGAAGTTCGCCGAGTCAGTTAGTTTATATTTTTTTGTAGATATTATGTTCTTTAATATTGTGGAAATTTTTTTTGTTCTATCATCAATCGTTTTCGCAGCGCATGCGATGAAAGATATTATATAGGCATTTTTTTTTACACTTTGGGTAACATTATTGTAGTTTTAGTAGGGATCCTTGCTTCTCCTTAGAGATCCTTAATCCTTAATCGTTTTTCTTGCAATTAAAATAGCCTATATTAATGAGTGATAATGTAGCATTCAAATGGTGAAATAATTTTTTAAATCGGTCCAGTACTTTTTGAGCCAATTCGTTACAAACATACTTACATACAAAACTTTCTTTTTTACAATATTAGTATAGATATATTAGTTAAAAATCAATAAAGTTTACAACTCCTCGTATATTTCTGTAATGAAAAGATTCTGTAAATTCATTTATTCGATCTGGTTAACAGAAATGTAATCAATTTGCTCCGGCCATAGACGCAAAAACAAAAACCAAACAAATTATCTAAATTGCGACGGCACATTATGCAGGACGAACAGGTGAGATGTTTTTTTGTCTAAGCCTTGATCATAGAGGTTTAGATCCGTGAATCATCTGTCAAAAGTGCAGCGGCGCTTTAGGCAAGTTATATAATATGGACATGTCTTTAGCTTTAAAAGCTGTACAACATTTTGTTTTTTCTTTTTTTTTTAAAGACAATTCACACCAATTGACCTAGTCCCATGCTAAGCTGGTGAAGCTTGTGTTATGGGTACTAGCAACGGATATACATACATATTATAGATAGATAGACATATAAATACATATTTAAACACCCAAGACCTAAGCACAACACCAAATGCTCATCACATCGATGTTCGTCTCAGCCGGGGATCGAGCCCGGGACCCATGGATTCGCAGTCAGGGGTACTAACCACTAGACCAATGAGTCGTCAAATATGAAGCTTTTTAAAGAATCTTAATTAATGTAATTGCACTATTTTAATTTTCTTGCAAATTGTGTTTACGCTGTGTAGAAAAGAGTCTTTTGTTTAAATTGGGGCGGCCGCAGAGCTGGCAGCGAATAATAAACGGCACAAATATTCCTCCAACTTTAATTTTGTTCCCTTTGGAGTAGACTCTTGGGCCGTGGGGTTCAAGTGCACAGGCGCTTATTAAAGATTTAATTTGGCGCTAGGTAGATAGTACCGGTGACCCCAGAGCTGGTGTTTTCGTGGCTGAATGAATGAGTATCGCAATGCAGCGAGGAAATGCTGCCAGCGTTAAAGGTACACTGCCACAGGGTCCAAACTTTTTAAATTTTCTTTTGAATTATATTTATTATTACTTTGTAGGTAACGAAAATTGTAAATACAAATTATACTTTATATAAATGGTTAATTAGAATTTAATAATTAATGTTTACACTGAACACTGGCTCTGCGATGGCAATCTGCGATCTTCTTTTCTTCCGTTTTAGTATTTATTTTGCAATGATTTAAAATGCAAGTAAAGTGTTAAGAGAGGGTGTAGTGAGCTTTCTCCGACCTAAAGGTAGGATTCTCGATCAGTCTCACCACTGACTTGACCATAGACCCCAGTGGCTAAAGTCAAAACGTTGTATGTTTAGCTGTTGGAGACTCTTTATTAGCCCGATTTAGGGTACTGTTTTATTCAATTCAATTCTTAAAAGGCAACGCACTTGCGAGCCTTCTGGCAGTGCGAGTGTCACTTAACATCAGTTGAGATTCCTGCCCGTTTGCCTCCTGTAACAAAAAAAAACCTTCATATATCCATATGTTTCTCACGTGATCAAAAAAGCAATAAATAAGGAATGACAGCGGTCAAATCAATCGGCGTTTGCGCTCCGGTGGGAGCCTAATTAGAGGGCCACATCCCTGAGCCCATTTCCTTACCTATTATTACCTTTTTGCCTTTTTTAATTCAATACGTTTTATGTGGTCACAAACTAGATCGTTTTCCTTGAGGCTTATTTGCTTGTTATGGTTTAAAGTTTTAACTAAAATTGGTTTATAATGTTATTACGTAAGTTTCATAGATCGTTTTTAATCCTACCAAGCCGAAAATATTCTATTTCTCCGGGAAGCGAAGCCTAGGTTCATTTTACCAATAAGCCATTGAAATTTTTTATACAACAAAAGAAAACGGGAAGGAGGCTCAACTGATGGTGTTAAGTGATACTATGAGTATCTCATACTCATATCATGGACACTCTCAATGCCACTTTTAAAGAATTGGCACGCTCTTTCGTAGATGTTGAATTTAAGAGGGTACTCCTCAAGTAATACCTTTGTACAAACAAATTAAATTCAACAATAAATAAATAGGCTATTTGAGAAGATAATAATAATTAATTTCGTTTTATGAAGCCGAATGAATAGCAATTAAAATTATATTATATATATAAGTACTGATATTATTAAGTTCTAAGACAAAAAGGCTATTTGATAAGATTGACAGAAGGTTGTAGAAACTATATATTAAATTGTTATTCTTTATTCTCATATTTTAAGATAAAAATCCGTTTTTTTTAGTATGGGTTTTTTTGTTATATTAATAATGATAACAAGTTTATTTGATACAATAATGTCGAGAAAAAAAAATAAAGAATATCGCTACTGTCAATTTAATCTGCGAACATATAAATATCTCAATTAATATGTCGTTATTAGATAATCAATCTCTCATTGTATAGTGTCTAACAGCATATTTGATCGTAAAATCCAAATTATACATTTTTGAAGCCAAGATATGAAATTTCAATTCCAACAAACAGTGCGTCATGCATTTAAATCACAGATAATATTTGACATCGATTCGACAGCTCGTAAATGCTCATGTCATATGTCAACACGTTTGTCGTTTAGCCGCCATAATTGCCGGTCAGAAATTTATTTGTTAACAAGTTTTGTGATTTGTCGTATACAGATACGATTTTAAATATTCAATTTGTTTTTACGATGTAATTGTGTGTTACAAAACTGAATTAATAGTCTGTTCGTATGTTGTGTCTGTAATCTGTATGTATGTTCGATCAAAAGTTTATCTGCTATTATATTTTTATTGATTTTTTCCTTTCGTAAATGTTTTGAACCTCTTTAGCTATATCGTTAGTATAATTGTTTGATATAATTTATTTATATTAGCTGTAGGGGGCCGTTCAAGTATTACGAAAGCAGATTTACCGCAATTTATCCCCCCCACTTTCCTCTTGTCAACAAAAGTAAGCAAAGCTCTCAAAAATAATAGTACATAAACGTATTAATTTTTTGTAGGAATCCTCGAAAATGCATGTCGTTTTCAAGCATAGACAATATGTGCGTAAAATGTGTAAAAAAGTAAATCATTACTGTTGACGTAATCATCAAATAAGAAAAACAAAAACTCCCTCCCCCTATAGTGCTAACGTAACACTTGAACGGCCTTGAGTGTAATAATAATTATTATTAAGTTCGTTTTATAAAGCCGAATGTTATTGTATATAGCTATTAAATAATGATATTTTATTTTTAAGTCCTGTGACAAATATGTAACCTGTACTGTATGTTATATATTTTTGCACCTGTTTGTTTTATTAAGTCAAGTCTGCCTGCGGAATTTAGTCAATTTATTAAGCAAAGGTTTCGTGTTAAGCAATAGAACTTAAATATTTTTTTAATAAACAAAAACACTTAATTATTTTACCAATGCGTAGCATTTCTAATACAGACCTAAAAAATGTTTATCTTTATCGCTCATAATTATGATTACAGTGTAAAAGGAAGCAATCCCACACAGCAATGAACGTTCCCACGAATCTATGGAACACCCACTTTACATAATATTTGTCAGTGGTGAGAGGTAGATAAACAATGCTATGAAATAGATTTTGAGGCGTTTTTAAAATACAAAGATTTTTTTATTGATAAAAACATTATTTTCTATACGTCTATGAAAGAGATAAATGAGAATATTATCTAAACATTATGGCATGAAAGTTACATGATGTTTTACATAACTTTGTAATTAGCTATCTCTACCAAATACCCGAAAAGCCCTTGTCAATGCTTATATATATATATTTGGGACTGTAAACCCCACTGTTGAATATTTAATTTCGAATTCTAACCAAATGCTACCTCAAAAATTCTTTATAATTGTTCTCTAAGACGTTAGTGAATTACTATTTTGTAACATTAGAGCCGTATTGGTCTAGTAGCTTCAGCGTGCGACTCTCCTCCCTGAGGTCGTAGGTTCGATCCACGGCTGTGCACCAATGGACTTTTTTCTATGCGCATTTACGGACGGAACAGTGGAGGAAAATATCGTGAACAAACCGGCCTTAGTCCGAAAAAGTCGACGGCGTGTGTCACCTAGATGCTTATTAGACAGACAAATGAACATGAAACAGATATATAAATCTATAAATAAATAGATTGTTTATTAGTTAATGAGACACAATCCATGAGAGCACAGCTTTACGAACTCATCTGGGGCCCAGGTGTGTTGCAAAACCTAGCAAATTCAAGGCTACCAGTAACATAAAAAAAAATCGAAATGGCATTAGTTTTTAAGACGTCAATGCATGAACATGCTAACCCCACCTCTTACAGCTAAACCCTGGGAAAAATACAGAAGGTTCATTGTGTATTGTAGTGTAGGTGTCAAGTTATAAATAGGTAATGTTTGCGAAGCACTAATGCCTTGTATTTGTCCTGTTATTAACGATAATGTCAGGTCACAGGTGAATTGGACAGCCGTTATAATACAAAGTTAAACACAGCTATTATGTACTTGATAATTCTCGCTACTGGTGGGAAATATAGATCCTTTAAACAGTATTTAATGACAATATTTTCTCGCTATCGATTGGAGTATGTAAAGAACATAAACGAGTACCAGGAATATGTAAAAAACTACATATACCTGGGTAAACAGTTATTTACACAGGTATATAACTGTTTATATACTTGAGGTAGAGCGGCGAATTAACATGAGCTGGAAAAAAGTTTTGGTCCATGAAGGAAATCATAAAAGGTCAATTTCCTCTTCACCTCAAGAAAATTGTCTTGGACGCTTGTATCTTAACTACTCTTACATACGACTGCCAAACGTAGAACATAGAAGAATAGAAGCGGTAGCAGGAAACGAATGGAGAAAGAGGGCCATAGACAGAGTCAGTTGAAAAAACGGGTTGGAGGCTCACCTAATGTTAAGTGATACCCCTTTCCATGGACACTCACATTGCCAGAAGCCTCGCATGTGCGTTGCCGGCCTTACAAGAATTGGTGCACTCTTTTCTTGAAGGAACCTAAGTCAAATTGGTCTGTGTAAAGTACAGGTTTAATTTACTACGCCGGTCACGAGGTTCTTTAATTTCGATGTAATTCTCTCAATTTGTAAGCTTGGGATTGCGGGGTACCAACTTGAAGTCGTTAAAAAAACCATTTATACATTTTTTTTTATTCATTTAATATTTCAATATACAGCTTTCTGGAGTGGGACAATTGTTTTTATTACACAAAAAAAGGAAGACAAGAAGAGATAACGACATGAAATATATATTAAAGAAGTTTTATTAATCAAACATTCGACAAATATAAAAGTTTAGGCCATTTTTTTGGATTACGACACGAGAATTGTTTAATTTAAAAGAAGCGATGTATTTTATTTTTAATTTAATTTTATACTTTTACCTAAACATAACAGTCAAATATACAGTATTTACAATTTTTAAAAGTAAAAATTAATATTAATTACATTTACAGTTTCATAATTACTTTATTTTATTTTTGCTCTCAAATATCACACATTACAAGCAGGACAATCAGATACTTATGAAAATATGTTATATACATGTGTGAAAATAACATGAGAACTTAGCAAGGCGCAGCCGCGCAGGCGCTTATCCAGATCAATGCAACTTCCTCTGCAGTATCGCAGCACACAACTCACGAGGGGACTCTTTGTAAACGTTCTTGCTGGACTATGTCACGTAGGACGCATTAGATTATCAATTAATTTATGTTAACAAGTCGTAATTATGCTGTTTAGAAATAATTAGACCGTTTGACGGTTTACGCCGCTTCCTGCTTATCTTCTAAGATACCACAGTAAGTCTCCATTCCTTATTTTAAATACCAGTAAAATTTAAGAGCCGCATTCTTACTACCAGAGATAAAATAAACGTAGTTTAATCTACTACTAATAAACTGCTTAAATGTTTTAAATATGTTTTGACATTTGACATGATCGGGCGGTTTTTAAATTTAAAAAAAACTTGTAGTTTATAATTTTTTTTAAACAAATCAATGCCAGAGGGCACGCGTTGTGCGTTTCCCGCCTTTTAGCAATAGGTACGTATTTCTTGAAGACGTATTGATTCGGAAATTCTTTGGTAGGTAGGTTCCACATAGTGGTGGTGAGAGGTAAAAACTGCCTTAAAAATCGCTTAGTTGTTGGACGGATGTCGAGGTGATAAGGTGGAATTTCGTATTCTACCTCGACGTCCGATGATGAAACTCATTTGCAGTGATTGTGATTGGTCAAACGGACGTTATGGACTTTGACGGATGTTACGTGTCAACGCGTCGAAGCGTAGGAAAAAAAGATGATGTCGACCAATCAGAATCGAACAATGGGCGCCACAGTTTTGAAGTTTGTTTTAAATTTATGTTTTAACCCTTAGTAGCCTGATTTACGCGAGTCTTCTTTTTTAAATATTACTGTATTTGCTTGAGGGTCTAGATGAAGGGAAAAATAGCTAAATAAATCACAATATTTATTTTACATATTTATTTAAAAAAAAAAACAGGTATCAATTTTGATACTTCAGGCATTATGGCCATAAAGAAATCTTAAATGACCTATGCATGAAATAATGCGAAACATCGATTGTTTTTATTATCGCATAACGATACTTTGCATTTTTTACAGAACCAGGAGGTAAGTTTCCTACAATTACTAAATTTACATTTATTCCTAGACTCCATAAATATTTTTTCATGGCCAATACAATCGGAACGCACGTCAGTTGGGGGTAGTACTTGTGCACCTGTCCGGGGTTTTTTAGAGGGTACTGTATTGTCTTGTTGACTGTTGGTACTGGGTCTGCCCCTTTTATTTTTTGAGTGACTTTGATATCTACATAAAGTATCGGCAAGCTCAGTTCTAAAATCTGCTAACTTCATAATATTCTTCTGAAGTTTTCCTTTCCTTGTGTTTACCTTTTTGTACAGTACCCAAGCATTGATGACAGTCATGTCTAACAAGTGGTAGAAGAGCCTCGTTGTCCACTTTCTCGACTTTATGCGGATGCGATATCGACCAATGAAGCTATCCATCAAATCAACGCCGCCCATGTGTGCATTATATTCTTTTACAACCCGAGGACATGATATTTGAATATTGGCCTTTAGTTTTTTTCGTAGCGGGTTATAGTATCCGCTGGTTCAGCGCCAACATACGTGGATAGTAATAATACCTGTTTGTTGTCTTTCCAACTTGTGGCCGACAATTCTAGGCCTTCGTGAGAGGCCACATTTTCGTGATATGTTCCTCTGGGTACGTTGGATTTCATAATCTCCCGTTTCTCCGGCAACTTGCACGACTTTCCAAGCCTGTTTCTCTGTACTGTTCCAAGACAATAAATACCTTCGTTGGTCAAGTAATGTACCAGAGGAATATTCGTATAAAAATTGTCAAAATAAATTATATGATTGACATGCCTTGGTACTGGTCGTAGCAATCGAATAACTGTATTCGACACAGCTCCGAGGTCTGGTTCGCCAGGTAAACGGTCCATGTCCTTAGCTCCCGAGTAAATCTCAAAACTGTAGGCATAACCAGACAGAGAGCATAACACGTATAATTTGAATCCCCACTTATGGGGCTTGTTGGGTAAATATTGTTTCATAAAATGTTTCATTTTTTGTGGAACACATCTGCTCGTCTAGTGATAGACGATGCTCAAATGGTAAAGTAATAAATTTCTTGTTCAAATAGTCTATCACTGGTCTTACTTTATGCAGTCGGTCGTGCTGGGGGTGATCAATGGGCAAATGTTTAGAGTCGTCATTCATGTGAAAAATTTCTCTAATTTTATCAAATCTGTTGCGATTCATTGTTTGTACTATGGGTTCAAACTTTGTAATGTTTGACCAGTATGACCGGACACTAGGATAATGATATACACTAGTAAAAATAAGAATTCCAATGAATTTACGTAATTCTAAGACAGT
Source organism: Pieris macdunnoughi (assembly GCA_905332375.1). Taxonomy (NCBI): domain Eukaryota; kingdom Metazoa; phylum Arthropoda; class Insecta; order Lepidoptera; family Pieridae; genus Pieris; species Pieris macdunnoughi. Next base: position 2,107,784 of record CAJOBZ010000026.1, read on the forward strand.
TACAGGTTCTGTAAAGTTGGGATTCTTTTGGAAGGCATATTTATTTGACTCGTCCACTAGAAATCTCAAAATGTCTCCGAAAAAATAAGAAAAAACTGAAATGGAGTGTCTAAGTTCATAATTTCTTGTGAATACACAGTATTTCCAGCAAACTGAAAAGCATTTTGGACTAAATCCATATTTTTTACTCTCCACACTAAGTTTCTAGAGTTGAAAGGTGCAGTTTGCAGGTTGTTCTGGCTGCTGGTTGTAGGAGTTGGGTTTCGTTCAACAGTCTCTAAATTATGTTGCATGTCGGTATCTACGTTTGCTGCAGGCGGATCTGCATCCAAGTTTGGGTCAGTGGGAAAATTACCTACATCCTCTTCATCATCTAGCTCCATCAGACGATCTCTTTGGCTCGAATAATAGTCTATGTCATCTTCATTGTCGGTGGAATCGTCTTCCGAAATTTCACCATTTTCTAACCGCTTCAATATGTTCTCAATCTCTTCTGGCCGCATTTTGGATAAATTTCTATAATAAATAAAAACAAAAGTAATCCCCACACCAAGCTATGCAGAAAAAATATGAAACGAAAGTTCAAAAAGTTTTATAGCTAAAGAGTTAGTAGGTAGGTTTTATGTAGGGCGGAATGCCTGAAGTATCAATATTGATACCAAAAAAAAAGCACTAATTTCTTCAAGTAAAACATGCATTTGCTAAAAATAATTATATCATAGCGAAAATAATGTATTCACTTGCCTCAAAAGTATTTATATTCTTCAGAAAAAGAAAATATATCAAATTTATATTCAACAAAACTTTTAGTAAAATGTGTTTACTTGTTCACTTTGCCGCGCAAGTAATATGTCACAGATAAAATAAAACAATAATGACATTTGTTTTTTTTTTTAATTTCGTTGGATAGAATACTATACAACAGTAAAATACATACAGCCAACATATAAAAAAAAACTAATAGTAATGTGAATATTCGGTCTAAAATATTAGTATCAAAATTGAAACTCTAGGTTATTAAGGGTTAAAATAAGAACACATTGGACTGTATTGCATAAAACCGTTCACATCCCATCTTGGCTTCCACCAGGATGTCATTATTAAGTATGCGTGTCAATTGTCAATTTGGTGCAAGCGATGTGCCTAATTTTAATACTTTTTTGCCCTTAACCTTAACCACAGAATAAGTTATCTTTTACAAACTTCAAAAAGGAGGTTATTATTTTGATGTTTGTGACATTGTTCGATTTGTAATGTAAATGTGATGCTAAATTTTATCAGTTTTTTTATAGAACAGCCAGGCAAAGGAGCCTATGGGACGCCCAAAAAAGAGCAGTCATCGCAGCCTATGGACACCCATTTATAGTGGGTGCGTTGCCGGCCTTTGAGGGAGGAGTACACTCTTACTTTGAACAGTTGGAAAGTCTCTTGTGAAGCGGACTGTGAAAGACTTCCAGCCATCAAGGTGAATGATGATGTTTGTCGGTGTGTTTGTCAACAAATTACACGGAATTAAAAGATATTGTCCACGATATAGATCTGGTATATCTTAGAGAAAAGTCCAATTTTCAACAAGGTTCAGTTGTTTTGGAAATATTGTCGCATTTCTGCAGGAAACATGAATAGTATAATATGATTAATATTTGAGTGTTGTTCCCACGAGAATGTAAGTGCGTGCTCCTATTTCACCATGCCTCCTGCTGGTAGAGGACAAATCTTTGTTTTTAATTTATTTTATTGTTATTAATTACATAAGATGTCACGTGGAACATGGTTGCAGCTCCATACAAACGTTGTGTAAAACAAAAAACTGGGCGATTAAAAAGAGTGGCGGAGAGTTTATTGCCGGTTCTTTTCTTCCTTTCTACGCCCTTGATTTGAGAAAATGAAAAAATGAAAAAATATGAAAAAATATTTATTCAATCACTTACAATGGTAACAACATGTGGCTGGAGCCTCCATTTAAGTATGTATAATATACTTGTGTTTGGAGTATCCGCTCTTCCTAGGTACACTTAATTAGGTATGTAAGTTTAGACAAAAGGGAATAATATTACAAAAACAAAACAATATTTATACAAGTTAAAAGATGCATCGTGTATGAGTGATAAATTGAGGGGTGTTCGTTGTATTCAGTTAAGTGTATGTTGATGTGTGAGAGTGTAAGTGTGTGTGAGTGAGTGTGTATGAGGTATGTGTGTATATGTCTGTATCATATGTTTGAGTGTGTGTGTTCTTTTAGAGTGTAAGATAAAAGTAGACTTTAGAATAGTAATTCTTAGATAATAGATTCAACTTCTTCATAGGTTAGAGTTTTTAACCAACAATTTATAGTTATTTTACATTTATATTTATTCATATTATATAGATTTAATTCCTTGTTTAATTTATTATATAAGTTAGCAGACTGGTAGCAGTACTGTCTATGAGCATATTTAGTTTTAAAAGTTGGTAAAGGTGCCACATTATGCCTTCTACGTCTGTTCAAAATACTAGGATCATATCCAATATGTCGATGGGTTCTAAGAGTAGTTTGCAGTACATACAACTTACGTACTGACAGAAGATCGCTAACCGCATATAACATTTCCGTAGGGAATCTGTATGGCTTAAAATGGATAACTTTGAGTAGTGACCTTTGTGCTCTCTCCAGTTCCAGGAATTTTGTTTTAATGGCACCACCCCAGGCCGGAATGCAGTATATTAATATTGACTGCGCAAGAGCAGTATAAATTTGTTTTAGGAGGGCCGAGTCAGCTACGTGTCTTAGATTTTTAAATAACCATATGAGTTTTCTTACTCTAGCCATAACTAGCTCTATATGATCGCGCCATGATAGGCGTTGGTCTACCATAGTACCCAGGTATCTTACGCAGTTTTGCCGCTTAATAAAATCGCATGAGCATATTATAGAATGAGGTGAGCCACAAGTATGTATTTGAATAGCAAACGTCGGAGGTGGTTGAGAGGAGTTATAATTGGAGAAGCATACATAGTTAGTTTTAGAGGTATTGAGGGTCAAAAGGTTATCGCTGAGCCACTTAGCTATTCTTGCAAGGCCCTTTTGGGAATTATTTTTAACAGCCTCCCAGGTGTCAGCTACAAAAACGACAGCAGTGTCGTCAGCATAAGTGAACATTGTTCCCTCTTCTATATCCATGTTACATAAATTATTAATATATACAAGGAATAGAGTGGGCCCCAATACACTTCCTTGCGGAACTCCGAAGGTGATTTCACATTGTTCACTTTGGTGTTTTCCTATTTTTACACTCTGTTTTCGATTGCATAAATAGTCTTTGAATAATTTCAAGGGAATTCCTCTTATGCCTATTTTCTCCAACTTGTCGATAAGGTCTGTAATTGATACTGAGTCAAATGCCTTTTTCATATCCAAAAACACTGCAGCACATTTTTTGTTTTTATCCACAGCATTAGTAATAAGCGATGTGAGATCCAACACGGCATCTTCTGTCGATAAATCCCGTCTAAAGCCATATTGACTTGGGGAGAGGATATTAAATGTATTAAGGTAGTTCATTAAACGTTTATTAATTATTTTCTCCAGTATTTTGGCAATAGGTGGTAAAACAGAAATAGGCCTGTAATTGCTTATATCCGTTTTATCATCTCCTTTGTACACTGGGGTAACTACAGCGATTTTCAGTGCATCTGGAAAGACACCTAGAGCAAAGCATAGATTGATCAAATGAACAATAATAGGGACAATTATATCAGCAGTTAGCTTTAAGAATTGGGTAGGAATGCCATCCCAGCCTGGAGCACTATTTGATTTTAACCCCATCAGGACATTAAGAACCTCATCATTGTCAGTATCTCTTAATACAAATGAAGTTAAGTGAGGATAATTCGAAGTAGTTTTGTCAGAACAATTGTATGCGGGTTGTTGTGCAAGGATACCTTCTGCTAGTGATTTGCCAACTTGGGTAAAATATTGATTACAATGATCTATAGACTCTTGTGCTGTTTCTTTACAGTGGAGCAGTTCGTAATTGTCGCTTTTATTTTTATTCCGATTTGTAATATTGTTGACAGTTTGCCATAATTTTTTTGAGTTGTTTTTATTTAGAATTAGTTGCTGTTTATTATAATTTCTTTTTAGGTTTCTGATTAATTTATTACAATAATTTCGATATCTACGGTAAGTTATTTTTAAAATTTCATTATCAGGGTCTAATTTTAGCTTTTTCTGCATGTTATTCCTATTTCTGACACATCGTAGAATGCCCAAAGTCATCCATGGCTTAACTACACGATATTTGCATGTAATGATCTTAGTGACTGTATGTAAATCTAAGGTTTGTCTTATTTTACTTAGTAAGAGCTCTATAATCATGTTGGGGTTGTTTAATGAAGTTAAGTCAGCCACCAATGTGCTATCTCTTAGAGTAGCTATCGCCTTATCGTAATCAATGAATGTTTTTGTCTTAGTGGAAGCACCTGACTTTGGTATATTGGAGAGCCTTAAGAATATGGTGGAGTGATCAGTGACAGAAGTATTTATTACATTTATATTTGCGGAATGTTTATTTTTGTCTAGTCTCAGCATAAAGTGATCCAGACAATTACCATACCGTGTAGGTAGTACATGGCCAGGTAGCAAGCCGTGCATAGCCAGCATGTTTAAATAGTAAAGCCGGTTATTACGCTCCTGCTGCGGAGCATCATTTCTGTCAATCAGGTTAATGTTAATATCCCCGGTTATAATTAAATTAATACAATTTTTCAAAGATGTTAAATGTCGGTCTAATGAGTCCGTGAAGGGCTCGGAATTAGTATGTGAAGGGGACCGGTATATTCCTAGCACGGTAACTCCACAAAATAAAATTTGGAGGCAGGATGCATGTGTTAGAATAATTTCTTTGACATTGACACTGTGTTTTCTAGAAACATAGATAACAACACCATCACATTGGTTTATATGGTTTGTAGTCGAATAAGAAGTGTAGTTCTCCATTTGGGGTATTGGTTTATCACTATCTATTCTACATTCAGTTAAAATTATCAAATCTGCTTCAAAATTAAGCTGGGCAAGGGTGAGTTGGAAATCATCTAACTTGCTGTATACCGACACAATATTCTGAGAAATTATTTTTAAATCATTTTTATGAAATTTAGGGGATTGGTTACATATGTCATGAACATCACATAAGCTAGAATTAGCCACCTCACTATTGTCAATTTCTGTTATCAATGAGATTACGTTATCCATAATTGGATGGAATTTTAAATAAACCATTCATTTTATTAGCTTGTTGGTTATGAAGTGTGTTAAATAGTCTACTTATTATGAAAGTATCGCGTACTGATAATGTGTGAATATGTTTGGAGAAGGTGTGTGTGTAGTAGTGTAGGGCCGAATCCAAGCCTTTGTTAATAAAGTATTTATGTGTCTTGGTAGTAGTAATGAGTAATGTGTGTACAATCGGGAACAAAATTTGATAAAAGAATAACATAAGATATTTTACTATGTAGTTAAAAAGATGTGGTTTGGGTGTTATTGGGGCAATATGTAAAACTAGTATGAAATAACATAATATGGTAAAACAAAAATATAAAATGGGCCGAGCAAGCAAAGACAGAGAGAGATAACAAGGTTCAAGAATTAAGTCTAGTCATTGCTCTCCTAGTAGTTTTTGGACGATTGCTTCATTATTTATAGTGATAATGGGTGAATTTTCAGATTTTCTGACGTAGACACGGCCATAGGAAGTCCAGCAAAACTTATAAGATTTTGATCTCATTAGATCTCTAGCAAGGAAGTACAGCCGAGCCCTGGAGGCGGTCAGCTGTTCTGCTACGTAGACAGGGATATTTTCTTGACCTTGTGATTTTAATCCTAGGTGTTTAGCTCGTAATTTATCCTTGTTCTTCAAGTTGTATGTTTTACAGGCCTGTAGAAACTTCATTTTTAATAAGGTAGTGCTTAATTCAACTATTATAGGGGAACTAGCATTTCCCTCCCTCTTAAATCTTATCCTGTAAATATCATTAATGTCTTTTTCACTCAACTGACAGTTGACTGATTTAGCCAACTCTAAGGTCATAATTATAAGGTCTTCTTTTGTTTCCTTATCAGCCTTGGGTGCATTTTTTATTTCAATGTTATTCTTCAATCTATCTCTTTTTAAGTCTTCTAGCTGTCCCTCCAAAATAGAAATATGTTCCTTGTCCTTTTCCTTTCTGAGAACTGGCAGTAAATGTAAAATTAGAAGCATTTAATGGATATTTCTTTTTTGACGTTCATAAGTGTGTGTTAGCTATATTAATAAATGATTTTTGACTTTAACTATACGGAGTCCTATGTAAAAATATAATATATAGGTACCAAGTATAACGAAATATAGAAAAAAAATCTTTAAATGAGTTTTATCTCTCAATCACCCTTAAAGTTGGGAATCGCAAGCTGGCAACACTGCTCAGGAAAAATTAATAACTCATTATTAAAAATAACAAAGAAATTGAGGTGAAAGGCCAACGAAAGTGTGACTTTAACATATGTTATTACGGTGTTAAATTATAACAAGACATTAGAGGTTAGATCTGTGGAGTGTGGGAATGTCTGCTCGTGAATCGCCTGTGGCTTATGACAATTTACATTTTTTTGCTACATCGCTCGTTTAGAAGGCGGCGCGTATTATAAGAGACAGCGATATAAAATAATAATAAATCGTTTATTTGCAAAGAAAGAGGTACATTCAGGTTGATTTATTATAAAAATATCACACAAATATAAAAATAAACATGCAATTGTCATATTAATTAGCATAACGTCATAATGATAAGTACAGTAAATTATAATTGTTGTCAAACTTATTAAATACTCTCCCAATCCATAAAGGCATATTTTCTTTAAAAATTTAACATCACCTTCCTCTTGAAAGCATTACACGGCAGTGATCTTAGCTTGTTTCTATTGAATTTTAGACATTATTCAATAATAATTTTCAATAATAATAATTTTATTTTCTATCAAGGCTGAATCCAGAGTTCACTTCAGGCCCACAAAGTTAAAACAGATAATAACTAAGATAAATACTTAGGGTATGGCAGTTTATGATATATACATATATATTAACATATAAAATACTACTTTGGGTACATACCAACGTTTAAAAAACATGTGTGTGTGTGTGTTAACGCGTGTAAACGTGTGAATAAGTGTTAGAAGTTATACTTCTTTGGCGAAACAAAATAAAAATCTTTTCAAAATTTTTATTATACTTTTGTAGAAAAAACGACACTAACAATAGAAAAAACTAAAATGTTGACTACAGCTAACTTCAGGGTGTCTGTTTTTTGTGACGGTGTGCGCGCGCATCGTAAAAATTTACTCTCATCATTTTTCCCTTACGCGCCAAAAGAAGTAACTTCAAAAATCTCTTTTGAAAAATAAATAAATGTAACAAAACATTTTAAAGTCGTTAGAACCGTCCATAACTTGCGCCCATAACCCCTGCGGCTCTCAAGCGCTGACCGTGCCCTTTCTTTGTCGATAGCGCTACAATCGCTTCAATCGCTAATTGCTAACATCAACATCGCATGATTTTCGTATAACTGTACGTGAAGTTTCGCCAATTTTCTTTTTATAATTTTTTAAATTGCTCAAAAGTCGGAAGACATTACCGCGGGTTAAAGATCAGAACTAGAATAAACACTGATTTGAAATATCGCGTGCTATTCTTGAGATAAACGCTGTATTTTTAAAGTCATTGTTAGATAGATATTTAAAGTGAAACTTCTATGGGGTAAAATGTTTACGGTTTACTGAAGTCCGAGGCATTTAAAAAAAATCTTATTCTCAATTATTTATTGAAGTGAAACTTCTTTATCGAGGTTGGAAAAAAATTTAGTGTAACATTTTTTCGTTACGCGTCACATTTTTCGGTTACGCGCCATGTTGCTTTTTGAAGTCAACTGTCAAACTTCTTTATCGGCGTTGGAATGAAACTTCTTTATCGACGTATGGGAGAAATTTTGTAGCAAATCGTCACGTTTTTCAATGATAGTAATAATTCTATTACAATTAATGAAATTCTATAATAATCTTCGTAGTAATAAGGTAAAATGAAATATTTGTATTCATGTCTATGATAATAAAAGCTTTTTGTTAAACTTTATCTAATTTAACGAATTTCTGTAAAGTCGCATATATGTAGTAGATCATTTTTCGAAAAATAAGATCATAAAGAAGTTTCACTTCTTACGTGTGTACACCTAGTACACGCACAATTTATTTATTACATTATCGTTACAGACTATGCCAATAAGATAATGTCGAGAAAATTAAAATAAAATATAATAAAGTTACGCTACTGTGAATTCACTCTGCAAACATATAAATATGTCGAAAGTGTCGGAGACAGCATTCAGTAAGCGCAACGTCTTTGTTAACGGGGATCTGTGCAACAGACTGGTTCTGGCCCTTCGTATCGCAAATAACCTAGGCATTCGCCGTCGCACATATCCTATACAAAGAAACCCAGTTCTTGGAGCAGACTTGGGTTGCACACCCCCCTCAAAACTTTCAGTACATAGTAGACCAACTGTAAGTGTACTGTGTACCCGTCTGGTTTCCAATGTATTGCACCCCTAAGAATAATAATGTTGCATACATTAGGGATACATCTCTTCGTTTTAATCCAATATGATCTATATGTCGTCAAATTTAGATGTAATTTTGGGATTCCATTTCAAACTGAATCACGCAAGGCGCCCGTGTGAACTAGCCCCAGGGTGAGGCATTCCATCTGATCACGACAGACACGATACCAACTGGCCCTAGTATTTGCCGAAGGCCGAAAGGAACGATTGTTTTTAATTTTTTTTGCTTTACATTTTTGGGAACTTATTTGTTCTCAAGTTGTATTTATTTCTATACCTATCACACAACTCTGGTATTAATAAAAATCAGTGGCGCTACAACCTCTTTTAGATCTGGGCCTCAGATTTCTGAATCTGTTTCATAATCATTTTTCAATCTAATAGTTCTTCTCTTCCGTTCTACGCCCTTGATTTGAGAACTGGCAGTAAATGTAAAATTAGAAGCATTTAATGTATATTTCTTTTGTGACGTTTATAAGTGTACATTGTGTTACCTTTATGTAAAAAATGATTTTGACTTTTTTGACACTCACATTGCCAGAAGGCTCGCAAGTGCGTTGCCGGCCTTTATTTTTATTTGTACGTAGGTATAAAATTTAAAATCAAGTTCTATAATAATTTATCAACTTTGTATATATAGTTGGCAGTTACACAAGTGGTATTGCCAGCATAAATTATTATGTACCGCAACTTGCAACCGCCAACTTGCAGCGGGCTTGACATTTGACACCCTCTCAAACTTTTTCATGTCTTATCGATGAACGTCATTCATGTAAAACTATTTTTTTTTAGTGTAAATGTTGTTTTTCGGTTTACTATTACTTAAATAAATAAAATCCGATATATTTAAGTGCAATTATTTACTAAATTACCGACTAAAATTCGTAATATTAGCGCGTTTAACCAATTCAAAAGGGCATTAAAGACATATTAGAATGAGCCTAGTAGACTTGACGAATTACGAATTGGGACGGCTTGGGATGGCGACGTGTATCTCGTTCGTATATATTATATTAAGTTCCTCAATCCTCATGTAAATACACATATTTTTTTTGTAATGAGGAATAAAGTTCTTTAAACATTTTTGTTTTATTTTAATAATTGCCTGGGGCTTATTGGTTTGCTTGCGTCGTCGCATACTACTCTGGATATATACAGAGAGATATATATATGTATACATATTACATTTATCTGGCGAAACATTTTTGATTTTGATAATGCAGTCTATTATGCATTATTTCTTCTAGATGTGTTCTTATTATACATATTCGCTTTATTTAGCGCCAAGTACACAAAGTACAATTCTAGAGTCTATGGAATTAAAAAAGAAAAAGATACATTCAAAATTGGCTACTGACCAGCAGCTGCATTCCAATTATAATTTGAATATCGAACACATTTGGACGTTGCGTGCAACCAATCTTGCAATTTACGAAATTCTTTTGTAAGTAACGGTTAGAATAATAATCCATCGGCTACTGAAATCAAAGGTGTCCCTTGATTTTTGGTATTTCGTGTTGGCAATTAAAGTTCTCATCGGATCGTATATTCGTAGAGAATTATGTATTCCTAACCTTAAGGGCTCCCACACAAAACTGCGAATTCGCATCGCATCGCAAATATCTGCGAATTCGCACGAACGCACCGCAAGTAGTTCCGATCTGCTTCGCATCGCACATTCGCCTCCGCCGCCTTCTTTTTTTATAAAAAGTTGCGGAATATGATATGGATTTTTTAATATTTTTAATTGAGGAGCGTCCCGTCCTTTGGGACACAAGTGATGAACAATAAATTTATTAAGCAAGATGCGTGGAAGAGCGTCTGTGAAAGTTTGCATCAGAGTTCATAATCGTAATAAATGGATGAACCCAGAATCTTCTTTTTCTTTTATATCTATTTAACAATAACAGCAGTGCAATTATCTTTTTGCGATCCATCTTACGCGTCCTAAAAACACGTCCAGTACGGCTGACTACGAAGGAATGGTCGCCCTACCAAACGGTTCGTCGCACTAAATCGTATCGCAAATTCCTGCGATGCGAATTCGCATCGCATAGCATCGCAGTTTTGTGTGGGAGTCCTAAGCTACTTTATTAATGGACTTTATGAGATTGTTTTGTCATGTTTATTTACATGTAAAATATAGTAATAAGGACAAATTTTACAGCTACATATGTACCGACAGTACAGGTGTAGTTTTAGGTTGTTAATCTTAATATAAATTACGTGCCACGTTGTTTCTCCGCTATGGACTCCTAAACTACTGAACCGATATCAATCAAATTTGCACACCGTGTGCAGTTTGATCTAACTTAAAAGATAGGATAGCTTACATCTCAATTTATACCTGTAATATTATTTTATTGCAAAATATTTGTTTATTATTTAACTGTCACAATTCTAACAGATGGCGCTGTGTTAATGGCATAACCATCGTTTCACATAAGCTACAATTTAATGGCATAACCATCAAAAAAGCATGGTGGTCCCTATGACTGGTGTTCTCCTACCGTTTCCCTTGAATAGTTTACTACTATGTAATATAACAAAAACCTTAACCTTAACCACAGCAACGCTTGGCCGGTCTACTAGTATTGAATAAATTACAATACCTTTGCAGTACCGTTAAAAGGCATAATTTGATTTTAATGTCAAAATAACTGGAACTAATCTTTTTAAAATATAAAAATCGGAAAATAATAATCAGCTTAAATATCTAGGTATTTCCTTCAACTATGATTTTGTTCCCTTTGGAGTAGAGACTTTTGGCCGTGGGGTTCAAGTGCACAGGCGCTAAATAAAGATTTAAGTTGGCTCCTGGTAGTACCGGTAACCCCAACCTTGTGTCTCGACGAATAAGTATCGCTTAATATAGTATATATAATAGTATCGCGTATTAAAGGTACACTGCCATAGGGACTATTAACCTACTTTTTAAATTTGTTTTAATTTTCTTTGTATTACTATGTAGGGAAAAAATGCACGCGAAACGTCGGGACATAATTTTTCTAATTCGCTTACAATATAATAATAATACAGGATAATTATAAACAACTCTATGAACACGATATTATTTAAAGTAATAATATCTCATAGAAATTCTATTTCGGAACAATTAGCACACTCTAACACCTTATAAAGCAATTTAAATTTAACAAAGGCACCGCTGTCAAAACATTGCAACGGGTTACTTTTTGCACTTGGCAGGTGCAAAAAATTAAAAAAAAATGTTTATGGCGGCGCTTGGGCTCGATTTCTATAGAAGTGTGACTGAATGACCGTGTAATCTGGCGCCTTGCTCTCGGAATAAAGGGATTTTATTGTTTATTACCTGTTCCAAGTTTGAAATAATCTGTGGAAATCGAATTTGTTGTTTTTATGCGTTTAATGGAATTGAGTGTTATCTGTACGTTATCTTACTTGGAGGTCGTATTTACAATCTGTGATTCATAAATATAGTATACGTTTAAAATACAATAATATTTTAGAAGAATTTAGCTTTAAGTGTAAATTTATTTATTAAATGACAAAAATACATACTTTCCTTACAGCTCTAAGCCAATACGATTATGTCGATAAACTAAATAAATTAACAAACGGCACAAATATAAGAGTCTTTCCTCCAACTTCAATTTTGTTCCCTTTGGAGTAGAGACTCTTGGGCCGTGGGGTTCAAGTGCACAGGCGCTTATTAAAGATTTAAGTTGGCGCCTGGTAGATAGTACCGGTGACCACAGAGCTGGCACTTTCCTGGCTCAAAGAATAAGTCTCGCAATACAGCGAGGAAATGCTGCCAGCGTTAAAGGTACACTGCCACAGGGACCAAACTTTTTAAATTTGTTTTGATTTTCTTCTTTCTTCTTTAATTATTTTTATTATTACTTTATAGGTTAAGAAAATTGTAAATACTGTATATTTTGTATAATATATATATATGATAAAAAAATATATATATAATATTAAATACATATCGCTAGTGTGAAGTCACTCTACGAACATATAAATATGTCGATAGTGTTGGAGACAGCATTCAGTTAATGCAACGTCTTTGATAACGGGGATCTGTGCAACAGATTGGTTGTGGCCCTTGACTAATACCAGTCATAGAATCTTACTAGAAGTTGAAGACAACTGGTTGAAATTCTTCTATCTTCTGCTTCTAATTGAGATGGGGCAGACATTTCTGCGCCTGTTACGTTGATATTTATTTTCGTGTCTCCCGTCAATCAACCCGAAGCGTTGTGTCGCTGGGAACCGAATATGGCAACAAAAGTTTATTATTATCGGGGAAAGAGTTAACAAAATTGTATATAGAAAAGGTTACGTTTTTTTGTTCCCTACCTGTCAGATGCGGTAAAGAAAATAATTGATGCAAAACTAAACCGTTAGAAGTGTCAACATCAAGTTTTTTCTGAGTCAAAAATGTTCTGAATTTTGGTATGAATAGTTTTGTTTTTAAAATAGTAAAATGTCTTGAAGAAAATGCTCTTAGTAGACTTGCATTACTATGACACAAGTATGTCAGAAATGAATACGATTTTGACGTTTGCGTCAGACATAGATCTAACTCTTACTACGACTTAGGCTTAGGCTCGCTATGACAAATGAAAACGAGGAAGACAAATAAAAATATGGGAACATGAGTATAGGTAGAGCAGCCCTATGTGGGTTCGTAAAGTTAGACACCGAGAAGAGTGGCTCTTAGAGGTGACCTATGTCCATAGACAAGGTGTAAAACAGAAATTAACCGGCTTGCCGATTAATTATTAGTGCTTATAGTACTTCATTAGATAAGTATTTTACAGGAATAAAGGCTATTATTATTAGAGCGAACGCTCGTTTCTGTGTGTCACCCTAAGACAGCTCTTTACAAAGGTACATCAAGTTTTGTGATGTTGTTTCAGATGTATGTATTTCCAAACCAATTCAACTTAGGGTCTTTCAATAAAAGAGCGTATCAATTCTTAAAAGGTCGGCATTCGCAAGGCATCTGATGAGCCTCCTGTTCGTTTGCCCCCTGTTCTATAAATATAAAATATTCCAAAAATCCTCCTGGCGGTCACCTGCCTTGCGATTCTGTAACTCACTTTTCGAACTCACCCAGCGGTTTTCGCATCGGCGGTCGCTCTCAAATCAGTCGTGAAGCAGTCATTTTATGATTTGGCATTCTGATAAGGTGGGAGCTTGTAGTTGATTGTTTATCAGAATGCCAAATCATAAAATGACTGCTTCACGACTGATTTGAGAGCGACCGCCGATGCGAAAACCGCTGTGTGAGTTCGAAAAGTGAGTTACAGAATCGCAAGGCAGGTGACCGCCAGGAGGAGTTACAGAATCGCAAGGCTGTATTGATTTGAGTTAATATTAGATTTAGTTTAGTTTTACTTCAGTCATTATATGGTTGTAGACTACTTATTTGTTGAGCTTTTTATAAACATCTTTTACTCATTTGTTTCGCTTAAAGAAAATGTAATGGTGTCTTTAAACTCAAACTCAAAATAATTTTATTTATATAGGTACACTTATGAACGTCAACAGAAAAGATGTTAAATTGAGCAGGCAAAAGATCACGGCTCAAATCTTTCCTCCAACTTTGATTTTGTTCCCTTTGTTTTGTTTTCGTAGACTCTTGAGGGACGTGGGGTTCAAGTGCATTAATTAAAGATTTAAGTTGGGGGTAAATACCGCTGAACCCAGAGGTGGCTCTCTCTCAACGAATAAGTATCGCAATACAGTGAGGAAATGCTGAAATGGTACACTGCCACAGGGAACAAACTTTAAATTTGTTTGAATATTTTAGTTTTAAATTTTTAGATATTATTATTACTAAAAAAAATCAATGGCGCTACAACCTGTTTAGGTATCGGCCTCAAATTTCTGTATCTTTTTCATGATCATTTGCTAATCTAATAGGCAAGTAGGTGATCAGCCTTCTGTGCCTGACGCACGCCGTTGACTTTTTGGGCCTAAGGCAAGCCGGTTTCCTCACGATGTTTTCCTTCACCGTTTGAGCGAATGTTAAAGCGCACATAGAAAGAAAGTCCATTCGTGCACAGCCGGGAATCGAAACTACGACCTCAGGGTTGAGAGTCGCACGCTTAAGCTAATAGGCCAACACTGCTATATTATTATTACTATGTAGGTTAAAAATATAAGATATATTAGCCACTATAGTACATATTACAACATATACCTATCCATAATGTATCGTTCAGAGCAAAGAACGTGAAACATCCTCCTTCAAAAATAATATAACGTCGAGAACAAAGGAATCTTTGTTGGTTGGTTAGCACTGTGAAATGGAGTTAATTGTTGGCTTCCTTCCTGCGTCTGCGCATGTTTATGTGGGCGACCATATTTGGGCTTTATAGAGCAATAACCGCCACCAAAGAATTTGGTGATATTCGTATTTCGATAGCCAGTACCTGAAAATTTATTAACTTCCCTGGGAGATTCGACCTCTAATTGTTTAAAAAAAGAGTATACTTCTCGCTCAAAGGCCGGCAACGCACCCGCTCTAATGTACAACCATTGGCTGCGAAGACTGCACTTTCCCTATAAAAATCGCGACCTAATTGCACTTAATTAATATGTTAAGACAAAAAAGGAAATAATGAAAACACATAATAAAAAAAGAATGTTTAGTTAAAAAGAAAGTGCACTAGCTCCCAGATTAGGATTCCGCTTCCTTTTGACATATTATTTGACATAATAATTCCGACATAACACTTACATTTTATAATTAAATTGTTGCACAAGAAAAATACTATTTGAGAATGGACAGGTTGAGAAAAAATTGTTTAATTGTTCGTAAATCCATAAAATATAAAATTTTGTTTATCCGTTCCCCCGGACCGCACAGCAGTATAGGCATTTCTAATTAAATGTTATATTTTTTGTCTATTTTTCCTATAAAGTTCAATGTAAACCTGTATCTTTATTTTAGTAATAAGTATCTATTTTAGTAACGTTTGTTAAGTTACAATCCGTTGAATGAGCGGAGTACCCTGATGTCTAGACCTAGACTTAGTTCAGGGGCTCCAATATCTGCTAAAACAATGTAACTTGTTATTGAAAAAAAAAGTGCGTACAAAGTACACATGTTAGAAGTGAAACTTCTTTGGCAAACTAATTTTTAAGTCTTGTTCATATGTATACAAATCTAAAACTTTAGATTTCCGGGACATAGAGGGTGGGAAAAAGGAATATGTTAGGAGGTTAATGAATTTAACTGTCAAAATATTAAAAGTGTCGAAAATTAAAACAAATTATATTTTTTTTTTTAATTTATTTCTTCGATAATAAAAACACGTGGCATTTTAATTTACATTTCGTCATTTGAGATTTCAATAAATTATTTTGCATAAAATATAAAATACTAATATTTCATGTATTCTTTTTACGAAATTTTAATTTTAAAAATAGAATGTCTATATAGTAATTCTTCTCACTCTCTCTCAATCGCTCTCTCCCTTTCCTTCGACAACTACGGTGCACATATTTGTGACGCTAATATTATTACTATTGCGTTTCATCCGTAAAAAAATTACCCTCATACGCCTTCAGAAGTTTTGAATTTTTAATATAAATGTGAAACCAGCTGCCTACTGAAGTATTTCCGAACCAATTCGACTTACGGTCCTTCAAGACCGTACCAATTCATAAAAGTTGCCATATTTAATGCGAGCCCCCTGACAATGAGAGTGTCCATGGGTATCACTTAACATCAGATGAACCTTCTGTATAAAAAAAAAGTTGAAATAAAATATGTAATCTTTAATTTTCATACCATGAGTAGTTGGTGTTGCCAAAGTAAGCTTGGTTACATGTTAATAGGATTGCAAGCCGGCATTAATATAAATTATATTCTGTTTGGAGTTGAGGTTAACCATATGATGTATGCAAGTGACTATAAATCTTCTAGATTTTGATTGTGCTATCAATTTGGCAAAAGTTATGCATTCACTATCTAAATTATATTCCAAAACGTTATTTTAAGGATAAATAAGAGTTATTGCTCGCTTATGTATATTTTAATTTATATTATGAGGACAATCAGATACTTATGAAACAAGTTAGAAACGGGATGCAGCGCTAGCCAGATCCATCTTCAGCTGCAGCCCGCAATATCGCAGCACACTCCCGAAAGGAGTCCGCCAGTCAGGAATGTACTGTTTAATACATACATAATTATGTAGGAATAAAGAAAATAATAGCAAATAATGAACACAGCAAGGTTTCTAACGACTCGGCAAGTCTCTATTGGTTTGCGGAAAATGTCCTCGGTGTCATTTTTCATCACAGTTTTATTAGTTTTTTTTACGAAAATCTAGAGCATTCGGCAGGAACGGTGTAGAATGAATGATAAAACGTCGATTTGTTGTATTTATTTTAATAAATTATGTATGAATAATCACAAAGCAAGACTAACAAATTGCTAGAGTAATGTTTATAAATTTCGGCGACGAGAATGCATACATACATAAAACTTAAATAACCACAATGCAGCTTTATCGCTAGCGATCTTCCAGGCCTATAAAATGAAAATAATACATTACTATGTGTAAAGGATTCTATAATATTAAAAAAGTACAAATTATTGACAATATATTATAAGCGTAGTAATCTGAGATTTTAACTCACTAGGTTTTGTCTTTGTCTATGGAATCAATTCAAAATATTGTAAACCTATCTGTGAATGTTATGTTGCAAGTATTTCGCACTTACGTTGATTCATTGAACAACGGCGTTGTTCGTTATTGGGCACAGACAATTAGCAAAACCGCTATTTCGTTAATTCCACAAAATGGTAATTATTCGTTGTCTGTGAAATGGTATGGTATTTTAAAACATGTTCCATTGAAATAATTTAAATGCCGTCTTCGGTAGGTATTAAATGATACATCTCTGTTTTTGTATTTATAAAAAAATAAGTATAGTGTAAACAAAATTAATGAAACAATAAACGTTGCTTTCACAATATAATAAACAAAGATAATTGTATATTTTTACTATAATTGTCACATAGTACAACATCATTGCAAAATAAAGACTTTATTTATTCTTAAATGTATTCAGCAAGTCGTTTTATCGGAAATTATGGCTCGAACTGTGGTTATAAACTGCTTTATTTGTGTTGAGATGGAAACATGTTGTAACCATTGTTGTCATTAGCAGGATTCTTATTACACTTAATCCGTATTAAGCCCAAATGTCCGACCGATCAGCTGCGGCCACAGATGGCCCGCGCAAATTAATTGGAAATGTCAAGTGCACGAGCGCCGCCATTTTGTCCCCTTCATTCTTTATTTTTTTCGCGCGCACGTGGCTCGCAGACAGCTGGGCGAAAACGCATCCATTTTTTAACGTGCCAACAATAAACATTTGACATTCGCGCGTAAAGGTGCGTCTTAGATGCGCATTTGGATAATGCGAATATAATGGAGTGACCTATTTATATTGTAATTAAAATGTCGCTGTCTGTTTCCGGTAATTAGATGGACGGTTCTCGATCAAAACTAAAAAAACACCTTTGCCGATCGAATTTTGAGCACCTGATCCGTTTGCAGCTGATGGGCCGCGAGGATAGTAAAGACACCTTTTCGTTACGGAATTTCCTTTTCGTAATTATACACCATTTATGGTTGAACCGTTGGTGGTTTTGAGTCATCGATACTGTGACAAATTGTAAGGCGCAGTTTTGTGGTTTTTTGAAAAAATCGCAGGTGTTTTTTGATTAGTAGCCGGCTATTTCATTTTGTAGCCATTAATCGAAGTGCGTATTATAAAATAATATAATAGTGCTGACTGGTAATGTGTAATAAATTATCACTTATAAATATTAAAATAAAAGCCCGTTTTATTTACATACATTACAAAAGTAGATTACAGCTTAGATTAATTTTATACATATTTTTAAATGGTATCCTAATATCCTTACTTCTTTCAGTACATGAGAACCCTTCACGGGTTTGAAGGCCTCCTCAGCTTTTCTAAATATCTCTGTTTTGCAATTCTATTTCTTCTATCCACTTTTTTTTAAACCCCCCTCTTCTCCTCTTTCCCCTTTGGTCCTTTCCTTTCAATTATTATAAGTCAATTGTCGTAAGTTTGAGTAAGTATAAATTTTTCGCGTGAAATCCGCTAAAAAAGTTTTATTTATTAAACAAATAGCTCCATACTGGTCTATTTCACGAAAGAAACAATGATAAATTCTGTTAAGCAATAAAACTTTATCTTGTTTAATGAAATGAGATGTTTTAATGTTGCGTGTTAAGGAGAAAGGAATTTTTATTTTTGCCGTATGGAAAAGGTGGAATACTTCACCGACTGACATTTAACGCTGCAAAATTTTTAATCAACGTTATAATTTGTACTTAATAAAGAATTCGATAGCATACATGCTATCACGCATTTTGAACGCAGCCGCTCGCTTTTGTTTGCTATTTTTAAAGGCAGCTTGCCACCACAGATAACGCCATCTGTTTTATACGGTAGATGACAAAACTTTATTATCAAGGATTTTTTGGATTTTCTAATACATGTCAATATTTTAAATAAAATGTGATGTTATGAAATGAAATTATCGTGATTCAAGTGATATTCATTATCTATATATGTTTATATACAAAGTAATAATAGAAATAATTAAAATGAAAATCAAAACAAATTTAATAAGTTTGGTCCCTGTGGCAGTGTACCTTTAACGCTGGCAGCATTTCCTCGCTATATTGCGATACTTATTCGTTGAGCCAGGAAAGTGCCAGCTCTGTAGTCACCGGTACTATCTACTAGGCGCCAACTTAAATCTTTAATAAGCGCCTGTGCACTTGAACCCCACGGCCCAAGAGTCTACTCCAAACGGAACAAAATCGAAGTTGGAGGAAAAACTCTTATGTTTATATTATATTTTGTAATTCTACAGCTATCATAAATTATATACATATAACATAAAACAATCATACTAAAGATATAGCAAATGATGGAAAATATTATACAAAAAGGATCAAACATTTAAGGAAAAAATCAATAAAAAATATTAAATACATACAAATACCTACGACAGCTGTGTTGTGTGATGGTGTGAAAGTGAGGATGTGTATGCGAGGGTGTGTATGTGGGGTGTGCTTTTATATCACAGCGGTTGTCTGGAAGAGATAGCTATAAGGCCGCCAGTTGCCCACCTTTTTATTTGCTCTAAATAAATAATATAACTCTAAGTCTAAATAATATCATTTAACAATTCTAGTTCAAGAACCTTTATATAGCTAATCAGTTACTTCGCGAATAAAGACGACAAAAACAAAGTTTTGTATAGTTTTTTTTTTAGAGTTGTACCGGTGTCACAAACTTGGAATTCCATGGAGCAAAAACTATGATTTCGGAATTATAATTGAGATCGCAATAGGTGGTGTACCACCTATTGCGATTACTAGGTAAAAAATAATATACAATGAAAATACGTAAGATCTAAAATTAAAGTTTCCCATATTCCTTCAGCTACCGCGGCCCTGTCTGCAGACAGCAGGCACTCCTGCTGCGACCCATACTTACCAAGGGTGCACTAGGGCCGTGTCTGACAGGAATGGAATTTCGCGAGATCTATCAGTTTTCATTTGTTCGTTCTTTTCAACCTGTTGACGTCCACTACTACATAAATCTCCCCTAAATTTCCAGTACGACCTGCACATTGCATCCAAGGCCTTCCCTCCGGGAAGCCGTTCAACGCCGACTAATCCCCAGCCTCCAGTCTCAAATACTTAATTTAAGGGATAGGACAGAGACAACAAACTAGCTACGGTCCTTACATCTCTCACTCCACTGCCTGCCCTTCAAAAACATTCTGAAGTTCTAGAAACCTTCGAGCAGGTCTATCAGCCTTTTGTTATAGAACACGGCAGCATGTAAGTTACGTGATACATGGGCCATGGACACACTTATTGCCAGAGTGTGTTGTTGGCTTAAGAATTGGTACTCTCTTTTCTTGAAGGCCCCAAGTTGAATTGGTGCGGAAATACTTCACTATTACTTCATGATATATGTTTCTTGTAAAGAAGAATGTCAGTATGTATCTTATAATTAATTTCTTTGCGCGTTCTCTTTTTTTATATGCTTTCATCTCATTTCGTTTATAACTATTTATGTTTACTTTTCTTATATAGTGGTCGCCTTACGCGCACCTATTAAACGTAATGTATCGGCGCATTCCAATTCAATTCAACTCAAAATCATTTATTCATATAGGTAACACAATGTACACTTATGAACGTCAAAAGAAAAAAGAAATGCTTCTAATTTTACATTTACTGCCAGTTATTAAATCAAGGCCGTAGAACGGAAGAGAAGAACGCAATAAACTCTCCGCCACTATTTTTAATCGCTAAGATTTTTGTTTTACGCAAAGTTTGTAAGGAGCTGCAACCATTACACCAGCAGGAGGCATGGTGAAATAGGAGCACGCACTTACATTCTCGTGGGAACAACACGCAAATACATAGTTGAAATAAATATAAATACAGCAAGAGACAAAGATGTTTTCTAGAATTTATATTTTTCCATTACATACATTATGCAGTTTCGCTCTGCCGTGTCACGGTATGATTTATGTACGATTATTCCACCTGACCATCTACCAGATTTGCCCCCATATACATTCTAGGTTATGTTTACACGTGTTTGCAATCGAAATAATATGAATAATATTCAAATTCTCAACCTGCGGACGAAATTTCAAATTCGTTGAACGATTTTAGGATGTTCCTAATGTGTGTATCAAAAACGGTGCACTTTTTCGTTGTCTGAATATATTAGAATCATTGAATCTTGATTCTTATATAACCATAGTAAACAGTTATTTTAGATTTAGTTTAAAACAAAATTCACTATCATTTCTGGGTACTGTTTTTATTTATTTATTTGCTCAACAGTTTTAATAGTTTTAATAGCGATATTTCTGTAGAATCTATATTGACCGTATTCGACGAAGAGCGGTTCGAATCGTCGACGAGCAATCCCTCACCAAACAGCTTGATCCTTTGGCGTTGTTCGGATTAATACCTGCAGCTGAGTTTCATCATCGGACGTCAAGGTAGAATACGAAATTCCACCCGTATCACCTCGACGTCCGCCGTTCCATACCACCACCAACACTTTGTGGAACCAGCTGCCCACTGAAGTATTTCCGACCCAATTCGACTTAGGGTCCTTCAAGAAAAGAGCGTACCAATTCTTAAAAGGCCGGCAACGGACTAGCGAGCCCTCTGGCATTGAGAGTGTCCATGGGTGGCGGTATTACTTAACATCAGGTGAGCCACTGCCCGTTTGCCCCCTGTTCTATAAAAAAATATATTGATATTGATTGAGCACTGTGATTCGACATATCTAAAATTCATAGAGAGACGATGTCTTGATTGATAGGCATAAAACAATAGATATATGTTATATATATCTGCTTCTTCGAGTCTATTTAAGCCGGTTAGTAAGGGTTTCAACTATTTTTAATTTCAATTAACGTAGAGAAATACTATCGCTTTACGAGTTCTATAATTCAGTATTACTTAAACATTTTACTGAACAGCTTTCACTTTTTTTTAAATCAGTGGAGCTACAACCTTTTTAGGTCTGGGCCTCAGACTCCTGTATCTGTATTTGTCAATCTAATATTCAAGAATGCAATTAGTTTCCTGTGCCGAACACACGCCGTCGCCTTTATGGGTCTAAGGCAAGCCGGTTTCCTCACGATGTTCTCCTTCACCGTAGAAACTCCATTGGTGCACAGCCGGGGATCGAACCTACGGCCTCAGGGATGTGCCAACGCTGCTCTAAAAAATACTTTTTTACTTAAAAAATATTATGTCATATGTGTGTGTTTATTTTTAAGGTTATGTACTTTATATGTAAATGCATTTTAATCTAATATTTACATATAAAGATACATACACAGTCGCAATATACATCACACCCTATTTTTAACCCCTCAATTCCGGACGCGTGTAAAGACAATGCGTACTCACCAGGCGGAGGTTCAGTTGCATCTGACAACAATAGACAAGCGGCGAACGCGTGGCTAAAACGTGGCGCCACCTATTGTGTTCTTTTCATTATTTTTTAAGAACATTGTCTCTTATAATCACGAGCCATTATTTTTGTTGGCTATTTAATATTTTGAGCTTAAGCTTATATTTTGAACAATATATCTTTTACTGCTTAATCCAGACTTTAGAAACATTATTATTTTCGATGCTGTGTCAATAGTACACTGTACAAAAAGTCATAAAAATGGAGCTCAAATTGAATAGTAAAAAAAACTTTTAAATTATAAATCGTTGTAAATGAAGAGATAATGTATACTTCATTAAAATGTGGAAAAAAAGGGTGCGTATACTTATGTACGCGCGTAAGAAGTTATACTTCTTTGGCATTATAAAAAATAGTTTTTGATTGCATGCAAATAATTGATTACAATTAAATAATCAAAGACTGGAAGAGGAGTCATTATAGTCAATAAAGTTCAGTTTACATTTGAAAAATTAAATAAATAAATATTTATTATTATTCTCTTACATTAAGTGTAACATAAATTCTATTATTATTCGAATGTTGTTTTTAAATTATGTCCAATGCCGTAGCATCTTCCATGGGCAACTTCATTCTGTTAATTTTGTGTCACGGTGCGCGCGCATCGTAAAATTTCACTCTCATAAATTTTTCATAACGCGCCTAAAGAAGTATAACTTAAAAAAAAAATATTTATTTGTAAGAAAAATAACGCTGGCTTTGTATTTTTGGTAAAATTATTTCAGATCAGATTTCTGTATGTGCTTCATGATCATCTAATAGGCAATTAGGTAATCTTCCTGTGCCTGTCACCATTTGAGTGAATGTTAAATGCGCACACAGAAAAAAATGCCATTGTTGTACGACCTGAGAGATGAGAGTCACACGCTGAAGCCACTAGACCACTGCACACATATATCGTCACTGTAGAACGTAGATAGAGTATAGAACTAGATAAGCTTCTAAAATAACAATAATAACTAAAGAGAGAAGGCATTAACGTGAAATACTTAAGTGTGAGCGAAACAGAGTATCAGTTTTTCTGTCTCTATTTGCGTATCGGGTTTTATTTGTTTACCACCGAGCCCTTGGTGGTAAGCAAGTTGTCACCGCTTATATATAAATGTGTTAAACCCAATTCAAACCCATATTTTAAGACTTTATCCTTATAAGAGGTGTATTTAAAGTGTCAGTCATGGTGAATTGTTGCATAATTGGCTGTAAAAGCTATAGTGAACGTAAAGAACCAAACATAACCTTTCATCGGTAAGTAACTTATTTTGTCACGACTCAGTGACTTTGTTCAAGAATTATTCATTCGAATGTGTATTTTGGTCAATAATAAGCAATCTTCATTGAAAATGTAAAAAAACTGTAAATAATAAAACTGTAATTTATACGACATATGTCAATCATTCGCTATCTCACACGCTGTACGCTGATGCCTGGTCTATACCATAGTCCGTCTACGCTGTAGAATGATAACCTCGTATGTCAAAAAACCATTTATTTTTTATTCTTACACTCTTATGGTATACACTGGTATAATCATGAAGTAAGGACTTATTTATGTTATTCATAAATAAGTCCTTTTTACCATCCAACACTATGGACAAAAACACAATAATATTTATCGAACATTGACGAAATGAAACATTTATTCCGTTTCTTGTAAAATTTGGTTCTCTGGACATACGAGGTTATCATTCTACAGTGACGATATATATGTGTATTAATATACTTTAAAAAAAATAAGGAAAGGAAATACCTGGTAGTGAAGTCCATTCGAATACTTAATCAACAGACATCCTGATATACTTATTTATTATGAAGCGGTTTTGGATGTGATAGTAAAATGTACCATTACCACTGTTATTTATTTATTAAAGTACAGCACATATATAATGCATGCACTATAGTATGTAATGCTTTGAAGGGGACTTAAATTTAAAGGCAAGGTGCCTTTATAGCGTGGGCGAGTATTTAGACCATAAGTTCGATAACAATTATAAATAACTCAACTTATTATTATGACATTATGAAAATTAATATGACATTTGTATGCCTACTTTTATATGGCTGATTGTTCGGATTTGTATAATTAATCGATGTACCAGTTTCTTTGCAAATAAACGATTAATTATTATGTTACATTCTAAAATACATTACAATTACGGTGAACATACATTTAAAAAAATACTTGCACTTCCAATTTTAGTCTTTAATATTTAAATATATCTCATTCGCTAGACAATGTGGATTAGGTACCAAATAGGCCCTTAACAACGATGTTTTCAAATTGATCCTACCAAATATATCAAGCTCTGGATAAGTAGTGTACTTGGTATTAGATCTACCAAAAAAGAGTGGAACCAGAAACCTGCGAAGACGGAATAAATAGCGGGGAAGTATTGAAAAATGGTGGTGAGGATGACAGACAAGTGGAAGAATTTTATGTCCTTCATTCCGTTGAAGGTACAGTACTAATATTAAACACAGGCGCTAATTAAAGATTTAAGTTGGCGTCTGGTAGATAGTACCAGTGACCTCAGAGCTGGTGCTTTCCTCGCTCAACTAATAAGTATCGCAAAACAGCGAGGATATGCTGCCAGCGTTAAAGGTACACTGCCAGGGACCAAACTTTTTAAATTTGTTTTGATTTTCTTTTTAATTGTTAATTATTTTTATGATTACTATGTAGGTTAAGAAATATGTAAATATTTGATTATTATGATTACTAATAAACTGAATGTTAAACATAATGACATGGACTTTATGTAATCCTGATCCTAGTACTCGAATAAAGGTTATTTTAATGTTTTATTATACCAAAAGATGGACAAATGCTTTTATATAAAACGAACCGAAAATCAGTGAATAACAATTGATCCAAAGCAAATAAGCATTGATTTAACCTTGTGATTTAGGATTATAAATAAGCCGCTTCCACCAGATGGCCGCGTATCCTGGCTGCAGCAGATTGCCGGTAATTATAGGCGGTAAGTGGCGCGTGCATCTATCGTCCTACATAACGCGCGTACACAATGGCGCTGCGCATACGTCAAACGCAATTCGTGAATTTGAAAAGCGTTCAATGATTATACAATTAGATTCTTCTTTTGGTGCCTCTCTATTGTTTGTTGGCCGTCAGTCTCGTGAAATATGATGCAGCAACTCTTCCGCAGTAGCAATACCCGTCCACTCCCTAACGTTAAGGCATGATTTCTTCCTTCTACCACCACTCCTTTTACCCTGGTACCCATTATAATTAATTGAAGGAGGTGGTAGCGGTCATGGCGCAACACATGGCACAGGTTTCTGTCTCTCATTGCTGCTTAGAAGTCCTCAGTTAGTTTTTCTGATTAATAAAGTTAAAGCTTTGTTAATGATGATGCAGATGATGAAAGGTGAGGTAAAGCATTATTTATGTAATTATGGTTTATAATACGTTTATTAAAGCCAATAATCAAACGTGCCGGCACTTGTGAGCCCTCTGGTATTGAGAGTGTGATATTCATGAAAAAAAATTTAAAAACTAACACGTAACAGACTTATAAAATACCATAATGTAGTGTCTTCAACGCGCCGTTTCTTTATTATGTAACTGAATATCAATGGATATATAGATAGTTTTTATTTTTTTAGGTGGAATGAAGATGCCATCTCTGGAGGTTGGCCATCACGTGGAGCTTCTTGTCCTGTGCATACCAACTCCTATACAGTCGCAATATTACATAATAATAAAGAAAGTTTAGATTTGCTATATACATTTTTGTTCTTGTTACTTCCTTCAGTACTATTGATCGGAACATGTTCCCGGGTATCGGCCTCCTCCAGCTTTTTCCAAATATCTCTATTCATCTCTTTCTTCATTCGGTTCCAGCTAACGCTTCTATTTCTTTTATCCATCTTCTTTTGGCTTGCTCTTCTTCTTCTCCTTCGTCCTTTTTATATAGTTGTGTTTAAAGTCCACACACCAGTGCTATATGCCCCGCCCATTGCCACTGCCACCCGATTAGGGAATGTGAAAAGTATAATTCAAGACGGTAAAACCCAAATTGAATACAAGAAATGGGTTGAAATGTCAAGAAAATTTAATAAACGAAAAGTTGCTGGACCACGTGTTGCGCCATTATGGCTAACCACTTCATTAAGGATATTTCTTAAATATACGACTAGTATGACCGTCGCTTTATGTTAACACGAACAAATTTGGAACTCGCGTGTGGCTTCCGCTCATGGCTTCACTTGACAGGACTCATGAACACCAATCTTATTTATTTTTAGAATTTTAAAAATTTGTATAGTATAAATGATATCTGATTGTTTGAAACACCTTCCTAAGATTTGCTGTAAATTAATACGCCCGATACTTAAGTCGGGGAATTGCCAAAGAAAATGATTTATTTTCTTACAGAAATATATACATTATCCTTACAGTCTATGCCAATACGATAATGTTGAGAAAAAATAAAATGAATATTATAATTAAACAAATAATATACACAATATCTCTACTTTGAATTCACTCTGCGAACTTATAAATATGTCGATAATGTCGGAGACAGCATTCAGTAGGCTGTATAATATAAAAAAAAATTGTACTGTGTTGTTGTGTGTTTGTTTGTTTGTGTTTAACACTTAGTGGTTTGCAAGATAGATAGTAGCCGATTCCCAGACTTACTGAATATAAATAAAAAAATCATAAGAATCAGATTAGCTTCGGAGGAGTATGGGACCGAACATAGTGACACGACAATTTTATATATTAGATAACAAAACTGCAAAGAAATCAAAAACTAAAGACTGTTTTATCTTAAGCTTTAAAGTTCCGAGAATAAAACGGGCATTAATCCAGACATTTCCTCACGAGGTTGGCACCCCTAAAACCAGGATGTACTTCCGAAGCAACTGTTCCTATAATTAGTTATGGCTATTTACGTTAAAAAGTTTAATGGCCTTTCATAAACACGCTGTCAAGTATTTAAAAGATTATCTATGGTATTGACAGTACCAGATTTTCTCTTACGCAAACTTGTGGATAAAATTATTGGATAGCCAAATAAAATTGTAATTAAAAAAGACAAGACATTTCTGTAACTGTTTTAATTCTTGAGAATTCATTCATTTTATTTATATTTTTATTAATAATTAAGATTAGCGCGTAATTATTTTCTTCTGTGCCATCTTCTTGCGAAGGTTGGCGATCATCATGGCTATTTTAATTTTGGATGCCGCGCTTCTAAACAATGACTTGGTGCTTTGACCAAACCATTGTCTTAAGTTTTTCAACCAGGCTTCCTTCTACCTGCCTTCTGCCTGCTGCCTTGTATGATTAGTTGAAGGAGCTCATATTTTTTGGAGTTACGTAAAACGTGTCCGCAATAGTCAAGTTTCGTTTTCTTAACCGTCATAAGCATTTCTTTGTTCTTCTGCATTCTGTCCAGCACGGTTGTATTTCGTATGCGCTCTGTCCAAGATATTTTGAGCATACGTCGATAAACCCTAAACTTTAATATATTATTTGGGGATGTATCTAGAAGCTTTTTAAGCATTTATAGATCTAGGCCTCAGATTTTTGTATCTGTTTCATGGTCATTTGTGCTTGATTTTATGGGTTGCCTTAGAGGTTTCCTCACGATGTTTTCACCGTACGAGCGAATGTTAAATGCGTCATAGAAAGCATATCCATTGGTGCACAGCCTGGCAACCTACAACCCTAAAGCTACTAGGCCAACACTGCTTTATATATTAAAACTTTACAGAGTTTATTATCTACGGCTGATAAAACTTTTAACATAAAATCATGTCATTGCTGTCACACGCCAGTCTTAATAATTGGGAATCCCGAGGGATGTGTTCATTATGTCGTTACATGCTTATGACTGATAAACATACGTGTCGCTTCCTGTACAAAAACTTTAAGACACCACTAAAGTTGTGTGTGTGTTCCCTTAATTGAGACACAAATTATGTAGGCTAAATTATATTTTGTCTTATTTTGAAAAAAGTTATATAATAAAAAACAATGTTTATTCATTTTAAGTACAATATGCATTACAATGTGTAAGATTTGGGAACCCTTTTAAGTAAAAAATACCTGTTTCAGATTTCCCAGCTCTTCCATAACAAACTTAATTAAAGATTCCTTAAAATATATTTATATATAATTTAATTACATGTTTTATTTTATTTATTTTTGTTTTTGATTTTTCAACTGTAGCCTCCAGTGCCTGACACTCGCCTTTTTGGGTCTAAGGTAAGCCGGTTTCTCACGATGTTTTCCTTCACCGTTCGAGCGAATGTTAAATGCGCACATAGAAATAAAGTCCATTGGTGCACAGCCGGGGATCGAACCTACGACTTCAGGGATGAGAGTCGCACGCTGGAGTCACTAGGCCAATACTGCTCAATTTAATTATCATAACATAATGAATATTACTGTTATAGTTGTCTTAAGAAATAATAAAATAATGTATAAAAGATTTAAAATAAAAATTTAACTAAATACAGCAATAAAGACTTCTTTATTTTTTATTGTCTTTGAATTTTATTCAAGCATGTTCCATTTTTAATCTGTGATAACTAAATACAAATTTAAATGCTTATTAGGCGTTTAGCGGTAAACACGTCCAATTTGGTACTAATTAAAGCAGGCATCCGGCTCATTGGCTGTCAAATTGTCAGAATTTAAGGTTGTTTTTGCTTCGTGACTTTTTTGTTGGCTCTGTTGAATCGGTGTAAACAGATATGTTACAGTTTAGATACGAAATAATTTTTTTTTTTTTTTTTTTTGGAGTTTATGGCCTGGTATCTAGACCTTTAGGCCAAGATACGAAATAATCTTCTGTATAGACTATATGGATGCGACATTACGGATAGAAGGAGGGGATATCTAAGATATATTATTTTTTACTGTTGACAAATAAAATTAGATATATCGGCATCAGTGTTGACTTCAGTGAACGACTCTCGTTCCTAAGGTCGAAGGTTCGACACCCGGCCATGCATAATGGACTTTCTTTCTATGTGCGCATTTCACATTCGCTTGAAAGATGAAGGAAAACATCGTGAGGAATCGCGCCTTAAACCCAAAAAGTCGAAGGTGTCAGGCACAGGCTGATCACCTACTTGCCTATTACATTCGCAAAATATCATGAAACAGATAAAAAATCCGAGGCCCCTGAAATGGTTGTAGCGCCACTTATTAATTGATTTATATTCGTCCTATTGACACACCAGTGTTTTCATGTCTACTATATATTTAAAATTAGAATGTCCACATTAAGCCGTCACATGCGTTCGTAACGGAAGTGCGAGTCGTTATTTCGTTCAACGATGACATATGTGAGGCTGCATGTGCGGAAGGAATTCGCTATAGACGTTACTTTTTTAAATAGACCCCACAATTTGCGGTGTTCAAGTGGTTGATTTTGGGTGGTCAAGATTGATTTGTTGCTTCTCTTCTCTATGCGCGTAATAAATATTACATATGAAATTGGCGTTTTATCGTACTAGCCACTTTGACCTCAAATATCACCTCTTTGGTTAGGAATTCCAAATTTAATTTTTTACAGCTATTTACCCGTGCATTTGTTTTTCGAAAACTTTGATTCATTTGAATGTTTTTTTTGTAAAGAGATCAATAATTAACTACATATAAGATGGCAAAAGTGAATAGACAGCAATGGTACATATTTTAATGAAATAGGTATAGCCTATATAAAAAAAACTACTTTTTGTTCCTCCAATACAAAACGCCAATTTCATATTTAAGGACCTAATATTTTTATGTATTGAATCTAGCATCGTGATTCTTGACTCTTAAGATTATTTTTTTTTAGATTTTTATTTTTTAGTAATTGTATAAGTTGTAATTTGGCGTTGCGTAGATGTGGGGTATCTCTGCATCTTCTACCGCATTTACCATGGAGAGTGTTCAGAAGAGTAGTTTGGATTAATACCTGCCTTGCGATTCTGTAACTCACTTTTCGAACTCACACAGCGGTTTTCGCAGCCGCGGTGGTCGCGCTCAAATCAGTCGTAAAGCAGTCATTTTACGATTTGGCATTCTCATAAACAATAAACTACAAGCTCCTACAATTTCCTTATCAAAATGCCAAATCATAAAATGACCGCCGCTGCGAAAACCGCTGTGAGAGTTCGAAAAGTGAGTTACAGAATCGCAAGGCTGCAGCTGAGCTTTATAATCGGATGTCTCATGTCGAAGCAGAATACGAATTTCCTCTCGTATCACCTCATACTACTACTATGTGGAACCAGCTGCCCATTAAAGAATCTACTAACCAATTCGACTAAGGTTTCTTCAAGAAAAGAGCGTACCAATTCTTAAAAGGCTGGCAACGCACTCGCACGCCTACTGGCATTGAGAATGTTCATGGGCGGTATCACGTAACATTTGCAAATATTTTTTTTAATGTGTACTAAAAGTACATAATTTTACCGAGATAACATTGTATCAATAACAAATACAAAACGCGCCGCATTGGATTGAATGTGCATGTGTGTGTGTGTGTGAATGAGTGAGTTATAAGAGTGCGTGTGTGTGACGCTGTATGTTAGATCGACCCTCGTCTCTTCTCTACCGACTTTTGTACCTCAAATCCCATACATATATAGTTCGTGTCAGCGCTGTCTCAACTCTCCTCAGAGGTGTTTCCCACACAAATTATTGAAGTTATACTTCTTTAGGCGCGTTATGAAAAATTTATGAGAGTGAAATTTTACGATGCGCGCGCACCTGTGACACAAAATTAGGAGTGTGATTATAGCGTGCGCGAGCGAGATAGGAATATAACAATCTACAAGTAAAAAGAAATAGAATATGCGTGAAGTTCGTATGCCAAGAATTTTGAATGACCATAATGACATTTGTCATTTACCTTTTAAACAAATAAAGGAGTTTTAATTATTTTTTCAAAGAAATTTAGCAATGCTTTTGAATTATATATAATCGGAAGTGATTTAAATTGAATATTTAAACCAATACTAATTAATATTTGTGAAAAAACTGTGCTCATCAACCTTCCTAAGTGCTTCATTACAATTGAGGTTAACTATCAGTTTGTATTATTATCGAGTAATGTTTTGATTAAAAAAATTAACCACATTGTTTAATCAAAACATGTAATTTTTCTGATTTTATCTAGCAAATATAAGGACAAGAGACAAAAAACAATTGATGAATCAGTGTAAGTGCACTAAATTGAATACAAAAAAAGAGTTGTCATCTTATCGCTGTGAAACATCAAAAACTGGAGGTGGAACAAAGCCAAACTATTTTTAATAATGCCAAAGAAGTATAACTTCTTACGCGCGTACATAAGTACACGCACCCTTTTTTTAGCTTATTTATCTATTATACATCTAAACTTTTAAATTATGACATAGTCAACGTCATTGGATTGTCTTTTACACTTTTTTTAATTAGTAAAATAGTTGCGGATCCGTTGTTATCCAGTACACACGTTATACCAAAAAAAAAGGGTGCGTGTACTTATGTACGCGCGTAAGAAGTTATACTTTTTTGACATTATTAAATATAGTTTTTGATTGCATGCAAATAATTAATTACAATTAAATAATCAAAGACTGGAAAAGGAGTCATTATAGTCAATAATGTTCAGTTTACATTTGAAAAATTAAATAAATAAATATTTATTATTATTCTCTTACATTAAGTGAAACATAAATTCTCTTATTATTAGAATGTTGTTTTTAAATTATGTCCAATGCCGTAGCATCTTCCGTGGGCAACTTCATTCTGCTAATTTTATGTCACAGTGCGCGCGCATCGTAAAATTTCACTCATAAATTTTTCATAACGCGCCTAAAGAAGTATAACTTCAAAAAATCATCTAATTGTAAATCTAAATTCTTAACAATTCTCGAGTCCACTTGACACAAACAGTTTTACCAACCGATCAACCCGAAAGACAGAAATATATAAAGATTAGTGAAAAATTTCAAAATATCTTTTTAGAATTTAAAAATATAATAATGTCACCAAAGTTGTTTTAAATATATGATGAATGAAACTCAAATGTGTTGCTGAAATATGTATTTTACGAAAAAATATTTAGAGTTTGTTATTTTACTTGAAAACAATCACTTTTATCCCATTTCTATAATGCAAAATTTTCTAACAAAAATCTACAGCCGGAGCGAAAGAGTTTCGCGAATATAGTGGATACCAGGCTTCAGAATTGAAATTTAAATGACAGGTTATCTTTTTTTCCACAGACTGACAAACAAATTGAATATAACGTCAGTTAACATATGATAGATAATTAATATTCCGAAGAATCTAATCTAAGAATTATAATTATTCCTTTACAAATATATTCCTGAATTCCTGCGGAAGGAAGTATTCAATAAATGGTTTTATTATATATTTTGGTTATATAGGCTATGTTATTGATTAAGGTATAACTTCCCAAAGCATAGCTTTATGACAGTTTTTTGAATTGTAAGTCAATTTCGATAAAAAGTCTACTTTAATCGGCTTCGGAATCACACCTTTGTAGAAAAAATTAAAATATCGACCTTCACGCAGACTTGGTACAATTTAGACGTGAAATTACACTAATAAAATGACAAGAAGCGTCTGATGGAGAATAATACAAACGTATATTTTATAATCACTAATATTAATTTCATTAATTTATTTAAATAACAGTTTATTGATAATTAAATACTTATATATGTAGATTAAAAAAAAAAGATTATATACAAATTATAAAATGACATGTCATGTGTGATACGACAAAAGTATAATTACTTAATAAAAAAATATTTATTTTTGAAGTTATACTTCTTTAGGCGCGTTATGAAAAATTTATGAGAGTGAAATTTTACGATGCGCGCGCACCGTGACACAAAATTAGGAGTGTGATTATAGCGTGCGCGAGCGAGATAGGAATAAGACAATCTACAAGTAAAAAGAAATAGAATATGCGTGAAGTTCGTATGCCAAGAATTTTGAATGACCATAATGACATTTACCTTTTAAACAAATAAAGGAGTTTTAATTATTTTTTCAAAGAAATTTAGCAATACTTTTTGAAATATATATAGTCAGAAGTGATTTAAATTGAATATTTAAACCAATACTAATTAATATTTGTGAAAAAACTGTGCTCATCAACCTTCCTAAGTGCTTCATTACAATTGAGGTTAACTATCAGTTTGTATTATTATTATCGAGTAATGTTTTGATTAAAAAAATTACCACATTGTTTAATCAAAACATGTAATTTTTCTTTTTTTTTAATCTTATTAATTTGCTAAATTTTTAATCTAGCAAATATAAGGACAAGAGACAAAAAACAATTGATGAATCAGTGTAAGTGCACTAAATTGAATACAAAAAAAGAGTTGTCATCTTATCGCTGTGAAACATCAAAAACTGGAGGTGGAACAAAGCCAAACTATTTTTAATATTGCCAAAGAAGTATAACTTCTTACGCGCGTACATAAGTACACGCACCCTTTTTTTTTATTGAAAATTACTTTTTTTAATAAAAATAATATTGACTTACCAAATTAGATTTGATAATTTGGTAAGTCTTTGATTTACCAAATTAGACGTAAATCTACACTGATAAAATAGGGCGAGAAAAACTTCCGAACAAAAGTATACGTACTGAAAATTATATGTTTTTATTTACTAAAGCTTTATTGATATTGAAAAATTGTAATTAAAAATATAGCCAAAAAGTTTTACATAATATATTACGAAGAAATGTACAAAGACGATATTCTAATATATTGCTTCTTAATGGTGATATTAATAATTTGTATGGAAATAGATATTTATGCAGTTCCATTAGATTTGGTCCATAAATCACTTAACTTGTTTGTTAAAAGTGAGAAAAACAACTTAAATATATTCGTAAATACAAAAAAACGCATGATATGCAACATCTACGACATGACAGTCTTTCGATTCTGTTGTCTTTTGTTTTTTCATTCATCTGTACTTTATTGTATTGTTATGCTGGTTTATAGAACTACATAATTAAAAAAATATTATTATTTCACTTATTATGATTCTTGTTTAAATAATAAACTGTAAAGAAATGTATTAATACAATTAATACTAGTAAATAATATATTAACAAAATACGAGTCTGTATGTACATAGATCTGTAGTGGTACGCAATGGTATAGTATATCCCGTAGCTGCGCAGGTGTGTGAGCAAAAAACGAAAGGATTCTTTGCAGGTGCGGGATCAGGTGCCGGGATTTGGGTTAGAAGTTCGATTCCCATTGCGTACAGGTGAAAATATGCTCATAATTACCTTAGATAAATCAAATTGCTTATAATCGTTTTGAATATGAAAAGAAATGGTGTTTTAGCTATTTATTACTGTTTCGTTGCTAGTTTTAAGATACGTCTTGATAGCTCTGTCTACCAATCAAACTGTTTTTGTTTGTTTTTCGTTTTGTTAAAAAATAATTAGCGGCGCTACAACCTTCTGAAACTGGACCTCCAGTAGGAAGCCTTTTCTGGTTTCCACGATGTTTTCCTTCACCGTAAGATGTTCCTTCCGTTCTACACTCTTGATTTGAGAAAAGGCAGTAAATGTGAAATTAGACGCTTTCCTCGCTCAACGAATAAGTATCGCAATATAAAGAGGAATTGAAGACAGCATTAAAGGTACACTGCCACAAGGACCAAACTTTTTAAATTAGTTTTAATTTTCTTTTATTAATTTTTTAATATTACTATGTAGGTTAATATTGTAATTACTGTATATTTGTTTGTTATGTTTAGGTGTTAATGAGCGATTCAAAATTGTTTGTTCTGCAAATATTTTAAAATATATGTACCTACTCAAAAGATTGCATGAATACGTTACGAATAGACATTAGACATACGAGTATACACAACAGATTAAAAATAAATTTGGGATAGCCGGCGCATTAGCTGTCAATGTCAGGTGAGTGACGAGGTGACAGCCATTGTGTGGAACCTTTGTGGAACAATAGGCTTTTTTGTTCTGTTTTGATTTCGTAGATATGTATATGCTTAGGTGCGCGACTTTCAACCCTTAGATCTTAAATCGGACCTGGTTTTCTGTTTACGCCACTAATACTTACGGATTGTTGGGAAAGCTTGAAACATGCTTAAAAGGAGTATTAAAAATATCCATAGCATAACCTGCATCATGAGCACACCCCACACACTCACGTACATACCCTCACATTCACACTATAATACAACACACCCGAATTAGGTAGGTATTACGCGTTTACTAATTTTTATTGATTTTTCCTTTCGTAAATATTTGTATCTTTTCGGTAGGTATATGTTATGTATTCCATCTTTGGCTACATTTTAATTAGTATAATTGTTTTATTGTTGTATTTATGTCAGCTGTAAGAATACAAATGAAATAATAGTCGAAAATGGACAGGCAAATAAGGCTGTCTACTTGCCCATAAAGACAAATTATCAAATCTTGGAGTAAACGCCAAGATTTTTTTCTTGCAATTAAAATAACCTATATTAAACAGTGATAATTTAGCATTCAAATTGTGAAAGAATTTTTTAAATCGGTCCAGTACTTTTTGAGCCAATTCGTTACAAACATACTTCCATACAAATCTTTCCTCTTTATAATATTAGTATAGATTGTAGGTTATTACGTCTAATAGTAAAATCAATGATCACGAAATATAGGACGTTATTGTCAAGTTCCTCGCCTAATAGATAAATCTCTGGTCGGGTTCATAGATCATTAGATCCATGCTAATTCAATATAGTTTGTTACCGGGAATCAAACCTAAAGACCTTGGGTCATAACAGTAAGACAAGGTCATATTAGGTTAGCGTAATAAATTTATCGCTCTCAATAAAGCATTAAAATATCGAAGTGATAATCTTTAAAGACTCTTGGTTCCATTAAAATATTAATTGTCGTCATTTATCTGATATTTTCCTTCAGGAGCACACTCAAAATGCACATCTGGGAGCAATGAAGGACTTGTGTATAGCAAAAAGTCTTTAAACCTTCCAGTGTCAGTTTGAAAACGACTCTAACGTATGCGCAAAAGGTTTATTTTAGCGTAAAGTTGTAAATGAACCGAAGCCGCGAACACCTGTTTCAACGACAGCGTTTATTTTGGGCTGTTCCAAAGTAATTTAGATCGTATTACGAATGGTTAAAGTCCAAAATAAATAAAGGATTACGTTGCATTCCTGTTGTTAGGGATGTTCGCATAAATTATCGATGTCGCCTTTCAGAATTGGGGATATATTTGTCCCTTTCTAATCACTTGTTTTATTTTATGTGGATTGTAGATACAAGTGCTACTGTCTGTTTGTTTCGAGACGTTTTGTTAGATGCATATACTTTATGATAATAATATGTTATTATTTTTATATAAACATATTTTAGACACGCTATACAAGCTATTTATTTTTAATATAAACATTAAAAACATGAGATATTTAAACATAGAAATCGATGATTTAAAAGTGGCTTTATCGCCGCGTTATTTCAGGTTAAAATTAAAGTAATTTATAGACTCATTAATATTTTTTAAACATTCCAAATATCTAATTACTACATTACATACAGAATTCTATACAAAACAGGAAATGTAGTAGAAAATTGTCTCATATAGCTTAATAAATAATTGTATTAATGTCATTCACCGTTCACTATTTCTGGGAAATAGGTATTGGCTTTCGGAAGCAAATGCTACTTGATCGACGCCAGGTCACGGGGCTAGTTCATAATACACGAGGTGTCGGCGGCCAGCCGGCGCCACGGCGCACAGTGGAACGAAACGGGCCGGTAGTGGACTTAGCATTTGAAAAAAAAAAGTTTCTTTTTTTAAATTTTTTATCATTGTGTTGGATTTTTCTATTGATTATAAGAAACTATTACAAATGACGAATTTTCAGATAACTTAGTATTTTCGGAGTTATTCATTTTCAAAGTTAATTTTGTATGGAGCAAAACAAAAACAGTGAAAATCTCGTAATTCTCAAATTTTCTCATGGAATTGACTTTACATGAGCATAACACGTATATTTGTCCTATTTTTACGCGTACTCGAGTCTCGATTTTCCCCGATTTGGTCGCAATTTCAACATTTGTTCTCGATTCCTCACCACCCTAAGTGGTATCCCCCTTAGGCCTTAAAGCCTAACATAATAAGTAAAACAAATTAAAAAAAAAATACAAACTAGCTGTTTTAATTTAATCAGTGTCCAGGATATCAACATTAGCTATTTCAACATTTTCCTGATCGTCATCATCAAAGGTCTCTGCTCGTTCAATGATCAAACTTTGTGCTTCTTTTGACAAGGTTTTATATTTTCTGCCAAATTTGTGTCGTTTCGTTGAAATGAGTGGATCAGAGCTGGTCAATAAATTGTTTAAAATATCTTCATAGTTCATTTGTAGCTTTTCTGCTGCATTTTCTAAAATTGTGTTGGCGGTACCTACGAAAATCTTTATTTCTAGCTTCAGCAGCTTTTTCAGATAGCTGTCCAATTGGTAGTAGACTAAAACTTTCAATTATAGCTGCACCATGCATTAGAACTTTATGAACACTTGAAGGCATATAATACCAACTATATAAGTCTAAATACAGTTGCATGGTGGCTTGAGCATATTCATGAAATTTGACTACATCAATCATCAACAATGGTAGCCCGATGAAATTGCTCTCTAAAATGATTGCAAACCGCCTTATTAAGTTCTCGCTAACACCTGTTATCTCAGCAGTAATGTTTGGATTTGCAAAAAATCTTCCAGCGGTATTTCCATCATTGGTGGAGCCATGACCTTGTTTGACAACATCAATCAGAAGGCCCATTCTATTTTTAAAAGCATCCTGTATGTTTTTCTTTTTGCTTTCCAGGATACACTTGGTGTCTCCCTTCACAGCCCATGTCTTTATCGTTAATCTGTAAGCTATATGCAAAATGCATTCCATCATTCGTATCCATATGTGCAATGATGACAATCCGTATCTACAATCAGTCTGTTTTGACGCAATTAAGGATAAATTATTCATCTCACTTGGAGCGGCTTTACAAATGTCGCACCTCTGAGATGAAGAGTCACATAAAATTGATGTTGCTTTTCCGTCTATCATTGTCATTAATAAAGAGTGTGAAATATTTATTTCCCCGACTTCTGTATCCACTAAATCAGCAATTTCTTGCTCAATTGCACTTTTTTCCTGCAATATGGTTATTTGGTTTTCTTTCACAAATTCGAAAAAGATTGGATGGTGTCGCCATTATGATGAATTCGGGGAATCATTTTGCCAGATAATTTGTTCGTCGCAAACCAATCTGATTGGTACTAAGCTTCCCATGAATATGCTTGAATCATCAAATTGACTTTCTGAAGTGTCGTCGTCTGTTTGGATTGTTTGCTTGTAATTGGCTTGATTAGAAGCACCATCAAATCCCCACTTACTGATAAGTGTTAGTTCCTTATACTTACTGTCGATGATGAGTGGCAGCATTATTCTTCTTGTCGTTATATCCAGTAGAGCTTGTAACTTTATTCTGGCTGAGATTTCTGTCACTTTGATAGCGTCTTTTGATGGATAGCATTCCATTTTCGCATGTTGCACTTGATAATACGATGGAAATATATTGTTGTCTTTTTCGTTAACACTTTTTCTTAATGTATTGTATTGCCACTTGGTCAATTTAAGTGATAAAAATAACCCCAACGCCTCATCCGGAGAAAACGCAGGTTTTGTTTCTTTGACAGATATACACCTTTTAACTTTTTGCACATCTTGTCGATTCTTTAATAAATGTTCTAGTATTTCTGCAATATCCTCATTCCCATCTGCTTTTAATTGCGCAAAATATGCATACGTAATCTCATCCGAAGACAAATGAAAGCTTTTGGCTCGTCTTTTTTTCTGTCTGTCTGTTTTGTTGCGCTCTTATCACTTGATTCTCAGAAAAAAAAAGTATCAAAAGAAATGACGTCATAGGGTGGTGATGACAAACAAATGACGTCATAGGATGGTCCGTGATGAAAAATGTCAAATATTGATTACACATTTTTAGAGATCTTTTACAAGTATGCATTATCCCAATACATACTTGGTTTAGTCAATTTATTATACATAATATGTAAGTTTCGTTTATTATAGATTGCTAAATTAAAAAGTAATGACTTCATACAAATTTGAAATTGCTATATCTCCGAAACTACTAGTTAATTAAAAAAAACTCAAAGAATAAAAACGTTTTAAATATATGTCTAGATACCATAAATATACATTTTATCTCTTAAGTCCAAACTTTGAAATCCCAGCCCACTGTGCGGCGGCAAGCGCGGCGCCTTCTGTCCTGCAAGTTATGCCATCAATGCCAAAGCACTTTCAACCTTCTTAATTTATATTTAAAAGCTACACTTCGTTACATCCGATTCAAATCAGCTGTATTGAAGACAAAGATTTTATAATGAACCTTAGTAAAGTACACATACGGTTGAAATTGTCATTTCTTTAAATAACATAGAATTCATTCCTTTTTCCAATTCCAACCGCTAAGAAAAGAAAGCGTTTTTTAGAAAGAGTACATAATATTTTTAGCGATATTTCAAAATAATCGCCGCATAATGAGCGATGTGTTGTATAATCTTGTCCTACACTTATGTTTGCTTTACTATGGAGGATTTTTAATGAAATTAGTAAAACATGTCTAAAAGCTTAGGTTATTTTTCAATACGGAAAATGAATGTGGTTTTTTTGTTATTCAGGAACTATGGCTATGAAATATGGCTATGGTATTTCATGAATAAAAATAATCTGCAACAAAAAGGATCTTTCTAAGAGGGACTGATCAAATAGCCAAAGAAATTGGATGCTAAACAAAACGCGACAATATTCACGCTATGCCCCGCGGTCATGGCTAGGTGTCAAAAGCCTTACCTGACCATTTTAACGCCCACACGGAACAAGTTTATACTGGGTCGAATATTTACTATCTCAGGCACATTTTGTTTATTCAGGAGTTATCCTTTCACACCTCTCGCAGTGTTGAGACCGCTACTCAAATTATTGTGCAAATAGCACAAAATTTTCGTAACCCACACGTTCCATTTAATTTGCCGAGGGATACGTGTGGGGGTCTTCGATATAATTTTATATTCAGCCTACTTCGACATTTAACATTTGCTCGAACGGTGAAGGAAAACATCATGAGGAAAGGTTTGCCTTAGACCAAAAACGTAGACGGTGTGTGTCAGGCACAGGATGCTGATCACCTACTTGCCTTAGATTGAAAAATGATCATGAAACAGATACAGAAATCTGAAGCGCAGGCCTAAAAAAAGGTTGTAGCGCCACTGATTTATTTTAT
The DNA here is from genome assembly GCA_905332375.1 of Pieris macdunnoughi. Lineage (NCBI taxonomy): Eukaryota > Metazoa > Arthropoda > Insecta > Lepidoptera > Pieridae > Pieris > Pieris macdunnoughi. Next base: position 2,148,843 of record CAJOBZ010000026.1, read on the forward strand.
TTTTATACTTCGATATGTATATTGTTACGCTTATGAGTCGAATTTATGTTGTTACCCTGTTTGAGCCCATAAAAATTCACGACAAAACCTGTATAAAAGGCTGGAGGCGAAACTTGCTTTTTTTTGCATGCCGTTCCTTGAATCTGAGGAAATGTCCGAGCAAAAAGCCGTCGGAACAGGATTTCGTATCGACGTTGCCAAATCTGGACGCGTTAAGAGATGATAAAGGGGACGCCGCCTCCATGCCAGACCACAAATCTGGCGTTGAAGAAATCACAGTGCGACCAAACAAAAACACATGTTTTGCCATAAACGCAGTACAACGCCGCCTACCATTTAGGTAAAATCGCCGTGCTTATGGGATTAATTTATATCTTCACTTATCAATTCTGACGTAATTTGTATAGTCATTATGATCAAGCGTCTGCAGTGTTTTAAGATAGTTCAAACTTAACTTTTTGCTTATCGTTATCTAATACTGTCAAAATTCGTGTTTCAAGATGTGAAGTATATACGACGCAGTTATTGTTACAATTGTTTTATCAGCATTGGTTCACTAAATAAAAAAACATAATAAATCTGACAAAAAGTCGCAAACATCAAAGTTTAATAGCTAATACGAAGCAAATGCATTGCTCGTTACACAGTGCGAATAAACGATCGTAAACTATCGTAATGCGTACCGTGAGTCACGGATGCGCAAGTGCACATGTGGACTTGGAAATAGCAAGTTGTAACAAATGTTCAGATCCGAGGCGGTGTTCACGACAAGTCGCCGCCCCGCACCGAGAATGCGTCCGTCTGGCGCTAGTGCTGCGATATATCGATACTTATTCACTGACATAATAGTAAATGAACCAAAGACTATAATTGTTCTTCGTTAAGTTTAAGTGGAGTTAAATGGACTTAGATGATTGCTTAAGAATTTATTTAATAACGAATATAAAATGTTTTTAAGTATTATAATACTACTGTAACGAATGTCGACGTTTCGGCAAACAAAGAAATCGTGAACAATTTGTGTTCCACCGTAATATCTGTATTGTATTTCACATCACTTTCTGTATTTTTTGAGGAAAAAATAGGAATTACTATAATTATCATTATAAGCGATAGATAATGTTGTATTTTTGGATTTAAATGATAAAAGCTTGTATATCGGCCTTCTATATTTTTCGATATTAGGCAAAATTTTTGTGATGATGTCTCAATAATAATGCCGATATCAACAAATTACATTATTTTATTTTAATAAATCGAAAAAAACAAACTCAGTTTCCCAAACTTTTTGTACCCCACATTATGCATCATGCTTATGGAATTACATAACTTAATATTAAAAATTGTGTCCATTTTCTAAACACGGAAACACTGGTTTATATGTTCTAACCATACGCAATGTACGTTACATGTGATCCAGTGAAGATAAAGATAATCGCTAATTATCTGTTGTCACAGACTGGTCATTTGGTAATGTCAAGTGCTGTCATCTATAAGTATAAGCGTGAGCAATTTTCCAACGTTCGATATGCCGATCGCATATCATATCGGGCGCATCTCTAAAGGGCGACCGGCCTGGCGCCGTGCTTTTTTACCCCGCCTCGAGTCGAGCCAACTTACTTCAGTTGACTTCTGACCGTTGTACGCGTAGGGTATGTCTCTCCTTAACAAAAACTGAAAGACGTAAAGTTACGATTATGAAGTGTTAACGTGTGTGATGATGCAAAATTAAGTGTTTAATAAGGATTATATTTTTTGGATTGAATTTTTTGAAGATTATTATAATGTCTAGTGTAACAACTGCGGATGCTGTGAGGGCTGATGTTAAAGGTAATTTAAGATTGATTTTGTCTATTAAAACCAATAATTAAATATCCAATTGCAATTATTTAATTACTTCGAAGGTTTTGACTATATGTTTTAATAATATAACAACATTTCTGACAATACTTTAGATATAATTAATTACGCAATCATGAGATTTTTAACTGTCAAAATAAGATACGCTAATTGCGATACGATTAATTTGTTTGTAACGCATGGTCCATTCAACACTTACTAAATTTAATTCGAACCTGTTATCTTCCGCATATAAAACTCTTTAGGTATATGATTTGGTTATAGTTTCTAAATTTATTGATAAATTTTACCAAGCATTTTTGGGTATTTTTTAGTTACCACCAGCCTGAAAAGTAGCTTTAACATTTAAAAACCAGACTTAAAAGTCTGACTGTCATACGGCAAAAATCTATTTACTTTTGATAGGGACGTCGCCCTAGGTTCTAACGAAAATCGTGAAGATACTCAGTCAAATTTTAATTCATTTAGATTTATTTTAAAATGGCTGCTAGGCTTAATACAATATATTATGCCATTACAGTTTAAAAAAAATGCGTGCGTACAAGGTACACATGTCAGAAATGAAACTTAATTGGCAAACTAATTTTTAACTCTTGTTCATATTTATAAAAATCTAAAACTTTAGATTTCCGAGGGTGGGAAAAGGGAAGATATGTTAGGAAATTTAATTGTCATTAAAATATTAAAAGTGTCGCAAATTAATAGCTCCAAATTATACATTTAATTTTTTAAATTTATTTCTTCGACAATAAAGACACGTGGCAATATTAATTTACAATTTGTCATTTGAGATTTCAATAAATTATTTTGCATAAAATATAAAATACTTATATTTCATAAATTCTCTTTACGAAATTTAAATTTTTAAAATATAATTTCTATAAGGTAATTCGCCCTTCTCTCTCTCAACCGGTCTCAATCGCTCCCTTCCTTTTCTTCAACAAAAACGCTGCACATCTTCGTGACGTACCGTAAAAATTTTACCCTCACGCGCCTAAAGAAGTTTCAAAAATTTGTTTGTCACAATATTACTTTGTAACTAATTATACAACTTTAACAGTACCAAGTATGACAATCACGTGGGTATATGTTCACTTACAAGCGCCGGAAGCCAGCGGCTGTCCAAACTATAAATCCGAATTCCAAATATGGCCTCTCATAAATAAACATTTAAGTCTTTAAACGGTGTTGTGTAATTTCTACGGCAAATTGTACACCTACGTGTCTAACGCTTACCAATGATGAGTTTTTATATAGACGGGTTCAAGTTTAATGTTCACGTCAATGTAACATAATCACGTCAATGTACAAAATCCGGCCTATCTGTCATTCTTTAATAATCTGAATTACTTACCACATAAAGTATTTTTATACGGTTTTAATAAAAAGTTTTCACGAAGAAGGTTTAATTTATAATAAAATATCAATCTATACTCTATATGACTAAAGTCCTTTGCCTTTCCCATTAGGGATAAATTAATAACATCATAATCATCTATACTCTATATTTTATCTAAACAAACTGATATGTTATTAGTATTGAAGAGAATGATTAAATAATTTTTAGGCATAAATACTTTTTATGGTAAATGTTGTAGACAAGTTCGTTAGTTAGAAAATCAATCAAAACTAATTTATTTATCAGTTAAACAGAAGGGGTTTGAAAAACGCCTCCTACACATGTTGCGAGGGTGAAAACAAGAACCGTACAAGTGTTCTGCAAATATGACAAAAATAGCTCTTAATACCTACTAATAAGGATCACTTAGTGGATTACATTTTTTGTTTGTTCACATGTCGCATAGCGGGGGTCGAATGAGATCTAAATGAAACGAATTTGTTTGTTTTTTTATTTCTAGGTTGCCAGTTTTTATTGCGTAGTTACTATAGTCTGTGAATGTATTATTAGTAATAGATTCGCCAGGGATATTTTAGGTTCAAAATTTTGTTACGTTTAGGCGAAAAGACAGCCATTAAAAACTACTTGAATTGCCTTCATGTGAATATTACCTAATAGAAGATTATATAAATAATAATGTGATGCACTACTAATCGTCAACACAGATGTACACCACAGATTAGACTCTGTCCGAAGGTTTTCAACTTCATATAATGACAAAAACAATTATACTGTCACATGAATTTATTTGATTAATTAGCGCATTTATATACATACCTATACATAAAAGTCTCTCAATTTAGAATCTAAAAATATTCCAAAATTAATTCTATGTAACCAGACCTAAAAACTCACAAACTTCACCTCACTAATATTACTATAGATATTATAGATAAACGAGTGTTAGGATAATTTTTGTTGGTTGTCGCCACATGTCATGACGTCAGCCCAATTGGTTACCAGATGTGAACTTGCAGATGGACATAATAGCTGTAATAACGCTTGTTTGACATCTGTATCTGTGTAAAAAGTAAAGGGTGACTTCTGTGCAATAAACGTAGGAAATAGATTCAGCATTTCTAAAACAAAATTACTCTATGGGTATAGAATGGCGTAATATGACATGACATGATAAAAACGTTATGGATTTTTTTCTTTTTTAGAATATTTTTATTATTTTCTGTCAATTTGTATTTTTCATCTACAGATTTATGATTTCGTTAATATAAGTGTCGATTCTGATATCTGAACTATACACGAAAATTCGTGAAAAGGAGTTAATGAAATCATGTACTTTTGTTTGACATTTTATACTTATGAAGCGCTTGTTTAGTCTTGTCAATTAAAATGACATATTTGACTTAATATTACCTAGGCAGTGCATACCGAAACCAATTTACAACACTAATATATTTTATAACCCTCAACTCGTAATTATAAACGTTGCGTAAGGGGGTTGAAATCTTTTGTTTATTTGTTCTTTTAATAAATATTTTCAGCATCAATAGTAAAGTTAAAAGTAACGTAAGTATGACTTCGCTTTGTCAAAAATGTATGGGATTTCAATTAAAGTATGGACTCCTCACCGAACCCCTTTTTTATTGTTCAGAAATAACTAATTTCTATGAAAATTGCAAAGCATCTAAAACGATACGATAACTTCGTTTCACAGCTTGAACAAAATCTTGTTGTTTTGGGGTTTCCCAATGTCGTAATGCTCGAAGCATTAATAGAAAAAAGCGACCTCATGATCTTGTAATTCCACTTAAATGAATAATTTAATGGAATTATTCTATTTAAGGAATGTATACGTTATTTAAAAAGGGTCTTTATTATCTGAATCAATAGGTATTAAAAAATGTCAGCGAAATGATATTTATGTCAAATAAATTCCTTAAAAACCATGTAAAAGGTATTCAATTACAATATTTTTTTGAAGGTAATTTTGAACAGATAAAATTCGATAATAAATAAATCAGTGGCGCTTCACCCTTTTCAGGTCTGGGCCTGAGATCCGTTTCATTATTTGTCAATCTAATAGGCAAGTAGGTAGGTGACAGCGTTGTCAGATTTCTTTTTTGCCAAGTCGGAATTTTGGCACTTTTTAAGTGAAAAAGCGGGATTCATTTGTCGAAAGCGGGACATAGTAAAAAAAATTAAATAATCAGAAGTTTTTAAATATTTATATTTTTAATTGAGTTCAAATCACGTATCTGTGACAATAGATAGCGAAAATAGTCACAAAAAATATATTTAAATCAGATTAAACCTATAGTTAAATAGTTCTTATTCATCTTCTGATTAAAAAACAAAAAAATCAAAATCATAAAAGTTTTATTTATTAGAAAAATAAAGCGTTTCAAACAATACTCTGAAGAGTGAGTGTTTCAAATTGCAACTTACATTAAGAGGGTAATTATTTATAAGAATTACTTATTCTTAATATGAAGATATAACTTCTTTAAAAGTTTCATTTTTCTCTTTAAAATAGACAAAGAACCTTCAGAGGATAGCTGTAGATTAAACTGGATGAGTAGCTCTGATTTCATTAAATTTACGAAGCATTTATTTCTGGCATCTGACCATTTAAAATTTATCTGGAAAAAGAAGGCGTTCTGGAAAGCAGATTGATGTTGGGATACTTAATATGAAAGATACGAGTTTGAAGACAACCCTGGTATTTTTTTTATACTGTTGAAAGAGTTGGTGCCATTATTGTGCGGTGGTGGTAGTACACACTTGTCAGTGCCATCGAGTTATTCCCGAAAAGCGGTACTAAGCCAGTCTCGCGCGGGACATTTCATTTTGATTTAAAAATCGGGACGTCCCGCCAAAATCGGGACGTCTGGCAACGCTGGTAGGTGATCAGCCTCTTGACACACACCGTCGACTTCTTGGGTCTAAGACATGTCGGTTTCCTCACGATGTTTTCCTTTACCGTAGCGAATGTTAAATGCGCACATAGAAAGAAAGTTCATTGGTGCACCTACGACCTCAGGGATGAGAGTCGAACGCTGAAGCCACTGGCCAACACTCCTTAAAAAAAGATTGTATAGCCCAAAAATATATCAAGCTACAAGAAGCCATTAATGTTAAATATAAAACGCACTTTTTGTAGTCCGAAATGGTAAAAAACCGGATATTAGCGATCAAGTCATATCAGTGCAGTTTCTTGTTTCACAAATATTGTTCACGTGGTAAGAGAAACGTGATCTTGTTTCAAAATACTGCCAATCGTAAAAATCTGAAGTGAACTATTTTTTATTACAACACATATCACGTGGCGAGACGAAAATATTTTCGAAAAACATTTTATATGAAACTTTTGATCCTGTGGTCCTGTGGCTTTAATGACTTTGACAAGTTTAGCTTGATAAATTTGGATTTAGATACCATCGCGGATTTTAAGTGCCGTTTTTCAAATTCACGCTCTCTGACAATAGACTATACTCATTAACAAACAAGAGCTTGCCACAGACTTACGGCATCACTGATGTTTTTAGTTAGATGATTTTTATTTGTCAGTTTATAAATTCCCGCCCTTTGACCATAGACTATATATTGACAAGATGCTTCTACATTCTCCGATAAGTAATATTAAAAACATCTGTTACGATACAGTACAAGGCTTTTATTGTTGCTGTAATTATTTGCAGTCTGCAAACGCATGCGGCTGACAGATGTGTTCTAGACTTTGGCAGATGTTTATCAAATGCTATATTTTATAACATTAAACAGTTACAGCACGTTTTGAACCTGAATCGGTGATTAGAATTTTTCAGTTAGCAAAAAATCTAAAGTCTTTTTTCCTATAGTGTTCAATGGTATGCAATACAGCCTGTAGTCGTGAAATTTACAAACATTTAGCTATATAATCGCCGTCAAAATAGGTAAAATTAAAATCTCTAATAACACAGACTATAGACGCAGATTTTTTAAAACTATTTAGTAAATTATTTAATCAAATCAACTTGTAGAATACGATGGAAACAACTAAATGACACCTGTCTATTTGAAAAATATGAATCTGACAATTCAACCATTTTGATCTTCCTTCAGAATAACCCTAAAGTCCAGTGGTAACTGACATATTGGCTATCGCATTATTAGCAAACAATTAATTAAAAGTTGTTTCGCAAAAAGATTAGATAGGTACGTGTGACTTGTAGGTCAGATCTGTGATTGTTTTATCAATTACTCGTAATCATTAATTGACGTATAAATTATATCTATGCAAGTTTTGGCGCGGAACTCACAGAAAATATTTTTTTCTTTGTCATTTAAAAAGTTTGTATAGTATAAGCAAAAACTAAAGATGAGTGTTAATTTTGGAATAGGATATTGCATTGTGTTTTTATTATTAAATGAAACGTTGACCGCACATTTATGAACGGCTGTTTGACCTTAGTTATCTGACGGTTTATAAATGTTAAATAAAACAAATACAGAAATTTATTATTTTCCACATACATGATAATAAAGATTTTATTTATCACAAGCGACATCTCAAAACAAGGAAATAATTTAAGTTTTCGTAGTGTGGTCTTACAGCAAAGCTAAACATAAACTTTTTAAATAATAAAAGTACGGTCCAGTTACCCAGTGACAGACTTTTTATTAAATGATGTTCTTAATAATATTGAAGACTTAGATTTTGCATACACATTAATATTAAAAGGGATGACGGGAAGCCCGAAATTCGTCGAACAAAACAAAGGGAGGAAGCGAGCGGGTGGACAAAAAAGATTGTCCTTCCCCTGATACACGGATACAGAAAAAGTTCGTTTAAAAAACTGAAAGCCTAGAAGTGCTAACGGTCATTTCATTAATATAATTCACAGTTATTGAATAGTACGTAATAGTGTCGATACATTTGCGCAGCGCTCCGTGGGCGTATTCAGAACAAAACTTGTGCGACAATACATTGTTCGAATAGATTTTCAGTAGTGAACAAATCGTATGCGATTGAAGTGTCAAAACTGACATATTCATTCAATTGACGTAATTGACGGAGCTATCGTAAAAATAGTGCGTTGTTTACTATCAACCTCCTTGATGGTTCGAGGTCTAAAAGCGTCCCCCGGCCCCTTAAGAAAACATTGTCAAATCTATGTATTAGTTCCCGCCAATTTGATACAGATTATAAATTTGTTTAAACCTAGATCAAAACTCATTTTCATTTAATTTCGTAATTATGCGTTGGCGTATAACGAACTTGTAAATCGTTTTAATTTCTTTAGTTTTCCGGTTGATATATATGTAGGTATGTTAATTTTGATGTTGAAAATGCTTTATAGTTTCCCCTGACGCGTTTTAAAATTAGTAAGAAATATACCTGACCGTGATTTATTTTTAAAATGTATTTTATCAATTTTATCTTTCTTTGATTAATTGAATCGCTTCTATATATAAGAGTCTAGATTTCTTACATTCCAAGAACTGCGATTTAATTGGACAATAGCAATATCTCTGATTGGTCTATAATTTTTGGCACACCTATGAAAATGGCAACTTTATATCGATAAAATTGTCAGGATTACAATTTATGGCCATAAAAGAATGTTTATTTAGCGGATTTTCATTTTTAAAACATTTGACATTTAATACTACATACATACATATTAATACACACAACCAAGTGTTGTGCGTATTAATGTTTAACAGAGATAAGTATTTATCTCGTTTTCTAAAGATTACGCTTTTTAGATTTCAATTAAGGATTGTCATCATTACTTGCTATTTCCTATCTTTCTTAATATCTTTGATAATATAATATAAATTTCTTTATTTAATAAAACACACAGACACAGGGGGTTAAAGTTTTAAATTTACATAAACATTATTTTCGCTTATTTTATGAATTAATCCGTTTGACTGTTTTATACAGTACACAGTAACACGGCAGCGTCCTAGGAAATCGCGTTGTAGAAGTATGCTCTTAAAACCATTTGAACAGTTAAAAAACTAGGAATACAAATTTAATAAACTTATTTAGTTTAATTTTATAACAACACAATTAAAACAGGCGCAAAGGTACGCAAAACTAATTATGGACTTGACAAATCATTATAAATTTACACAGAAATATAGCCTGAGCAATCTCCGCGTTATAAGGGGTAAATACCGCGTTATATGAGGGACGGAAATCAGCGTTATAGGGTGGTTTACATATTTGTTTATTTTAAAAAAAAGTCTGTCGACTAAAATGCTTAATAGCCTACATACCTTTAAAGAAATATGACCAATGAGTCAGATACCCTGTTGGGTTATCCAATACAACCAACAACACAACAATTATAAATATACATAAATGTGTTACGTTAAATTGATAAAACATTAAATAAGCATTAAAATATTATTTAAATGTAACGATGAGTAAATATCATTGTTTTCTTAAATGCAAATATTTATTGTTATAGTCTGCCACATTCCATTCCGGCGGCCATTTGCATTAATTTGCTGTCGGATCAAAGAGTTCATAAATATGTTGAGATAAACTGGCGCCTAATTTGAATAGTTTTGAGTATCCGGGATATTTGATACGTTAACATTTTAATTACTTTATTAAAACCGTTATAATAAGTATCTATTTATTAATCTTTATTATGTATACAGAAATAATTGAAAATTTTTATATTACTAATTTGTATTTTGTTTTTCTTTTTACTCGTACATATCTGTGGTTTTGTAAATACATAGATAAGAAATTACTATTTTTAATATACTTTACTGGCTGATAAATTGTTATAAAGTGATATAATGTAATTATAAAATAATTAAATCAACATGTATTCATGTTGCGCCTTTAAAGCCAATTTTATAGATATGATTGTAACAAACGAAGATAATGTTTTTTTCTGCCAGATGGCAGATAATGTCGGATAAGCCATCTGGCTGCGATTTCAAGTTAGCGCATGCGAAATTAACTTTTTATGTAGTTGATTTATTATAGCTGCTAGGGCGCCAAGGTTAAGTGTTGCCATTGTAATGGGTTTTCCCAAATGATCCGGACTTTTGCTAATTAGTGTGTGATTGCTACTCATGTTGATAATTCAACGATTATTAAAATATATTTAAGGTCAAGAAACGAATCAAGACCTTTTCTAAAACAGTATTTAAAGACATTTTATCATAAGGTCCTTACTTGCATATTAAAATTTTTAGCTTTTAGTATATTTTATTTTAGATTAAGTTTGGTAAATGTATGATTTGCCAGTGTAAATACATAAAACACCGCTGTGGTCAGATATGGAAGGAATGATAAATAATTTATTTCTAATTACAATAACATATTTGTGTGTAATATGTTAATTATTATAATTATTTATTATTGATTGCTGTTGTTTCTTTGTATTATTTTATCTTGTTTTCTTTTTTGGGTAACTGTTAAAAGTTGTACTTTTTATCACAGATATCAATCACAACAGATTATAACAAATGCGAACTGGTAATGCGTAATGTATATATATATATTATATAATGTTCTATTGATATATTTATTTCGCTTAAAGATCCCGAAAAATATTAAAACCATAGATTATGATGGTTCTAGATACAGAACGTAAGACGTCATTATAATTTATATCGTACCACAGTACACGAAAAACTGTTTTTCGTAATAGATTTTTCCTGCGATAGGCTCGAAAATTATTCATGCCATATTGTCAATTCAAAATGAGGATAGAGATTGTAACAAATGACTCCTGCCAATGTGTCACGGAGATGCAATTTTTCTCTTTCAACCAGGTGCTGAAATACATTAAACATTGTATTTTATATGAATTTAAATACAGCTTACATTTATATAGATTTTTTGTGGTGCGTCCGCGTCGTTCAGTATGTCCAGAGGAGGATTTGTAAGATTTGGAATTATAGGATTTAATAATTAAATATAAAATATTGACTGCACATGGCAAGCAGGTGTTTCGATGTTGAGTCTATCCACAGATTATATATAGCTGCGAAACAATAGACTGTTTTGTCTCCAACAGACAAACAGTTGCTTTATAGTCTGTTGTTACAGTTGGCGCGCTTTTCAATGGGCCTTGATGACAGAATTTAGGTTATAGAATGTAAATAAGTTGACATATTTTACATAATTGTTACCATATATACGTAGTTGGTCCCAAAGTTCTGTCACTAGCACATTATTTCTACATTTCGAGCAGGATTTTATAAAAAAAATATTGCATTCTATTTTGGAATGTTTGATTATTGTTTTAAAACAAAAAACAATTACTTTCCGTAATTTTTCACGATGGAGTGGACATTGAAAGTAAACCGAACAGTTGTTATTGCGTTGCACCGCTGTGGACACTCGCCGAGTACCATTTTCAAGTTGCTCAAAAATTTGAATATAACGCTTAGGTTTGTGTACGGTACTATTGATAGGTACCTTGAAGTCTCCAGTGTTGAGGACAAGAAAAGAACTGGCTGGCCACGCTCCGCAAGAACACCAGCAGTAATCAAAGCTATCAAGGCGCGGATAGTAAGAAATCCTGTCCGAAAACAGAAGTTGATGGATTTGCAGATGGGTGTCAGTAGGAAAACAGTAAAAAAGGTTTTAAATAAAGATCTTGGTCTACGAGCATACAAAAAAAGAGTGGGCACTTACTTAATGCTCGTCTAAAAGCAATAAGGCTTAAGAGATTGCGGGTGTTGTTTAAGCGGTACGCGAAAAACCGACACCGTGATATCCTCTTTACGGACGAAAAATTTTTCGATATTGAAGAGAAGTACAATAAACAGAATTATACAGTGTACGCTAAGAGTTCTGAAGAAGCTGAAAATAAAGTTCCAAGGGTGCAACATGGACATCATCCATCATCAGTAATGGTTTGGTTGGGAGTGTCCTATTACGGGCTAACTGAGGTTAATTTTTTTCGAAAAGGGGGTCAAAACCAGTGCTACAGTGTACCAAGAGACGGTTTTGTATCGCCTTGTCAAAGACATGTCCAGCACCCTATTTGCGGGACATCACTTCGTGTTCCAGCAGGACTCTGCGTCTGCATACAAAGCCAAGACCACTAAAGCCTGGTTTGAGCGTCAAAACATCGTCTTAATTAGACATGAGGATTGGCCTTCCTCCAGTCCGGACCTTAATCCTTTGGACCAGAAATTATGACAGGGCTTAGAGAGGAAGGTCTGTGATAAACCTCATGAAAATTTGGAGAATCTGAAGTCATCTTTAAAAAAACCAGTGACTGAAATGGACACGAATATGGTGCGTGCTGCGATAGACGACTGGCCGCGACGCTTAAGGGCCTGTATTAAAAATGAGGGAGGTTATTTCGAATATTTTTATGCTTTTTTTATTCCTTAATTAATTTACTAAGAATTGATATATCACTCATTACAAACTGATCAGTACTTTTGTTTTTATCATTATTTCCATTTATGACAGAACTTTGGGACCGACTACGTATATAACAAAGAAATTGAATAAGCCAAATCTGATATAGGTTCAAGGGGCAGGCACTTTTATGCATTAAGGTATTTTTTTAGACAGAGTCAAGACTATTAACCTGGTGTGAAGCTTAAGAACCCAAAATTATGTGTCGCCGGGAATTGATCCAGATCCTCGATCATATGCCAGCTAAAACTTGACAAATCCGATGCGTAATTATCTTTAAAGTACTATTATTTTTTTACTTAATAAACTATAGAGTAACTATTAACATCAAAACTGTCTTAGTATTTCAAATTAATAAAACGTGTTACACTATACTTGATCGCAATTCTAAGAAAAATAACTAATTAAACTAATCAATGGCGACTTATATCCACGAGGAATAATAATAGAAATCCATTCCATATAAGAAATTGTTATTTAGTAGCTCGCTACTTAGCAATGGCGGCAGTGTGGCGCCAAGGTGTCGCCTTCATGCCGACTTGTACGTGAGTAATACGTTTATCCCAGGCTATATCCTGAATAAAAAGGATTCGGGGATAAATAATGGATAGTTCCAACTGTCAAACGTTCTATCATCTTTGTAATTGAGTTATAAACTTTAAACTATGAAAAAACTTATGTATGCATACCTACGTCAATCCTTAAATGAAAGGTGTCAAAAGTAAAGAATTTTAATCTGGTTAACGAAACTAAATTAATTAGAATATATATATATAAATAATAAGGGGGTTTTTACTACATTTGTTACCGCTCAAAATGTTGCGTCATGTTTATCGATTATTAAAAAAAATTGATGGTCAGCTCAAGTCCGAAACCCGAAATCATGGTTTTACTGGGCATGGGCAAAACATATATAAAGAAACAATAATGTAACCGCAAATACTTAGATAAGTATAATTACAAAAGTCGATATTGTACCAGTGCAGTGGCGCCAAAGGTGAAAGTAGCCATCACGACTTCTCATACATTAGCCACAGATTAAGTTAATTCGTGCGAAGACATTGCCCGCAATATATTTTGACAGTTCATCACTTCCTCATTTCGTTTCTAATTCCCACAATGAGACTTGCAAATCTACTTTTGATTGTTTGAATATTTTTATATTATAACTTAAAAGGTAATTTAATTTCTAGAACATATTATCTAGTTTATCGGACAGTTCATCCGTAAGTCATAGGGACTAAAACGTGATTTATCTGTTGTGATCTTTCCATTATCTGTGGCCATAATACACCGCAGTTCTTTTTTCAAACGAGTTTAGTAAATTAGGCGCCAAGATTCAGTCAGCTATCGCTCTGTAAGATCTTGAGTGCGTCGGATCTTTGCCCCCTTTAACACGTCAAAATAATGAGCGCGGCCCTTAAAACGAAATCGTGTTTTATTGTGGACCACGTGATATATTACCAAGATTCAGAAGTATTCTCTTCAAGGTGTCATTTATCCGTGATGTGAAATTAAAGCTTTATAAAGTACGTGTAATGTAAGGAAATAACAGCTGTACTTAGTGTCTATTAAGTCTAATGATATATTAATAATTATATACCTAAGGAACGTAATTGACGGAAGGACAGGGCAGTCTTAGCTTCGATCTAAGGCAAATAGATTTCAATTTTTAATGAATTAAGTAAGCGTGAACTGTTAAGTGATACCGCCCCGCCGCCCATCACATTGCCCAAAGACTCGCAAGTGCCGTTTTAAGAACTGGTACGCTCTTTTCTTGACGGACCCTAAGTTCAATTGGTTCGGAAATACTTCAGGGGCAGCTTCCAAACAGTGGTGCGTGGCGTCTGTCAAGACGCTCTGTAAAACATATATCCCTCTTCAGTCGGTAGCTTATTCGCGTCGTGGTCAGCAAGGAAACATCTGGAGCGGATAATCTGTTTCCACCGGTTTCTACTTTCTGTCCAGCGCCTCTCTTATAACAGTGTATAGTTTTGAGGACCATGAGTCTTTCACTCGGTCATCTGGTTGGGGAACGGCCACGTGAGCTTTTGCCTTCTACGTTACGAATCACGATCAGTTTCTCCAAGTTCTCATCGCCTTGCGCTTTGTATGGCCAGAATATGATTCGCTGTCGGTGGTAGACAGGAGACTCCGTCAGTCAGTCCGCGGTATTCTTAACATTCGCATCCAGGACATCTCAAAGTTACCATCCTTTGCCTTTCTTATCAAAATTCTTTCAAAACATATTTAATCCTTAAACTACCTGTTACACGTTACTAATAGATAAGTGTTAATAATAGAACGCTTAATTCGAATTTCGATTCTTTGAAAACCTCAAACCAATTAAAACCTCAATCAAACGTAGGCGGGGCGGTCTTCTATAGGTTTGAATAAAAAAACACCTGTAGTGTGAGAAGATAGCCGACAAAACTATGTCTATCAGTAGAATTCCTTGAACGCCTCGTATTTGAATGACATAGAGGCGAATTTCCCGTAATTATGTGTTTTGTGATGTATGGTGATTTGGACGGCTGGTTGGCGCCTCGGTTCTACGATGAGCTATAAAGCAATTCCGGTAGCTGTGATCATTATGGACACGAGGTTTTGCTCTCAAATGGGATTAGAAAAAGGATTTAAAGGAAAGTTTTAAGGTTTCTGACCCAATACGACTTAGGGTCCTTCAAGAGCGTACCAATTCTTAAAACGGCAGCGCACTTGGGAGTCTACGAGCCGTATCACTTACTATACGTTTACACACACTCACGGTGAGCCTCCTGCCTGTTTGCCCCGTTATAAAAAAAGCTTGTTTTTTATAATTATATCTGCCCATATTGGCCTATTGGCTTCAGCGAGCAATTTCCCTGAGATTCAGACCAATGGACTTTCTATGTTAGTGTGTAACACTCGCGCGAAGGAATATCGTGACGAAAGCGGCAAAAATAATTTTGATTAAAATCTAAAATACTTTCTGATTCATTCACTTGTGATTTTTAATTAGGTATTGATATCACGTAGTCTATATCTTATCACATACGTGATTTTAGCCATAATACAAAAGTAATTCATCAAAACAATCAAAACCATGATACAAGTCCGCAATTTATAATCAGTTGTGATTGTTATCTGTGATCAAAAAATAAGTTTGTAAATTTTCGTCTACACTAAAACAACTGATGAAATGCTATACAAACTTTTTGTATATTAAAAACAAAAAAATATACAAACTTTTTGTATTAAAAAAACATGGTTGCTATGGAAACGGAATGCGGAGATAATAACCAGTTCTCGCGTTTCACATTAGGCCATTTTCACAATAAGGTTTTACCTGTATTTATAATTAGTAAACAAAATTCCGAATAATATTATTACAATGCTAACTCAGACTGTCTTGAAGTCTATGGATTTTATTCCTTTTATATTCGATACTGCCCTTGCCCCTCTTTTTGAAATAGAATTTCGCTGTTGGACTTAAGGGTGTACAGCTCAGTCTGGGCTGTTTTAGTGAGCGTAGCTCGGTCGAAATGGGCTTTTTCTACTAGCGCTAGGGCGTCTCCTGCAAGACTTGGACCTCGGGTTGGGCTGTTGCGAGATGGTTAATCGCCTGAAGGGCAGGACCGAAGCTCACTAGAGTGAGTGAAGTACGACTCTAGCATAATACTGTTTACGAAAGAAATTTTTATCTAGGACATATTTATTCATCTTGGTTTAATCTTTAAAATCAAATTAATATCGAAAATTATTAAATAATATTTTAGCTTTGATTATAAAGATTATAATTCAATAATATTTTCATACTATTATCTAGATTTTTACGTATCAATTAAGAATGCAATAAAATGCTCCCACAGGCTATTGAGGTATTTGCATTAAATGCAGTAATTTAAAACCACCTCATGTGCAATGCGCGGGCACAATGACGTCACACAGGCGCCGGCGCTTGCGGTGACCAGTACGTGTGATTTATCTTCAACTATAAATATTGTAACTTAATTAAAATTTTTATTTTTAATGAAAATAGTACCAATATAATATCACGGCTCCTATAAAAATCATTTAATATAAATTTAAAACAACGTAAGGTCACCCGGGGCGAAAGCAACTATGGGGCTAAAGTGACTAATTGATTTTATTCACAATTTAATGATTTTTGTAAAACGTGCCATCTGTTGAAGAGTAGAGCAATTATTACTTTTTTTTATAAAGTCTAGATGGAGCTTTTAAGTCGCTAACTGTTGTACTGACAGAGCATTTTTTGACTACCGCCATTTTGGAGCAAAGTTTTGCGGCGCCGTCTGTTTAGTTTTGTGCCATAAAAAATATTTCACGTTATTTCCAGCCAAATTGAAGGTTCATCCTAACATAAAGATAAAACGTAAGTGCTTTTGGTATATTTGGTTAAAGGCTAAGTCTTTTAATTAACATTTTATTGACATAGTTACATTAACCTCAAATTTTTGTGCAGATGGGTAATTGCAACTATTTTTGCAGTTGCAATAGCCCCATCGTATTTGTATGAAAAAATCAAATCACTAGTGAAGTTCCGTGTCGATATTTCAACAAGTGAAGTTCACTATCTATTTGCATAAAATATTTACCTTGGTATCTGTGACGTATTTTTTTAAACTTATATATTGTTTTTGTTAATAATTTAATTGAATTTATTTACATAGAAAACTTAATAATACGTGTTATTGAAAGGCAGATTAGGCGTGCACAAAATACATTCAAACTATAAAACTATGAAAGCCTTTACATAAAGTTACGATTTTGTTAATCTGCAGAGACAGAACGATACTTACGCATCTGCCCAGTGAATCTCTCAATTCAGAAATTGGCAGTAAGAATTACTGGACTGATCAATATCATCCTAGGTTTAATGATTACTCACATAATGTGGCATTATTAAATGCCAATATTATTAAGTCAGCTAGACATTAAGCAAAAATGTTGATGTTAATTCCCAAAAAATAACTTTAGCAAGACTGCGTTTTTGTACTTACTTTCATGTTATCTATTATACTTACTGTCCTTAGATGTTTATTTGATTATAAGAAATGTTAAAACCTTTTACTATGAAGATTTATTTTTTAATGAATCGCATTTTAATTCTTTACCTTAAATCAGACTAATAATTTTTCGGTCCTTTCATCGAATTTTTTTTTCACGAAGATTTATCGATAAATTTAGTAGTACGTATCTGTCCAACACTAGCAAGTATGGGAGGCAGTCGCATTCGCCCCATAAAAAGTTTAAATTAATTTTTCTGGAAACTGAGCCTTATTCCCAGCATCTAGATACCAATTTCAGATACCTGTAGTGTGAAACTATATATACCCTTATTCCAAACGTATAGATTACGATTACAACAAGGTCATTTAACTGATAGTTGCATTAGCCTCAAGGTGGGGTAAATGTAACTTTTAGTGCTCTTATTCAACAAGAATGTAAATTATTCAATAACTTAAGCCTATTTTTCACGTACTTTATGTCGGAACTATTCAATGAAAGGCATGGAATAAAGTAAGTTCATTTAAACAACCATCATAATTAGGTAGCTAATGGTAGAGGACGACAAAGTACCAATTTATAAATTTTTAGTTGCTTTCGCCCCGGGTGACCTTACCAATTCTTAAGAGGCCGGCAACGCACTCGCGAGCCCTCTGGCTTTGAGTGTCCATGGGTGGTATCACTTAACATCAGTTGAGACTCTTGCCCGTTTGCCGTTATATAAAAAAACATTTTTGTTTCGTAAACATTGACGATTTTTTCCTAATTTAAAAGTAAATATATTTGTTTGTAAAATAAAACTTGATATAAAATTGTGGTTTTATTATAATAGCTTGTTGTCCCATTTTAAATATTATATGAATATATTAAATTATTTGGTTTTACCCACATTAAGCTTTCCGAACTGTTTTAATCGATTCAAATTTGTTAATCAATTTGATAAGCAAATACTATAATTAATGTTAGATTAATAAGAGAGGAGTGTCGGTAAACTCCCTGTGATCGTTGGTTAGATGATAGATCCCCGGCTGTGTACACTCGCTCAACAAAGCAAAACATCGTGAGGAAACCGGCATGCCTTAGACACAAATAGTCGGTTATGGACAGAAGGCGGACATTAGTGATCACGTAACAGATACAGAAAACTTAGGCCTAGACCTTAAAGGTTGTAGCGCCATTGGTATAGATTATAATAAACAAATAACTTATGTAGAAGATATTGTTATTTAATACATATAGTTTGATTTAAAAAGTTAAGTTAATCGTTGGTTTCGTTGCTCCAATAGTTATTTGTAGATACGTTGCTGGGCTATAACTAGCGGGTAGTCTTTTTGTTTCGTCTGACAGATGAAATCGCTTGTGGACGCATTTGTTAACGAAGCGTCTGATCGCCTATAGCGATGTGCCAAAGACACACACTTTACGTATTAATTCTCAATTTCTCATTATTTCTTTTTAATTGATAAAAGCTTGCCTACGCTCGATACAGTGGTAACAGAACCACAGTATACAAATTTTAATGAGACAAGCACTTTTAGGCAAACATGACATAGACGAAGAGATAATACAAATATTAACCAAAATAAACAAAACAACTATAACGTGATTTATTCTGGGTCGCATGTAAATTAATCATGAATTTTCTCTTGTTACAGAACGTATAATAGAAAGAGACGCTGGCTTCGTATCTGGCGGTGAAGATGACGACTCGTGCTCTGGGCCAGCACATTCCGACGATTCTGGAGTTAGACTGCTCGAGAACGATAGAAAACACAGCAGATCCCCTTCGAGACAACCACCAAAGAAAAGAATACGCCTCAGTTCGCGAGAAGACCTGACCAGCTTTGAAAGTGACGCGCCATCGTCCCCTTTTAGACCCTGGTCATTCGTAGAGGAACCACAACGCGAACCTCTCTCCTTAGTCAAGAAAACCAGTGAAACTAGTCTGCTCAGGCAAAGAAGACGACCGCTTGAGCCTCCACCTCCACCAATAACAATTATCGAACCAGTTGGACCTCCGCGAGTCCCCCCTCATCCAGGAGTAGAAGAATGCTCTGACAAAAAACCTAGGGAGCAAAGAAATTACAAGAACATGACGAGAGAGAGAAGGATAGAAGCAAACGCTAGAGAAAGAACAAGAGTTCACACAATCAGCGCTGCCTTTGACACCCTTCGAAAATCAATCCCTGCATATAGTCATAACCAGAAACTGTCTAAGCTATCAGTATTAAGGATAGCATGTGCGTATATTTCTGCCTTATCATCAGCTATAGAACCAGACGACGACCTCTCAGAAGCAGTAGAAAAAGTCACCCAGACGATACACACAGAAGGAAAGTTAAGAAAAAAGAAAGATGACCCTTGAATGGTTTAGGCTGACCTTGGTTAAAAGAGAAGAATCAGAGGAGATTACTTTGAAACTGAAGATGGTTTAAATACGTCCGTTCTAGTACAAAGACGACAATAATTGTGTAGTTACTTAGGAGCTTTACGTTGAATCTCTCGTGGCTGGTGCCTTTTTAAAGTTCCTAATTCAGCATGGCGCTAGTTGCCATAAATAATAAGTATAATCTGTAACGGGGAACCTGCAACTAAATTATGATTATTAAAAAAGAAAATTGTTGATGACAATGACATAATTCGCTGATTAAAGACATTTTAATGGGACTCACCTCACACAAATATAATTCTTAAGTGCATTGTCAATGTTCTGTCAGTTTCAATAGCAATACTTATTACCTCAATGAAATGTCATTTGGCGTAGCCATTACCATTCCCATCCCAGTATTAAAATGTCGAAAATGTTATTAATTTGGGCTTTAATTATATATTTATTAAAAATCGAGTCAGTAATTTTAAGACAGAATTGTATATTTTATATAATTAGTGTAAGGTGTATTATGTGTACAGCCCTATGTTTAAGGCACAAAAGATTGAATTAAAACATTGAAGACTTATAATTCCGTTTTTCGATTTACATGCATTTAGTCTAGCCTTACTTACAAATATCTCAAATTTATCTGTCAACGATAGACATCTATAATCTGTACACAACGTATTGTCTATGACGAGAGCCTTGATTAAAACAAATAAATTGACATTTAATTAAAAGTTGCTTATTCATTACATTTCATTTTGCAAATTGTCATAAGTAGAGTTTACGTGATAAAATAAGGAATACATGAAACGGAACGCTTTGGTCAAAAGACTTTACCTTGGGGCGAATGTTTCTAATGAAAAAAAATGGTATAATTGAAAATCCACAGATAAAGTCAATTCAGATGTCAACAAATCACGGATTTAAGTAAGGCTGTTAATAATATAAGTGCCTCTAGATACACCGCTGTGCCGAAAAATATATATGCCTTAAACAGATGTTGTGATAATGTAAATATTAGGTTAAATGTAATTAAAATGTTAAAGGAAAGACATTATAATATAACACCATGATTTGTCAGCGTCCATCTCAATATTATATAATATTTCTGAGTAAGTTCCATCAATAATAGAACTATGAGCGTCTATACTCCTTGCATTTTCAAGCTTACCACGTACCTTAAATACCGATGTAAATTATTGACACAATGATTTGGTGCAACCCTTATGACGTCATTTAACAACATGAAGAAAGCCAGAACTCTAGTAAAATTTCGTGGTACGAGTTAAATAGTAATGTCTCAATTGCGGTGGGGTGGTAATTTTGCTGGTGGAAGGCAAAGATTGCATGATAATTAGAAGCTAATTATTTCCATACATTATTGTTAATCAGTTATAATACCTATCTTGTTGGCTGCAAATCATAACGTGTATAAAAGAATAAAACGTTGACCGTGTACTATTTGGTTTTATTTTCGCGCCTTTTCTTATGGCATATGATTATCAAATTTGACATGTCATAAAATACAATAGACGATGTAGATTAAAATTAAAAAGGTATTATATGATAGAATTAAAAAACCTTTTTTATCGTATTTAAAAGATCGATCATTTACATTTCGGATGCAAAGGAATGGTCAGGGAGTGAGAAAAGACCAATGAATGCTCAAAGTTAATCTGGGTTTCTAGTTGCATTTTCCTCCATGGCTTAATGCTGATTGATTATTTAAATAAATAAAATTAATTGTTTATAAGTAAAATCCGCACAATCAGCCAAATAAAAATGGGCATGCAAGTGTCATATTAATTATCATAATGACATGATAAGAACAGCTAAGTTATTTATAATTGTTGTCATAACTTATGGTCTAAATACACACCCACGCTATAAAGACACCTTGTCTTTAAAAATTTAATCACTTTCTCCTTGAAAGCACATGTATCTAACACAACAACTTTTGGAAGCGCAGGCTGATATCATAAAAATCCTTAAAATAATAATGAAACAGTAATTTGCGGCTCGGACCCAGAGAAGGTTGTAGCGTCACAAGAGGCAAATGGGCAGACGGCTCACCTGATGTTAAGTGATACTGCCACCCATGGATTCCCGCTCGCCAGTGCGTTGCCGACCTTTTAATAATTGGCATGCTCTTTACTTGAACCTACGTCGCATTGTTTACTTTGGTGGGCAGCCGGTTCAATTATTATTAAAAATTCGCAGAAATGCCCCATACGCAAAGGATACCTTATGAGGCGAATGATAAAATTATGTGAGAAGGCCACGGGCTATACTTATGTAACAGGATTTTATCCTGATCAGGATTTTTCCCACCATGAGCTATGAATTCTAAAGCATCTTTTTATTCTCATGCCCCATACATGGGCATTGGGTTTAGACCGGCTGGGGTAGTTAAAATATACGCGTTTTTGTATGAAAATATTATTTTTAGCGTCTTTGATTAGACATACCAACGCTAAATTGATTCTGATATATATGCTACTCTAGCTTGTATTCAAAGCGTCAATCAATGTATAAAAAAAATCAGTGGCACTACAACATTTTTAGGTCTGTTTCTTGATCATATGGCAATCAAATAGGCAAATAGGCAAGTAGGTGCAAGCCTGTGCCTGACACACGCCGTCGACTTTTTGGGTGTAAGGCAAGCCGGTTTTCTCACGATGTTTTCCTTCTCCGTTCAAGCGAATATTTATCAAACGTATAGCATTTTAAGATGTTTAAAAACATTATTTTATGTATTATTTTTTACATATGTAGTGTTCAAGACAAGATTTTGAGTTTTTAATCTAAGTTTCCGTCATCTTTTATTATCTGTATGCAACCACAGATTACATAGATGAAATATCGCCCTCTGTTACACAAAAAGCTCATTGCTCTGGCATTGTTTTAACTCTCTTGTCTTTTTCCAAGCTATTGCGATTACGCGGTAATGAAGAGAGATATCGGAAAGACAAAACTTCGGCGCTCTTACTGTGATTGGACTTAAAGTCTACACGCGTTGACAGTGACATGACGCGACATGATTCTTCATAATATTATTTACATCTCGCTTTCTCACTAACACTATCCTTAGTAGTTTTGTAAAAACGGTGTAATGAAATTAAGTTTTATTAAAGGGGTTCATCACTATAAGATTCGTCATATTATGTAATTGAACTTTACTTCCAGGACACATATTCAACGGTCCGAGTAGTCATCGCAAAAAACGAATAAAACCTCCTTCATAAAAAATAAATATTTTTTTATTCAACTGACAGTCCCGATTATCGAAGCACGTGCGGTCCCCCAACAGCTGATAGTAACATATGCCGCCTTCGCATAATCTATATCAATAATGTAACTTGAGATGAATGATTAAAAGCAATTTGCGTGCGAATAAAGCAACATTTAAAATTACTATAGAATTTTTAATACGGGATCCAAGGATCCATTTTATTAGCAACTGAGTATATATTTTGACAGTTTAATAGACATCTATCTTTATCTTCTTTCGAAGATAATTGAATTCAATAAAATAAAATTAGGAGAAATAGGAGAAAGGAATTAAGAATAGGAAATAGAAGGAACTACTAAAGTAAGTAAATATAATGGCTTTGGAGAACGCCGTAATAACATTTTATTTTATGTTTGCTCTCATCACACATGTTACAAGGAAGACAATCAGATACCTTCTTATGAAAATATGTTAAAAATGATATACACGTGTAAAAATGACATGTGAACTTAAGGACCAGCTTTTTATGGTATGGTTTATATATCTTTTAATCGGTCTGTATATATAAGTGTTGTGTGACCAGTGTTGACCTAGTGGTTTCAGCGCGCGATTCTCATGCCTGACGTCGTAGGTTTGATCTCCGGCTGTGCACCAAAGGACTATCTTTCGCGCATGTGCGCATTTAACATTAGGTCGAACAGTGAAGGAAAACATCTTTAGGAAACCGGCTTGCTGTATGTCAGGCACATACTTGCCTTTTAGATTGACAATTGATCATGAAACAGATACAGAAATATGTGTCAGATTTCCGCCACTGATTTTTTTTAAATTTATTTATTTGTGTACTAAAATGTCTTTAGTTAATAGAAATAATGATTTCGATTAACGCGTACAAAACAAGAGTGTAACGCGGCATATTGTTAGTAATTCTTGTTTGGTAATCGTTTGTAAACATTACACCCTTCATTAGCAACATCGAGGACAGCTGTGGACACAAATGTTAAATTATCGCAAATGTGACCAATCGCCCTTGTAATAACAAAGAGGGGCAGAAGTAGGTATTCGGTGTAGTTAACATATTATATGATCAATATAACAATTACACTAAGTACTAATCACTTCAGTGCCCATAGTAGAAAGTCTAAGTGACACCTGATTCTCTTGGCATCGTCTATACCTACTGGCCGGTGAGGTGTTTGCGATTTTTCGTGGATGGAGGTCTCCAACTTCCATAGACAGTAGAGCTATGCGTTTGAAATCTTATATCAGAAATCACACATGATTCGCCAAAAGAAGACCCGATAAAAAAGAAAATCGCCTTCGAACAATAATTAATGTCATCAGAGAAATTCACTATTCTCTTAAAAAGCTTTCGATTGACAATAATTACCAATGAGGTTCCGCGCTATCTAGTAGAATCAGAATAAACTTTGACATGAATCTAACTAGATGGTGCGAGACAATAAAGAAAGAATATTTACGGTGTTATCTTAACTACCTGATAGATGGCGCTATAACATATTTTTAGTTTCGTATAGTGAGAAAATATTAGTGTTGGTCACTAGATGGAGTGCAATTAAAGAATAATTTAACAGTCTGTGGTAAAAGTGATTAAGACAATATAAAAGGCGGGAAAAATAAAATAGTCGTGTGTAGGAAAGTAACTTTTATTACGTTAAAACCGTTATTTCATGCAGTCCATTTCAGGCATCTCGTGTCCAAGTGCGTTCCAAGGCATTTTACAGAACAATATCGTGCCCCACAAGAAATACAGGTATAGTTTGAAATAAAACCACAAACTGCGCAAAAGTGTCGGTCAGGAAATCTGTAATGTAAGTTAATTCCAATAACTTTACTTTTAATATAAAAACAAGAGAGATTATATGCTGTTGTTTATAGTTGTTGTGTATATTAGTCAAAAGGTTTGTTGATCTAACTTCCTCAAGCATAATATCTTATCTTGTAACTTATAACAGAAAAATCTGGAAAAAACATATGGTTTCTTTACCTATAAAGAAAAAAAAAAAATTCTACTTACTTAGAAGGTGGTGCTTGAGCGGACAAGTAATTTGGAGGTTCTGGTCTAAAACTAGCCTCTTCCTCAACTAACTGTGCAAATGTCTTCCTAAACCTTAATTTATAGTATTCTGCGCTTCTTGATTTTTTCTTTCTTGTCGGTTTTTCATTAGAATCAGCAAATTTTGGTACTTTCTTTGACATAACCAGATCCGCATGTGGATCATCATGGAAGTTATCCTGTTCAAGGGCTTCCACAGCTTTACGAGCGCGTCTCTTTCTTGCTGCATCGTCAAGTACTCTTCTTTTCTCTGCATCCTTTACTCTCCCTGAAAATTGAAATTTCAATTAAATTATATATTTTAGTCTGTTGCCAGATAATTGCATATTTACTCAATACTATTTTGCAAACACTCTCTTTATTCCATTATGTAATTTAAAGAAGTAAATTTTACTCCCCTTCAGGATAATAACTAAAGTACCTGATTCTCTTGATGTCATATTTATTTTTCTTACAATCCCTTATCATGTACAGGTATGCTTAGCTGATCCATTAAATCATCAACTCTTGCTTGTAAAGTTTCTACAATATCAGATGATATAAATAGATGTGTCTCGTCTAAATCCTGAAGGATAAATTTTCTACCAAGAGCTGATGTTTCATCTAAGTGCAACAAAAACTGTTTCATAGCTGGATCACTAAAAAATATAAAATTTTCCTGTAATTAATATAAGTTCTATATATATTGGCAAAAACATACATATATGCTTAGCTATTAATTACTAAACTAACTTGCCAGTTGTAATCTACCTTGTACAACAACATTACTGAGTGTTTTTAGATGTGATTTTTATTTATTATAGATTTACTAAGTACTAACACATTGTCACTGTGATGCCAATTATGTTTTAATGAAAATTCTAACAATGTAATGAGAAGTTAAACATTTCCAGATA
Source organism: Pieris macdunnoughi (assembly GCA_905332375.1). Taxonomy (NCBI): domain Eukaryota; kingdom Metazoa; phylum Arthropoda; class Insecta; order Lepidoptera; family Pieridae; genus Pieris; species Pieris macdunnoughi. The sequence continues at coordinate 2,175,046 of CAJOBZ010000026.1, forward strand.
TTCAAAAAATGTCGAAGAAAAGGGGTCTGAGTGCTGAAGAAAAGAAAGTAAGAATGTTGGAAATATTTCATAACAGCAAGGACTTTTTTCAACTGAAAGTTAGTATATTAAATGATTTTTTTGTACATTAATTAGCGCAATTTCTTCATTTGAATTAGCTTCATAGCCTGATATTTATATTAGTATTTTTAAATTAATAAAATGCTAACAAACACTTAAACAATTTTATTTAAATTAAGAGCTGAATAATAGCTAATTAAGATAAGCTTAACATAAAAAATACTAGACAATAATATTTGATTTTAGGAATTAGAGAAGATAGCCCCTAAACAGAAAGGTATAACAATGCAATCAGTGAAGGAAGTGATTCAAAATTTAGTAGATGATCACTTAGTCGACAGTGAGAAGATTGGTACTTCTATTTATTTTTGGTCTTTTCCAAGGTAAGCAACTATAATAATAGTTTACAAGCCTTAGATATACTAAGATACCAGTAATGTCTAATAAGTTATTATACAGGGCAGAACACACATCAGTGTTTGTTTTACTAAAGATTCCTTTGCTGAATTACAAAATCAGAATTTTTTTCAAACTCAGCTATCTAAGAGATAATAATTGATAAAAATCTTTCTCAAAGGTCAAATTATTTGTTTTGCAAACCAAGCCAAACAAAAAGACTAAAATTAAAAAGTATTTTACTTTCAAATGTTTTCAAATATAATTTTCAGTAAAGCTAAAAATGCTAAGAAAAGAAAATTCCTAAATTTGCAAACTGAATTAAATGAAACAATGAAAAAGTTGAAGAAGGCTGAAGAAACTATTACCACGGAATCTGTATGTATTATAATTGGCATAATTAGTACAGTGGTTTAATAATTTGTGAAAGAAAAACATATTTTTATTTAACTAGATACACTAGATAAAAGTTTACGATTAACTCAATAGTTCATAGTTTTTTTTTGTAAAAACAGGCAAGCCGTCAACAAAATCCTGAGCGGGATGAGATATTAGCAACCTTAGAGGCTGTTATGAAAAAGCAAAATGATCTAAAAAAGGAATTGCAGAAATATAGAGATAATGACCCTGAATACATTGCCCAGTTAAAAACAGAAACTGAAGTGAGTTGTTGTAAAAAGTTTAGGTCAAATACTTATTTGCTAGCTTTCAGTATTTCCTAATGTTATAATAGTGTACATTTCTCCACAAGTTCCTCATATTAACGTAAGAAAACCTAATAAATATTGTTTTACTAGTCTTTATTAGATATTATAGTCTCCATTGGTCATATTATTAATGATATATTGAATTGAGTACCATGAAAAGCACCATAATCATTGTTTTATAATTAGACTGTTTTTGTTTTTTTATTCTTTTAGGATCTCAAGTCTGCAATCAACAGGTGGACTGAAAACATTTATATTCTTAAGTCATACATTAAAAATAATTTCCAAATGGAAAATGAAGTTATTGATCAGAACTTTAACATTCCACCCGAATTGGATTATATTGAAGAGTAAAATTTCATTTTAAATATTGTTTGGTGTGACTGTTTAATATTTTACATGTCCAATTCAGCCTTTGTTAGGGCTGTGATATTCTATTAAAGCATTGAAACATAAATTTAGTTTCAATTATTTTTTCTTATATATCTATTTATTATAAACACAATATTTTTATTGCATATTGCGTTATGTGTAAATACTTAATACATATCTGGTTAAAAATAAACAATTTAGTAATCGTCTTACCATTCAACAAGAACTCCTTTCATTACATTCACCATGATGCATTTTTATGTTCGAATACAACACAATTTATCAATAGAATGTTAAAAAATCGTAATCGATGTTATTGTAGCTTGTTTTAACTTTTTGTATGCCTTGTAGTTTGTTGTTACTATTTGACAGTTAAATTCAATGCATAACCTCGAATGAGTTTGTAATCCAAAGAGACAGTCCACAGAGTACATTTATAGTCTTAAGATTAAATTAGTTATACATATAGAGTCGCAGCAGTGAGACTACTACTGTACATTATGCGTAATAAATTAGTTTATAAAGTAATATAAAAAGAAAATAATGCAATATAATTTTAATTACCCTAGGTGTCTACCGAGCTCTAATAACTACATGGCGACAGGTAGCGCTGCTTGCAACATGTGTCCGAGAATTTAAAAAAGCTAAATATTTTACAGAAATATTTATCTAAGTTATATGTTAAATATTAATAGTAGTATAATTTATTGTATTCTGTAGTATTCAATTGAGCACAATGAGACATCTCCTCCAGGTTTTTCGTTACCCCAAATCTTGATAACAAATATAATTATTTAATAACATTTGATCTACGTTATTTCCGACTAACCTTTATTTCTAATAAACATTTCCTTCTATCATTCTCCACACCATCATTTATTTTAATACTTCTTAGTGTCTTAGTAGATACATACCTATTTGTGTTCTTTACGCAAAACGAAACTTTCTTTTGGTTTACGCAATGCATCATTAGATCCGAAGGTAAACAAATTATTATTACTAAATAAATAAATATAAAATAAAATATTATAAAATATGATCTGTAGTCCTAAGTTTAGAATATTACTTAATGCAAGTAAAATTTAGGTTGAAAATAGCGTTCATATACGCAAGACAAGTAAAATCAAAGAAATCCAAAAGTGCTTAAGTCAACTTTGCGCACCGCCGGGGAATTCTAAGTTACCCACATTCAAGAAAATTCTTACGTTCTTCGCTCAGTTAAATACCGAATTGAGCGTTCTTAGAAAACTTGGGCTCGTAAGCATAATACTCCCCATGAGAATAGTGACCCAGAATAATACCTATTTATTTCACAGGTTTATTGGCAACGGAAAATTTATCTAGTGGAAATCTGTTATCGACCATGTTAACCAAAATTAATAATAATGATTTATTCTCTCTCTTATTCTCTATCTGGAGTTGCAGATAGTGTGAAGATAGGACAATCCTCTCATATCTGTGAGGCTCATCAACCGACTCGTGAAGATACTGTCCGGACACGGCTGTTTCGGCAGCTATTTTAGAGAGGCGCATGGGAGGGGGGAAGAAGGCCTCTACTGGGCGTGCTAAAGGGCGAAGACGGTACTCTGTGACGGCACGTGGGAAACCCTCCAGAGAATCTGCGAGGCCATTATGCGCCATAAAGAAGAGGTGGAGAGGGCCAGGGAGGAATTTAACTCAAGAATTAACCTATTTTTATGTCACTTTAGGCAAACGGGCAGGAGGCTCACCTGATGTTAAGTGAAACCGCCGCCCATGTACACTCGCACTGCCAGAATACTAAATTATAATACTATATTGTACCTGAGGTACATAGGCTGTACTTCTAAAATAATTGTTTAGCGGAAAAGGCTGCTATTAATGAAAACTGGAAGTAAAAAAATAAGGCACGATAAATTACTTCCGATTTTCACTGAGTTTACGATGTTCCGAGCCAGATAACTTTTGTCGTAGCTTTGTGGTTGCATTCGATTCTGCGGTCTCTACTGCAGCAATTCGGATATATACTAAAATTACAGGAAACTTGGATTGTTGTACATTTTATTATAGGTCGAGGGTAGGGAAAAAGAAAAGGGAAGAGAACAAAACAGAAAAGTACGAATGGTTATTGTCGTGTTTTGACGTTGTTGATTTATATATTATTTGTCAAATGAAATAAATTCTTTGAATGTTGTTGTAAACTTACAAAAAATGTATTTTTTGTTTTTAAATATCCTTTAATCATTTGTTTTACATAAACCCATAATAATTTTCATTATCTTGTAAAACTTGCATTTTTTAAAGAAAAAAATGTAATGTTGTCTTTTAAGTCTTAGTCTTAAAGACAGAGTAGACAACATTATTTGTGTCACTTAACATTTTGCTGATTTCTCTTCATAAGGTCGGTCTTATAATCTGAGATATATATATTATAAATACATATACTACAGGTAAGTTATATTTAATACTTTAATCATAAAAAAAACAGCAAGAATGATTTGTGACACTGGTCTACTTGACATGCAAGATGTGTTCAAATATCATGTCTGTGTTCTCTCGTGTTCTCTCAAAGTCATATAATATAACCATGAGCATATAACATCGTTAATCGACTTTTATTTAAATAGTATAATTTTAGTTTTTTGTCAAATGTAACAATAATAAATAATATTAATGATTATAATCATACATACATATATTATATTTATAATATAATCATACATTTAAAAATAATAATAATCAAAGTATATAATGAAAAATAAATAAATAAAAAATAAAACAAATTTAAAAAGTTTGGTCCCTGTGGCAGTGAACCTTTAACGCTCCTCGCTGTATTGCGATACTTATTCGTTGAAAGAAAACTAGCTCTGGGGTCACCGGTACCTTCTACAGGCGTCATCTTAAATCTTTAATTAGCGCCTGTGCGACCTAAGTCTCTGCTCCAAAGGGAACAAAATCGTTTTGAAGGGTCTTATATTCTGAACCGTTTTTCTTCATGTGTATATTAATAAATCAGTGAAACACAGAAATTGTGAACCTGAATTTGTATTATTACTACAACGTCTCCGTCATCACATCATATCTCAACTATCGTACTTAAATATTATAAATATATAATAAAGATCAGTATTTTACTGAAAGGCTCACAAGGAGCTTATTATAAGCTGACGTTTGACGTGAATGTGGGTGGAAGCTATTGTTTGAAATATCAAGGAAACATTTTTAGCTGGAAAATCTATTACGCTACAAAGTTTCTATGCAGTTTTAAAGTGCTCTTTCCCTTACATAAAGCAATAGTTTGATAAGGGACAAATTTTTGTATATAACCCTTTGAATAAAACAATGTTTACCCTTCTTCTTTTAGTGCCTCTCCATTACTGGAGGCTGGCTCTTGAAGCGCGACATATCCTGAGCCAGATGCAGCAACTCAAAAATCATTTATTCATTTAGGTAATATACACTTATGAATGTCAATAAATAAATAAAAATAAATGCTTCTAATTTTACATTCTCAAATCTCAAATCAAAGGCGTAGAACGGAAGAGAAGAACTGGCAATAAACAAGCGTAAACGATTTTGCTCCACAGTCTAATTAGATGAACTACTGTAATATACATTTAGTTATTTTTTTAACTATTTATACTAAATACATAACAAATTGTTTAAATCGTCGAATAGGAAATAATAGCTTTCATTGTATATATATATATTTATATGTGTAATGTTCTAAGTATCCTAGTAATAAGAGCATTACCTTCTTTTATTTTTTCTGAAAAAAAAAAATAGATTTTGCTTTTACGACTTTCGGCAAGCGATCTACCTATATCTTAAATAATACAGCATAGCGTAGTATTTATAAGACAACTCTTACAAATAATCCTGAGTGTAAAGTAAAAGTTTTAAAAGCGTGGCTGTTATGAATTAACTCGAGCAAATAAGAATAATAATACCAATATGTTTATTGAACCGTTTTACAACATATCACATAGCACCAACCTACTTTGCTTGATACGTTGATTTCCGTGTATAATTGGGATTAGGGTAATTATCAGAAACTGGACTAACTCGTAGGTTACGGAACGAATTAAACTGTACATCACGTAACAAATCTTCTTAGGAAACGTAATTTTAATTAAATTGATTCACAACAAAACCCCAATAAAGCTTAATTGAACGAAAGCTTTGGTAATCTTCCTAAGTGTTCCCCAATTGTTGAAGTGAAACTTCTTTATCGGAGTTGGAAAAAAATTTAGTGTAACATTTTTGCGTTACGCGTCACATTTTTCCGTTACGCGCCATGTTGCTTTTTGAAGTCAAACTTCTTTATCGGCGTTAAAATATGACATATAGTATGTTTTTGACTTTGAAGTTTGACAACGGATTACATTTTCGAAGTCAAACTTCTTTATCGGCGTTAAAATATGACATATAGTATGTTTTAGACTTTGAAGTTTGACAACGGATTACATTTTCGACTTGAAATTTGCTAATCGCAATTTGCAGCAATTAATTTGTAAATTGTATGCTAGGCAGTGTATCAAAATTTACTGTGTTTAAAGAAATAGAAATTATTAGAAAAATAAGGTCATAAAGAAGTTTAACTTCTTACGTGTGTACACCTAGTACACGCACACATTTTTAAGTCGTATTGTTACATTGCTAAGGCTTCCTCCCGGTTAAGGTTTTTCATTACAGTTTGTGTTAGGTTACGATAACAAGTGTGTACACTTTCTAGCAAAATGTTTTTTTTAATCTTAGCTAAGCTAACAGTTACATTTTATTAAATAAAAAAAATAATGGCGCTACAACCTTTTTAGGTGTGGGCCTCAGATTTCTGTATCAGTTTCATGCTAACTTCTGGGTTTAAATACCCTTCTTCAAGAGTAAATAGTGTCCAGAAAAAAACGTACCAATTCTTGAAAGGCTGGCAACGCACTTGTGAGCATTCAGGCAATGTGAGTGTCCATGGGCGGCGGAATCACTTAACATCCTCCTGCCCGTTTGTCTCCTATTACATAAAAAATCAATCACTCACGACCGGATTATCGTCGCTGTAGAATGATAACCGCGTATGTCTAGAGAACCAAACATATAAACGAAAAAAAATTTATATTTCGTCAATGTTCGTTAAAATATAGTATGTGTTTTTGTCCAATCATTGCGCATAGTTTTGGATGGTAAAAAAGACTTATCTATTAAAAACATAAATAAGTCAAGTAATAAATAAGTGAATGACATAAGAGTCTAAGAATTAAAAAAAAAGTCCGTGCGTACAAAGTACACGTCAGAAGTGAAACTTCTTTGGCAAACTAATTTTTAAGTCTTGTTCAGTTCAGTTCATTTCCGAGACTTAGAGGGAGGGAAAAAAGAAGATATGTTAGGAATTTAATAAATTTAATTATCATTAAAATATTAAGTGTCGAAACCAAATTATAAATTTAATTTTTAAATTTATTTCTTCGATAGTAAAAACACGTGGCATTTTAATATACAATTCGTCATTTGAGATTTCAATAAATTATTTTGCAAAAATATAAAATACTAATATTTAATAAATTCTCTTCACGAAATTTTAATTTTAAAAATAGAATTTCTATAAGTTAATTCGCCCTTCTCACTCTGTCCCTTTTCTTCGGCAAAAACGCTGCATATCTTCGTGACGTTTTCGTAAAAATTTACCCTCATGCGCCTAAGGCGGCCCCTAGACGATCAATTATATTGCGCAATATTGAAAATTGTGCAATATAATTAACCGTCTAGGGGTAATATTGAAGATTGCGCAATGATTGAACGAAAGTTTTAGCGAGTTTAAATTTTTTTGTACCATATTTATCCATTGCGTCATGTAGGATCAGTATTGCGCAATATTTTTTAGTTTGTGTTTCGCTCGGCAACACGCGTGCACGCTTCCCAAAAATGGCAGAAAAAGATAATCTTTTTCCTCAGTTAACATCAAGTCTTTTAAGAGATTTTCGTGAGTGTATTTTGGCCTTTTCGTGTACCAATCTTTCGACCAATAACGTGTTCGTTTACGTTTATGCTTAGCCACAAGCAATAACACTACAGCTGCAGATAAATCTTGTGTGGACATATTGCTCGGGATCAAACTATTCTCCGACTGAACAAGAAAACATTGCACAATTTGCATAGTTCTTATTATTGTGCAATATAATTGACCGTTTGGATTCAAAACGCAATTCAATCTCATTGCACAATTAAATGAGTATATTGTACAATGTTATTGTAGGTCTAGGGGCCGCCTAAAGAAGTTTCATTTCAATAAATGTTTTTTTGACATATAAGGTTATCATTCTATAGTGACATGTGAAATCACGTTACGATGTCAATGGCTCAGCTATTTACAGCCATTAATAGTATATAATAGGCTTACATAAGGAACCCATTAGTTCCCTTTAAGGATACCCTTTACGTTAAAGCCTCCTAAAGTGATAGCTAATGTAAATTTATCGCCATAGTACAGGTAGCGTCTTATTAAGTCTTAACTTTTAATAGTACCACCCAAATTCATTTTGTAACTTGGATAAATCGGTTTAAGAAAGGTTCACAATATCGTCGAACACGGATTCTTCACTATTTTTTCATCGCTCGCGAGTGGTTTACCGACCTTTTAGAAATTAGTACGCTAATCTAGAAGGACCATAATTCGAATTGGTTCGGAAATACGTCAGTGGGTGCACTAAAAAAGGCGCTTAAAGTAACGCTCAGTTGTGGAACGACGGACGTCGAGGTGATACAGGTGGAATTCGTATTTTGCCTCGGCGTCCGAGGATGAAATTCTGCTGCAGGTGATCACTCTCCATGGTAAATGCGGTAGAAGATGCAGAGAGACTCCACATCTCTACGCAACGCCGAGGGAAAGCGATAAAGAAATAGATTGGTCGTCGACCGCTCTTCAAAGAATACAGTCAAGTGGAAGGAGCTGGTTCCCCCAGTACCTCCCAGAGGTGAGAACAGTACTCCATTTTGGGCCTAATTTGCGCATTACAAGATTTCTCAACACAAAATTATAGTAAATATTTCCCAACCTGGATTTAAGATTTAATTCAATCAGAATATAAACCTTATACCAATCCAAAACCTGGCCTCATCAATCGTTACTTACCCTCAAGAATCGCACTCTACACTCAACAATATTTAACGTATAAGAGGATCAAGGCTGACGTCAACAGATTCGTATTGACATCACGTTCAGGCGCATAATAGTTATATCAATACCCGCAACGTCTCAAGCAATTTGACCCTAGTCTTGTATTCAAATTAATTGCTGCTATGGCATTACATTTTTCAAAATAAAATAAGCTTTTGGAATGTCAATTGTCGGGAATTTGGTTGCATTGTCTCATGTTTTATGTTCTGTGTTTGTAGTTGATTTTTTAAAATTCTATTTTTAAATAATTTTTGAAGTTATACTTCTTTAGGCGCGTTATGAAAAAATGATGAGAGTGAAATTTTACGATGCGCGCGCACCGTGACACAAAATTAACAGAATGAAGATGCCCACGGAAGATGCTACGGCATTGGACATAATTTAAAAACAACATTCGAATAGTAATAGAATTTATGTTACACTTAATGTAAGAGAATAATAATAAATATTTACTTATTTAATTTTTCAATTGTAAACTGTATTACATAATTGTAATTAATTATTTGCATGCAATGAAAAACTATTTTAAATAATGCCAAAGAAGTATAACTTCTTACGCGCGTACATAAGTACACGCACACTTTTTTTTGTTCATTGTATTTGGATCTTCAACATTATATAGGTCCATTGAAAATTAGGATTGCTGGTGACACCAACTTAAAGCTGAGTTGGGCCCATATTTGATGAGAGATTTTAGCGCCTGGAAGATAGTACCGGTGATCACAGAGCTGGTGATTTCATCGATCAACAAATAAGTCTCGCAATACAGCGAGCGAATGCTTCTAGCAATAATGCTACAATGGCACAGGAACCAAACTTTTTTAATTTGTTTTAGTTTTTGCTTGAGCAGTGTTGGCCTAGTAGCTTCAGCGTACGACTCTCATCCCTGAGGTCGTAGGTTCGATCCCCGGCTGTGCACCAATGGACTTTCTTTCTATTTGCACATTTAATATTCGCTTGAAAGGTGAAGGAAAACATCGTGAGGAAACCGGCTTACCTTACACTCGAAAAGTTGACGGCGTCAGGCACAGGAGGCTGATCACCTACTTGCCTATTAGATTGACAAATGATCTTGAAACAGATTTTTTTTTTTATATAATAGGGGGACAAACGAGCTTGCGGGACGACCAAAAAGGGCAGTCTACGCAGCCCATAGACACCCACTTTTAGTGGGTGCGTGGCCGGCCTTTGAGGGAGGAGTAGACTCGCTTTTTCTCTGAGGGAAGACCCCCCCGGGAGCCGATTCCACAGTTCCCTAGTTCGCAAAAGAAAATGCCTTGTGAAACGGACTGTGGAAGACCTCCAACCATCAAGATGATGCTGGTGAAATTTAGAGGTCGTTCGGCTCGTACGGTGTTGAAAAGAGGCACGAGGGATCAACCCAAACAATTCTTCCGAACACTCTCCGTAGTAAACTTTGTAAAAAACGCGAGAGAATCAAGCCGATCAGTAAGACATTGGATGATGGCCACAGATGCAAATATCTGAGGCCTGAGAAAAAATATTGTATTTATCCGTTTTATTAATTAGGTTAAGATTGTAAGTACAAGTCGTCGGAAATATCTGCGAACCTGGCTTAATGACGTCATACAAACTGGAGAGATAGCAAAAAAATTGAAGATGTAAAAATAAAAAATATTTTATTTGTGTACTTATTTTTATTGATATATTATAGTCCTACCCATCTTACATACAGCACTAAATAGGTAGTTTATGTAATATTTCACCAAACAGAGAAACAATAAACACTAAAATGCGATTACGAAAGCAAGAATAATACACGTGCGTCGGCGATTGCGTTGGCAACGGTACTGGATAGGCGAAAACGGGGCGGGGTGCGGGGAAGCGCATTCCAGCGAGGTTCGCAGATATTTCCGACGTGTAATACTTTACTATCTAAGCAGTTATTAATTGATTTATAAATCATTCGTAGTGGGAAATTGAATTTGGGAATACAGTAATGTCTATATTAGATACTTTTTGTGATTATTCCCTGATTATATTATAAACTATAGCCATTCATTTGAATTAATAGGTATCTTTCCCTTAGGAATCTAGAATATTGCCAATTAAAATGAAACTTGGCTAGCTTCGTTATTTTATACTTAGGACTTATTGTAATTTTTCTAGAGGCTCTCTTGTGTATTAAAGCGAAAGAAACAGACATTTTTATGCCTTTGTTTGTTATCATTGTTACTTATTAAATATTAATTTGTATCGACAAAATTGATTTCTTAAATATCGATTTAATAATGTTAAATTCTCCCTGTGTAATTGACTTGATGACAAATAAATTGTTATTGTCAGTAATCTTTGTTTTCTATAAAACGTTTTTCGCATTCCACTGCTTGTTCTGCGTGCCAACTGTCTTCTCACGTGCTGCAGTTCTCATCAAGGGCTAAAAAGCCCGCACCTGTACCGTCCTGTATCAGCAGGGCGCGAGCCAACACACATACGTCCCGAACGAGCCTAAACCCCGACTCGCGAGAGAGGTATAGGATATAAATATTAAGATGAGTATCGAAACTGCTTGTTATAATAATTAATTTAAAAAAAAACATACTCATAAATATAGATTTTTATACGTTGATAAACTCCCATTGCTTACGATTAGAGCTTCACTCGGACTATAATATTCCAAGGATTTGACAAAGGTTCACGAAGACCTGGAGTTGTTGTGTGCTCTTTGTCATTTTCCACGTTTCAAAACCTTACAGCAACACGGTATTTTTGTTCATTCAGAAGATTTTGAGCTGCACTCGTTGTGTTAACTTTTGTTACTGTCAAACGAATCAGAGATGTGCAAACGTTGTTCTGGCTTTTTGCCAGTGAAACATGCCGAGTACGACACAAGTGGTAACACAATGACACAACATCATAACTCTTACACTACCATGGGAGGGATGTCGATGTTTTACAATCGCCTGATGCTGCGATTAGGTGCAGAGGCTTAGAATGTAAAACAAAAACATTTCTTTTGTTTTTGGTATCACAAGAGAAAACATCGCATTTCGTTTAATAGTGATTGGTTAACGCCTCTAATCCAATACACGACATGGTACGTCAAATTAAGAGTCCAATCGAATAAACGATTTCGTCTTTCGTTAGTTGTCCCTCACGAGAGAACGCGTCGACAGCTTGACGCCTTCATCCATAATGTTTTTGAAGTTATACTTCTTTAGGCGCGTTATGAAAAATTGATAAAAGTTACATTTTACGATGCGCGCGTACCGTAACACAAAATTAACAGAAGATGCTACGGCATTGGACATAATTTAAAAACAACATTCGAATAATAATAGAATTTATGTTACACTTAATGTAAGAAAATAATAATAAATATTTATTTATTTAATTTTTCAAATGTAAACTGAACTTTAATGACTATAATGTCTCCTTTTCCAGCCTTTGATTATTTAATTGTAATTTACTTATTTGCATGCAATCAAAAACTATTTTTTAATAATGCCAAAGAAGTATAACTTCTTACGCGCGTACATAAGTACACGCACCCTTTTTTTTCAGCCATAGACGATTCAGTCAAACATGCTAGATATTCAACCTTAGTAGATACTTTAGTATAGACATTTTTTTTTTATAAAACGGGGCAAACGGGCTCATCTGATGTTAAGTGATACGACCGCCCATGGACTCTGCGTTTTCAGATAAGCCGTTGCTCTTAAAGAATTGGTACGCTCTTTTCTTGAAGGACCCTAAGGCGAATAGGTTCGGAAATACTGCAGTGGGCAGCTGGTTTCACAAGGGGTGGTGCGTGGATAAACTGCCTTAAAAAAATCTCATGTGGAACGACGGACGTCGAGGTGATACGGGTGGAATTTCGTATTCTGCCTCGACGTCTGATGATGAAAGACATACTTAAGAAAATACTTTCCGTAACCTTAATGAGTGTCAGGATATTTGTTTATGAACAAATGAAATAGCTTAAATGTCCAAGAAAGTGCAAAATATATCTTATATACATATTCTAGCTGATCCGGCAAACGTCGTTTTTCCATGTATATCATTTATATTAAATAATAGGGGTTGATCGTAGAGGGGTGAAAATTAGGGGTTGTGTGTGTAAAAATAGATGTCCGATTCTCAGACATACCCAATATGCACACAAAATTTCATGAGAATCGGTCAAGCCGTTTCGGAGGAGTTTAACTACAAACACCACGACACGACAATTTTATATATTAGAAATTACACGTCACGTTGTTTGTGTCCATAGCGGATCCTAAACTACTTAACCGATTTCAATCAAATTTGCACACCGTGTGCAGTTTGATCTAACTTAAAAGAAGCATACATCTTAATTTGTACCCGCAATATTATTTGTTTATTATTTGACAGTCACAATTCTAACATATGGCGCTGTGTTGAAAGTACCAACGTTTCACATAAGCTACAATTTAATGGCAAAACCACCAAAAGAGCATGGTGGTTATGCCATCACTGATGTTCTCCTACCGTTTCCCTTGAATAGTTTACTACTATGCTGGGCCGAGTCAGCTAGTATATTATAAAAAGACATTGATTATTATTAAGTGTTTTGCAGTAATTGTATAGTTTAGGTAGCAGAGTAAATTAAAAACTGATATTATGTCATACCTTTATTTAATAAACAATTTTGTGACTTATATACATTCGTGATATTAAACTAAATATTAACTATGTTCCAAATAAGACTTATGATTAATATTTAACATGTTTTAAATTCTATTAAATAGAATATTATACTTACATACCAAAAATATCATCTGAAATATAGGAATACCTTAAAAATACAATTAAAAATCTTATAGAAGTTAAAATCTTAATAATTATACTTAGATAAATCAAATAAATGATCACTCTTTTTACTGAGCTACTACTAGCATCTTCCCATTGTATTTACGCTATGAAAATAGACAACGTGTATAACTGTATAGTGCCACATACTTTTCTGGGCCGGCGGCTGTAAATGGTACTACCGTCGCCATTTTGGTGCGTACAATAAATAATTTTACTGTCTACCAACTTCTAATAAAATCCAAATAAAATGTATTTATTTTTATTCCTTGCATTGTTTAATTACAATGGCAAAGTTTTAATTATCGAACGGTTCTGATTGCCAGGTAACTTAAATGATATTATATTAATAGTACAGGTAACAAAACTTATCATATCAGTTGTTTCTTAGTTTGTGTCATTTATTTAAGCATATAACTGTATTTTCTAGATACTAGTAAACATTGTTTTTAATAAGTTAGCCTGCATGACTTCAAATTATTCCCCTTGTAATGGTTAAATTTGATTTACTGGCAATACTAATATCCATGACAGTGACGCTCTTACCGGTCAAGAAACGTTTGTGGCACTGTAATGCGACTGAATAAAACACAACCCTCTAATAGAGGATATAGTTGTCAATTGTCAGTCGCCTCATAGACGTAAGACAGCTGACAAATGATAAGTATCGGGCAAAGTACGTCGACGCTTTTATAGAAAGTGATGGATACTGTAGACGGTGCAATTAGGCTAATTTATGATATTTTATGAATAATAAACGCGAAATTTGTGACTATATTGTGTTTTAAAACATATTTCATTCATATTTATATTGTACATACAGATACCGGCAAACATCTTGAACAAATGTCCTTGCCTGCGCAGAAGCGATTTTTAGGTATCACTTCGGCGGGAGAGGAATTGTAAAGTGATTGGTAAATACTTTGTGTGCCGCGCTGCGTCCACGTTCATTTGCCTCCTAAGTAAACTGTGTAACATATATATTGGGACATATATAGGCTGGGATGTATTATTAATAAATACATAAATAAATATATTCTTTCATTTTTTTCCTGGTATGGCTTGAATCGCACTTGGCCGGTTTTCATTTCTTGTTATCATATTTTAGAAGGTAGTAAAAGTTATATTTATCAACTCACAATAATATCCGATATACACTAACAATCTACAAAAATTAAAACTAACTATTTTTAAAAGTTATCTACGTAAAAAGTATTCTACAATTAAATAAAATAGCCACTCTTTTTGCTCGTATGTGCGTATAATGCGTGTAATGCGCGAACTTTTCCCCACTCCCTTGGTTAATGCTCAAGAAGTTTGCCGTATCTGTATGCACCTTTCAGTAAACTTATTTATTTGACTATTGAAATTACAATATAAATCGCCTAAGAATTACCATGAATGTATTTAGTATAAAATTAGATAAACTTTTGACTATATTTACAACTGTTTTGGTAATCAGAAATATTCTCTTATAAAATGTAACATTAAGGGTCTGTTTCACAATGTACGGATAAAGTACTAAATGGCTATGCAACACATAAATTATTTGGAAGATAAATTGTGCTGTTTGATATTTATCGGACTCTTAACTTATGATGGACTTTATGTGACGAATAGCGCTATCTGACAGTCGTGAAACGCAACAATAGTGTTTATCCTACCAATAAGTAATTAATATCTAATTTGGAACTTATGCAGAACTTATCCGTACATTGTGAAACAGACCCTAAAACTTTTGTATGTTTTGTGCTCTTCTCTCGATGTCAATGTCAATTTACAATAACGTCAAATCATTCTACTAACTAACACAGGTGTATATAACGTTTCTGAATACAGTATATTTTAAATTCCACAGTTCAAGATTCAAGTACTATTTTCGTATTTTATTATCCTCTTGACTTTTATTACAATTTTACTGCGGTTATTTCATGACTTCCGTTATGTTTGTTTTTATGAATATAACGGAATATATTATCGAGTGACGTATTAACATTAAAAAATTAAATGTGAAAATATCTTTTTAAATATCAATAAACAGATTATTACAATAATAAGTATACATAGTCTGTGGCACTTTTAGGCAACTATTATACTACTTGATTTATAAAAGAATATAATAAATTCCTCCAGTCCGTCAGTCAGTTGCCCTAAAAGTCACTAACCTCACCGAAGATTTACATATTAATGTTATAATTTGTATCCCACTCTCAAACGTTTATCTCAAGAATTCCCATTTCATTTTTAAGCACATTATTCACAACACGCAATTACCGTCTCATAATCTTAATTTACTTTAATCCACTTACAGTAAATCGATACTACATACACAAAGACTTTACATGCAAATACTATGCAATTTATACCTATTTTTGAAGTGAAACTTCTTTATCGGGGTTGGAAAAAAATGTAGTGTAACATTTTTGCGTTACGCGTCACATTTTTTCGTTACGCGCCATGTTGCTTTTTGAAGTCAAACTTCTTTATCGGCGTTAAAATATGACATATAGTATGTTTTTGACTTTGAAGTTTGACAACAGATTACATTTTCGAAGTCAAACTTCTTTATCGACGTTAAAATATGACATATAGTATGTTTTTGACTTTGAAGTTTGACAACGGATTACATTTTCGACTTGAAATTTGCTAATCGCAATTTGCAGCAATTAATTTGTAAATTGTATGCTAGGCAGTGTATCAAAATAAGGTTATAAAGAAGTTTCACTTCTTACGTGTGTACACTAGTACACGCACACATTTTTATTTAATTGAATTAATAGATAAAATACACTGGAATCTCGATAACTCGAATGTCACGGGAAATGAAAAAAAATCGACTTAACGAGTTTTCAACTTAACAAGAACTTCGAGATAGATATGATTTAATTGTCAAAATTTCTACGTACAGAGGCACGATTTCTATGTATTTTTTCGATTTTTAGAGTCGAATTTGAATTTGCAATTCAACTTTAGTTTTGTAGTATATATTTTGTACATATTAAAACGAATTACATATTTATTAATTAAACTGTACTCTAAAAAAATTATGAACGTATTCTTTCATTGCACTTGTGCAAATCAAGAACAATAGAATAGAAGCCCCGAACCTGAACATGACTTTGGATTTTGTTGCTATTATTTCGGGGAATTCAAGTTATAGAGTATAAATATGTAATATCAATACTTCGTAGGGAAATAATATTTAGTTCGAGATACAAAGTCTAAATAATTCGAGATACCGCGTATTTATTGGGTTCAGCGGAAGGGAATGGCAATTTTTTTCGACTTAGGTACTGATGATTTCGACTTAACGAGGTTCGAGTTATAGAGATTCCACTAATAACAAAATGTCCATCAAACATGAGTCAACATTTCCTCGATAAAAACACATCCATTCAAAATTTCATTTGATACATATTGTAATTAATTAAGTAAATCCCATCTCGTTTGTTAAACTTTGTTTGTCTAATCCCTTTGACCACAGTCCATTGTACAATTGCTCAACTTTTCTGTGATGAAAAGTGTGTGGAAAAATGGCGGGGTTGCTAGACATTGAATTAGTTTTGCTTAAATTTGTGTTCTAAGAATTTCGTAGATAAAAATATAAGTTGGAAAGGATACATACTTTCGCCTGATGGAAACACTAATTATAAAAAAGAATTGCAATTTGAGTAAACGAAATACAATTCTCTTTTCTAGCCAGGCTTTATATTTTGTAAAGGCGTTGACGAATTTTAGTTGCAAGACATGAGAGTGGTATGAAAAAGGTTACAAACTTTTTAACAAAAATTCAATTAACATCATTTGTGATCTGTTCATAAAACTAAGTTTATAGATAGCTATATACATTTGTAATAACGGTCCTTGAAGACGGCTTTATTTATATAAAATTATCAAACTTAGCCGCTACAGTTTTGTTTAACGCATAGCTTTCTTGATATTCATAAAAGCATTGTTACGCAAATATGTTATTAACATTGAAGTTTTAGACAATTTTCATACAATGTATGTTACTGTGCAATTCCCAATGGTTAAGCCATTTAGATAGAGCTGATTTCAATAATTATGTTATGACGTCAACCACGAAATACCGTATCACATTATCATTAGCGCTGATGGCGTTTGGTCACGTGGTACGATAATTGTAAATTACTGCGTTTCATTGATTCGTAGGCAAAACAGATTTAAGAGCTTTATCAATTTATAGAGTTTGTGCTGGAATACCTATTTAAGCTTACATCTTAGCATGAAAGTCCTGGTTATTGTTCGCTGTACAACGCGAACGACGCCTGTCTCAGAGTTTCGAAGAGCCGTTGTTTAGAAGACGAATGCTGCTCTCTCGTCCGACACTAGTCCTGTAAAATAATAAGCTTAAAATACATTTCTAAATCTTCCGCAAATGTTATTGGTAACTCGATAAATGAGAATAAATAAGGGAGTAGTTTTATAGTATAGGGCGAGCCTACGGAAGACCCATTTAAGTGGGTGCGATGCCGGCCTTTGATGGTGGAGTATGCTCTTTTTTTAAACAGTCGCAGGTTGTGTCTTCCACGAAAGATCCGCCACCGTTGCTTCCACAGTTCGTTACTTTGCAGAAGAAAATATCTTGTGAAGCAGAATAGAGGATTTCTAGTTAATGTCAACTTAGAAGCCAACAGTGCACGACGTAAACCACCACCAGGGCAGCGTCGCCGTTAAAAAAAAAAGAAATAGTTTTGAAGATTTGTGCGTGGGAGAAGTCATAGTGTTACTTTCGTATTTGCAATTTTAGCAAGCTTTCGAGTAATGAGCTTATTGGTATTAAAATTGTATGTGGTTTGTAAATGAATACCTGAAAAGTGCATTGCCCAATGAATATTTATTATCTTTACGTAAATAATTATGAAAATAAATCAGTTAAAATACCAATTATTTTGACCGTAACACGTTCATTAAACATCGTGTTGCAAAAATTAATTAATAAACATGATACCAAAAAGAATTAATTACGATTGCCTCTTCAATTCATGTTATTTGTATGTAAACACAATAAATAAATATCTGTTTAAAATAGCTTACAAATATAGTAATATTTCCAATTGCTACCAGAAGTGCGATTACCTTCCTGTTTTAACAAACAGTTGAGTAAAAACATGGCCTATTACGCCGGTACGGGACGGACCGCATGTTGCAGCCGAGACGAGAGTTCTAGAGCGGTCGACGCACGGCGATCTGCAGTTTCCCTACTAAATTCATATCCGCAATACACGGACTGCGGTCGAGTTTCGTCGACTGCTTAGAGCTGCCGGAACCACCATACACGGACCGCTACAAGCGGTTGCTGCCGACCGCGCGCCACTCCCTCCCCGTCCCTCTTCCTTTCCTCAAGTGCAATGCTTCTCTCAGCTGGGGATACATAGTATGAAATATTCCATGCTGTTCTCTTGATTGTAGTATTGGACGCACCCACATACTACGGTGTCTACTACGCCTGCGCTTGCGTAATAATAGTACATGTAGTAGTGTTTCTTCATCGCAATCCATCTTGTAAATGAACTCGCATCAGTATTATTTTGCGGTCGAACACAACTGCTCCAAGCAGTCGTAGTCGACTGCATTATGCGGTCGTGTTGCAGTCGTGTACGACTTTAACGCTAGAGCAGTCGGTCTCGACTGAAACATGCGGTCCGTCTATGGCGACCTTTAGAGGGCAGGCCTGTCCAGGACCTATTAATCCTCCGTTTAAATAAACCCATATTATACTGTCTAGGGAAGATGGAAGGAGGCCAAGAGTTCCACTAACTCTTTCCTTTGCTGTTTTTTTTAAAAAACGAGGAATCAAATCGTGTAGTGCTGGAGATGTCAATAACGCAGATGTGAAACTTCAACGTGCTTTTAGATGATGACTTTAATTACAATCCAAAGGCCAGCAACGCACTTGCGAGCTCTCTGGCAATGTGAGTGTCTATGGGTATCCCATAACATCCCCTTGCCCGTTTGCCCCATTACATAAAAACACAACCCGCGTTAATTTAGAACTTGCTTTTGTCGGTGAAGTCGAGATTCGCATTACTCAATATCGAACTTTGGCATTCCATAATTTGACGGTAACTTGCACATAGCTTGTGAAAGTTGAACGTTTAATTCTCGTGAAATTGTTAGTGAATGTTACACGATGTCTCCTTTAACAAAGTTCTTCGTATCGTCTGAATTTACAAAATGAAAAGTTAACCAATTATAATGAAGCTTCGTGTTTGATACATTTTGTAATAACTGTATAAAATCATAATATACAGTCTGTCAATAGACATCACAATACATAGACCACTGGTGGAGGAAGGCATGGGAGAGGAATGAATGGATAAATATGGAGGAGGCTTTTTGGGGTACGATGTGTACACTACAATACTTAAAATTATAATTATTATGTCTTCAAGCATATAAAATAGCATACCATCCTTTACTTGTAACAATATTAATATATGTCGCAGCCAACTAGCTTAGTTAGCCGTTGAATCAACAGCCTAGACTCTTTACTAAACAGCGTCGTTTAACTAGCGGCCTGAACGAAATTCAGTCGTAGCGTTTGTTACAACATTTAATAAACTGGCTGGCAAATGCTGAGGCATTCGTACGATACGGTGACAATGTAGGGGAGCCCACGATGCTAAATGGGGATTTACTCGAGCGTCGTAGAGACCTATTGGGATACAAAGCTTAGATAAAAAGAAGAAAAAAATGTTATATGATAAATTCCTTTTCATCGGTGGGGGAAGCGGCTATAGATAGTTAAATATGTAAAAAAAACTGTTGCATGGACATCCTCGAGCGCGTCAGATATTGATAGCATCTATGCCCTACGTATTTTTAATAATGTACGTATGTTAATCTGATCGTTTGCATGATGCGGGTGGTTGTATTTAAGGGTTGAAAATTAAAAAAAAAAAAAATTATCGAGCGCGTCAGATTTTCTAAGGGAGTGTTAAGTGCACCAAAAAAAGCTCTCATTCACTAATCTGACGATTTCGATGGGACGCAAACCCACAGCCATTTTCTTAATTTGCAAAAAAAAATCGCAATTTTGAAATACTCAAGCGCGTCAGATTAAGATATATGTGGTTCATCTTTATGTTCTAAACGTACTGTCTCATAATCTGACGATTATCTAGAGGGATTCGCCTGATCTGACAAAAAAAAATAGAAAAACGGTTCACCTAAAGGGCCATCCCTGCAACTTCCCGCTAATTCCATTCCTGGGCGCTTAAAATTGATATTTTGAGCTCGCTGAGTTCAAAGAAATAACATTTCTATGCATTTGAGCTCTCCCAGCTCGAAAGTCTGATAGAAGTTTCATAGAACACTATTTTTGGAATTTTCAAACCGCAATAACTTTTGAATGGATCAAGCAATTTTCACGCGGTTGGCGGCATTCGACGCAGTTTTATCATTCTCATAAGTAATTTTGCAATTTTAATTGATCGAACCACAAATTTCGGAGTAATCCCGAAAAAACACTTTTTCGGGTTTCTTTCATGTACGATATCTCTCGAACGAATCAACCGCTTTTGACCAGCTTGGTGGCGATCGACGTGGTTTTTCAAGCTCAAAGGCGGATTAGTTTTTGAAGTTGATCGATAAAGAAACCACTTAAAAAAAATATTTCTTATTTTTTTAAGATTTTTCAAAATTTCTCAAAATCTATCGGTCCGAATCGGTTCAAATTCACAGGAAATGTAATTTTGAGGGAAATATTTTGAACGCCGTTTAGTAGATTCCGATCGGTTTAAGGAAATGTAGGCATCACGCAGCTGCACGCATTTAACTTTATCGACGAATTTTTGTTATTTCGGCTTGCGGAAATCGTCAGATTATATATTTTTCATTATTCTGGAATTATTTCCTTCAAAATAAAAGAAAAATTAGCTACGCTCGAGAATGTCGAGATGACGTTTTTTTTTTACAACTTTGTTGCCCTCCCTTTTTTTCCGTCACTCTCAAATTGTCAGATTAGTGGAATATACACTTTTTAGGATGTAATTAACTCACCCTACCTTAATCTGACGCGCTCGGGAATTTCTGATGGTCAATTTTTTTTTACTAATCTGATCCTGTCTCCTTCACGCGCGGCCTTATATATGGGCCTCATATTTTGTGGAGGTACTTAACCGGGTACAAGGTATCCCCCTATATAGTAATCTGCCGCGCTTTAGTAAATCCCGAAATCCCCTCTTGGGCTCCCCTACCACAATGTAACAGAAATAAAAAAGATGAAACATTTGATTGTTCTTTGGAAATCATGAGCGACGCTATATTGATAGGCGCTAGGTGACAGAAAGTGGATTTAAATTGAAATAAACAAGCAAGAAAAGTAATGAAACGTCATCGATTCAAGCTATTTTATATTAGCCTAGCTGTTTATTTAAATATCTGATATCATTTAGGCCGCTAGTTAAGCTGCGCTGTTAAGTAAAGTAGCTAGGCTGTTGATTGAACGGCTTATTATGCTAGTTGGCTGCGACATATATACAGCTTAAACTTGCAATAAAGGGGTATTATGTTTCTCTATAGTACTGCGTAATTATGTTTTTTTATTTAAAAAATACAACAATGCAAATCTAGGTGTATTATATTATTTTTTATTAACTGCCTTCAAATCGAGAAGAGTAGTATTTTCTACATAGAAGGGAGTAATGAATGTATCTTGCAAGAAAGATGGAATTTTATGAAAAGCCACTGTTTTTTATATACTATAATTTTTATTCATTAAAGCAAAGCCAGTTTGAAACTAAAAAATTTGGTACTAGCAATATTGTATTCATTAAAAATTCACTAAATGTAATCTAAAGACGAACTCTTTAAACAATTGCAGAAAAACAGAAAGTTTAAATTAAATAATAATAAAAACTTTTTTCATGACAAATAGGTTGTGACAAAATTCATCTATCGCTAGTCCCCACACTAGGGAGTCCCTGTGTAAACTAGAAATCAATTATTAATCTGAATTAATATTTAATATTAGTCTTGCGTCAATATTAATCTACAGACTAGAAAATTAATCAATTTATGTATCTACACAACATAAGAATGTTTCTTTATAAAAAGGAATACATTGATTTGAATAAAAATCAGAAGATCAATTACTACTAATAAAGACTTTAATTAAATCAGCTACCGCCATCTTTAATCGAGTCCTTGAAAGAAATCGCACAATGTGTGACGTGAACAGATGTTAACGAGTGTACGTGACGAATTGTAATCGCCCTGCATTGGAGAATGCTTTGATATCTAAGCTTTTGTGCGGTATTCGATCTTATTTTACGGTCGATGCGTTCAGTCTGTTATTCCACAGATTAGTGAAGGCTATTTTTAACTTCAAACTTCAGACAATGTTTGCAATTTGGCTACAATGTTCTGTGGTCCTTTTAAATATTCACGACATCTACTCAAGCATGCGGCACATTTCAGTCTGTTTCATTCAAATCAAATCAAAATACGTTTATACAATTTAGTTGCGTCTTGCATGCTTATGAATGTCAAAAGCGTTTACAAAATTCGCGAAAGAGCAAGACTACGCCATTAAACTTATAACCTATAAGTTAAATGAAACAGACCTGTGCTTTCTGAAATATGATATTTAGGAAACAATCATTATCTATAACTAATTACAAATAATCTGTGTATGTATATTTAGACACATAGGTTCCTAGAGGTTCAGATACCTATGACAACACCTTTTGAAGTGAAACTTCTTTAGGCGCATGAGGGTAAATATTTACGAAAACGTCACGAAGATGTGCAGCGTTGACTCGAAGAAAAGGGAGAGAGCGATTGAGACCGATGGAGAGAGAGTAAGAAGGGTGAATTACCTTATAGAAATTCTATTTTTAAAATTAAAATTTCGTAAAGGGAATTGTTATATTTTATGAAAAATAATTTATTGAAATCTCAAATGACGAATTGTAAACTAAAATACCACGTGTTTTTATTATCGAAGAAATAAATTCTAAAAATTAAATTTATAATTTCTATTAATTTTTAATATTTGAATGACATTTAAATTCATTAAATACCTAACATATCTTCCTTTGTCCCTCCCTCTAAGTCTCGGAAATTTTTAGATTTGTATAAATATGAACAAGACTTAAAAACTAGTTTTCCAAAGAAGTTTCACTTCTGACATGTGTACTTTGTACGCTCTTTTTTTCTTTATATCTGAGGTGGATATGCAATTTTCGTATGTTCCCCAACCAAAAGGTTGGGGATCGTGGGATTGGGGATTGTGGAACTCGACTCACACCAGAATCTCTGCTATTCAGAAAATGGGTGAGCAATACCCACTGAAACTCGAGTAGTTCCAAAGCCGCGTGACAGCGGCTTCGGGATCGCTCTTGCATTCTACCGAGGCCTCAACGGCATAACTGTTACACCCGAAACCTCTGGTGCAGTATGCACTAGTAGGAGGTAAGAGATATCTTCTCCTATTTGCTCCGCGTCTTCTAACTTGGATTCGTGCTAGAGCGCTCCCTCTCTCGTTCTACTGTCTCCTGTACTTTAATTGCTCACAAAAGGATAGGTACTAATGACGTCACCTAATTTTATTAACTATTTTTTAATCAAACTATTTTTATACAAATTTGGCTACACGAATAAAATATACAAATACATTTGTACCAAATAAAAACACAAAAGCAAAGAAATTCATTGTTAATACATTTCACCTTTGAATAAATAATGAATATTATGTTAACACGTTTTTGTTAACTTATCCGAGCATATTCAGAACAAAAGCATTGTTTGTATCAATTAAACAAATTGCAAAATTTGTATGAAAAGTACCGCGTACAATTAAATTATTTGTTCATAGCAAAGGCATTATCCATAAATAAATCAACGCTTGAATAACTTCCGAAATAATCCGCTTCCGAAACAATGAGGAAGTAAATCTTTTGAATACAATTCAGCCAATTTGTTTGAGCTAAATAAGCAGCTGTTCTGAAGTTAAAATACAAAGATTTCCTAGTATGTTCCTAAAAGTTCATAGCCGAAGAGTTTGATGGAATTGTTATCCAGAAGCTACCTTTGTTGGTATTATTTTATCAATATATGATACATTTATTGAACTGAATGGTTTGAGAGTGTGTTAGATTTATAGTTTATTTGCGAATTAATAAAATTAAGAAAAGACAGGAATATTACATACAAACGTAGCTTTCCAGTATATAATGAAATTCCAAGAAGTTGCAGTTTTAAAGGAAGATTTTTCGATTTTTAAAGACAATGCATTAAGGTAAAGTTTAAATAGTTTATTATTACTACGCTACTGTTATTATAAATAATTAGTAATTGTTAATTTTGACAAAGCTGATTGTGTATTGAAATACTATTCATCGTAATAACGCTTTCATAAATATTAATAACAAAAACTTTTTCTAGTAAGCTTACGACGGAGCTTTTCGTAGCACTTGAGAACCTTTTCGTAAGCCCAAGTTTACGACATTTCGCTTCGAATGACGAACGGATTACTTTGAAATTGCGTCTACTCAATCAATAAATTTAATTGCTATTTAAGTTGTGATTTAATATTGCTCTGATAAGTACTCTGTGACATCATCAGCGTATAATTAGTATAGGGGTACATTTACAATATTTTTTTTAAAGGAATCTCGCTGTTGGCCTTAAGGGCCTTTACAGCTCAGCGTGGCCTGTTTTGGCGAGCCTAGCTCAGCCGGAATGTGCCCGCGACTAGCGACATAAAAAAATCCATTTAGAAACGCCAATATTTTTTTATAGTATAGCAAACGAGCCTACGGTACGCCCAAAACGAACAGGCGAAGCTATGGGCACCAAACTATTTTTGGCCTTTGACGGAGGAGCATCCACTGTCTACAAACAATTGTTGGTTGTATCTCCCAGGGAAGATCCCCATCATCCTGATGCAGATGGCTGGAAGTCTTCCACGGCCCGCTTCACAAGACAGTTTCTTTTGCGAACTAGCGAACTGTGGAATCAACTCCCGGTGGGGATCTTCCCTGGGAGATACGACCTACAATTGTTTGTAGATAGTGGATGCGGTAAGACAAGAGGGCAATTTAGTTTTAAAATTGTTTTGAAAATGTTTTTATTTTATTTCAAATCCTTAGCTAGGTTTTACGCCGTGTAGACACTCCATAGTCCAGAGATAATGTAAATACTAATGGTGGTAGGATGGGTCCAATCGCTTCAGTAGTTTTTTCTTCTTCTTATATCTACCTCCTTGCGAAGGTTGGCGATCATCATGGCTAGTTTAATTTTGGATGCCGCACTTCTAAACCACGACTTGGTGCTTTGGCCAAACAATTGTCTAAGGTTTTTCAACCAAGACGTGCGTCTGCCAGGTCTTCTTCTACCAGCCACTTTGCCTTGTATGATTAGTTGAAGGAGCTCGTATTTTTTAATTTTACGTAAAAGTTGTTTTGTTACTTTATTACAAAGATACAAAGCTAGACTAACGGATATCAAAAACCCTATAAAACATGAACCAAATATAGTATATATCAATATTTAATATAAAAACGTCGTTACCTTTAACTTTACATAAGGCTTAAGAATAATAAAAACTTTAATATCAGATACTTAAACATGTCTATCTCATCTCATTCTTTTAAGATCTTTGTACCACTCTCGACCATGTACCACTCTTACCATAGATTACTTACGTTCTTGGAGCCATGCTAATATTGGTCTTCCGACTTGAGTGTAATCTCCGAGACGTCGACAATGATAGTGACCCTCGAGTACCATGTGCTGGTGGGGTGCGGCAGAAGAGGTATCTGTAAATAATAATATATTTTTATGAATGCCCTAAAATAGAAGTGGCAATGGGCAACAGACGAACGGGCAAACGGGTAGTGGTATTCCCTGATGTTAAGTGATACCACCGTCCATACTTTCAATGCCAGAGGGCTTGCGAGTGCGTTGCTGGCCTTTTAAGAACGGCTACGCTCTTTTTTAGAGGCCTTAAGTCGAATTAGTTTGTAAATACTTCAGTGGGCAGCTGGTTCCACATAGCGGTGACGTGCGGTAAAAATTGTCTTAAAAAACTCTCACTCTCACGAAGCAGGTATTAATGAAGTGCTCTGAACATTCTCAGTGGTAAAAAGAAGATGCAGAGATACATCTTTACACAACTCCAAGGGATCAAGCCGCTCGGAAAGGGATTGGTCAACGTTGCTGTGATCGAGATGGTTCGTAACTAGCTCGAAGGTCTACATAAAATGGTTATTTTATATTAGATAAAGCGCTTGAGCGATGCTAGAGAATTTGTTAGGTCCGAATGAAATATTTCGAAGCAATAATGAGAAATAAGTAGGAGTCACGTCGAACGCCAACCGTAAATCCAATAATACCGTGTCAAAACCAACAGTTTAATGTCCCTATGAAATTTATAGCCGTTGGAATATCACAAAAGATTTGAGATATTAAATACGAATTTATTGCGTTGAAGTTATGTAAGATTTATTTATTTTTGAAATGCACACTAACGAATCATATACAGAAACACACAGAGAATGATTATGCTTAAAATATATAGGAAAACATGACTTCTCAAATTTAACACATCATAAAAATTTCAAATTAGCAAAGAAAAAATTAAACAGAAGCACCCAGAAAAAGAAAATAAACTAAAACTAAATAGAAACTTAAACCTTATTAAGAGCGTGATTATCTTATATATAAAATTCTCGTGTCACAATGTTAGTTACCATACTCCTCCGAAACGGCTTGACCGATTTTTATCAAATTTTATATGCATATTCAGTAGGTCTGAGAATTGGGGTTCTATCTATTTTTCATACCCCTAAGTGATAAGGGGTGTCCACCCCAAATATTTTATTTTTATTTTTTGGTCAATATTTTTTTGTTTTTATTTTTTTATGATACAGCATACAAAAATACATACAACTCCTAATTTTCACCCTTCTACGATCAACCCCTATTTTGTATTATAGTAGATAGTTATTTTTATTGAACTTAAAAAAATGTTTCCTAGAAATAATATACTTACATGGCAAAACGACGTTTGCCGAGTCAGCTAGTCATTTTATAAAAGTAGAGTATTTATAATATTTTTATTAATGATAGTAAGTTGTAAAAGCAGTGCTTGAATGACAAGTGTACACGACATTTAAAGGAAAACATTAGAATTATAAAAGAGAAAATAATGCAATAAAAATAAATGAGAATAAACCAGATGATCCACCCTCGTATGCACCTAATATTTATATGTATTTGACACATTTTTATTTATTTACAACCCACCCAACCTTACTAAAACCAGAGTGGACTAAAATATATAGCTTGGCAAAAAAATCATATTTTGAAACATACTGTATGTGAAATTGCATTAGTGTGAGTACTGTGAACCCGCCAGCTTTCGATAACCGACCTATAACATAAGTTTTGGAGTCCTTGAAAGACACTAGTTGAGGGGAGACGAGATTTTGTCAAACCTTTTCAAAAGTCAAAAGTCAAAAATCATTTATTCATATAGGTAACACAATGTACTTCATGAACGTCAAAAAAGAAATATACATAAAATGCTTCTAGTTTTACATTTACTGTTTACTAGTTCTCAAATCAAGGGCGTAGAACGGAAGAGAAGTATAAATAAACTCTCCGCCACTCTTTTTAATCGAAAAGTTTTTTTTTGTTTTACACAACGTTTGTAAGGAGCTGCAACCATTACACCATGTTCCACATGACATCTGAAGTAATAAATAATAATAAAATAAATTAAAAACAAAGATTTGTCCTCTATCAGCAGGTGGCATGGTGAAATAGGAGCACGTACTTACATTCTCGTGGGAACAACACGCAATACTTTGGGTTTGACATTAGCATATAGAAGTCATAACAAGGCTTACTCTGTAACTTCGAATAACTAAAGCTATACCGTTCCCAACGCTTTTTGGCTCTAGTTATCTCAATATCCGTAGCACTGATGTCGTAACTGGAATCGCGCGGAAGGAAAACTTATAACTTGTATCGGCGTTGTTCGATGCTTTTATAATAACAAAACTGGGTGTTATTACTGAATTCTGTCCTATCTTATTAACTAAAGTCTTTCTATTTAATTGTAATTGTAAAATATATGTTACATTTATAAATATAATTTGTAGAGTAGTTAGTGATAATTTTATGAACGGCATACAATATGTTTAATTAAATTAAAAGCCTCCGCAAGCGGTCCGTGTCGGTTATGAGATTTAATGCTTACTTGACTGATAAAAGAATGAATCTCCTATTTTAGCTTCAAATTGGATCTATGAATGAAAATCCACCTTACCAAAGAGGATGTGAGGAAATATTTGAAGACCTTGACTTTATTTAGCGGTAGTAATTAAAGCTTAAAAATATTAATTTGCCGTGTTTAATGTTTAATTTCAGTTTTATTTCTATCTTAAAATGTTTCGCATATTTTGTTTATTAATGTAATATGCTTTGGCTTTGTGTATTGTATAATCTTTGATAATATTTATTTATTACATAAATACATATATTATCCGTATTATCGTAATGGCATAGTCTCTGACATTACGATAATAGCATACAAAAATACATACAACCTTTAATTTTCACCTCTCTACGATCCCCCTATTTTTTATTAGTTTATTAAAACTATTGACTTGAACTCTGAGCTTTATATATAAAGAAAAATTCACTGAACAACCAAAAATATTTTCATTCCGGAAAACCGAACAGTCTCTGTGGAAGCATAGCAATGTTCAATGTTGTTACGAGTATGTACTAAAAAGGTAGGCTAACTAAAATCACATTAAGGAGAAACGAAGTTCGCAGCTAGTGAAGTTTATAATATTAAACACATAATATACACAATATCGCTACTGTGAATTCATTCTACGAACATATAAATATGTCGATAGTGTCGGAGACAGCATTCAGTAGGCGCAAAGTCTTTGATGACGGGGATCTGTGCAACAGACTGGTTTTGATCCTTGGTGTCGCAAATATATGGATATGTGTAGCTGTAAGATTACGTATAAATAAATTCAACTAAATAATATAAATAAAATAATATTTACCTGTTAAAATGTTTCCGAAATATGCCGCTAGTGCAGTACAAGGCTATAGGGTTGACACAACTGTTGAGGAATGAGAAGCAGAACCCAACTATACGTAGGGCTGACCACCAGGCGTTGAAGTCCTCTTGGGCTGTTGGACTAGGAAATAAATTCAATAAAAATAAATCGCAAGTCATTTAATAAATCAATTATGTTATTACAGTGTCAGCTCTTTATAACGATTTTCAAGGGACTCAGCATTTTTTTCCGTTATATAGAGTTTTGCTTATATGGAAAGGAAGAAATGGAATGGAAAAGAGTCAAAAAACAAATTTAACCAATTATAATAATAATTTATATACAGTGTAAACAGCTGGAAAAAATATTGGAGCCTAAAAGAAGTAATGAAAGACACGACCCTACACAATTCAACGAAAAGCAAATTATTTAACACATGCATCCTGCCAGTGCTGGCTTACGGAAGCGAAACGTGGGCTTTAACAAAAAACGTAACAAATAAACTCTCCGTATGTCAACATGCCATGGAAAGGAGCATGACTGGGATCAAAAGAAAAGACAAAGTAAGGAGTAGCAACATCAGAGGAAAGACTAAGGTACAGGACATAACTTTGAAAATAAGAAGACAAAAGGGGAAATGGGCAGGCCACATGATCAGGGGAAAGGACAAATGGAGTTAAATAAACACACAATGGTACCCAAGAGATGGAAACAGAAAGAGAGGTAGACCACAAAAAAGATGGGACGACGACATTATACAAGTCGCGGGAACAACATGGGGTGGCCATAGAGACGCCAGAATGCAGAAGATTGGAGGAGGCCTTTGCAACCTGGCAAACGGACACGCAAAAGTGGAACAAAAGAACAATCTACGAAAAATAAAGAAAAAATACTGTCATGTCCGAAAAGAGGTTATAATATATATCAATACAGTGTAAACTCTTTATAACGTATTTCAAGGGACCGAGCATTATTATTTAGTTATAGGTTTCGGTATAGGGAGGGAAGAGTAAGAGTTAAGGTATGTATCAAGCAAATTTAATTGATTTTTAGGTTACAGCGAATGACGTTATAAAGAGTTTAAACTGTATAATCTTTATATATATAATTCTTCTGTGAGTGTGTATGTCACTGAACTTCTCTCAAACGACTGGACCGATTTTGATGAAATTTTTTGTGTGTGTTCAAGGGGATCTAGGAATGGTTTAGATTCACAAATCAGCCCGGCAGATGGCACTGCAGTCGGTACTTTCATACTTTGCTTAATATCCTAATCGCTTTAAATATCATGCAGGACAACGTTTGTGGGGTCCACTAGTTATATATATATATATATATATATATATATATATATATATATATATATTAGATAGGTGACGATGGTGCGATTAGTAACTGAGAGCAAAATTTCCTACAGGAAATGTAATCTAAGAATTTCACACGTGTTAATACAATTGACAATAACAAAGGCGAGAAGGCTGTCTATGATCCCAGGTGTTTTTCTGAAAAATTTCGGCACCTAAATAGGTTAGTTTTGTAAGCTGATTATAAAAACAACAGTTAAGTATGTTGTTGATGTCTAAATATGAAAATAATTCTTCGTGATAGAGAATGGCTGTTGCGTTATAAACTGTAA
This sequence comes from Pieris macdunnoughi, assembly GCA_905332375.1. Classification (NCBI taxonomy): domain Eukaryota; kingdom Metazoa; phylum Arthropoda; class Insecta; order Lepidoptera; family Pieridae; genus Pieris; species Pieris macdunnoughi. The sequence goes on from CAJOBZ010000026.1 coordinate 2,206,216, forward strand.
ATTTGGTATGATTGAAATTTCATATAAGCGTTGGGAATAAGTAGTATCTGCTCGGCCAGAAAAGATGATGGGATTAATTAACATTAAACTAGGAGGTATCCGGAAAATGTGTGTCTTTTACCAAATTATTATAGTTTTTTTTAGTGGGGCAAATGAGCAGGCTTATATGATGTGATACCACCGACCATAGATACTAACATTGCCAGAGGGCTCGCAAGTGCGTTGGCCTATTAAAAATTGGTAAGTTTTTTCTAGAATTTCCTAAGTCAAATTGGTTCGGAAATATGTCAGTGGTTCGACAGTGGTGGTGCTCGGCAAAAAAACCCTTAGTTTTGGAACGACGTCGAAGTGATACGGGTAGTTCCTATTCTGCCTAGACGTCCGATGATGAAGCTAAATATGGTTGACATATATAATAGGACTTTAATCTACGAATGTTTTGTCAATTTCACTTACGCCCTTAAAATATATATCGGGTGAAACATTTTAAATAAATACTCACTGTTAGACATACTGTTTATTGAAACAAAAAACACGCTCGCTCGGGGCATGTAAATTTAATGAAGAGCCTTTTCTATTTACGTAACAATAATTAAAACACCGAAATACATCAACATTGTTTCTATTTAGACAATGAATTTAACAGAATATTCCGTTCTAGATAATTGGTACGCGTTTTTTAAATTTAAATTTATTATAAATATTTTTGTGACGGTGGAACAAATTTGTCAGAATATCCGTCCACCGTAGCGTCGACATTACAATAATATTATAATACTCAAAATTAAGTACAAATTAACAATAACTATTTTTTTTTAATAGAAAATTCAAACAAGGCGCGATAATTGTTTTACAATTACAAAATGCGGCAGTAGAAAACTGTCTTTTGTATACCGAACTACACGTTTGGAAGTGAGATGCCTATTTGAAAGCACCTGTGCCTATTTAACCGCCGCATAAATTAACCTATATTATACTATCTAGGGAATATGGAAGGGCGCAAGGAGTTTAAGAGTTTCCTTTGCTGATGTTATAAGAAATATCCAAATCGTGCAGTTCCGCACCTGGTGATTAACACAGGGCACAGCGTGCTTCTAGATGAGCGACGTTATTTTATTCTAAGTTTAAAATTTCGAATGCTATATGAAAAGAAACTCACCAGTAATAGAACCACATCATAAAAACATGTGTCGGAAGAAAACACGCCGCGAAAACAACCACGAACGCTAACACCGTCAAAGCCACTTTTCTTCTAGCTCGCATCTGAAAAGAAAAATAATATTCCTTTTCTATATTTTATTACAACAATGAGTACTTCAGTAATAGTAGATAAAATTTAAAAGTTAATTAAAAACACGTAAAAGGTATTTTAATATATAACATCGATAACACAAGTTGACGAAAATAATTTAAAGAAAAAACTTTTTAACCGGATTAAAGTTATGTATTATTATAAATTTACAATTATTTAACATAATTTTAAATTTAATATAATAATAAATAATATATAATAATAAATATCCAAATTGAAATCTCAAGAAAAACAATCCGCAAAAATAGAGGACACCGTGAGCCATTTTTGCCAAAACCTTAATCTTTTAGTCGATACCAACTCCGGGGAAATAAATACAGATAATGCAACTTTCTCTACAACTGTGATACTTTTTGACATCCAACACCTTTTGTCTTCAGTCAAAGTTTTATTAGTAAGTAAGTAAGTCTGGGTCTCAGATTTATGTATCTATTTAATAATCAGATAAGTGCCTTCTGCCTGAAACCGCACCGTCGAGATTTTTTGGATATGCCGTTTTCCATACGATGATTTCCATCACCGTTCGAGAGTTTAATGCGCATATAGACGGCAAGTCCATTAGTGCAGCCGAGGCTCGAGAATCTACGACCTCAGGGATGAGAGTCGCACGCTGAAGCCACTAGGCCAAACATCTAATTCTGGGTTCGTTAAATTCTCGCGTTACAAACCACTGAAAATCACTAGAATTCATAACCAATGATAATACAAGAGACAAATAAACCAAGTTTTTCGGTTTATTGGGTTTTTTTATTGTATGTTTCAAAAGTCTGTACAACAATTTAACAATAGAATATGTATAATTAATAAAGTTTTTATTTTGTTAGTGATTATATTACTTACTTTAGTTATAAATAAATCGTTTTAGTAAGATAGACTGATTAATTATAAAAAACCCGCCATATTACAATAGGCATGCAAATGTCAAATAATATAATAAGTTAAGTTGTTTATTATTGTTGTCAAACTTATGGTCTTAATAATCGCCCACGCTATTAAGGTACCTTGCCTTTAATAATTCAAGTTATTAAATATAAGTAGAAATTGCAAATATTTGAAATAAATGTATTTCAAATATCCATTACTAACAACTAACTGATAAAGTTTTTATAAAGCCCTAACTTATTCTAGACCTTTCGTCACCTTATAATATTGTTTAAAAACCTTTTAAGACTTTCCAGACCAAGTTTTCTGGTTAGAAGTCCTAAGAAACTTCGAATTGAATTATTTATACTCTTGTAATATGTATTTAATATTTTTTGTTTTGTATGCGTCCTGAAAAAAATACGAGGCAACAAAAGCCAAGTAGGCCAAAAAATTAAAATGGAATAGGCGGGACTGGTGGCTAGGCTTCAAGATGGACAAAATGAGTCACGTCATCGAAAAGACCGAAAGGCAAGCGACACAAAAGACCCCAAATGCGATGTGAGGACTGCTGTAAACTGCTGGCCCGCACTAGATCCAGGTGGCTTGTGTAAGAGAAAATTGGCATTCCTGGAGGACGCCTATTTAAGTGGTTTGTATGGATTTCATTGTATTGTCTTTTATTGACTTTTACACATAGAAAAACACTTGACGACACACGAAAAACGGTGACTGAAGATGTCTTCAGTCACCGTGACCACGCACGCTGTAAAGCACGCGAAACGTCGGTTAAATTTAAAATTGTGTAAAATAATTGTAAATTTATAATAATACATAACTTCAATCCGGTAAAAAAGTGTTTTTCTTTGGATTTCATTTCATGGATTTTGGATGGACTTTTTTGTTTCGCTTGTTGCGTCCATGAATAAACAGGGTTGACACCATTTGTATACTTAAAAAATAAATAAAACAGTGGCGCTACAACCCCTTTAGGTCTTGGTATTCTTTCTATGTGCGCATTTCACATTCGCTCAAACGGTGAGGGAAAACATCGTGAGGAAACTGGCTTGCCTTAGACCAAAAAGTCGACGGGGTGTGTCAGGCACAGGCTGATCACCTACTTGCCTATTAAATTAACAAATGATCATGAAACAGATACAGATGCCCAGATCTAAAAAGGTTGTAGCGCCACGCATCTATTTTTATTTATTTATGTCATTAATAAACGTTAAATTTACGTTTCAAGATAAAAGGTGTAATAAGGCAATTTTCTATTGTATTTCTAACTAGCGTTCAGTAATGGCTTACGCACAGCTGGATACTTATAATAAGACATAGTATCTTAGAAGTTGTTGTAGATATTGATGTCTTGTATAAAACTGTAGTACATTACTTTGTTATAATGACAATAGTTTCCGCATATATATGTCGTGGCCATATCCTAGATTTGCTCACTTCATGAAATGCTCGAGAATTTCATGAAATGGTCGTATTTCATGATGAGGGCAACTTAATTTGACCAGACCATTAAATCGTCAACATTTCACGATTTTTTCATCCACATTTGGCCGGATCGTATAAATAGGGTGTCCATAAAATATTTAATAAAAATCCAGAATATGTTAAGAACTTGTTTATTGTTATTTAAGTCCGACTGATACAAACAAAATTAATTAAATTTTTGTAACAAAATTAAACATCAAACACGTCATGTTACACAATTATTTTTAGAAAACAAACAAATATTTAGAAATAAGTAGGTACTTTGGTACATAGTTACAAAAAGTAATATGTATAATAATTCACATGGAATGCACAATAAATGAATAAAAATTTAAAAAGTCAGTGTTACAACCTTTCAGTCATTTGTTGGCGCATGACAAACTTTGGTGACACTTTAAAGTACAAAGTGTTTTGTTCTTGAAACATGCATCTCTTTGTACGGCATTGGTTTTTTGCTGGCTTACAAAAGCATTTTTTAAAGCCTTGACCTCCAAACAAAGATTGGAAATTTACAGCTTCCCTCAATGATATTGGCAATTCTGATATAATCGCAATAATCTTTAGACGACACCTGTAGGTCTTGCCGAGAAAACCAATTTTTAATTGTTCCAGAACCCAATTATGCGGTGGTAAGAAGAGTTTTTATAGAATTGAACAAAAAAAACAACCAATAGACCATTTAGTAGACTTATTATCTTGCATCCAACACCGCAACATATTTTCTACGTCTTGGTTGGATCTTTCCACGCTGCCCTGTGTTTGAGGACGTCGAGGACTACCGTGAATAATTTTGCATTCAGGCCACATCGACACCAATTCTTCTATGACATGCGCGGTGAACTCTCTTCCATTATCACTCTGTAATATAAACGGAGCGCCAAATTCCAAGAATATTTTTAAAAGTTCCAAGGCTACTTCTGCAGCTCTTTTCGACTTTAGAGGTCTGAGGTGTAAAAATTTTGTGGCATGATCTTGGTAATTTATAAGCCATTTAAATTCTCCATCCGCGGCAGACTGTAAATCTATTAAATCCACCTGCCCTCGTGTGTTAAAATCTTTAGAAATTATCGGCTGAGTTACTATACCTTTCTTTGGCACTGCACGTTTCTTCTGACAAACAGAGCACAGGTCAACGAATAGCTCGATGGGTTTCTTCGGAATATAAAGCCTATTTTTAATGTGTTGAATAATTTTTAATCGTCCACCATGTCCAACAGTTTTATGTACTTCCTTTAATATTTCAAAATACTTCTCCATCGGAATTATGCGAATCGTATGATCGTCGACGCATTTTTTCTTGAATATAAGATATTCCTCATTCGCAGTTTCCAAAATATCATATTTTGAAAACCAGTAATAGTCTATGGACTTATTTTGCGTAGTCACCCTACTCTCCTTAATTTGTTTCATAACCTAAAAAAGGAAAAAAAAACATTAACTTTAATAGGTCATAATTCACAAACTTACATAATATCAATTAATACACAATACGTTAGCTGGCATAGAGTATTTTGATAAAATAAGTGAATATTTATGTAATTTAAGAGTAAAATACTAACCTGTGAAATGCGATCCAAACTCCACGGTTTTTTTACATTTTGCTCAGTTTTTGCGTGACTTGCATAGTACTCGAGAACCTTTTCGTCGTAAACTCTTTTACTATCAATTTCTTCGTCATTTATTAACGAATTATTCACTTTTTCACTGCGAGAAACAACATTATCGACAGCGGCCGCCATCTTCACACATAAACAAAGCGTTTGCAGCGCCTCTACCGGTAATTAATGTAACTACTTTACGATATGATCAAATAATTGACCATTTCATGAAGAAGCCGCGCGTTTAGTTGCCCATATCGAGAAACGATTTCTTATCATTGATCTGCCCAAACCACCTCACGATGTGGCCAATAGACAATGAAACATTTCATGAAATGTAACCATTTCATGAAATTCTCGAACATCTCATGAATTGAGCTAATCTACGATATGGCCACGACATATATATAGGCTTACATTATATAAGTTTTCATACGAAGCCTTAGTTTTTTCAAAAAATTTATTTCAAATTCAAAATCACTTTCACTTAGGTAACACAATATATACTTATGCACGTCAATAAAGAAATACGTATTAAATGCTTCTAATTTTACATTTACTGCCAGTTATCAAATTAAGGACGTAAAAGGGACGAGAAGAACTGGCAATAAACTCTCCACCACTCTTCTTAATCGCTGGTTTTGTGTTTTACACAATATTTGTAAGGAGCTGCAACCATTACACCATGTTTCACCTTTGCTTATGTTAATGAGGGATAATTAAGGCTAATAATGATAAAGGAATTTTTCAAATCCGTCTAGTAGTTTTGGAGTCTATTCTATTAAAAAATGCGAAAAACACTCAATAAAATGAAAGGAAAATCTCGAAACATTTTACTTTTTTAAAACAAATAGCGAAACGAATAAAATATTTAAAATATAACACACGTGCTCACATAAACCACGTCAGCATAACTATATTACTTCAGGAAGATGTCAATTTGCCTTACGAGGGATAGATAACACAATAATAGTACTTCTCACATTTTGAGCAAGAAAACCTATACATAACGTATATATCAATCAAATACACAGTATTTACAATTTTCTTAACCTACAGAGTAATAATAAAAATAATAAAAAAGAAAATTAAAACATATTAAAAAAGTTTGGTCAAATTTAAAAATGGGTCGTTTTAATTCAATATATCCTTTCCATCACGGCAAAAATAATTTTCCGGAAAGATACAATAGGGTACTTTAGTTACAAGACGTGGAGGTGGGAAAGAGCTATTCTTCTTCCTAACTATAGGGAGGGTCTTCGACTAGTCCAACCACTGACTGGCCCAAATCCCCCAGTAGCAAATGTCGAGAAATGGTATATCGTTGGCAGTCGGTTTTTTTACGGAATCTCGCTGTTGGACTGAAGAGCCTGGACAGCTCAGCTCAGGCTGTTTTGGCGAGTGTAACTCGGCCGGAATGGGATTTATCCCGTGACTAGTGCAAGGGCGTCTCCTGCGAGACTCTGACTTTGGCTTGGGCCATCGAGGGATGGTCTGAAGGAAGGATTCTACTGGAGTGAGCGAAGTACGTAGTAAAAAAGACCACGCCTCCCTCGGTGAAAGCGGTTTTTTACTCTTATTTCATGCTTGTAGCCTCGGATTGTATACGTAGATGTCGCTACAGTGGAGTACATTATTACATTGTCTGTGGTAAATTTGAATCATTATTTTATAGGTATCTGACTCCTAGAGTCAGTAAAAATAAAGAATTTTCGATATGCGCAATATTCGTTCGAATGAAAATACCGTCTGAGACGGAAGACTGAATATAATGCGACGCCAAAAGCAAAGTTAGCGCCACTTTGTTATGTTTATTATGCGTTCGATTTTGAGTTTGGTGTGTCTGGAACCTTTAAATCAAGGTCATGTCACAGCCACCGACTTAACTATAAAAATAAACAAGCAACTAAGTCCGCTCCATGCCCCATTATTAGATAAGTCTATCGCATTATCATCAGCATACATGTAGCGCATTAAAGATATCTTTAATATTTATAAAATCAATTCCTTCTTTCTCGGCACAAAATATATTTTGCTACATTTGGGAATACCTAAGTAAAATGATCGTGAAGTCTAAACCTCAAGAGATTGAATACGCACTCGTATCTCGAACTTCAATGTTAAGTTTTTGAACTACGGCGACTAGCGATACGGATATTTATTTATTTCGTAATCTTACAGCTCAGAAGGGCAGTGTTGGCCTAGTGGCTTCAGCGTGCGACTCGCATACCTGAGGTCGTAGGTTCGATCCCCGGCTGTGCACCAATGAATTTATTTCTATGTGCGCATTTAACATTTGCTCGAACGGTGAAGGAAAACATCGTGAGGAAACCGACATGTCTTAGACCCAAAAAGTCGAAGGTGCTCAGGCTTCCTGTGCCTTGCTGATCACCTACTTGCCTATTAGATTTAAAAATGATCATGAAACAGATTTAGAAATCTGAGGCCAAGACCTAAAGAGGTTGTAGCGCCACTGATTTATTTTAATCTTACAGCTAATATACAGAAATCCTCGGAGCACTGAGGTCGTGAAGCCTGCGAAGTGCCCTAGAGACTTCTGTGCTTTTGGAAGAAGCTAAACTGGCTTAGTTATCCAGGACTACGCACAACGGACCTAATGAGAGTCTAAGTGCGGAAACTGAGTCCACCAACCTTGACAGGTGACACAAATTATATAAAACTCAAAGCTAATCATATAATTAAACCTTAACGTTAGCTGTATATCATTCAAAATAATTTAATAAATTTTAACCCTGTGGTGTACAGTGTACCTTTAAAGCTAGAAGCATTTTCTCGCTGTATTGCGATACTTTTTCGTTGAGCGAGGAAAGCACCAGCTCTGGGGTCACCGGTACTATCTACCGGACGCCAACTTAAATCTTTAATTAGCGTTTAATGTTATTAGGATTGCGATGTATTGTCTAAAATCATGTAACCTTACCAATTATTGCACGCCTCGCAGTGCTCTACTCTCGACATGTCAAAAAACCCAGTCTTTCGAAACTTGAATGACTTTTTTCTCACTAATATAACACTTACAGGATAATATGAGTGCACTAAAATCGAGTTAAATAATCTATCAAGCACATATGGTATTTTTTATGAACAATTATTTTGTTTAACATAGTAAATAATAACATTAAAATCAATCATTCTTGGACGTCCGTCAGTCTGTGTTTATGGATCCATGTATGTGGCAGAGAAATTGGTCGAAAAATTTATCGTACCAGAATACTTTTTTTCTTATTATATAAAGTTATACCCTGGGCTGATTCCTAGTTAATATTAGCGTTCTGTCGTTTAATTATAATTTGTAAAAAACTAAAATACAACTGTTCCTCACCTTAGAGTTATGGCGCCACTAAATCTGTATGTTTAAATATTCTTCGTAGCGTGAGACTTAAAGATAATAGTTTATTTGTTATTTTGTTTTAAAAAACTTGAGTTTTTTTTTAATTTTTTTTTAATGTGAATGACCGCTATGAGGCGTGCACTTTTGGATTTTCCAAACTATCCTTTAACTAGACTCAACACAAGACAAAATTATGTAAACACTAAAAGCATTTACGTCTTATAAATAAGTTTTTATATGCCTGAGTATGCATACCTATGTAAAGAAATAATTATATTTATTACATTACAGATTATTAATTATCTATTATGTGTTAACTGATGTTTCATTTAATTTGTTTGTTAGTCTGTTGAAACGACGCTAGTTTTGGTCCGTCATTTAAATTTTAATTCGAAAAGTTTTTGTTACAACATTTTGTATTATGAAAGAAATAGGATAAAAGTCATTGTTTCTAGTAAAATAATAAACTCTTAATGTTGTTTCTTAAAATACATATTTCAGCAACACATTTGAGTTTTATTCATCATTAATCTATTATAACATAGTGACACATGGTATACGGACGAATCTCTTCTTGTTCAATTCCATGCGATACATATAAGTATTTGTCTTTGGTTATAAAAATAGGAACAAAGTCTATGTGAAAAATAAATGAATGTCATATATCGTGTTTGCCGAACTCTTATGGAATTATATTATATATGTATCTTATCATTGAGTAAAAATGCCTACAGATAAATGTTATCAATTTGACTATGACGCAATCTCACAAACACAAAGACTGTGTTTGTATGTTTAATTTAAGTTAATAAAACCTTTGTTTTACGAAAAGCTAAATAGGAAAACATTTAGTGTTTCTGTTGCTTGTGGAAGAAAGAATATAATTAACCGTCTAAAATAATTCACAAAGCGGGTATAATAATAATTAACGAAGTATCCTATCTCTATTTAACAAATTCTTCGTAATCCCCTTGAACTGTCCAAGGACATTACACTATTACATTATTGGTGCACAGCTGGGGATCGAACCTCAGGGATGAGAGTCGCACGCTGAAGCCGTTATATATTATATTGCTTCGTATTGATATCTGAACGGAATTAGCTTTTTAATCATAACAATTTTTTTTTTAAAGACAATTCACACCAACCTAGTCCCATGCTAAGCTGGTGAAGCTTGTGTTATGGGTACTAGGCAACGGATATACATACATATTATAGATAGATAGACATATTTAAACACCCAAGACCCAAATACAACACCAAATGCTCATCACATCGATGTTTGTCTCAGCCGGGGATCGAACCCGGGACCCATGGATTCGCAGTCAAGGGTACTAACCACTAGACCAATGAGTCGTCAAACAATGCTTTAGTAATGCGCCTCCTATTTCAGTCAACGCGAAAATCGTTACAGGAACACGTGGAAGTTTCCAATACAGTGATTCCAGACTTATTTTCGATCACCGATCCTTTATTAGTGTTTCGTATTTCTTCATTAGGTGAAGTGCCGGATTTGTGTGACCCTGGCAGTCAAATAAACATTAAGGGGTAATAAAAGGGAGAACCAGGTATATCGTAGGCGCTATAACTTTCACAAATTCATTATCACTTTTAAAAATATATGTCACGATAATGTATGTAATTAACACGATGTCATCACAAAAATAAAACTTGTAAAAACTTGTAAAGGCTAATAAAATTTAATATACATACCTATATGTCGCTTCGAATCCGCGACATATACATATATGTATATTAAATTTTTGAAAGGCAGCGCTATAAACCTATAAGGGTTGTTGACCGCACATTATTATTATATAATATTATTATTATATAGTTGTTTCACAAGAGCTACAAATAACTGATCAGACCTTTGATTTTTTTTTAAAATAAGGAGAATGTGATGCCGGTCTTTGGGAGAGGAATGTTAGTGATGCATATGCACGTAAACTAATATTTTATTTGCGTACGTATTTTAATGCTTAGCTGAATATATGATTAGGTACTATGGGTAGCGACAATTCCCGTCAGGCAGGGAGACGCAATCGTTGGTGCTGGAATCGTGATCTCAAATACAATATCTACCACATACAATTAAAAAAAAGCTTGTGTGTATTCATGTACTACGTTAGAAGTTATACCTACTTTAGAGTAACAAGATAAAAATCTTTTAAAAAATTGTATTCTTCGTTTGTTGAAAAAACGACACTAACAATAGAAAAAACCTAAATGTTGTTTATAGCTTAATTCAGGGTGTCGGTTTTTTGTGACGGTGTGCGCGCGCATCGTAAAAATTTACTCTCATCTTTTTCCCTAACGCGCCAAAAGAAGTAATAATAATAATAATATGCATGTCAGTACTTATAATAATAATAATAATTATTATTATAAGTACTGACATGCGTCGGATGGCGTGGTGTAGCGTCGCGTTTTGGTAGTATGTTTCCGCCTTTAAGTTATTCAGAAAATATGTCTTTAATCCATATCCGTATTAAGTTTTTGAAGTGAACTTCTTTAGGTGCATGAGGGTAAAATTTTTACGGATGAACCGCATTAATAGGGAGAAAAGGGAGAGAGTGATGGAGACCGATTGAGAGAGAGTGAGAAGGGCGAATTACCTTATAGGAATTCTATTTTTAAAATTAAAATTTCGTAAAGAGAATTTATGAAATATTTGTATTTTATATTTTATGCAAAATAATTTATTGAAATCTCAAATGAAGAATTTTGTAAATTAAAATGCCACGTGTTTTAATATTTTAGTGACAATTAAATTCATTAAATTCCTAACATATCTTCCTTTTTCCCTCCCTCTAAGTCTCGGAAATCTAAAGTTTTAGATTTGTATATAATATGAACAAGGCTATTCTAGTTTTCTGTATTTCATTCATAATTAATTGTGTAATCATTTATATTATATTTAAACGTAGATTAGTTTAGCTACAATTAAATATAGAGCATCTTTAGTTTTAACTCAAAAACTTCTGACCTGTCTCTGTGTGCCCTGCATCTCCCCTGGTACATTCTGTGTGCTCAACACGAGGTGCCGGGCCATCAGCACGTAGAACAACGCGATGACAGCCAGAGGAAGAGAGTAGTAGACCAGGAACTTCATCAGCACCATGGTACGAGCATAACTTTCTCCCCACTCCACGGGATACGGGTAGCATACTAAAAACTGTAATTTAACGTAATTATATGTAAACCATATAGAGCATTTTGCTATGCTACTCCATAAAGACTGTTGCATGTTCACTTTTCCGGAAAACCTAAGTACTCATTTTATTTTTTTTCTTGTTTTCCAATTTTCTTTCAATATAAACCTTCTTCAGAGTTCAAGGAATAGTTTTAAAAAAGTACTCGCATTGGTACAGCCGTCTTCTAGTATTGCGCTTAGCATTTTTACTAGTTAATTTCTTTTTAATTAAATAAAACGAAAGACTACCTGTATATATACAAATAATAATAATAATAATAATCTTTATTTTCTTCTCTCACATATACATACAAGGATTTTATGATTAAACTAAGATGATAACATTAGGAAGTGTATGTGAGAGACTGGTCTCTGTAACAGGAGACCTGAGTGACAGATAGCCAGCCTCTCCACACCGGACCGGAACACGTACAATCATGTCATTGTCATAAGATACAATAGAAGAAAATAAGTATTAAGTGCTCAAAGAAAACATTGCAAACGGAGTCTTAAAAATAAATTTTGTGTGTTTGTGTGTGTGTGTGTATGTATGTGTGTGTGTGTGTGTGTGTCTCTCTCTGTCTAAGTGTGTGTGGTGTGCGTGGGTGTGTTACAGAATAACAGTTATTAGATCTTCTGTTTCATCATAACTCAACGTCTTCAGCCAAGTAGTAACCTTTTTTTACATTCATATTTGGGTAGTGGGTAAATGTTAATTTTTCCATTTAATTTATTATACAAGTAACAGCCTAGGAAACCAAAGAATCTTTGCGAGAAAGATGTTGTCCATTTTGTAATACAACAGCAAACTTTATGTTTAATCCGCTTGTTTATATTTAAATCGGGGTCGTAACTAGTTTTATGATGTTGTTTTAGAACTGTGTTGAGAATAAATAATTGACGAATTGTTAATACATCGGCTAGGGCATAAAGCTCTTTGGTGGGAAAAAGAAGCGGCAAGGAGTGACTTACTTTTAATACTGCTCGTTGGGCTCTTTCAAGTTTTAGGAGATTGGTTTTGAAAGTACCTCCCAAAACAGTGATACAATAGCCTAAAATTGATTGACATAAAGACTGATAAACTACGTTAATAATTTTTTTGTCTGCTATAAGTCTTAAAGTTTTAAAGATATAAATGAGTTTACGAGTTCTGCAAGAGAGAAGATCCACGTGAGAATTAAAACTCAAGTTACTATCGATAACTACACCCAAATACTTAATACTATAGGCAATGGAAATGCTTTTGCAATGGCAGAGTTGATTTGAAGAGCAAGTATGGGCTATGATAGAAAAATTATCATGAATGTGTGAGGGAATGTTTTAATAGAGAAGGGCATAAATTTTGTTTTATCAACATTAAGCGTAAGGCCGTTCCCTCTCAACCATTCATTAACAAGGCCAAAACCAGACTGAGCAGAATTATAGACCTCATTCCAATTGTTGCCAGAGAATACAAGGGCAGTGTCATCTGCAAAAGATATTATCTTACCATTTGGCAACTGGAGGTTACATAACTCATTAATGAATGCCAGAAACAACGTTGAGCCAAGTACGCTTCCCTGAGGGACACCGTAAGTTATTGGCAAGTCACTACTTACAAGGTCACCGACCTTCACCCTCTGAAATCTATTTTTAAGGTAACTTTGGAAAAGACTCAATTGAGAACCACGGATACCCAGAGATTCAAGTTTGTTTAAGAGAAGTGGGACAGAGACTGTGTCAAATGCCTTAGCAAGGTCCAAAAATATTGCTATAACTTTTTGCTTTCGGTCAAGTTTGGCTACAATGTGATCAGTAAGTTCGTGAACGGCGTCATTTGTAGAACTACCGGAACGAAAACCAAATTGCGAGCTAGAAATGAGATTATTGGTCTCAAGATAGTGAACAAGGCGTTTGTTTATGAGTTTCTCTATTACTTTTGCAATCGTGGGTAGTTTAGATATAGGCCTATAGTTATTGACACATTCTCTGTCACCACTCTTGAAAATTGGAACAATGTCAGCCAGCTTAAGCTGATCCGGAAAAACGCCTGTGGAAAAAATCAAATTTACAACGTATGTCAATGGTGGGACTATTATTTGATGATACCGTTTTAATATAGCACCTGAAATATTATGCCGTCCAGTACATTTGCCTTTTTTTAGGTTGAGAATACAGTTGCGAACTTCACTTTCATCGGTACTATCCAAAACTAAGGATGCTAGTGGCTTGGCCATTGAGGATTTACAACCCCTACCATAGGAATATGCCTTTTCAGCAAGATCCTTACCAACAGAAACAAAGAATTCATTAATATAATTGATCGATTTAGAGGGGTTATCAGGGGAAATAAGTTGCTCAGCAGGTCTATTGAGTTTTGATATATGCGTCAATTTTCTAATGGTGTCCCAGAGTGCTTTATTATTTGTGTTCGCCGCTGCTTACAACTCTTTCTCCTCATACTCCCTCTTAAGTTTTTTAAGGAGCCAGTTGCAAAAATTTCTGTACCTTTTGTAGGTTATTTTCTTAATTTCATTGTTCAGGTCTTTTTTATATCTTTTATGGAGTTTATCTCGATTTCGTACACATCTTAGATGACCAGCAGTCATCCAAGACTTCTTTAGCCTCTTGCGATTAGGTACGGTGTGAGTTTGAGTATTAGAATTTATTTTAGCATTAATCTCCGAGATAAGAAGAGAAGTAGCAACATTTGCATCTGAAACCTGATAGATCGGTTCAAAGCAAAGGTTTTTCATATCGTTATCTAGGCCTACATAATCAATTTTACTATGAATGAAGTCCTTATTTTGTTCGTGAGATTGCTGGTCTTCCAGTATGAGAACTACGCTGTCATGATCAGTTACAGATGATTCAACTACATAACAAGCGGAAGAAAAAGTACTTTTTATAAAAACATGATCAAGGCACGTCTTGTAGTGAGTGGATATTGTATGTGCGGGTAACAGACCATGAGAAGCAAGTAGATTTAAATAAAATTGAGAATTCACATCCTTAGGCATAATATCGATATTGATATCACCAATAATTATGACTGAATAATTTTAGATCGGTAAGAATTTCGTTTAGCGACTCTATAAATTGGGAGACGTCTTTATATCCTGGCGGTCTGTAAATGGCAATGACGGCAGTATTGTCATTTATTTTTATTACAAGACAATTAGATCCGAGTACTTTTGGTTCAAATATTTTTACGTTCAGACAATTTTTGAAGTAAACTATAACGCCTTCATTTTGAGTCAGGTTGTTTTCGGTAAGGGCATGATAATATCCGTCAATATGGGGAATTATATTTGTGTGGCGTAGCCAGCACTCAGTGAGCACAATAAAGTCCCATTCAGTTTTAGATCTATCTAATAGTGTTAATAAGTCTGGGAAGTTCCGATGTATACTTCGAATATTTTGGTGAATTATTTTCAAACAATTTTCAGGATGCTTAATTAAGGTCTGGAAGTCTTCTATTTCACAACTAGAGGAATAAGCTACGGTAAAATTATCAAGGTCTTTTAATATTTCATTTGTTTGATCGAATTTTGATCCTTGTTTGAAGAATACAAACAAGGATGTCTTCAGTGATAAGGATTCTTTGGTGCAGGTTTTGTAGCGTTGCATAGGCTGTTGAGCTATCATTTTTCATAAATTTGTGGAGTAATAGGTTATAACTAATATTTTGTTTATGAGTGTGTCCAAGTGTAAACTTAAATGAATGTTTTTGGAGTGTAAGTGAATGTAAACGTGGAATAAATGAAATGAGGGAGTCCTTTTCGATCTTTAAGAGGAGTGCAACACTGTTATGATATAATATATATAATGGAGGCGACCTGACAAAGTTGTTGTCAAATAGTAATGTATTGTTACAACGATGGGTTGATTGAAATGTTTCTCTTGATTTTTCACCAGTAAGAGACGTTTTCAGAAAATACGTTTTCTGAAACGTGGTTTCTGACCGTTTCGGGACAGGGTCAATCACATATTAGAAAATGGTAATTTGCATGTCACCCTCGTTTTCAGGAGGCTGAAACATTTTTCCAGATTGCTTCAGAGCAAGTGTAGTCAAGTGGTACAGTTTTCAGGCGTTTTAAGGACTGGTTACATCCCTTTGATGAAGTAATATTCTGGAGTGAACTTTTTAGGTGTAAAACAAGGACGAAATGATACGCAATAGAGAGGGTAGATGGGAATCTTCTCGAAGCCAGAGAGATCATTCTAGTACGACTAGGACGCAGCGATGTGGGAAAGAGATAAAAAGTGCGTACGTTCTAGAATTGTGGCATAAGGAGAGAACATCAGCTACTCAGTACCACTCCTGCGTAGTAAGTTCTCAAATATCATTCAAGATTATTAACAAGGATGTGCAAGCGACCCTAAATGCGATCCATCAAGTCAATCCATCGAGTGCGAGATTAACATCGAAGAGGTAAAGTGCGAATAGTGAAGACAAGTGCATAAAGTACTATGTGAAGTGCGCGAAATTGAAGTAACTATACTTATACTAGGTATAAGTAACTAACTATATATAATTTGATTTTATTTATAGACTAGAACATTCTGGCTGGGTTAAATTTAAGTTACTACAGTTATTAATGATTTAATATATCACGAATGTGGTAACTTTCAAGAGTGAAACGAAAAATTACGCAAGTCTCATCCGCACCATGTTACAGCGTACATGACAGTATTTTGTGTGCGTAATTAGTGTATTTCTACGCGTTATTTACTGCTTTTTAGTATAATTAAATTCCTCGTTGATTTATTTAAAAATAAACCCTTGAAGAGATCTACGGCGTTTTCTATCCGATTCCCTAGTTTGCAACAGTATGTATTTCTGTAATTAAATAAATAATAAACAAGAATAACACGCCTCAAGAGAACTAAACCTTTTGTGCTAAAAAACATAGTGTAACATACATAGTGCGGTATCTCGGACACGCGAACATAGTGTCTAATCATTATAGAACACTAAGACTGTTGATGAACATTACCTTAGTTTAAGCTTTTCATTAGTATTGTAGAAATTTAAGTCAACATAATATTACTTATTAGCCATAATTATTGTATAGGCTAGATTGTAAAGTCGCACTCTTTTTGTGACCTTTATAATTATAATAAAGATAATAATAATTGAGACAGAATCAGGCATGAAAATCACACGCCGATGACACACCAACACTGATCAGTCAGATTTTCCGTCATTATGCCAACAAATCCTCGCGGAGAAAAACTTAAATAATGAATGGGGTAAAGACTAATTCTGTGTCAAACGTGCTAAAGTCGCTTTAGTATTAATGGTTTAGGTCTTTGGTTCACAGAGCAAAAAATAATTCGCATTTATAACAACTATAAATCACGGTCTAGCTTTCTTTTCTAACACTAATTGGCATCATGTTCAACGACGCCCTTTTATTTAATACTAGTTTGTGGCCTGTCTTTGCATAGTCCACAATTATATGGAATATTTAGTATCATTAAGATTAAAATAAAAATTTGCGAAAATAAAATTAAGGTAGTCGAAATATATTTATTTAAAATTTTCCGAAAGTAATAAGCAGTGTTGGCATTCAGCGTGCGACTCTCATATCTGAGGTCGTTCGTTCGATCCCCGACTGTGCGTGCACCAATGGACTTTCTGTCTATGTGCATTTATAGGAATACATGGTGTGGAAACCGGCTTGCCTTAGTCCTAAACAGTCGACGGCGTGTGTCATGCACAGGAGACTGATTACCTACTTGCCTATTAGATTAACACTCATAAAGCACATAAAGAAATCTGAGGCCAAAACCTAAAAAAGTTGTAGCGTGGTAGCGTATTTACTTTATATTATTGTTAGCTGTCAATTAGTTGTTATCTTTTTGGAAGCACATACAACTTTTCAACAAAATCGAAACTCTTTAATCGGAAGCTCATGTCTGAGCGTCGTGGTCAGCAAGGAAGCATCTGGAGCGGACTGGTGGACTTCCACCGGTTTCTGACCAGCGCCTCTCTTATGACAGAGTACAGTTTTGAAGAGGATGAGTCTTTCACTTGATCGGTCCATATGGTTGGTGAACGGCCACGTGATGTTTTTCCTTCTGTGTTACCAACCACGATCAGTTTCTCCAAGTTCTCATCGCCTCTACGCAATTTGAAGCCTAATAATTCATGAAAATTTTAATATAAGAAGGTATTAATCATATTTCGTATTTAATTTAATATTTCGTAAGCGGATTATCTTGGAGAGTAGAAAATCGTAACAAGGCCGCATAGAAGCTTTATAACGTCAGTAAAATCTTGAATACAAGATGGTAATATTAGAAAATTAAAGGTTTTTGTGGGATAGTGCCCTTTAACTTCCAGTAGCGATACAGATAACGATCCCAATCTCAATAATGTGTTTTTGTTCGCGAAATTAATGCTGCGTTAGTGCTCCGGATATTGAGAGAAATACATCCAACTTGCATACAAAAACGTTCGGATCGGTGTGGCAGAGTACGGGCTAAACCACAGGATAATATAGCGATTAATACGCAGTCACTTGTTTTAAAATACTTATTTACTTTAACTCCTTCGGCCGGGGCCGCGCCGCACATGTGTACGTAGTGTGCGGCGTCAGGACAATAAGGGCGCCGCCATCGAAATAGTTTTTGTTACACTTACACAATAACATATTTTGTCAATCAAAATCAAAATACGTTTATTCAATTTAGAAGCGTCTTAGGGCATGCTTATGAATGTCAAAAACGTTAACGAAACTCGCGAAAGAGCAAGACTACGCCATCCGTTCGCAAAACTACCAGGAGGCCTTGTTCTGAGAAGAACGGGCAAGAAACTCAGCAAGTTTTACCCTCCCTCTACATTACAATTATTCAAAGGAAAATGTCATAAACCACAACGTCATTAAAGTTACATAAGTAAAAAAAAAAATCTGTTCTGTGATTTACCACATTCACCATTACACACATATTCACACACTATGTAGTGGAGTATCGATAATTAAGTGGGTACAATAGGCGCAAATTAAAATAACATAAGTTTCGCTTATTGTACACGTCTCCCAAGTTGATATTTACGTTTGTGATTTAATTTTACTTTGTTTGTCTATCTTTGATTTTAGATGTTACCGCCAAAGCTACGTCCGTTCCTCTTCCTGAATAAGCAAACGGAAGCGAACTGGTTTTGCCTATTTAGGAAAATATAATCTAAGTATATAAAACGGGGGAACATTTTGGTGCGTGGCAAAAACTGCCTTAAAAAAGGCGCGTTTTAGAACGAATCTATAATCTCTTTATAACAAAATCTTACGCAACTAATTAATCGATTATAGCCCTAATGTATGTCAATTAAAACGAATGTAACCAAAGATTTTAAGAAATGCTAATACAAACTTGTGTATTCAGATCTTGGCTACAATGTAACTAAAGCAATTCAAATCAAATTGCACTTCAGACTTCGTCAACTATGGCTTGCGATTATGACGGATTTACTGCGTAGTATTGGTACGATATTAAAAGCCTTAAAATTGACTACATTTTTTTAATTCGTAGTTATTTCTGACATTAGGACGTTCAATATTATAATATTAGTATATTTTACAAATATTTATATATAAATATATTGTTAGTATTTATTTTAATTAGTTCACCTTTCCTCGGTCTACGAATAAGTATCGCAATACAAGGAGAAAAATGCTGCCAGCATTAAAAGTACACTGCCAGAGACTAAACTTTTTAAATTTATTTTTAACTAGCTGGCCTGGCGAACATCGTACCGCCTAACAGTCGAATCCTTATTTTTTTAAATACTTATTCTGCTATTCGGGACACCGGTCTAGCTAGTAAGATAAAAAAAGAAAGTTGATCAAATACATTATGTCAAAAAATAAAAAATTACCTTCCCGGAACACCTCCACTAACACTTGAACTTTATGATATGGTATTAAAGTTCAAATTGACTTTTTAAGTATTATTACGAATATTTTGTATGGGAATATAGAAAAGTGTTGTTTTTTAGACTTTTTCACTCATTTTTTTTTAATTTTTCTCTTCGTATGAACCATTCTCGTACTTCAAGGAATATTATATAAAAAGAATCAGACAAATCGGTCAAGCCGTTTTCATGTTATGTCGTGACAACGGAAAACGGGTTTCATTTTTATATATATAGATTATGTACAGCTTAGCGTACTTTTATTTTAGTGGTTTATTTATTTTTATTTATTATATTATATTAAAACAAATTATTTTAACGTGCGTTTCATAGGTTAAGAATACATTTTACGGTTAATCAAGATTAATAGTAAATGGAAATCGATGCGTAGTCGATTTTAGTGCCTGAAGGGCTATACCACAGTACAAATTCCTTTAAATTGCTTTAAATTTCTTTAAAAAGAGTTAAGAGAGAAATAAAAAATACAATCAATACAAAAACATTAAACAAAAATAAAGAGATAATACGTAAAAACAGAATACGATGACATTTGTTTTATTAGAATGGCAACACCACGCAATATCATAGACATCACAAGTTGTAAATTGTCAATGTATCAAAGTAATTTTGTCACTGCGTTCGATGCTCGATCGTTCAGTTCAGTTGCTCTGATAGGCGCCTACGTGCGCATTTACTTATTTTAAACTAAAATATAAAAAATGGCTTCTATTAATCGCTTCGAATCTGCGACATACATAAAATATATCTTAAATTTATGGAGACATACACATTCCCAATCTGACCAAAAAATCCTACTAGATATTATAGAACTCGTAAGGATAGTTTATTGTCAACACAGAAGCATAGTTCAAACGTGTTTTCGCATTCGGGTTACAAACATGGATTGAAACAACAGTCAGTTGAACGTTTGTTTTGATAGTCCAGTTAGGTCTATTGCTTTATGGTTAGTTGTTATTTTTTACTCAATTTGAAACTGACTTTATTCCTGAGAATCTGATGTTTGGATGGAAAATTACATAATCGTAGTAAGTATTTCCTGTTTTTTAGGTAAAAAGTTTTTTAATATAATTATCTAAAATATCCTATTGATAATCTTTTCTTTCAGTAACAGCAGGCAAACTGGCGGGAGACATGGGTGTCTATGCCTATGGGCTGCGTAGACTGCCCTTTTTGGTCGTCCCGCAAGCTCGTTTGCCCCCCTATTATATGAAAAAAAAAGGCTCATATGATGTTAAGGGATACCGCCGCCCGTGAACACTCACATTGTAAGACGGCTCTCAAGTGCGTTGCCGGCCTTTTAGAATTGGTACGCTCTTTTCTTGAAAGACCCTAAGTCGCATTGGTTTGGAAATACTTCAGTGGGCAGCTGGTTCTACATTATGGTGGTACGAGGTTATAAAACGGTCTGTTGTGGAACAGTTGTCTATTTTGAGGTCTACCTAGATTTAGAATTAGTTAATATAAATTTAAAAAAAATTGTCTTTGTACTGGAACGTTTAACTGTAATCAAGATATTTGAATAAAAATAAAACAACGCCTAACTTATTATATAAATTAATCGTAAAAGCGGAGACGGCTGGCCCAATTCCAGTATTTTCCTTGAACACTGAGGAAGGTTTCATTTAGTACGTAGGTTTTTATTCAGGAAGAGAAACAGTCTCTATAAGGTAGCATAGCAAAATATTCCATTTGTTAGTATGTAGCTACTAAAATGGTAGACTAGGTAAAAAAATCATATTAAGGCGATACGAAGTTCTCGGCACCTAGTTATTAATAAAAAAAATGTGTGCGTGTACTAGGTGTACACACGTAAGAAGTGAAACTTCTTTATGACCTTATTAGATACTATTTCTTTAAACACAGTAAATTTTGATACACTGCCTAGCATACAATTTACAAATTAATTGCTGCAAATTGCGATTAGCAAATTTCAAGTCGAAAATGTAATCCGTTGTCAAACTTCAAAGTCAAAAACATACTATATGTCATATTTTAACGCCGATAAAGAAGTTTGACTTCGAAAATGTAATCCGTTGTCAAACTTCAAAGTCAAAAACATACTATATGTCATATTTTAACGCCGATAAAGAAGTTTGACTTCAAAAAGCAACATGGCGCGTAACGGAAAAATGTGACGCGTAACGCAAAAATGTTACACTAAATTTTTTTCCAACCCTGATAAAGAAGTTTCACTTAAAAAAAATGTTAGTCTATTTGCTTAATTTCGAACTGAACAATTAATTAATTTATGGTGAAATCACCTTAGATACCATTATAATTATATAACTTTCCACCCTCTGCTTCGCCTGTGGATTTTGTGTATTTCGCAAAAATCTTGCGACCTCTTAATAATCCTTCCAGGGAACTGGACAGACATATTTCTGCGCCTGCGTTTTATTCATGAATAATTGTTTTATTTCGTAATTGATTTTACTGCGCATATTTCGTTTCTTTCAGTACCTATATTGTTTTATTTATACCAGACCGAAACACTTTTTCGCCTTATAGTGTTTTAACCTTAAAGGATAATTATTAAAAAGACTTAGACCTACCTTCTTAGTTGGGTTAACGACGAATTCTCTAAGATACGAGCCTATATAGGCCGGTGTAGCAATGGCGCCTGCAAGCAGCCATATTCCAATTGCGGTTGCGACTGTCAATCTTGTAGCGCGCTTGCTCCCACCTGAAAATAATAATACAATGGCGCTACGGAATTATAATACGGGTCTTTGTCATATTGAAAAAGATTTTTTAATATTAATGATAATTAATACTAATTATATTTAATTATAATATTAATTATAATAATAAATATAATTATAATATTAGTTATATTAGATGATTAAAATATCAAATATAATCTTTTGAATATAACACCGTTTCATATATTGATAGGCAAGTAGGTGATCAGCCTCCAGTGCCTGACACACGCCGTCTACTTTTTGGGTCTAAGGCACGATGTTTTCCTTCACCGTTCGAGCAAATGTTAAATGCGCACATAGAAAGTCCATTGGTGCACAGCCGGGGATAGAACCTACGATCTCAGGTATGAGAGTCGCACGCTGAAGCCACTAGGACAACACTGCTCAATATCAGGTTTTTTCTTTGATACATTTTATCTTTATCAAAGAAAAACCCTGTAAGATTCGCAATCAAAGCTAGTTTCCGTAATTTTCGGTGACCTTTACGAAAAACATTCCTTTGGGACGCCGCAGGAAGGCGAATAGGTGAAAATATTGTGTGTCTAGGATTCAATAACGTCCATAAAATGTTATCAGTCTATTTTCGCTTCAATACCACTCAAACGATCAATGAATAAGACTGAAATGGAGCAAGAACAGTCGCCAACAAAAATGCTTTTTCTTAGTAATGTGATTTTGATAACGTTTAAGGATTTTAAAATATTGTAAATATTTTATCACAAGAGAATTGGAAATTTTGCTTTCTGTTTTGTTTAGTTTGATGATGTTGACTTAAGATATAGATAACCCTCTATGGGTTAATGTAGATGGCGCGATTATAAAATTTGTAGTTTAAGTTTAAATTATCTGAATCCTCATTTAAAGATAACATAAATTTTACAGTTACAGTTAAAATGACTAATAATTCACTATAAATTATTGAATAACAATATTTTTTATTGTAGATGTTTCTCATTAAAAATTCTACTTAAAATTATATAATAATTATGAAATGTATATAATAATTATGAAATGTATATAATAATTATGAAATGTATATAATAATTATTAAATGTATATAATAAGTATTAAATGTATATAATAAGTATAATATTGGGATACTTTCTTAGATTAGGTTTCAACTTATAACAAGGTTAAAAAGTGTCATTTAAAGTTAGGCTGCTGCCTCGAATTTTGCGGGCTGCGGGGCGGCGGCGGTGGCGGCGCGGGAGCGGCAGGATCTTATGCGTAAAATCAAATGGACCGGTTCTCGAAAACAGCGGCGTGGCAGCGGCGCGAGGGCGGGTAACGAGCGGTGCGATCCAGTCAAGCGGTGACCGCCCGCGTTGCGCGTCATCATTGTAGTATAGTGCTGTACATAGTTTTTGTGACGTATCAAAATGTCCTCGGACGTGCAAGAGCAAATGATTTCGGCAATCTTGGAGAGGAGACCCATATGGAACAGCAAAGATGTTAACCATAAAAATAGAAGAATAATTAACCAATTATGGGTAGAAACAAAAAACGAACTGAATATTGAAGGAAAATATAAAAATGATTTATTATGTCAAGTACTATTTATATATATTTATTATGTTTTACCAATTAATTAGTAACTAATGTGATTATTTACAAAATATTCTTTGAATTTTTCACGTAAGTATATATTGTGCTTGATAAGACGTCAAGACATTTCGTTCGCGAATAAAAACAAATATCTCGACAACACAACCACGAACACAACACTACACCGCTATAGTGCCGCGCGATCTGCCCGCTGGTTTGGAGAACAGGTATGCGTTGGCCGCCTCGCTCCCGCGCCGCAGCCGCCGCCGCCCCGCTGCCCGCAAAATTCGAGGCAGCAGCCTTAGTGTTTGGAGTCCGAAGAAAACGTTTTAAGAAAATAATTTAGCAGGACAATTTTAAAGATTGTTGAAGCTCATTAACGAGGGCTCCATCGTTTCGTTAATGTTATTACAACTTGTTGTTGTTTGTTAAATACTAAAAGAATCTACTTGGTTTCACAATAAATAATTGATTGAAAATCTCGACTTATTTATTTTATTTGGAAAATAATTTGGGGCCAGAATTTAAGGCCAACAAGGGTCCTTGGGCAGCTAACAGTAGTTTAATCATTCACAATAAAATATACACGATTTTTATACCAGCTGCATTATGGCTCTATTATTTCAATCCTTTAATGTAACCAACGTAGTTTGTGTTATGGATGGATGCAACAAGCTAGAAATCGGACGGGAGTTACAATTTGTGATAGGAGGAGGGTAGGGACAAAACGACAGACACGGACGGTGATTGCCGTAGATAGGACGCGTTTGAGACAAAGTGTCTTGTGTGATATACAATTTTGGATTATTTCGGTTATAACTGTGTTGAGGGGTACGTTTTCTTTAATTATTAATTTATGGTTTAGTTTTATTTTGTTGTGAAACTATCTGAAATTTTTTTTAGCTTTGGGAAATGCCCTCAAATTAGATATTCATTTATTGAATAATAAATTAACTATTTGTTGATGTGGTAAACATAACCACATATAATAGGTTTGGTAGGAAAAAAAAACCTCCTGGCGCCCACATTGATTTATTTAAGTTAATTATAAGATTAGTTTATTATATTTTAATCATTGTATTTTGCTAGCTTACTTGTTTGAGGTCCCTTTTATAAATTTCCTAAGAAGTGCCAATTTGTTTTTTTTAATGTTAAAAACCGGTTTTTAGTGGTAAAGTTTTTCGGGGAATTATTAAAAATCCTAGTGTCAACAACTTCATTGTGGCATACATTTGTGATAGTGGAAACGAAGGTTTGCAGTCTCTAGGGGCAGAATGAATTTGTGGCAACCGATCCCCTTATTAAAGCGTTGCGAGTGCTTAATACTGTCTCCGAAACAATCGAGCAAATTAGCAAAAGTGACGATAAATTTCCTATGTTGCGGTAATTAAGTTACACAACTATTGCATTTGCTGTTAGGGCAGTATAGTTATAAATAAATAAATAGTTACTCATGACATTATGTGTATATGTGTATATTATTAAAATACATTATACACTATATATCATACGAGATGGACGTGTTTACTTGAGTCCCTACATCGAAAAAAGGGTGCGTGTACTTATGTACGCACGTAAGAAGTTATACTTCTTTGGCATTATTAAAAATACCTTTTGATTGCATGCAAATAATTAATTACAATTAAATAATCAAAGACTGGAAAAGGAGTCATTATAGTCAATAAAGTTCAGTTAACATTTGAAAAATTAAATAAATAAATATAATTTATTATTATTTTCTTACATTAAGTGTAACATAAATTCTATTATTATTCGAATGTTGTTTTTAAATTATATCCAATGCCGTAGCATCTTCCGTGGGCAACTTCATTCTGTTAATTTTATGTCACGGTGCGCGCGCATCATAAAATTTCACTCTCATCAATTTTTCATAACGCACCTTAACAAGTATAACTTCAATAAAAGCAGAGGATAAAGTAAGTAATAAATTACACATTTAAAGCTAACACAGCATGCATCTCTGTAAAGCTTTGTTACAAAAACGATTTAAAAGTTTCCTAGTATAATTTTGTAAGCTAAAAATACGACGAAACTGGGTAAAGAAAGAGGACTAGATATATGTATATACATATTTATTAGGTTCTTACATATGAAATTGGCGTTTTGTCGTCGACCTTGACCTCAAATATATCCACTTTGGTTAGGAATTCCAAATTCAATTCTCGTGCATTTGTTTTTGGAAAACCATGATTCATATCATTTTCCCGATTTAAATTTTATTTTGCGTCACTATTTATAAAATGGATAACATGAAATATCGGTTTATTTACAAATACGACGACATCTCTTTACGACTTTTTTTCTTGGTTTTCTTTAATTAAGTGTATTGTATTATCTTAGCGACTGTACTTACTTATTTGATCGAAGGTGATTGAGTCAGTGAGCTAACCTGATTAAAGTACTGGCTTTTTTGATAGCTTCCACGAGATATTTCTTTATTAATTTTATCTAAATTTATATTCTGAAATTAAAATATTTTTTTTGTAATTGTTTCAAGGAATCCAAATTTAAAAAATAATTATTGTTGTGTATATAGATGTTATAATCTATATATATATATATATATAAAATTCTCTTGTCACAATGTTCGTTCCCATACTCCTCCGAAACGGCTCGACCGATTCTTATGAAATTTTTTATGCATATTCAGTTAGTCTGAGAAACGGCTACTATCTATCTTTCAAACACCTAAGTGATAATGGATCCACCCCAAATTTTTTTTTTATGATAAAGCATGCAAAAATACAACCCCTAATTTTCAACCCCTATTATAGTAATTTTTACTGAACTAAAAAAATATTTCCTAGAAATATTCTCCTCCAACGAAGTGAAAGCCTCCTCCTAATTCTAGACTGTGACGTGTGTGACTTATTTATGTAGGGCTCACTTCGGATTTCTAGAGTGTTCTTGAGAACTATACGACCAAATTAGTAACTTAAAACTAATTTCAAACTTCAATCGCACCCCAAACAAAAGTACTTTTAAAGTTTTACTCCTATGGCAAGGTATAAACAGTATAGCATTATGTAAACGGACGGAAAACGCTCTAAAAACTACATTTATCCGCTTTATACATCAGCTACATTGCAAAGTATTTAAGTGAAAAGAGTGCTTTAAATTGATATAGCCTTTATGCATAAGGGATAATTACAACTAACTAAAAATATTTGATAGTTATTTATATAATAAAAAAAAGTATTTAATAAATTCTATACATTATACATTGAAATAAATAACTAACCTTAACATAAACTAAAATATATTATTAAAAGGAGTCCCTTTAGGCAAGATTCCGAAGATACTGGCAGCGTTCCCCCTTTGAATAGCTAAAATAAATAAAGCGATTAGGGATAATTAGAAGCGTAAACATTGAGTATAATATATGTAAAATTTTAATAAAAAAAAATAATAATAATCGCCTTCTACTGATATGTGACCTCAAAGCCAGATGCACCCTCGCTTTCAAGGGTCTAAAGCACGTCAGAAAAGGCTTCAAGCGCGATTGCATACTGTTTGAAACACTCTTATACTGTGCCGTATAGTTCTCAATTCGATCATTGCAATTTTAATATTCTAACCGAAGTTTCGAACCCGAGCTCTTTATTAAAAAACTTTAAGATTCACTTGAAGTCGATTTAAAAGTTCTTATTGCTTCGATTATACAATTATTATAGTAGGTATGTCTAAATTAAAAATTCTAATTGTTATTTGGTTTAAATCTAGAAAACGATGCACTAAGCAAAGAGCGTACCAATTCTTAAAACGGCAACGCTCTTGCGAGGCTTCTGGCAATGTGCCTCCTAAAAAAAACCAGCAGGGATCATCGCTTATAGTCAAAGGTTACGGCGAATACGATGTGCATAATAGAAATAAGAGTTGCCCAAAAAGGTGGGGTGATGACTTGATAGAAATAGCAGGAATAGACTGGCAGACTACTGGCATCTGGAAAGGAATGGCTCCTCCATTCCTCATTCCTTCACCCAAGAGGGGTCCATATTCGCAGACAATTATTACTATTACATTATATACATTAGCTTTAAGTAAATACAACATTGGAAATGGAACTGAAGGATATGAAAATAGCTTAAACGACTCAAATATTAGTCTTTCCTCCAACAAAATTTTGTTCCTTTAGGACTAGACTCTTGGGCCGTGGGGTTCAAATTCACATGCGCTAATTAAAGATTTAAGTTGGCGCCTGGTAGATAGTACCGGTGACCGCAGAGCTGCCTTTAATTTGGCATTCTGATAAGCAATAAACTACAAGCTCCCACCTTTTCAGAATGCCAAATCATAAAATGACTGCTTCACGACTGATTTGAGAGCGACCGCCGATGCAAAAACCGCTGTGTGAGTTCGAAAAATGAGTTACAGAATCGCAGGGGTGGTGCTTTCCTCGCTAGCATTAAAGACACACTTTCACAGGGACAATAGTTTTAAAATTTGTTTTAATTTTCTTTTTATCAATTTTTGACTATTATTATTATTACTACTATGTAGGTTAAGAATATTGTAAATACTGTATATTTGATTGGTATGTTTAGGTTTTAATAAAGAAAGTACGATAATATCTCTGCGTTCCGTAAGCGGCAGGTTACCAATTCGTCAGCGACGTGATGCTCATGTTCTCCATCTCTTATATTCCATCCCGTTCAACCCTAAAACTCCTTCCTATTTCAAAAATGATTTCAAATTTTTGGGAGCCCATAACTATAGCTTACGCTCTTCCGAAAACTATATCCTTGCAATCCCATCTTATAACTCCTCTTTTCGCACTTTTTATTTTTCATGAATCCTTAATTAGTTTAGTTTGTTTGTTCCTGTTAAGTTTCTTTTTTTTCTTAATAACCACATGTAATTTGTATTTTTGCACTTCTTGCCTACCTCATCTAATTTAATTAAAAAAAAATCTTTTCTCACAGTGGTTGCATGGAAGAGATCGCTCGAAAGCGATAAGGCCGCCAGTTGCCCTCCTTTATATTTAATTTTTATATTGTAATGCAACAAGTGTAAATAAATAAATAAATAAACGATTTAATTATCCAAAAAAAAATATTATTATTAATAAAAAGATTTAGTATTTTCCATTCTGAATGGATCGTAATTTAATACGTACGTTAGCTAAGACGAAAATCGTGAATGTATTTGAACGATTATAGCGATCAACAAAAACACCACGTTACCTTTGGGCCTAGGCTTAGAGGTTAAAAGAGGTCTTACGTTGGCTTAGCTAAGTGCGTGATCAAGATGGGCCCTCCGAACTACTTAAGGGAACTCCGAAAGTAAGACGATGAGCGAACGTGTCAAATATTAACACACATTTTTGTGATTATTTATTTCTTTGAAGTAGTGTTTTAATATTTTATTCTACCTAGTCATAGATTATGTGTTATCCTTATATATTATATGGAGACCGGCTTGGGTTGTAGCAATACGATAAAATTATAATAAATTATTACTACTTTTACATGTTTAAAGAAAAAACTTAATTTAACCGGATTAAAGTTATGTATTATCGATACCAACTACGGGGAAATAAATACAGATAATGCAACTTTTTCTACAGCTGTGATACTTACAAATTATTACATAATAATCAGTTCGGTTTTACCAAGGGTCGCTCGACAGCCGATGCCGGTGTTGAGTTATATAGATATATAGTTAAGGCTTGGGAGGAGTCGCATGACGCTTTAGGTGTTTTTGCGACTTATCCAAAGCATTTGATTGTGTCCAGCACGAGACCTTAATCGGGAAACTCCGCCACTATGGCATCAAGAATACCGCACTGAATCTTCTGACTTCCTATTTACACGGAAGAACTCAGAAGGTTGAAGTGAATGGTAAGAGGTCCTCTGGGTCGGCAGTAGATATGGGGGTACCACAGGGCTCAATTCTTGGCCCTTTCCTCTTTCTGTTTATATAAATGATCTACCTTTCATGGTAGAGAGAAAACATCAGATAGTTTTGTTTGCTGATGACACGTCCTTGATTTTTAAAATCAAACGACAAATAACAAATTTTGACGATGTGAACAATGCTCTATCTTCGATTGTCCATTGGTTTAGTATGAATAACCTTCTACTTAATGCAAAAAAGACAAAATGCATTAAATTTTGTGCAAAAAATGCAAGGGTTATGGATACTAGACCAATTATAAACGGTGAGGAATTGCATCTGGATGATACAACTGTATTTCTCGGAATCACAATGGATTCAAAACTTCAGTGGTCCCCTCATATTAACGGATTGGCGAAGAGACTTAGTTCTGCAGCCTACGCGGTTAAAAAAATTCGCTCACTAACTGATGTCGATACAGCTAGACTTGTTTATTTTAGTTACTTTCATAGCTTAATGACTTATGGCTTATTATTATGGGGTCATGCTGCTGATGTCGAAACTATTTTCATCCTGCAGAAGAGGGCTATTCGTGCAATCTATAATTTAAAATGGGAATCTCTTAGAGATAAATTTAAGGAAATTAATATACTTACCTTTCCCTCGCAATATATTTATGAAAATATTATGTATGTATACAAAAATAGTGATAAGTTTACTAGAATAGAAATACACACACACAATATACACACAATGTTAATACACGGAACAAACGCAGGCTGCAATTTCCCCGTACTAGACTATCTAAAGTTAGTAATTCTTTTTTGGGAAAAGGGATACTCTTCTTTACAAAATCCCAGAGGCTCTTATAAATTTAAGAAATGTATTAAAGAAAAGCTGTGTAAAAAGGCATACTATAAAGTCAACGATTATCTAGTTGATAAAAGGGCCAGGCTACTTCTAATTAATTTGCGATATTTGTTTTTAAAATAAGCGTTGTTTGATGATTTGATATTTTAAAAGAGTACCGAGAGTTTTTTACGCCGGCTTTTTCTCTCGGCCTACACCCTCTGTCTTCTTTGGCGATGAGTAGGGATGCCTACAAATTCAAATTTAATGACGTGGAATAAGTGATACATGTATCTTATGTTCCTTAATAAACATATTTTATTTTTATTTTATTTTTTACTTTTTGACATCCAACACCTTTTGTCTTCAGTCACCGTGACCACGCATGCCGTAAAGCACGCGAAACGTCGGTTTAATTTAAAATTATGTTAAATAATTGTAAATATACTGCTCAAAACAATTAGCAGAACAAGATTTTTCTCCTTTCTATTGCTTAAACTAAAATTAGATTTAAATTAACTTGTACGCTATTTTTTACCTTGTTAATTTGTTAATTACTACAATTAATAAAAAAATTCAATTTGTATTTGGTGGTCACGGTGACCACGCACAATTTAAAATTATGTTAAATAGTTGTAAATTTATAATAATACATAACTTCAATCCGGTCAAAATAGTGTTTTATTAAATGAATAAAAGTTATGTTAATCAAAGACAATACTATCGTCAGATGTAATTAAAATTTTACAAATCATTTTAAGCTTATAACATACATTTAAGATGCATAGATTAATGTAATGCTTAAATATTCACTAGAAATAGTCAAACGTTATAATTGAATTTTTACTCTTTACGAAAAATTTGCTGACTTTTAGATTAAATATATTTTTAATTACAGCAAAATCTAATTAACCTTTCAATAATCTTCTTATAAAACAAGTATTCTTCACAAACAATTAATTTAATACTTTTATAATAAATAATTGAATTTTCTTAAAATTAATTAGAATCTTTTAATAGTTTTGATAGATCAAAGTAAATTAAGTTGAACCTACGTATTCAAAATATGATTTCTAAAATTGTTTGCGTTATCTTAAAAGTACCTAAAAAAATATATTTCAAAGTCTTCATGGATTTAATTATTAATTGATAGCCGCAGAAATAGGCCTCCCATTCCATCCATCCCTTCCTAAACCTTATATTATCACAGTCATTCACTTCTGGTGTGTACGTTTCAACCTTGTAAATCTGTATTTTAGTACCTTTATTTTAGTAATAAGTCTCAGTTTTCTAGTTAGTAACGTTTGTTAAGTTACAATTATATTAATCCAGTTATTTCGTTGGATGAGCGGAGTACCCTGTACAGGTCTCCCTAGACTTAGTACAGGGGCTCCGATACCTGCTAAAACTATGTAACTTGATATTGAATAAAGAAATTTTGAATAAAAAAATACATAAGAAAAAAATAATTTACAAATTAGAATCTAGGATAATAGGTGCGGACGGCGTGCAAAAACATAATCCTTTATCTAACTTGAAAGACACATATGATAAAGCAATAAAATTGTTTATTATGTTATAATCTATATTAGTACAGGTTATATAGGATAACAAGTTGGAAAGGGCCACCAAGGAAAAGAAAGAGAGGTAACCCTCTTGCACGGTAGGCTGCTAAACTTAAAGAAGTTGGTGGGGAAGATTGGGAGAAAAATGCTCAAGATAGAGGAGATGGAACCAGTTGGAAGAGGCCTAACTCTATAAGATGTCCTTGGAAAAAATAAAAATATTTTTGTATAAAATTTTAAGTGTGTTTCTCTAAATGTTTCAAGCCATAAATGAGATAGAATTATTATTTAATAAATAAATCAATGGCGCTACGACCTTTTTAGGTCTGGGCCTCAGATTTCTGTATCTGTTTCATGATCTAATAGGCAAGTAGGTGATCAGGTTCCTGTGCCTAACACGCCGTCGACTTTTGGGGTTTGAGGCAAGCCGGTTTCCTTACGATGTTTTCCTTCACGGGTCGAGCGCATATTAAATGCGCATATAGAATGAAAGTTCATTGGTGCACATCCGGGGATCGAACCTACGACCTCAGGGATGAGAGTCGCGCGCCGAAACCAATACAGCTCTAATTAATAATTTTAGTTTGAGTTTGAATCTTTTGTTTATCTAGTGACTGACGGACTCAATGCTTTTAACATTTTCGTAATCGTCTTTGCATTGCATCTGCTAAACGATGTGCTTTTTTATCTTGATTAATTCAAGATTACTCAAGATACAAAAGCTCTTAAAGGATCCGGAAGTTTTTTCAATAAATTATGAAATACTAACAAAGACTTTACTTGAAAGCTTAACACGTACGTAATAAGGTACAAGGCCGAAGTTTGTAACGGTCGATTTGTCTTGTCATCGCTAGAGTCGATGGCAATGGAATATCGTTGGTCCCTTGGAAGATGGGACGGGCTTTGGTATGGGATGCTACTTGTGTGGACACCTTAGCCCCGTCTCACCTCCCTCGCACAAGCAAAAAAGCTGGGCATACCGCAGAGCAGGCGGAAAATAATAAACGGCCAAATCTAAGAGTCTTTCCTCCAACTTCGATTTTGTTCCCTTTGGAGTACAGACTATTGGGCCGTGGGGTTCAAGTACACAGGCGCTAACTAAACATTTAAGTTGGCGCTTAGTATTCACTGGTGACCCCAGAGCTGGTGCTTTCTTCGCTCAACGATTAAGTATCGCAATACAGCGAGGAAATGCTGCCAGCGTTAAAGGTACACTGCCATAGAGACCAAACTTTTAAATTTGTTTTAATCTTCTTTTTATTATTACTATGTAAATTAAGAATATTGTAAATACTATTTGTTATGTTTAGGTTTTAATAAAAATACCTATTAAATGAAAATTACAAAAAAAAATAACGTACTGTTTTATTCAATGTAGCTGTTTTTGGTTCTGGAGTATATCTATAAATATTAACGCACGCATGCATCTTTCTATGTTCGTATCAATTTCTTAAATTAAAAAACTATTCAATGTTAAAATTTATCATACACCAAGTTCTCCTCACAACTTATTCAGTTGATTCGACAATTAGTGTTGAATATATTTGAATTTAATTCCCATACCCCATAGTCGGACCAATTAATCTTATCACTGAAATAGATTGATAATGAATTTGGGCGAAATTAATTTTGGGCCGCGGATTGAATATTAAATTTTCGCTCATGTTTAAGGATTGTATTTCGTATTTATATTACAATGAAAAGTTAAATTGTTCTTGAATCAATTATGATAAAATATATTGTATATACTTTTATTATAAAAAAACAATTTCAAAAATTCTTTATCCATTACGATGCCACATTTTATTTTAAATTTAAAAAAAATGTCCATTCGTGAGCCGTGTATACTTTATTATTTATTAACACAGCTAGTTCAACATATTTTTTATAGCTCAACTCCAACGGATAGACAAAAAAGCTGGGAAGGCCGCAGTGCAGGCGGAAAATAATAAGCAGCTAAAATATAGGAGTAATTTCTCCAAATTCGATTTTGTTCCCTTTGGAGCAGAGACTCGTGGTTCAAATACACAAGCGCTAATTAAAGACTTAAGTTGGCATCTGGTAGATAGTACCACTGACCCCAGAGCTGGTGCTATCCTCGCTCGACGAATAAGTATCGCAATACAGTGAGCAAATGCTGCAAGCGTAAAGGTTTTCTTCAGTACTTCGGTGTTTATTTCGGAAAAGGGAACAGTCTTAATGGGTATCACAGCAAAATGTAACAAATGTAGCTACTAAAAAGGTAGGTTAAGTAAAAAGATATTAAGGCGAAACGAAGTTCGCGAGGGAAGTAAGAATATAAATTAATTCATTAACAAGGGTTGACCATCTATGGTTATAATTACACATTAGTAGTTATAATTATTCATTAGGAGTTATAATTATTCATTAAGCTTAAGATGTTGCTACATATTCATATGTAATCAGCGCATGGTGTTAATATCTGTACTAATTAGGACCGTGTTATCTAACTGACCGTCAACTGACGTTCAACTATGGGGTTCGGCGTGTGACTCTAACTCGTAAGTATCATACAGAGGGTTCAAAATTACATCTTGAAACAAATATCCACCTGTCCGTGGTTTATAAAAACATCGGGGATTCATGAGCATCTCAAAATCAGGACTGTTAAAGAGGAGATCAAGACCTGGAGTATGAAATACAGAAAAAGGCTAGGAATGCATCCTAATAAGCTTGCCACGCAACTAACCACACTGGACCTAATAAATAGGCTTAAAAGGCGACAAATCCTAAGTCTTGATAGACACGGTTGACAGAGTGGAGCAGTCTCGAACATGCTCTGAACACCTAACAGCTCTCAACACATCTGCTCATAGTCTAGCTGACTGATTGCAAGATAAAGACTTATAAAAAAAAACATTTAACTGATCGTCGACCTATCTAAGGTGTGAAGGCAGAATACAAAATTCCCCCATATCACCTTGTTTCTCAACTGAGACCTTCGTAAGCTACTTTCACGCACTATGGAACCAGCTGCCCAACTTATACGATTAAGCGTATTTTAAAATAGGAGTGAATAGATTCGAAAAAGACCGCAACGCATTCGCGTGCCTTCTGGCAGCGTGTGTATCTGTGGGGGGCGGTGTCATATATTAGAAAAGCCTCCTGCCCATTTGTATTGTTTTTGAAAACACACCGATTCAAAAATTGTTCATAATAAAAGAGTTCATGAGTCTGAAGTGGGACAAGTTTGTGCTTTTAAATAACTTATTTTTTATATAGAACAGGGGCCAAACGGGCAGCAGGCTCACCTGATGTTAAGTGATACCACCGCCCATGGTCACTCTCAATGCCAGAGAGTTTGCGAGAGCGTTGCCGGCCTTTTAAGACGTGTCTGTCTTTCGAAACCTGTATGTTTTGATTTTTATGAGGCTCACAGAAACCATTGAACGGTATCTATAACGTAATACAATCTAGGACAATTTAAGAAAAAGGCGTATTATTTCTTAAATTGTCGGAAAAGTACCCGCGTTACTTCTGGCATTGTTCAGTTGATTAACTTAAGGAAAGCTATAAAAGTCTAAAACATTTCTTCTATATTTAAAAAACATTATTCTCTCTGATACTATTAAAAAGTTATTTTTTAATACGGCGGCAAACGAGTCTACGGCTAGGCCTCAAACTTTAGCCCATGGACACTTATGTTATTGTGTGCGTTAACGGACATTTATTTAATTTTAGAGGTAAGTCATACAGAAAGCAGAATAATTTTTTTTATAAGAAATAAATGTAAATACTTCATTATTTATGTTTTAGAATTAGATTGTCAAGATGTTTTGAGTCCCTTGCACAATTTAACCTTATTCCATTTTTAAATTTGTACCAAAACTATTAAAGTATTTATTAGTCTATTATTCTAGTTTAATTTTTGAACCGTAAAGAATAAAAAAAGGGAAACCAAGTAATTACTGTTTTCGTCTTTATTTGTACAAAACTAGGCAATAACCATTTGGTTTGAAATACAAGGGAGTAATAAAACAGGCTAGAGGCAAATAGTCCGGTAGAAATACAAGCGATCGTAATTTCAACTGATTTATAGGACCCTGCCTTCTACTTGCAAAAAAAGCTATGTTTGAAATGTTACGTCATATTTAAACCTTAAAAAATGCAAAATATTAAAATTTCTATTGATTGGTCTTGTAATATAATTAAATGTATTAAGATTATTATTATGCCTAGTTGATAGTACCGGTGACCCCAGAGCTGGTACTTTTCTGGCTCAACGAATAAGTATCGCAATACAGCGAGGAAAT
Organism: Pieris macdunnoughi; assembly: GCA_905332375.1. Classification (NCBI taxonomy): domain Eukaryota; kingdom Metazoa; phylum Arthropoda; class Insecta; order Lepidoptera; family Pieridae; genus Pieris; species Pieris macdunnoughi. The sequence goes on from CAJOBZ010000026.1 coordinate 2,242,750, forward strand.
GCTGCCAGCGCGGCGTTAAAGCAATCAAACATTTTAAATTTGTTTTGATTTTGTTTTTAATACTTTTTATTATTACTTTATAGGTTAAGAAAATTGTAAATATTGTTAACAATAGTTTAATTTTTAACATGCAAAGTAAGTTTGATAAGCTATAATGGTGGCATAAAGAATTTCCCAGTTAGAAAACAATTTTTTAACATTTTTATAATTAAATGTATTAAACACTAGCGTTCCCTGCGAAATTCATTTCCTCCTTTTCTTGCCTTTATATGTTTTTTTCCTTAGCCTACCTTTTTAGTAGCTACATACCTAAATGAAACATTTTTCTATGGTACGCCATAAAGACTGTTCAAAATAAAAATCTAACAACTAAATAAAACTATTTTAACAAATTTTTGTCTCAAAACCTTCCTGAAGAGTTCAAAGAATAAAAAAAATATAGTTCCAGACGTTTTAGAGTTTTGAAACATATTTGGCGATTCATTTATATTGATATACAATCAAACCTGGAAAAGTGAGAGCGAGGGACCGCAATCTCATTTTCTCTTATACAGATTTCTAACAAACCCGAGTTTCTAGCTACAGAGTTACAGAAGGGGTATGTCTCACATATAGAAGTATATTAAACTTTAGAAAACAATAACAGAGTCATAAATAGCAATAGTTTAGGCAAGTATCAATCCCACTTATAGAGGTTCACGCGTGAAAAATTACTATCACTTATCCAGGTTTCATGTTTCTCACTTATAGAGTTTTAGGAGGGCAAAATAAAGGGACCCGGTAAATACTCTCATAAATAGAGTTTTCTCGCTTACTCAGTTGTAACTTACTCAGGTTTGACTGTAGATTATTTATATACAGGGTATGACACGAAATACTCACAGAAGATTATAGCTATATCATGATTTAAATAACTAAGAAACGAAGAACATATGATATATATATTACTTTGAATTTTTTCCAAGAGAGAGAACAGTGAGTTAAATCAAACTAGATATTAAACTTACGAGAGGATATAGGAGAAACAAAAATATCTACTTACACAGTTACTCATTTATTGTATAACTAGTGGACCCCACAGACGTTGTCCTGCATGATATTTAAAGCGATTAGGATATTAAGCAAAGTATGAAAGTACCGACTGCAGTGCCATCTGCCGGGCTGATTTGTGAATCTAAACCATTCTCGAATCTCCACGAACACACACAAAAAATTTCATCAAAATTGGTCCAGTCGTTTAGGAGGAGTTCAGTCACATACACACGCACACAAGAAATATATATATTAAGATTTAAATCAACAAAAATGTAAGTCCGTAACGGAAAAACACTGTTACTAAAATTGACGCAAAAAAAGGATTATTTTATTAAATGAATACACTTAATATTATTTATTCACACTTCGTTACATGTAACAGGTGGCCTTATCGCTAACAAGCAATCACTTCCAGGCAACCCTAGTAAGGGAAAACTAAAAAATAGAAATAAAATGGATAAACTGCAAGAAGTGCATATCCAAATCTTATAACAAAATATTATAGAACGTTAATAGAAAAAATATTAATAAAACAAACTAAAAAGTAAATAGCTAATCTAACGGATTCATTAATTGCGATACAATACAGAAGAATAAGAAATACCAGAATTCCAAAAGTCAAGATTGACCAGATATGGTAAAGAAATGGTTATGCAGAAGAGTTTTAAAAGAAATAGAGTCGGGCAGCCTATTCCACAACTTAATGGCGGAGATCCTAAACGAATTGCCTAAGACGGATGAGCTGTGAGGTGGAATTTCCAATAAGCATATATTGGAGGAGCGTAACATATAGTTTTAGGGACCTGATAATTTGAATTCATTTTTAAGATAAGAGGGAGTTTTGGGATTAAAAAGAATTTAATTGAGTGTATAATTATTATTATTACCACTCGCGTATAGCAGAAGCTGCAAAATAATTTTCGCGAAATGAATGCCAAACTGATGCCTGCGTCTGGTTATACTCTCGGGGCGTACATTATATATAACAATAGGTAAAAGACGTACTAAAGACCTACAGATATTTAATTATCTGAGTTGAGATTGATGACCTAAGAGCAGTGGCGTAACAATAGGGTGGCAAGGCTGGCAAAATGCCACGGGCCCCCGACCCAAGAGAGCCTCTGCCCAAGAGATATATGTTCTATGTATTAATGTGAAGTCTTCAAAAAGCATTGAGCTAGCGAGGAGGCCTATGGCCATAAGTGGGATATACATAACGTGTAATTAAGTACGCTGAAAATCTCGAAGTTTATTAAAATTAAACTCAGTAGGGTCGATTTTTACTGATAGGGCCCCATCAAAAGAATTGCCACGAAAGAAGATTTGCAACGGGCCCCAGAAGGTATAGTTACGCCACTGCCTACGACTCAGTTATATCACTTTGTAAAGGCCCTATCTTTGCTCATTTATTCAGCAGGTATTGTATTGGCATAATACAGGGATCGTGAATGAGCCGATCGAGTATGATGAATGAAACTAGGAGTTTTTCGACCGCAATAATGGGTTTAGGTGAGAACCTTTTTGTGCCTAGTTATTTTCTATATTTCATAGACTGTGATAAGATTACTGTAGAATAATAAAATGGTGAATGATTTATAGAAAATAAAGAATACTTTCTATACATATTTGCAGCAGTATTAGTTGTTTTTATTTCCCCATATTTTTATAGAACAGGGGGCAAACGGGTAGGAGGCTCACATGATGTTCAGTGATACCGCCTATGGACACTCTTAATGCCAGAGGACTCGCGAGTGTGTTGCCAGCCTTTGGTTTTTGGTACGCGCTTTAATTAGCAGCTGGTTTCATATATAGGCATTGCGCGGTAAAAACTGCCTTTAATAACGCTTAGTAGTAGAACGACGGACTTTCGTCTCGACGTCCGATGATGACATTCAGCTATTTAATTCGAACTTTATTGCCCTCAAACCTCATTTTGGGGGTGTTATTAAAGATTGTTTCGTATAGCAAAGTAATACTTGAACTTAAAGCGGACAGTATCTTTATAAAATCAAAAATCTCAGAAGTGTTTGTGTTTTTAATTTACATGTTTAGAGTTTTATTTATAAAACATAATTAACTTTAATTTCAGACTAAGGGTGTAGCACTATTTTATTTCTATACTTGTTCGGAGCATGGGCGGATCGGGACTTTTTGGGGCTCGGGCTATTACGGGGAAGTCCCCTGATAGATAGATGATTGGATTTTTTAAATTAAAATATATCGCCTATTGTTTTCAATGGGTGCTGGGGGCCCTGGGCTGCTGCCCAAAAAGCCCTTAAGTAGATCCGCCCCTGGTTCAGAGCAATATTTTATTTATATATCATTTTAGAAAACAAATAAAAACTATTTAAATGAAGCTTATGTAAATAATAGACTAAACTTTGTTTCTACTGGATAAGGAGATGCACATCGTTATTATTGCCTCATAATCTGCATTTTTTAGTACGCAGCATAGGGAGCGTTCAAGTATTACGTCACGCAATTTTTGGATTTTATTGACACCCCCCATGTAACGCACCGTAACGTTTGTCGTTTTTCTGTACCCAATAGTAAAACGTTTCGTCACCACCCAGTCACTCTTTATACCTAAAAGTTACCAGTATGTGGTGTAAAGTACTGGAAAGTCGAAAATAATATTAACAATAACGCGTAATTCAATCCCCGCCCCGCAATGTAACGTTTTACAAAAGGACCCCCTCCCCCCAAAATTCGTTACGTAATACTTGGACGCTCCCATACTCAGGAGCAATATTCGTGGATACTTGGTGGACCCATGCGACTTCTTCAATACAAATAGTCCACTATATTTCGGGCAACTCAATTGTGAGGAAGTTGCATGGATCTCGTTAGCGCAGCGCCTTGTCAAGTACTTATGTTCACGTGTATATCCTTTCTAACATATTTTCATAAGTATCTGATTGTACTTATTTTAACATATGTGATGTTTGAGAGCAAAAATAATAAAATGTTAAAATAAAATATGTTTATTATGGAACATAAGATACAGTTATCACTTATAGACCACAAGCCCATGAACAAAAAATACCTGTGAAATGACCCAACGTGAATTACGCTTAGAAGGCTGTTACTATATCTGAAAATAGCTCTGAGCACTATGCCGTCATTTCTGAGCGGTACATGTGAGTACGTGAGTGAATGGACTTTCTCAGGTACAATTGGGGAATTTCGACTCATTATTAATGTACGGCTTTGATATAAGTGTATAGATGATTAAAAATAAATGTCGAAAAACTTAGTGCCGTACTAAAGTGATGGTACCGGAAGTCGGTGCAAATTTTTAATTCGACGATAGCTGCAGGAGCAATATAGGTCATTTATTACTGTACGGCATTTGCGTAATTCCTTTTGGACACATATACAGATACTTTACCCGTAAACGCCGTACATATTTCCAGCGGAGCGGTCGAAAGCCAAGGGTCGGAACCCTACCCCTACACCCATATACCCTAAGGTCATTGTAAAATGTACGGCAACATGTTCAAAATATTATTTAACACGGACAATAATGTTTTATAATTATGCCGTCCAAAAATTATAGTTAATATTTGTGTAAATAAATATTTATCGAAATTTCAGGATTTACCGAGTTATTACTGCTGTAAGATCAGAGAATAATGTACGGCAACTTGTTTTTTTACATAATGTTACTAAATGTTACCGTTGTACCTTATAGCCGTTCATTATAAATGGTAACAAATAAAAATATTATGATAAAAAATATATGAAATTTCCGAAATTTAGATGATTTTTCAAATATTCCTAAAGTAATATGAGGAGTAATATTTTCAAAGATTATTGTTATTTTATATGTAACAAATATAAATAAACAAAAAAAACCAGATGCCGTACATTTTGCTCCAGATTATTCTTTACAGCTGATAAAAACTTCGACGACGTTTGAGGTGTCCCTTAAGGTCATTAATAACTGTACGTATCTGAGTATACTACCATAAGGCTGTAAATATACTTTATCGTACGAGCAGAGAGGTAAAAGAAAAGTATTTTTAACAAAAATAAAAATATAATACAGGGCGTCCCAAAGTTTTGGGACATGAAGGGAAAGTACCTTTAATATCGTAGATAGGGTATTTTACTGAAATAAGACTTTACGTTACTTTTAAAAGTTAGTAATTCTGCATTAAAAGATTTTGAAAAAATTACTAGCCTCGTCTGGAAATCGAACCGGCTTAAATGTAAAAAAAACACCCCTTATTTTATGATACCAATCGAAAGAATGGCCAAAACCTAATAACTTTTCTAAAGTAACAGACTAGTAGGGGATCTTTTTTAGGCCGAATACGATAGATAATGTTTTTAATTTGATTAAAAAGATATATTCACGCAGTTCCTTTCTTTTAAAATACTATGTTACTTAAGAAGAGTTATTAGTTTTTGGCCATTCTTTCGATTGGCATCATAAAAGTAGGGTTTTTTTTACATCAAAGTCGGTTCGATTCCCAGACGAGGCAAGTAATTTTTAGAAAATCTTTAAATGCAGAATTACTAACTTTTAAAAATAACATAAAGTCTTCTTTTAGTAAAATACCCTATCTACGATATTTAAGGTACTTCCCCTTCATATCCCATAACTTTGGGACGCCGTGTATTGGTAGGCGGTGGTATAATCTGCCATTTCACAGACTAGCGGACTATCGAAAGTGTACGGCATTTATCTTTTATTGAAGATTGTCTAAAGTATTAATAACCTGTGTTATTGCCGTACAGATAAAAGTCACCGGAAAATGACTCTTTTTCGGAGGGAAGTAATTTACCCCATACACCTATGTGTTCCACAAAAAATGTACGGCATGCTGGAAAATGTTACCTATTTGTGAAGAACTCTCAAGATCATTTAATTTTATGTTGTTCTATATCATCATCACCTATATGCTAATCAGACATATGTTGCGACCCTTGGCTTTCGACCGCTCCGCTGGAAATATGTACGGCGTTTACGGGTAAAGTATCTGTATATGTGTCCAAAAGGAATTACGCAAATGCCGTACAGTAATAAATGACCTATATTGCTCCTGCAACTATCGTCGAATTAAAAATTTGCACCGACTTCCGGTACCATCACTTTAGTACGGCACTAAGTTTTTCGACATTTATTTTTAATCATTTATACACTTATAACAAAGCCGTACATTAATAATTAGTCGAAATTCCCCAATTGTACCTGAGAAAGTCCATTCACTCACGTACTCACATGCATCGCTCAGAAATGACGGCATAGTGCTCAGAGCTATTTTCAGATATAGTAACAGCCTTCTAAGCGTAATTCACGTTGGGTCATTTCACAGGTATTTTTTGTTCATGGGCTTGTGGTCTATTATTCCACGTCATTAATTTTGAATTAAAATCATCAAACAACAGTTATTTTAAAACGAATATCGCAAATGAATTAGAAGTATCCTGTCTAGCACTAGTCCCAGGCCATTTTATCAACTAGATAATGTTTGACTTTATAGTAAGCCTTTTTATGCAGCTTTTCTTTTATACATTTCTTAAATTTTTTAAAAGGCAGAGATAAAAGAGTGCCTCTTAACTAATGGGTTTCATTCTAACACTATTAACACTCTCATGTACAAGCGAGCAAAACATCGTGAATTTTTAATCAAAGAATCGATAGCGTGTATCTTTCAGCCGTATTACCTACTTGCCTATTAACAAATATATACTTGCCGCAGTCTTGATAGATGACGCCCGCTTAGGCCACAGAACACAGCTCAAAACAGACTAATCCCCGTATAGATGAAATGTAATAATAATAATAAAACTTTATTCATGACAAATAGGTTCTGACAAAAATCATATATTGCTAGTCCCCATACTAGGGAGTCCCTGCGTTGTTGGTAAATAGATAACAATTATTCCGAGGTACATGGTACATGTTTAAAACAAAAGAGTGTTTTGAGCTAAAGTAATTTTAGTACAGATACCGGCAAACTTCTTGAGCATTAAACAAGGGTGTGGGGGAAAGCATGCGCTTCTTACCAATCACGCGATCGACACGTCACTCTCCCGCCGCCGCAACCCTCTCTCCCCCTCCCAGTGATACCAAAAAATCGCTTCTGCTCAGGCAAGGACATTTGTTCAAGATAATCGCCGGTATCTGTATTACAACTAATCAAATACAAGTCTTATGAGACAGTATGCGTGACTGTGCAAGTGTGTGAATGGGTGTGTGTGCGCATGTATTTGAGAGTGTAGCTGAGTGTTGTTATAAGCGTGCGCTGTGCCGTATAGATAAGGTGAAGATGAAATTCCAAACAATGAAGTCTGATGTATCTGTTATATCTCTCACGCAAACACTGAAATGCATTTCATTCAAAGCCATTATGAGATTTATTACAGTGTGGGCTTGAGGCTGCGTCATTGGAATCTCGATGCATCAATTTATTTACGTCTTAGGAATTCATATTCATTATTCATATAAGCTCTTAAGACTATAGAGTATTGTTGACGCTTTTAGCGTCTATATTAACTATGGAACGTAGAAGGGAAGGTTCTATTATTTGTAATATAATATTATAAAGAGGAAAACTTTGTTTGTTTGTTTGTTTGTTTGATTGTAATGAATAGGCTCATAAACTACTGGACCGATTTTAAAAATTCTTTCACCATTCGAAAGCTACATTATCCACGAGTAATATAGGCTATATTTAATTTTGAACAAAAATAGGGTTCCGTAAGATATTAGGGTTTTTCGGACACAAGGTGTAAAAAATCAACCAAAAAAGTTACTTATTTTGCGTACCCTGCATAAACTATTAAAGATAGAACCATAAAATGTTCTAAGTAATTGTAGATCTTATAAATATCTACAAAAAAGTCCGCGACACACTATACCTATCTATGTCGAGTGAGGCACAATAACCATAAATGATATAATGACATGGCAAAACGGCGTTTGCCGGATCAGCTAGTTTGTAATATTTTAACTATATTGTCGCAGTTTTATATAAATAATAGTATATTTATTTATTGTTTAGCTAACAGCTATATATATAGCGGTTTTCCGCTTTGATTAACTGATGTCACTTTTAAATATATATTCTTAGAAATCAGAAGCGGTAAATATTAAAAAAAAACAAAACACACTCAAACTCAAACTCCAAAATATCTTTATTCATGTTGGTAAACAAGTACACTTATGAATTGTTTACATTTACTACCAGTTCGCAAGTCAAGGGTGTAGAGCGGGTAAGAAGAACTGGCAAGAAACTTTCCGCCACTCTTTTTAATCGCCAAGTATTGTCATACAAAGCACTTAACCAACCTAGGAAGTTTTATTCCTTCAAAATGATTTTATTTAACTAACTACAACAATAAAATAATAATCGACCAAAAATAATAATTAACACAACTAAAGGCCGAAACTAATAAACAGTATAACCACTCGAAACGTCCGTCACGTCCGAGAGCCCAACGTAGAATACCCCTAATCCGGTTGTTTTTTTTTTGGAATCGCTGTTGGCCTTAAGGGCCTTTACAGCTCAGCTCGGGCTGTTTATCCCGCGACTAGCGCAAGGGCTTCTCCTGTGAGACTCGAACCTCGGCTTGAGCCGTCACGGGGTGGTTAATCGCCTGAAGGGCAGGACGGAAGCTCACTGGAGTGAGCGAAGTACGAAGTAAAGGTCCCCTAATCCGGTGTTCCACTCCTTTTTTATAACCTCTTACTCGGTCCGGTATATATATATATATACTACTACTGAGGATAGAGTGGTGTGGAGGCAGCAAGTCGATGTATCTATTGGACATTTCCAATTTTGAGGAGACTGAACTCTGGAGGCGAGGGGCTATTTCAAAAAGACTTTCTTCATGGTTAATGTATTAGAAACATTACACACTTATATTCACAATAATTTATGTTTAAATATCACCGGGATGATTGATTGTCCGCGTCTTAAAGAGAAGTTCATACAAATAACAGAAAACAATCATTTTAAAAATTAAAACAGGCATTCCAATATTCGAAACTAAACTTTTGCACATGTGACAAGTGTTGCCTGCCTGTTATTTACATATTCAAACTCCAACAGTATCGCTTAGGGCCTTTCAAGACAAGCACGTTCTTCGGTAATGAGGTTTGCGAAGAAAAATTTTACTGAAATGAATTTTAATTACAAACATACTCAACTATTGTATGTGAGAGAAGAAAATAAAGATTATTATTATTATTATTATTATTATTTATAATATAAGAATAAATAAATTCAACTGCACTGTAGAAATCCAAAAATCATTTTCAAATTAATATTATTAAGCGTTTTAACATTGTTTTGTTGTTTTGCCGCCACAGAATAAATTAATCTCGTATGAAATGCATAACAAAGTGACAACCGTATTGTAAGGTCATAATTGATATCGGCGAGTGTTGCTGATGAGCACATACAACACTTGAAAGCTATTAAAAGCTTTCACGATCGCGTACAGTTCACTAGCGATAATGTTTTATATTAAACCACAGAGTATAACAATATGTACTTAAAATTGTTGAAACAGGATGTGAATGCGATGTAATAATTTATGAAGAAATATGGTTTGAATTATATATTACTGGCCATAATTAAAAAAAATATTACTCGCCTTGCATAACTGAAGTGTAGTAAAATTAAATACGTTTTTATGAATATCTAATGAAGTAAAAAAAATACTTACTACAAATAAAATATATTCTTTATAATTATGAAATAAATGTGTAATTCTTTGGATTAGACTAAATAAATAAATTTAATAAAGGCTTATAAATTTACACTTTCACCAAAGAGAGTAGAACAGACGAGAACTGGTAATTAACTCCCCGTCACTATTTTAATTCGCATAGATTTTTGTTTAGTAAAATATTTATAAGGAGTTGAATCATGGTCCTCATAACATCTTAAAGCAATTATAATCATATTATTATATTCGAAGTCAGTTTGGGTAGGTCTTGTCGTACATACCTGGACTAGATCCAGCAGTATTAGAGAAGGGACAAGTTACAACTACCCATAGCATGCATGGTGAATGTCATGAAAGTGGATGAAGTCAGAGAGGCATGGCCGTAGCAAGTGGAGATACATGGTCTCTGCCTACCCCTTCGGGAAAAAGGCATGATGAAAAATTATAATAATAAAAACAAACGATTAACAATCTATGAACAATAGCCATCTAAGAACATGCAAATACATACGATGAAAAGAACTCTTTGGTGATTCACAGAGTTCGGTCGAAATTCAATTTACTATGGCTGACTGACAGTGACATTAACCATTGATTGACACTTATTAACGTCACGCATTCAACAATAACACAACAGAGGTTTACTCAGGTAAAATAAGATAATTTTAATTTTAAATAATAATATTTTTTAGCTTCACAATAACCAAAGAATTCCTAGTAAAAAATAAAAATTTGTAATATTTATGTACCATAATTGACATGTATATTAGAATAGATAGCTTGTAACATATACTGTTGATATAGCATTATAAGTCAGTGGCGCTACAACCTCTTTAGGTCTTGGCCTCAGATTTCTGAATCTGTTTCATGATCATTTTTAAATCTAATAGGCAAGTAGGTGATCAGCCTCCAGTGCCTGACACACGCCTTCGACTTTTTGGGTCTAAGACATGTCGGTTTCCTCACGATGTTTTCCTTCACCGTTCGAGCAAATGTTAAATGTGCACATGGAAAGAAAGTCCATTGGTGCACAGCCGGGGATCGAACCTACGACCTCAGATATGAGAGTCACACGCTCAATCCACTTGGCCAACACTACTTAACATAGCAAATATTTTTCTAGATCGAATAAAATACTGCAATATTGATTCCTTGCAGTGTTAATGATTCTTCATATGTAAATACATATGTACTTCATATGCTAATATATAGGTTAAGACGTGGTATTTTTATATTCACAGTGCATGGAAATTTCGCCCCGAATTTGAATGCCTTAGTAATTATTCCGCGCAGAAATTTGTTTTTGACACCCTTCCATTACGACTCAACGCTTGTGAACATAGTCGCAATAAAATATAAAACTCTTTGACTTTACGAATTCGGGCTATTACTAGTTTGCTATAACGTGATGAATGGCACGGTGATGAACGGGACGCCCAAATGAATGGGCGTGAGTATGAATCGCAAAGGCGACTATTAAAATTTCGTCATGGTCGTAGAATAGTGACGGATCTGATAAATAGTAAACTTTACAGGGCAGCCATTTCAAAATAATATAATCATGTTAGTTTTTTGTCATAACTTTTTTAATTCATATTCTGTTATTATTAAATTGGCATACAAGTAAACAAAGGGGTTTGTTTTGAAACAAAATAAAATTAATAACATTAAATTACACAGTTTTCTAGAAAAATCACATGCTTCTATGAGCGTCTATTAAAATCCGTCACTTTACCGAATTAATTTGATATTTAAAACAATTTTTTTTTTAATGTAGCCGTAATGTTTGGTCAATTTAGTGTCCAAATATGATAAAAAGTGGATTTTGGATTTATTTCATTTTATTATGACGATTTGATTTTCTGTCTCCCTGCCCGTTTGCCAGACTACGCCAAAAAGACAAAGTGTTAGCTAAGCGTCACCTTAAATAAAAATGTATATTCTAATTTATTTATTTATTTTGTAATCCCACATAAACATAGATAATAAAAAAATATACTTAATATATTGCCAAAATTGGAATACATAATATTTACAAAAATGTTCGAACATTTACAGAAGTAAAAAAAGCAATAAGAGTTATTCAAAACATTTAACTAAATAATACCGTATTCGGCTGTGTTGTGTGATTTTTCATAATAACCTTAGAAACGATAAGCAAACTACGGATGGATTAAACTATTTGTAATTATGGCGCCGTCAATTTAGAACAATGTTAGGAAACTATGTAACCTGTCACGTCAATGTCACATAGTCTGTGTAACTAGTGGTGCTTCGCTGAACTTTATTACGAAGTAAGCAAATTCAGAGGCGCGAGTTAACACAAAATGCTCTCCGTATGTCAAAATCCAAAACGTTTCTGAGAGTCACACTAAAATCTTGTTGTTGAATGTTATCCTAGGTTGACAGTTAACAGTTGACATTGACAACTAACAAAAACTCCCGACGTCGTCGTCGAAACAGTTCAATGTTCAATCCATATTCGTAGGGCTCATGTCGCAAGCTTGTAAGTACGATCTCGAAAGTTATCGAATAATTTACGCCGTAGCTAAGACAAAGTTCTTGAAGAGTCCCGAATAACCCTCTACTAAGCAGTCCTGTCGCGAATTTTGTTTGATGGCGGTTTTCTGTATGGATATGTTTAAATAAAATTATGTTTGAAGCTGGGTAACAACTGACTTAAATGGTTTAAAATATGAGTTTATAACTAACATAAAATTACGGGTTGTGGGGATGCGACAGTAACAAGAACTAACTTGGTTCACAAATGTTTTCGATACTTATGTTATTGGATATTATCGGAAACGAGAATGTTAAAATACAATTTATAATTATTAACATTTTATATACAATTTATATTTATGATTTTGGTAAAAACGAAAGGGCTCAATATTAGCTTCAAGTGTGATGATTGTTTACATTTTGTTTACGCTCCTACTACTAAAGTTAGGTTACATAACTCGCGGAAAGCGCATTTACCCACAATGCATTTCCCCACGTAAAAAAACGCGAAAGTTGAAAATGAAAGGTGTGCACTGAAAGTATAGCGAGAGATTCGCGTGATTTAACAAATAATTCTTTGATTTGTCTAATAGAGTTTTTATTACATGATGTATGAAATACAGAGTGTGTAAGTCCTAAACACAGAATTCCATCAACACTTTCATGCATGGAAAAGATCGCTTACACGTTATTACTTAAAATTATAGTGTGTGAATTTATTATTTATTACTGTAGTAAGTATTCATCTCAGTATTCAATATACTTTTAATTTGATGTCCATAAGTTGAAATAAACACTTTACCCACACTGAAAAAATTGCATGTATGTAACTGTTGTGGTCTCTGGCAGAATGACCAGTGCTGTGGAACACGTCTGCTCCACAGCATAATGCTGAGCCAGGGCCAGTTACAACGCATACACACACAAATTAAACACTTAAAATGTACTTTTTCCATTTTTCCATAATTTTTCTATTTTGCCATTAAAGCCATTATGAGATTTATTACAGTGTGGGCTTGAGGCTGCGTCATTGGAATCTAGATGCATCACTTTATTTACGTCTTAGGAATTCATATTCATTATTCATATAAGCTCTTAAGACTATAGAGTATTGTTGACGCTTTTAGCGTCTATTTTAACTATGGAACGTAGATGGGAAGGTTCTATTATTTGTAATATTTTAACTATATTGTCGCAGTTTTAAATATTTTTATATTCCTTTTTGTAAGTTACCTTTATTGATAGGCACGCTGTGTTAGATTTTAAAGTTACAGTATCACTTTATTGTAAGCAAGATTTTTACTTATGTCTTTAGTAACTACTGTTAGCTAAAAATAAATAAATTTTGATTTATTTATTTATTAACACTTCGTTGCATTACAATATAAAAATTGAAAATATTTAAATGAAAAGAAGGGAAACTGGCGGCCTTATCGCTTTCAAGCGATCTCTTTCAGGCAACCACTTTTCACAAAAATACATATAACATAATATATGTAGTTATTAAGAAAAAAAAACTAAACAGGAACAAAAAACAAAGAAACTAAGCTAATAAAGGATATTACATGAAAAATTAACATGAATCATGATAATTTGAGATCAGTCTTACGTCAGTTAGTAGTTAGTACGAAAGTTAGGGATACGATGTGGACAGGTAATGTTTGTACAGAAGAAATTTAATGGACGATAGAGAAGGAACTAAGCGAATAGGGACGGGAAGTGAATTCCATAGCTTTGGTTAGGGCTTTTTAAGACAAGCACGACCTTCAGTAATGAAGTTTGCGAAGAATAATTTTACTGAAATGAATTTTAATTACAAACATATTCAACTATTTATAATACTAGTATGAATAAATTCAACTGCACTGCAGAAATCCAAAAATCATTTTCAAATTATTATTGTTAAGCGTTTTAACATTTTGTTGTTTTGCTGCCACAGAATAAATTAATCTCGTATGAAATGCATAACAAAGTGACAACCGTATTGTAAGGTCATAATTGATATCGGCGAGTGTTGCTGATGAGCACATACAACACTTGAAAGCTATTAAAAGCTTTCACGATCGCGTACAGTTCACTAGCGATAAAGTTTTATTGAATTAAACCACAGAGTATAACAATATGTACTTAAAATTGTTGAAACAGGAAGTGACTGCATTGTAACAATTTATGAAGAACTATGGTTGAATTATATATTACTGGCCATAATTAAAAAAAAAAATGATTTGTAACGTTACGGACGATAGTTTAACGTGACAAAGTTTTTGTTTAACAAAATATTTATAAGGAGTTGAATCATGGTCCTCATCACATCTTAAAGCAATTATAATCATATTATTATATTAGAAGTCAGTTTGGGTAGGTCTTGTCGTACATACCTGGACTAGATCCAGCAGTATTAGAGAAGAGACAAGTTACCCATAGCCGACGATCATGCATGGTGAATGTCATGAAAGTGGATGAAGCGAGATAGTTATAGCAGTAGCAAGTGGAGATATATGGTCTCTGCCTACCCCTTCGGGAAAAAGGCTTGATGTAAATATTATAAAAATAAAAACAAACGATTAACAATCTATGATCAATAACCATCCAAGAACATGCAAATACGATGTATAAAACACTTTGGTGATTCACAGAGTTCGTTCGAAATTCAATTTGAAAAACAAATGACTGACAGTGACATTAACCATTGATTGACACTTATTAACGTCACGCAACATCCGAACATAACACAATAGAGGTTGTTACTCAGGTAAAATAAGATAATTTTAATTTTAAATAATCATAATTTTTAGCTTTACAATAAGCAAAGAATTCCTAGTAAAAATAACAATTTGGAATATTTATGTTTACCATAATTGTCATATATATTAGAATAGTTAGTTTGTAACATATACTGTTGATATAGCATTATAAGTCAGTGGCGCTACAACCTCTTTAGGTCTTGGCCTCAGATTTCTGAATCTGTTTCATGATCATTTTTAAATCTAATAGGCAAGTAGGTGATCAGCCTCCAGTGCCTGACACACGCCCTTCGATTTTTGGGTCTAAGACATGTCGGTTTTCTCACGATGTTTTCCTTCACCGTTCGAGCAAATGTTAAATGTGCACATGGAAAGAAAGTCCATTGGTGCACAGCCGGGGATCGAACCTACGACCTCAGATATGAGAGTCATACGCTCAATCCACTTGGCCAACACTACTTAACATAGCAAATATTTTTCTAGATCGAATAAAATACTGCAATATTGATTCCTTGCAGTGTTAATGATTCTTCATATGTAAATACATATGTACTTCATATGCTAATATATAGGTTAAGACGTGGTATTTTTATATTCACAGTGCATGAAAATGTCGCTCCGAATTTGAATGCCTTAGTAATTATTCCGCGCAGAAATTTGTTTTTGACACCCTTCCATTACGACTCAACGCTTGTTAACATAGTCGCAATAAAATATAAAACTCTTTGACTTTACGAATTCGGGCTATTACTAGTTTGCTATAACGTGATGAATGGCACGGTGATGAACGGGACGCCCAAATGAATGGGCGTGAGTATGAATCGCAAAGGCGACTATTAAAATTTCGTCATGGTCGTAGTGACGGATCTGACAAATAGTAAACTTTACAGGGCAGCCATTTCAAAATAATATAATCATGTTAGTTTTTTGTCATAACTTTTTTAATTCATATTCTGTTATTATTAAATTGGCATACAAGTAAACAAAGGGGTTTGTTTTGAAACAAAATAAAATTAATAACATTAAATTACACAGTTTTCTAGAAAAATCACATGCTTCTATGAGCGTCTATTAAAATCCGTCACTTTACCGAATTAATTTGATATTTAAAACAAATTTTTTTTTAATGTAGCCGTAATGTTTGGTCAATTTAGTGTCCAAATATGATAAAAAGTGGATTTTGGATTTATTTCAAATCTGACATTGTTCTACGATTATGACGATTTGATTTTCTGTCTCCCTGCCCGTTTGCCAGACTACGCCAAAAAGACAAAGTGTTAGCTAAGCGTCACCTTAAATAAAAATGTATATTCTAATTTATTTATTTATTTTGTAATCCCACATAAACATAGATAATAAAAAAATATACTTAATATATTTCCAAAATTGGAATACATAATATTTACAAAAATGTTCGAACATTTACAGAAGTAAAAAAAGCAATAAGAGTTATTCAAAACATTTAACTAAATAATACCGTATTCGGCTGTGTTGTGTGATTTTTCATAATAACCTTAGAAACGATAAGCAAAGTACGGATGGATTAAACTATTTGTAATTATGGCGCCGTCAATTTAGAACAATGTTAGGAAACTATGTAACCTGTCACGTCAATGTCACATAGTCTGTGTAACTAGTGGTGCTTCGCTGAACTTTATTACGAAGTAAGCAAATTCAGAGGCGCGAGTTAACACAAAATGCTCTCCGTATGTCAAAATCCAAAACGTTTCTGAGAGTCACACTAAAATCTTGTTGTTGAATGTTATCCTAGGTTGACAGTTAACAGTTGACATTGACAACTAACAAAAAACCCCGACGTCGTCGTCGAAACAGTTCAATGTTCAATCCATATTCGTAGGGCTCATGTCGCAAGCTTGTAAGTAAGATCTCGAAAGTTATCGAATAATTTACGCCGTAGCTAAGACAAAGTTCTTGAAGAGTCCCGAATAACCCTCTACTAAGCAGTCCTGTCGCGAATTTAGTTTGATGGCGGTTTTCTGTATGGATAATGGATATGTTTAAATAAAATTCTGTTTGAAGCTGGGTAACAACTGACTTAAATGGTTTAAAATATGAGTTTATAACTAACATAAAATTACGGGTTGTGGGGATGCGACAGTAACAAGAACTAACTTGGTTCACAAATCTAAACGATACTTATGTTATTGGATATTATCGGAAACGAGAATGTTAAAATACAATTTATAATTATGTATTAACATTTTATATACAATTTATATTTATGATTTTGGTAAAAACGAAAGGGCTCAATATTAGCTTCAAGTGTGATGATTGTTTACATTTTGTTTACGCTTCTAATTATTAACTAAAATATGTTAATAATTAGAAGTACTACTAAAGTTAGGTTACGTAACTCGCGGAAAGCGCATTTACCCACAATGCATTTCCCCACGTAAAAAAACGCGAAAGTTGAAAATGAAAGGTGTGCACTGAAAGTATAGCGAGAGATTCGCGTGATTTAACAAATAATTCTTTGATTTGTCTAATAGAGTTTTTATTACATGATGTATGAAATACAGAGTGTGTAAGTCCTAACACAGAATTCCATCAACACTTCCATGCATGGAAAAGATCGCTTACACGTTATTACTTAAAATTATAGTGTGTGAATTTATTATTTATTGCTGTAGTAGTAGTATTCACATATTTTATATATAATATACTTTTAATTTGATGTCCATAAGTTGAAATAAACACTTTACCCACACTGAAAAAAATGCATGTATGTAACTGTTGTGGTCTCTGGCAGAATGACCAGTGCTGTGGAACACGTCTGCTCCACAGCATAATGCTGAGCCAGGGCCAGTTACAACGCATACACACACAAATTAAACACTTAAAATGTACTTTTTTCCATTTTTCCATAATTTTTCTATTTTGATTATTATTATTATTATTTTGTGTAGGTAACGTAATAACTGCACACCCTCATACTTAAGACTTCTTGAAATAATTTGTACGCGGCTTCGGCAAGCTAAGCGAACTCGCTCGACGAGTATTCCGTGTAGTGGTGTGTTTGATTTTTTTAATGAAAAGAGTTATTTAATTTGTTTTTAAATTAAGTTACAGGTGCTATAAACATATAGTTCTTGTAATATATTAAAAACACGCGACATGTTATTTGTAGAGTAACAATCCAAGTTGAAATCTAACAATTTAGATTTAGCTAGCTATATCCAAGTTTATTTTCACTCATAATATATCTGAAAACATGTTCTATGTAAACGAGAATGAAATGCCTTCGGAATTGTCAATTGATTTAAAAGAATTATTGCCGAAACCCGACCTCTAACTTGGGAGAACATTTACCCGAAAATTTATTATTCTTGACATTGTTTTGTTTTCACTGTTTTCTTTTAGCGGTTTTCATTTGTTTTTAAGGTAAAGGGCTGTTTGGAGGTAATGAAATTCTTAATACGATAATAACTGGCTTACAACCATTGAAATAAACGCGGAGACTTCCTATAAGACCCCATTAATCATAGACACTAAATAAGCACAATTTTTTTTTATTAAATTAAATGATAAGGTAGCGTTGCAAATACAAGTTATAATTTTTTTATATGATAGGAGGGCAAAAGCGCCTATGGGACGCCCAAAAATGGCAGTCATCGCAGTCCATGGACAACCATGTTAGTGGGTACATTGCCGGCCTTTGAGAGAGGAGTATGCTCTGTTCAATTAGAGCTTGTATCTCCCAGGAAAGACCCCCACCGGGATTCGATTCCACGGTTCGCTAGTTCGCCAAAGGAAAAATCTTGTGAAGTGGACCGTAGAAGACTTTCAGCCATCAAGGTGATGCGTATGATTTTAGTTAATACGGCGTACGATGAAACGAGACCTAGGAGGAGGAGGGAGAACACTCTCCTAGTTAGGTGGCTTTGCCATAGATCAGCCCTGCGATTCTGTAACTCACTTTTCGAACTCACACAGCGGTTTTCGCATCGGCGGTCGCTCTCAAATCAGTCGTGAAGCAGTCATTTTATGATTTGGCATTCTGAAAAGGTGGGAGCTTGTAGTTTATTGTTTATCAGAATGAAACTCCCACAGGAGTTCGAAAAGTGAGTTACAGAATCGCAGGGCAGATCTTATTGATCGTCACCTGTCCCAGAAACGATCCTCCCACAGCCAAACCTTTTTAAATGTGGTAAAAAAGTAATACTTTCATTAACATCTTTTTGAGTTGAAGGCAATAATTGCACCATAGAGGATATGCGTTATTGACCTCATGGACTTGATTAAAAACATGTAAATTATAGTTATATTAAATTTATTTAGTTTTCATTTATTTGCTTATCAATATTCCTACAGCTTCTTATTATACAATATCTAAACAATAATTGCATTATAAACATTGGTTCAGTTCATCATAATCTCAGATAGCCACGTATATAAGGGTATCGACTACGTGATAAGCGGTCCAAGTTCGAATAATCTGACTTACACTATTTATGGATTTTATTTGCTCCTGCAAAACAAATATCGTAAGACAAATACGTCAAAACGCCCCCATCTAGTAAAATTTCTAGAATTAGGAAAATATAAATTTATCGATAATAATTTTAACTTCGTTGAAAAATTCATATTTCTTCGGATAGAGGGCACTGATACACTATGGAAGAAATTCACAAAATGTTACTGAACTTACAGCAAGACATCAAGCAACAAAAACAAGATATGTTGGACATGAAAGAGGATTTAAAAAACACAATAATTAACAACATTCACGAGAAATTTGCAAACCTTGAATTGAAAAACGAACAATTAGAAAAAACTATTGAAGAACAAAAAGTCAAATTAAATAACTTAGAAAGGCATTCACGACGAAAGAACCTAGTCATGTTCGGAGTAGAAGAGAGTGAGAATACTTATTTTGAATTAGAGAATATTATAGTAAATATAATAAACATGTTCTTTGAATTTCCATGTGACAAAAATAACATTGAACTTGTCAGAAGGTTGGGAAAGAAAGGTGATAACATAAGACCGGTTGTTATAACGTTTAACAGCATGAGTTACAAGTTACATATTCTGAAAAACAAATCCTGTCTAGAAAATACTCAGTACTACATTAAGGAGGATTATCCGATTGAAGTCCTTAATAGGCGGAAGGAACTCCAAGTCCAGTTACAGAAAGAAAAGGAGAAAGGCTATACTGCTTTTATAAGATACGACAAACTTATAGTATTAAAAGGCACATTTGAAAAGAGAACCCCACCAAGAAGGTACTAGAAACTAGAAAACAACTACAGCCAAAAACAGAGGAAGAATGGAAAAGGGAAACAAATATTTTTTGAAAGGAGACCAATTGGTGATTAAAAAACTGCAGAATAACCAGCGCGAAAAAAGGAAGAGAGATAAAACTGTATCTCCCAACTTGTCTACACAGAAAAAACAGAACACATCTAACAAGTTTGAAAACACATCGACTAAAACTAACAATTTAGGACAAGAAGAAATATTACAACCAAACATACTACAATATATAGGAAGAGATAGATCGTTTTCGACCTCCGACATTTCAAAAAACTAACAAACACACGCGAGCAACCTATCAAAACAAAAACAACAACAACTAAATCCGGAAAAGCAAAACAAATATGGAAGAAACACATTCTAAAACAACCTAATCAAGAAGCCTTCCCACCACGGTTGGTCGCCGCGGGAAGATCAGACCACCACCCTCTAACAAAAAAACATAATATATACATAGCATCGCTCAATACTAGGACTTTAAGAACTCCTGAATCACTATCTGAGCTAGAAGTTGCGCTGAAAGACCTTAAATGGGACGTATTGGGACTAAGTGAAGTGCGCAGACCAGGAAATTCAATCGAAGAACATGAAGATTATATAATGTTCCATAAAGGCGAAATTGGAGGCCAAAGAGGAGTTGGTTTTTTAGTTAAAACCCACTTAAAAAACTCCATAGAAGATTTCATCGGTATGACGGAAAGAATAGCCATACTGCATTTAAAAATACCCAGCTTCAAAAAAATATGGTCAATCATCCAAGTCTACGCACCAACTGAACAAGCTGATGAACTAGAACATACATCCTTTTATAATACGCTATCTCAAATCATATATGACTACTCTAATAATATTATTATCCTGATGGGGATTTCAATGCGCAAGTAGGCGCTAGACAAAACGATGACGAATACATATTGGGAGAATTCGCCTATGGAAAAAGAAGTATCAATGGCCAACGATTAATAGATCTCCTTCTTGAACACAATCTTACAATTGCGAACAGTATCTTCAAGAAGAATAAAAACAACAAGTGGACATGGGTCTCCCCTGACGGAAAGTACAGAAATGAAATAGATTATATTATAAGTAGCCACCCAAAGCTATTTACAGACACCACAGTCATTTCTAGGTTAAATTTCAATACTAACCATCGCATGGTTAGAGCATCGCTCAAAATGACGCCCCCTAAGATCCGTAGAAAGCACATTAACTTGTCTAGCAGAACCCATATCGCGGAAACTAACGAAACAACATCATACCCATTAGCAACTCAGACCAGAGTAACCGAAGAAACAGAAGAACTTGACATAAGAAACAAATACACCAGACTTCAAAATCAACTTCGCTATGCTAATACTAGAAAAGAGAAGAAACAAAAATATATTTTGAGTGATTCTACCATGCAGCTTATAAATAAAAGAAAAAGTCTAATTGCGAACAAAAACGGCAAACGGAATCTGAGAGAAATAGCCGAAATAAGTAAGGGAATAAGGAAAAGCATACGCAGGGACAGGAAAACAAGGAGAATACAAACACTCGAAAAACACATCATTGAATCAGGCGGAACCAAAAAAGCTCTTAAAGAACTTCGTGAAGCGACTCCTTGGGTACCTAATCTCAAAAGAAATCAAATTAACATCACGAACCGCAAAACTATAGTAAAGACAGCATCAGATTTTTACAAAAATCTATACTCCAACCCAGCTATCGCAGGAAACGAACAGTGCAACAACTACAAAACGACGATATACCCTTCAAACTTAGAACCAGATATATTACAAAGTGAAGTCAGGAAAGCTATATTAAGCCAAAAGTCAGATAAGGCACCAGGTCCAGACAAGATCACGAACGGATTACTGAAAGGAACGCTAAAAGAACTGGTGCCCATTCTGACGAAAATCTTTAACGACATCCTAACATCAGAACAGATTCCTGAACAATGGCAAACCTCGCACATAATTCTTATATACAAAAAAGGCTCAAAGGAAGACCTATCCAACTATAGACCAATAAGCCTGATGTCAAACATATATAAGGTTTTCTCCAAGATATTACTAGATCGATTAAGCACCACATTAGACGAGAGCCAACCAATGGAACAGGCCGGATTTAGGAAAAACTTCGCAACGATAGATCATATACACACAGTCAAACAAATCATAGAAAAATACAGTGAATATAACAAAACAGTGTATATGGCTTTTATAGATTACACCAAAGCTTTTGACAGCATCAAACATGAAGTGATTTGGGAAAGCTTAGAAAACCAAGGAGTATCCGGGGCCTATATAAACATCATAAAACAAATATATGCTAACTGCAATGCAAGAATACAAATGGAAACACTCGGAAAGACATTTAAAATCGAAAGAGGTGTCAGACAAGGGGACCCATTATCTCCCAAGCTATTTTCTGCTGTGCTTGAAAACATATTCCGGAAACTAGAATGGAATGAATTTGGACTAAATATAGATGGGAGAAAACTACATCATCTTCGATTTGCAGACGACATTGTATTGTTCGAAGAGAACCCTCATAAACTTGGAGAAATGATACAAGACTTAAACAAAGAAAGTGAGAAAGTAGGCCTGAAAATGAACACAAGCAAAACAAAGCTACTATCAAATTCAGTCCCATACGAAATAAAACTTAATAATCAACCTCTAGAATACGTTGAAGAGTACATTTATCTGGGGCAAATTATCTCTCTAACTGATATAACCACCAAAGAGATCAAAAGAAGAATAGCAAATGGATGGAAAAGATATTGGTCACTGAGGGAGATCATGAAAACAACAGATTTCAGCAAAAAAATAAAGAGAAAAGTCTTTAACACATGTATCCTACCCTGCCTTACCTATGGCTGCGAAACTTGGGCACTATCTAACCAGCACAGGGATATGTTAGCACACTGCCAAAGAGCCATGGAAAGAAGCATGCTGAGCATAAGAAAATTAGATAAACAAATAAACTCAGACATAAGAGCTAGGACAGGTGTGACAGACATTCTCACTAAGATCGACCAAATGAAATGGAGATGGACGGGTCATATGCTACGGAGCCCTCATGAAAAATGGAGCAAAATTGTGACGGAATGGTACCCTAGAGACGGAAAACGAAGAAGAGGTCGACCACGCAAGAGATGGGAGGACGAACTGAAACTAACAGCAGGCTACAACTGGAGAAGAGTCGCAAAAGATAGAGAACAGTGGAAAGGGTTAGAGGAGGCCTTTGCCAAGAGGCAAACCGAACTCCGAGATATACTGGAGTGAAAATATATTAAAGTTCAGATATATAAAATGTCAGAGTTTCGGAATTTAAAGGCTATATTATTATTATTATTATTATAAATTGTAATATGATAATCATTATAATATATTTAATATTAAAGACGAATGACAAAGCCATTCTATGTAATAAAGGATACCAGAGATTTTTATATTATTTGTTAAGCATGTTTTAGTTATATTAAATATACATATTTGCTGGTAATTTGTGGTATATGAAGGTATGTGATACATGACTGAGTTACGTAAACAGTTTGTATTAGACCGAGGAATTTGAAATAGTTCAAATATAACTAGTAGTTTTTTAATAATCAGATATACGAAAACGGTGGGTCGCAGGGGAAAGATCTTCACGGAGTTTTCATTTAAAATATTGCTATGGCTATGTGGCCTATTAATGAAATATTTGGAAATATGTAGATTCTGGAGCTCCATGGGCCCATAATACAGAGTATTATAGGCCGATGAAGCTCCAGGGCTACCTTAATTTCTTCTCTTAAAATTTCGCTGCGCCCTTCGTGGTAAATAAATATGAATAGCCTTTTCTGAATTAAAAATCCTTCAAAATGTTCGTCTATATTTGGTTCGTATATTTGATAATGCTCGGTAATATGAATTTGCGAAACGATTTAAAAAACACATTGGTTTCAGGAATGCTCGAATATTACGAAAGTATACCAAAAATGAGGTATATAAATAAATAAAACTAAGTCTTCTACTTAACAGATATATAAATAATCACTTCTTGATATAAATTAATTTTTTGATGAGAAGTGTTATCTAGAAATTATTATCAAGTACCGTTAACATGTCAAAAGGAAGAGACTGGCTGCCCAGAGCACAGGGAATCCTGGGAGCTATTGCACTTTCTTTTTACGTAAAAATTGTGTTATCTATAATAAAGTTTTTTCTTTCTATACATTTTGCTCAATTAGTTTTACAAGCGTGGCGATTTCCTAAATCGTCAGAGTTACGCCCCGAGAGTATAGCCAGACGTAGGCACTCTCTTCGACTGTTACATTGCATTCATTTCGTTACGTATAGAAAACATTATTCATTATTTCGCTTTTATTCTATTGTAATACGCGAGTGGTTAATATGGACCCAGGAACTGTACACTTTAATTGCAATGAAACTACTCCTTTTGTGTATGTTTAAAGAGCAAAAGACTTTTAAAATTACGTCCATATATTCTTCTTTACGAGTTACTGTGACTTCATTTTACGATATAAAGACAGCACTCTACTTGATGAGACGTGATAGCTAGATATATTTAGTTCGCGGATATATATATATTATATTATATAAATAAATAAAAAAATAGCCTATATTCGAGACGCCTACAAGGATTACATTAAGTTTATGTTATTATATTTAGTACACAACCCCCGACGGAGTAAAAGCCTTCATATTTAACCATTTGTTAACCTTCGATTTATATTATTTTAGATATATCATACATATAAATGGTTACTTACTGACAGACATTGTAAATCTAAACCTCGAACCCACTTGAACACACGAACTCTTTAGGTCTTGGCCTCAGATTTCTGAATCTGTTTCATGATTATTTTTATAAATCTAATAGGCAAGTAGATGTACAGCCTCCAGTGCCTGACACACGCCGCTTTTTGGGTCTAAGGCATGTCGGTTTCCTCGCGAGGTTTTCCTTTACCATTCGAGCAAATGTTATATGCGCACATAGAAAGAAAGTCCATTGGTGCGCAGCCGGGGATCGAACATACGACCTCAGATATGATAGTCGCACGCTAAAGCCACTAGGCCAACTCTCTCGACTCTTAGTCCTGAAGTCTCGCGTTCGAATCAATTGATTTAGAAATAAATTCGACGGCATGTGTCAGGCACAAAATACCTACCTATAGGTCTTTTGAGAAAAAATATTAAGGATATAGAAATCTAAACAGGCTAAAGAGGTTGAAGCATGAATTTGTTTAAGCATTTAATATGTATTTCTTTGTATTGTCTTTTATTAACATAACTTTTACACTTTTAAAGAAAACACTTTTTACTGGATTGAAGTTATTTATTATTATAAACTTATAATTATTCTACATAATTTTAAATTTAACCGAAGTTTCGCGTGCTTTACAAATGTTGTTGAGTGTCAAAAAGTATCACAGCTGTAGAAAAAGTTGTATTATCTGTATTTATTTCCCCGGAGTTTATATCGACTTAAATGGCAGAAATGACTCACGGTAATTAAGTAATTAAAAAATTTTAATTATGTAAAATAATTATAAGTTTATAATAATACATAACTTCAATCCGGTAAAAAAGTGTTTTCTTTAAATGTATTTCTTTATTGTGCATAAGTGTACATTGTGTTACCTAAATGAATTTGACTTTGACTTTATTATTAGCTAACTATAAAACATCTCTCAATAGAAGATAGTCAAACAGTTGACGGTTCACTGTTTATCGACGGTTTTATTAAAATCGATAAAACAGCGTACTTACTGTGTTTACGAATTCTACATCTGGTTTTAGTATTTTTAGAAATAGTTCAACATAAATATCTTATTAAAGAACTGTACCTAAGTATATTATATATACATTTTAGTGTTTTTTAAAACCGTTTAAATGTTAAGCAATTTATTGGAATTTACATATTGTAGTGTACAAAGCGTCTTATCCATCGGTACGTCATCACTACATACGTTAAATGTGAGCCGTCACGGGACGCCTGGCAGGTGTGAAACATCGACATTATTTTGTAAAACTAATATGCAGAAAAGAACAGATTGTGATAGGAACTAAATATGTCATAATGATAAAATAAATTGTGCGTGTACTAGGTACACACGTAAGAAGTGAAACTTCTTTATGATCTTATTTTTCGAAAAATGATCTACTATATGCAACTTTACAGAAATTCGTTAAATTAGATAAAGTTTAACAAAAGGCTTTTATTATCATAGATATGAATGCAAATATTTCATTTTACCTTATTACTACGAAGATTATTATAGAATTTCATTAATTGTAATAGAATTATTACTATCATTGAAAAACGTGACGATTTGCTACAAAATTTCTCCCATACGTCGATAAAGAAGGTTCATTCCAACGCCGATAAAGAAGTTTGACTTCAAAAAGCAACATGGCGCGTAACCGAAAAATGTGACGCGTAACGAAAAAATGTTACACTAAATTTTTTCCAACCTCGATAAAGAAGTTTCACTGCAATAAAATATAACGATTTTTTTTTCAGATAACGATGACTATTTATTGAATAAACATTTATTTTCATTAAATACAAAAATTTACGAATTTATTTCAAATCGTGACTACTTAATTTTTAATCAGTAGTGGCTTCGAAATACACACACCGTACACACTACTGCATATGAACTGTATAGATATACCATCAAACATCTACTTACCTATTAATTAAGACAGATGATCACGAAACAGATACACAAATCTGAGGCCCAGACTTAAATGGTTGTAGCGCTATTTTTAATTGCATAAAGAAAGTTAGTGAATATTCGAACTAAGGAGTTAAAGCACAAAGACCTGTTGGATTTGTCATTAAGACCAAAAATACGTCGAACTAATACGACTTAGGGCCCTTAGGACTCCCACACAAAACTGCGATGCGAATTCGCATTTTAGGACGCGTAAGATGGATCGCAAAAAAATAATAAATAAAGATAAATCGACAAAATTAAATAAAAAGAGGGCAACTAGCGGCCTAATCGCTTTCGAGCGATCTCTTTGAGGCAACATTAATCATTACATAACATAACCATTTTAAGACCAAAAGTCCGTCATATTCCGTTCGAAAAAGTTTTTCTTTAACTTTAGTCTAATTTACCGCCACAATATTCAAAACGGTAAATTAATTCTTTTTATTGTTCAATGGTCCTTACAGCTAAATTAAAATATATTTGAGGTCGTACTACCAATGTGTCAATGACCCCGAGGGTTTAAATTCTTCAAGAAATAAATTATTCTATAACATATTTCATTCTTTGCCTGCCAAGATCAGGGCCCTGTGTTTTAAATTTAAGGGAAGGCAAGAGTTATAGGTATTCTGATTTTGACAGTACCGGTGACCCTGGAGCTGGTGCTTTCTTTACATAACATC
Organism: Pieris macdunnoughi; assembly: GCA_905332375.1. Lineage (NCBI taxonomy): Eukaryota > Metazoa > Arthropoda > Insecta > Lepidoptera > Pieridae > Pieris > Pieris macdunnoughi. The sequence goes on from CAJOBZ010000026.1 coordinate 2,270,394, forward strand.
TCTATACAATGAGGAAATGTTGCCAATATTAAAGTTATTTTTCCATTGTTTATATTAATTTTTATATAATAACTAGCTGTAATTTGAGGTTCCATCTCCGAAATGCAAATGATTTTTAAGATTTTATCGCGGACTTTTTTGTAGATATTGATGTCTTCTATAAAACTGTAGTATCACTTTGCTCTATTGTCAATAGTTTCTACAGCGTACGCTATTTAGGCATTTTATTAGCATTTTTCACACCTACCCGAGATGTTTTCTTACTATCGTAATTTTATACAGAACTCTTACTTCTAATGGTGCAAACAGTGCAAACAACTTAACAAAATGGCGTATTTCCTGTTTATAATATTAGTATAAATAATAAACACTTTCTTTAAAGTTCATAGAAGTTGGTCGTGGTGTCTTTTAGTCAACCCTGATGTAATCGAATGCAATTCCAGTCGAAGCAAAAAACTAAATAAAATAATAAAAATACTATATTTTACTTAAAACATACTAAACATTTTCAGCGTTTAATTTCTCTTGTTAAGACATTATATTAACAAATTGACGCGATTATTTCCCTTCAAATGTTAAATTTTCGGCATTACCAGCTGGTAGGCGGAACGAAATTAAACCCAAATTTACGAATAAAGTTTAATAGGATGCTTTTAAAACTTGAACTCTTGAGGTGTTTCAATTTTCCACTGTGTTACGTATTCCGCCACATTAGTTTTTCCTTCAAATGGAATTTGTAATTGGAATACGGAAAAAGACAGCGTAGTTCTATTTTTGAACTTGAAACTAATGATTGTTGTTGGTACTCAGTAGGTATTAGGTCAGTTTAAATTCAGAACAAATTTCATAATTTCATTTGTTTTCAATTCCATATTTCACTTTTAATTTTCGAAAAAGAAAAGTCTCATTATGCTTAAGGTATAAATTAGTTCTTTGAATTAAAACCCATTTACACAACGGTCATGTTGTTCAGCAGTCTTTTGAAATATAATTTTCACCCAAATTTCCTTATTTTTTTTTTGTTAATTAAATGTTTGTATTTCTCATATATATTTTAATACTATATTTAAAGTTTGTCAACCATTGTTCACTAAATATCAATAGATTGTTTTAGATGTTTGAGTTCAATTATAATTTATCGGCGTTTAACCCCCTAAGGGTTAGGAGAAATATAATTTACAGCACAACATTTAGACATAATTATTTTGTAATTCAGTGATGTTATATAATTTATCGATATTAATATCACGAATGTCTATAATAACGTACTTAATACAATTTAAATAATAACCCAATAACAAAAAGGAAACAAGTAAAATGGTTTTTTATATGTGAAAATTCCCTTTCATGAAGTTTGTTTAAGGAGTTTTCATTTTTCATTTTATACGCGGTTAACATTTCTTTAGTCTATGAAGTATTTTTTATTAATTTCTATTCTTAACTGACGTGTCATGTCTTGTCATGTTATGTCATGTGTCAGCTTTAGCGCCATTGCTACAATCGGATCACAAATGACAGTCGTCTTGAGCACTGTCGATTACTCTGTGGTATCAAAATAATGCTTTATCGCTAATTTGGATTAGCTCTTGCATTCAGGAAATAGAAAAATATATTAATTCCGCTACGTCGGTTTTCTTTTCATACATACTCTACGAAATGGTAAGAATTACTAAACTAAACCACTTTTTAATTCACGGTATTCAATTCGCGTTGTTATTTCATATAAAACCCAATTTTATTATCAACAAAACTCTGTTATGACTTTTATGAAGGTGCCAATAATTGAATTCACGATTTCAAGATGTATTTTTAACTAAATTATGAATTGTATTTATTTCTGCAGTGTTATCAATGAAAGCCCACGTAGTAGCTCAGAAATACCCTTTTTATTCCCGTTATAACGGTCCGTTAAACTATCGTTCATCCGTCCGTAACGTTGGATCTAGTTGTCTGTTCCAAATGCCATTTTCACACAATTTTGTTAAAAGATTTTATTTATCAAAAATCATAAATCAATTTGATTACTATCCAAATACTGAATGGTCTATTGAGACACTTATTATAATTATGACCAAGACAGTATTATTACTGTGATTTGACGAAGTTTTATATTGGTAACGGAAGATATTTGTATAGAACGAAAGACAAATGCTATATGGATTTTTCAATGAACGAAAACGTCACGAGAACGGACATGGTAAGATAATAATTATAATAGATAAAAATATTTTTGAATTTGTCGAACATAGAAGCTAGCTTTGGCTTAGTGGCGTACTAGTATTTTCCGGGTTCGATTCTGATCATACAATTTTTGTTTTCTGGTAGGCGACTATACAGAGGAGATGTACCTGTGCTGTGCCTTATGCTAATGTATAAATGATTTTTATTTATTTATAAAGGTACGTTATATCTTTATTAATATATCTGTACGTGTACACTGAACTCCTCTAGACGGGTGGACCGATTTGAATTAATTTTTTTATATTTAGTTTCACAAAACAGCCCGGCAGATGGCGCTGCAGTCAGTACTTTCATACTTTGTTTAATATCCTAATCGCTTGAAATATCATGCAGGACAACGTATGTTCTGCCCGCTAGTATAATATATATTCAACAGTAACTTAAATTTATTCTAAAATAAATGACATTTCCGGTGAACATAACATAAAATTTCTAAAACAATAAAAATTATCTATTTAACTTATAAGTTTGAGAAATATTAATTTGCCTAATTATAGTTTCAACTAAATATAAATAGTAAATAAATCCCGGGCTCACACTATTCTATAGAATTAGCATTTTGCTAAATACTTCTGTCCCTTGAGTTATAAAAATATACTTAATCTGTATATATTATATAAGAAAAATGGTCTTTGTTTGAGGCTCCTTCACGCCTAAACCACACACATTTTTTAAATTCCAACGTTCCATCATTTTTTTATTGCTGTTTTACTTTTATGAAAATTTATACATACGGACGGACTTCACAGCGGAACCATTCGGGGAGGCTTCCTAGAACCTCAAAACGTCAACATCTGTTAAAAACTCGATTTTCGAAAATTTTAAATTTTCATAGCGGCAAGTTAAAAAGAAGAATAATAAAAATATAAAAAAATAATAATAATGAAACATAAAATTTTATTTATTTCGCCCAGCAAAGCGGGCGGGAAACGGCTAGTAGGTATACGTATACAAGGCGGTACGGTTCAAAGTAGGGATGCATCCGATACCGATGCCGATACCGATATATCGGCCATACTTTGGGTTGGCCGATATATCGGCATCGGCGATATTTTCATTGCCGATTCACCGATACTTTTCAAATTTCACGCTTAAAAAAAATTATGAAACGCGCATTTTGTATGATCTAGTTTGTTGCAAACGAGCCACGGACTATTGTTGCCCGATAAATCCCCGCGTTTTATTCAGTTTGTTGTCTCTATCATTCGCTTGGGGACAAAGCATTATTATTTATGTATATATGTATTTCATTTCGCTAAACACTATTTATTTATTAACACTTTGTTGCATTACAATATAAAAATTGAACATAATTAAATGAAAAGGAGGGCAAAAATACATATTACATATAAACTAAAAAATGTCTACATGAAAAATAAAAAGTGCACATGAATCACGATAATTTACGATCAGTCTCACGTCAGTTAGTAGTTAGTATGAAAAACTCTTGTTGGATTGATTAGTAGACCAAAATTTTTACTCGAGTCAACTATCTTTGACAGCGCATAGTTATTAGATATTATGGCTTGCGGGAGATCATTGAGACTTTATTGAACGTAGATTTGAAGATCATTTAGTTGGCTTTTAACTGCTATCGCGAGTAGTATTTTTTCGATACCAAATTTAATAAAATACAGAATTACAAGAATGTTATCATTGTTAATTATAATTATTAACAGTTATTTAATTTAATTTAAATTTAATTATTACTCTTAATTCTTAATTTTAGTAACAAAACCTTTCAAATTATTCAAAGTTTGTGACTATTTTTTGTATATATGTATATTTTTTGAATAAAAATTATAAACTTTAACTTAACTTGATATATTTTACCTTAATTTAATTTTAATTCAATAAGCGTTGGTATCGGTATCGGTATCGACGATATTCCTATAAGTGTATCGGCATCGGTATCGTATCGGCAAAAAAGCGTATCGATGCATCCCTAGTTCAAAGACTTCAAGCCTATAAAAAATCAATGATATAAATTTAAAGCACATACCAGCTATTTAAGCCACTAGAAAATTGCGAAAGAGATGGAAAGGTGTTTATAAATAATGCTAGACTACAGTTGTTATAATTTATAATATTTATCTAAACGTACATTTAAATTTGTTTTAACAACTGAAATTACGAGCCAATTTAAAACAAAATATGTTCGTGGCTGTTAATTTTCAATGGCCATTACCAGAATAATATACTGCGGGTTAACCGCTGAAAATCAAATTGTTTTAAGTGATTTATTGTTATTATGTACACACAGTTCTATAAAACTTTCTTATAATGAAATAAAATATTTATATACACGCTTTCGCGTGATTTCCGTGTATTTTGGAAATCTTTTGCAACCTCTTATAATATAATCTTTTCGATTATATTTCAGCCCATTTAGTTATATTAGAAGAATTAGAATGTGTATCACTGGCTCTAATATCAGTGATATTAGAGTGTGTACGATAAAACTATTAATGTAGTCGAATTTAATAGTGTGATACAACAGCGGGGAGCAAAGACCGAGCGACCGTGTGGTGTTCTAAAGTCTCGTTCATTCGCTTGAAATCATACAATATTTCCTTTATTTGCCTCATAATTAATTTTTTAATTATTTATTTATTTAGAAAAAACTTACAGCTTACTTAACTATAACACACAATCGCCAATTCGATGGTTTACAGACTTATCAATAATATGAAGAGTATTTGTGTGTGTAAGTGAAGTGCCTGTGTGTTAAAATCGGCTTGGTTTAGTGACATTAAATATCTGATAGTATTTTAAGAATTTTTTTAAAGAGATGCAAGGGGGAATCGTCTACAAAATATTAAAATTGAATATTTAAAATAAAAAAATAAAAATAAAATACGTTTATTATGGAATATAAGATACAGGTAACACTTATTACACATCATTATATTTGAATAGGTGGGCATCCCTACTCATCGGCAAAGAAGACAGAGGGTGTAGGCCGTGTAGGCCGAGAGAAAATGCCTGTATAAAATCCTCTCGGCAAATCATCAAACATCACTTAATTACAATTAAAACAAATATCGCAAATTAGTTAGAAGTAGCCTGTCTAGCACTAGTAGTCTCAGGCCCTTTTATCAACTAGATAATCGTTAACTTTATAGTAACCCTTTTTACACAGCTTTCCTTAGATTTCTTAAATTTATTAAAAGGCAAGGATAAAAGAGCCTCTGGGATTTTATTCAAGAAAAGTATCCTTTTCCCAAAAAATAATGAGTGGCTTGCACATAATATAATTCTTCTCATATGTCCGAAACTCAAATGACAGACGTGGCAAGGCAGCGTAAACGGTAAATGCAATTTCGCCTACGCAGCAGTCCAAAGTGATCATTACTGAAACAAATGACGCCCAAAACAGTCGGGGCTCCATTCAGTTATCTGCGGAGATTTGGCATACATCCAGGCCTAAATAAACATCACGAGATATATTCTCATTTTATAGTACGTTAATAAAGATGAATTCATTAATTAACGTATAAATAGGCAAAAATCTATTATATTAAAAGTTATAAAATTACACCAAATCCGTCCAACTTTATTAATTACTGCCGGACCCGACAGATCCTGCACACACGTCTTACATACAAGTTTCAAACTAAAAAACAAACAATATCTAATTCTAAACAAACTGAACCATTCAAAATTACACACATACACACACTCACACACACAATCTCACACACAGCTTTATTTATACTGACTTCTAACTAGTTGACTTCTTTGTTTTGTTTTTCTTTACTTATTTAAAACGTCAAATTTGTTTGCCTACCCATATATGTATGTACTTTTTGTTACCACTCAGTATGACTTTGCTGTGGAATGGAAGCCTGGTTATCCATATCACAGTTTCTTACCTAGTTTGGAAACCAGTCTCCCAATACCTTCTGAACTGAAATCTTATTGTTTGTTGCAAATGTTGTATGGGAGAAAATAAATTATTATTATTATTTTCGAATCTACTCATCAAAATCGGTCCAGTCGTATAGGAGGAGTTTAATTGCAAACACAGAAGATTTATACATCTAAAAAACAAAAGACAAAATGTTTTGAAGCTGCAAATGTATTGAAAAAATTAAATGTTATGTTTTTTTTATTATATATCTTACATGTTTGTCACCGTGTAATTAGACAAGTCGGTCCTGCCAGTCGAGTTTTAGCGAGACACAACCAGCATGCCTTAAACCTACCTACCGTCATCAGACACACGGCTTTTTGCAAACTGTGAAAAAAATAAGACAAGACCTAAACTATTTTTGTATTATTAAACTGTAAGAACTTTGTAAGACGGATAAAGTAAATATTAGTTATGTTCTGCCTTTGTCTTACTTTAATAAAAATTCAGTGTAAAATATATATTATTTATTACGAGCGATAACTACACTGGTTGGATCTAGACTAGCGAACATGAAAACATTTCAAACAAGTACAATATACTACTACACACAAGTACAATATTATTGTATGAGTGAATATGATGTCACTACAACACCAAAGTAAATCAATCTTATTAAAAGTGTTTTGATTTCCCGCGGAACAGTTTTGGTTGGTCAGATAAAAAAAATAGCGAGCGAAACACACGCAGATGAATAATGCGAATCGTCTGTATATTTTGTTTGATTTTCATAGCATACTAGCTGTTCCCTTCCACGCTTTGCTATGGCACATTGTGATTGAATGGTTGAGAAATGAGAAAACACAGAAAACATTTCATATATGTTTAATTTTGCAATACTTTTACGACTTTATCGGTAAGAATTTAACTCCAGCCCTGCGATTCTGTTACTCACTTTTCGAACTCACACAGCGGTTTTCGCATCGGCGGTCGCTCTGAAATCAGTCGTGAAGCAGTCATTTCATGATTTGGCATTCTAATAAACATTAAACTACAAGCTCCCACCTTTTCAGAATGTCAAGTCAGAAAATGACTGCTTCACGACTGATTTGAGGGCAGCTGAGAGATTTTAAATAAAGCGCTTATCGGTAAAGAGGTTTACGAAATCAGATAACTATTCAAAAATCGAAGCAAAATATATAAATCTTTCTATATTTGAATTTCATCTAGAATGCAGTACAGTTCTCTAAAAATATCTTTATTATTATCTATGCCAACACCAGAGTCTATGCAAAGAGGTTTCATACATAATAATGTTCTGTGAAGGATCCATTCCATCTTATAGCGCTCTTGCAAAATATTCTTATACTAGCAATTGCATTCGACGCGCGGAAATACGTCAACTGATTGAATGTATAAATAAAAATGTTCTCATTTATATTTACAAATACATTCGGATTAATTGCATTGCATTTGCATAAGGTGCCTTTATAGCGTGGGATAATATTTAGACCATAAGTTTTGACAACAATTATACTTAACTTAACTGTACTTATTATTATGACATCATGAATATTAATATTACATTTTCATGCCTATATTTATATGGCTGATTGTGCGGTATTTTTTATTCCTAATCAATCTGAATGTACCACTTTTTTGCAAATAAACTATTTTTTTTTATATCTCTCATTATATTTTTTATATTTTTATTTTTTCTTTGATTATTGTTATTGTACGAGCCAAGGCTGTACATTTTGCTCACTCAGGCTTCCTTAGTTTTATAATCGTTATTATTCCCTACGTACGTGCCAAGGCTCGTACATTCCGATCATCTACAAGCATAAATATATGATGATCCAGGAACCGTACAGTTATTTTATGTCTTTGTGTGTGTGTGTGTGTGTTTGTGTTAGTAAACATTGTCTATGTCTATGTCTAATAAGGAATAAGCGTTACCATATAATGCTTTTAAAGTGAAATGCACAGGCTTTTAAAATAACGTGGAGTTCTTGGGTGTTTTGAGATACTGACATATTATGGCATAAATAATTTAATTGTTATCATATTTTGAAATTTGCATGCTGCCTAGATTGAGCAATTAAAAATTTTACGTGACACTTTTATGGCAAATAAGGAATTTATTATTATTTAAACAAACTTCTCACTTACACTAAATATAACTTTCACTAAAAAGGTAGTGTCAAACATATGCTGATGGTCTACCTATCTGTAATTAAAATAGACTTAATCGGAGACCACTTCTACTGTTTTTTATATGAACTTCTGATCAAACACAAACTACGGTACTTAAGGAGTGTATTTCTGTGTGTATCTGATTCTCAAGACATGCGACCGTCCGTCCATGGAGTATAGGTCAGATAGTGTTTCATTTTAAATTAAATTGTGCCTTCTGTGGCTCATATAAAAAAAAATATGTTTATTATGAAACATAAGATACATGTATCATTTCTTCCACGTCATTAAATTTGAATTTGTAGGCATCCCTACTCATTGGCAAAGAAGACAGAGGGTGTAGGCCGAGAGAAAAAGCCGGTTTAAAAAACTCTCGGTACTCTTTTAAAATAGCAAATCATCAAACAACACTTATTTTAAAACAAATATCGCAAATTAATTAGACGAAGCCTGTCTAGCACTCGTCCCTTTTATCAACCAGATAATCGTTAACTTTCTAGTAAGCCTTTTTACACAGCTTTTCTCTAATACATTTCTTAAATTTATTAAAAGGCAGTGATAAAAGATCATACATAACTCAGGAACTAAGCTACCAAAGCGGTTATAAAAAAACAAACTCTTAAATGTAAATCGTTGTTCAAAGTGTCTCAAATCTTATCGTCAATAAGAATGAAGAACTTTTATCTTCCCACGTTTAGTAAAATTCATTATGCCATTGAGACGGGGTTGAAAAGTTCAATAAGTTGTAAATTGTGGAAAGAATCTTCCGAATCACGTACTTTTCACTCTATTTTATGGTAAAACATGATCCTCGGGGCCGGCAGCTGAAGTGTTTAGTGGATATTAGATTACCAGTTTAACACTTCCTTAAAGGTTTTCGAGGTTTCTGTTTGTTTGGACAGTTTTCTATGTACGCAATTTCACTCCACTAAGTCTAAGACCGTTAAGAAGACTTAGACCTTCCTTTATGTCTTAGGCCCAAAAATGTTTCCTATCAACCGGAAATCAAATACAGGTTTTATAATAAAAATAAATAGAAACTTATGAGTTATGACAGAAATATGGTTGTGATAAAATTGATCAACTGTAGGGAGTCCCTGTATTGCGGGTAACTTACAATTATTCCGTGGTTCTTGGTGCATGTTTAAAACAATTATAAAAAATATTTGTTTCCTTTTTTCCTATTTTTACAGTAACTTAAAACTTAATAGAAAACTTTTTAATATAAAAATTAAACTAAACACAATATAAACAAAACAAGAAAGGAATAAAACCTTAACCTTTTTTACTACTCATAAATAATGCAATTCTTGTGAATTCCGCCAGTCCGCCAGAGATTAAAAAAAGTAAACTTAGTGTTTCATATAATCAAACAAAAGTCGTATAATACGGTAAATATGCGTATGCGAATGGGTGTGTATATACACTCTGTATTTGAGAGTGTGACTGAGAGTTATTATAAGCTTGCATGTCTGTCTGTGTTAGTTGGAACTTCAGAGTCATTCCAAAATATGTAGTAAGGCTTCTGTAGAATCAAATATCAATAGAAAAAAATCAAATTCGGCTACTATAATGTTGTGTTTTGTGAGTCTATATCTGGATAGTTTGACTATCACAGAATCGACATGCGTCGGGATGTTTCTTTCCCTAAAAATATGGCGAGGGGGCCGATGGCTGGCCATGCGTCATACTCGTGAACGGGTGCTCTTGTGGTGACTGTCCGATTTGAATTCGTGTATGCGGTGATGTTAGTTATCTCGACTATGTATTTGCGTGTTGTTCCAACGAGAATGTAAGTGCGTGATTCTATTTCACCATGCCCACTGCTGAAAGAGGACAGATCTTTGTTTTATTTTTTTTAGTATTAATTACTTAAATATGTCATATCAAACATCGTGTAATGGTTGCAGCTCCTTACAAACATTTTGTTATACAAAATACTTGGGGATTAAAAAGAATGGCGGAGAGTTTGTTGCCAGTTCTTCTCGTCCGTTCTACGCCCTTGATTTGAGAACTGGCAGTGAATATAAAATTAGAAATTTTAACATGTATTTCTTTATTGACTTTCATAAATGTACATTATGTTATCTAAATGAATAAAATATGATTTTGAATTTGATTTAGACATTTTATTATAAAGGGAGGATATTCCGGCTGATGTTATTGTAGATAGCGTAGCTTTAAGTTATAAACGCATGCTTAAAATAAATATATAACATGTTATTTATATTTCCAACCAGGGATACATTCAGTATATTCATATAACTATATCACGACTGGCGCTTATTTAGTCAAAATTATGGTTGACCAAATGAGCAGCACATGAAAACACTAGTAAACTCATGCACATTACCGTTAAAATTAACTGTTATACTTCGTTAAATAGAGCAATTTATACACAATCTAGAAACTTATGACAGTTATTTGTTTAGTATACGTTCAGTTAAAGTTTCAACTCCTGCCTATATAACGATAGTTTATTAAAATATAAATATTGAAATAGTGCTGTATAGGTCGGTTATTGAAAGCTGGCGCGTTCACACTACCTACTCACACTAATGCAATTTCACTTACAGTATGTTTAAAAATAAGACTTTTTTGCCAAGCTATATATTTTAGTCTACTCTGATTTTAGTAAGGTTGGGTGGGTTGTAAAATAAATAAAAAAGTGTCAAATACATATAAATATTATGTGCCAGCTTTAGATAACAGACCAATACTCCTCTTAGAAACCCCAGTCGCATCTGATGTCAAATGAAATATAACATTTTTTTCATTAAACTGTTTTTATTAAGATGTTTAAAATAATTAAAAACATTGTGCACCATTTCACGAGATTGCCCTGGTAATGTATGAAAAAAGATCAACATGTACAGTAAAGATCAACATAAACAGTAGCAAAAGCAAAACAATAACTGTCTCTTTTATACTCATAAGCTTGACCGAGCGCGAGAGAGACGGACAGTCTTTTCATGATGCATATTCAGTTTGACATAACGCCTCGCGCTTATTCACAGACACTACACAAGCACAAAGTGTAAATGTGTTGAAGCCGCCAGCTTTAGATAACATACCAATACTCCTCTTAGAAACCCCAGTCGCATCTGATGTCAAATGAAATATAACATTTTTTTCATTAAACTGTTTTTATTAAGATACTTAAAATAATTAAAAACATTGTGCACCATTTCACGAGATTGCCCTGGTAATGTTTGAAAAAAGATCAACATAAACAGTAGCAAAAGCAAAACAATAACTGTCTCTTTTATACTCATAAGCTTGACCGAGCGCGAGAGAGACGGACAGTCTTTTCATGATGTATTTGTGATTGTATTTCAGTTTGACATCACGCCTCGCGCTTATTCACAGACACTATACAAGTACAAAGTGTAAATGTGTTGAAGCCGCCAGCTTTAAATAACATACTTTAAAAGGCTTTTATTATTATTATAATGATAACGTGCAGTAATATTAGATTTATAAGAATATAATGTTAACAGTGCCTTAAAGGTGTCTTAGTTTATGTGGATGACGAAAACAACAAAAGATATCCTTGTATACAAATAAACACTGGATACATGTATTTCGCTCAGTTACAGGCCAATCAATACAAGTAAGAAATACTGCAAATTATAGTCATTTATTTACACTTCGTTGCCCTATACTAAAACATAGATATAAACGGAGCAGGTTACATAAGTTATTAGGTAACGGGCGGCCTTATCGCTAACAAGCGATATCTTCCAGACGACCCTAGTATGGAAAAATAAAAAAGAAATACCTGTTGATTAAGTACAAGAAGTGCATAAATAACTGACAAAAAAGGAACATAAAATAACATGTAACACTAACTCAACTAAAGTAAAATGTAAAAAAAATTAAAAGTAGGTAATATTAATAAAACAAAAATTAAATTATTTAATGATCACCTCAACTTAAAATTAAAATTAAAAAAAATATATATATATAATTACTTAAATATACTAAAGAATTTAGAATGTAAATCCTTTGAAAAATTACGCGGAAGTGAGATTTAGCCTTCACGCTTTTCCTCTTAATCACTTAAAGTGAATTTTATAGATTTTCGTAGAGATAAATGAGGGCATTTTGAAAGCTTTATAATTAGTATATAATATACAGTACTAAGCGCGTTAACGGGCGCATAAATAGTACGAGTATATCTGTAGCAACGCAGCTTTAAAACGCATGGACTGTTTATGATGTAGTTTTTTTTTTCTGACGTGATCCACAATTTATTGGAAAAGTGGGACCTTGTAGTTTATTGTTTATCAGAATGCCAAATCATAAAATGACTGCTTCACGACTGATTTGAGAGCGACCGCCGATGCGAAAACCGCTGTGTGAGTTCGAAAAGTGAGTTACAGAATCGCAGGGCAGATCGGTCCTTAAGATGAACGCATTAAATTGATTCCTTAATTATTTTGCGTTTAAAACTACGAGTATTGGTGCAAAAAACATTTTGCTTCACCTTGTCTCAAAGGTGAATGAACTTTTAAAAATTGGTGTTATAGATTATATGTAAAAATTGCCCCAGAGGAGTCAAGAGATGGAAACAATATGCAATTTATCACTCAAAGCCGACGGCGGTTTAGTACTGATAAATGTATGGGACCCATTCGATATAAATTTACATTACAATTTTTCGCATTAAACGCTTTTAAAATGAATTTATTATACGCATTTTAATTAAGACGTTCTTAGTTTAAAAAAACTTCATCTTTTTATAGTTCGTACGTCGACTTTGTTAAATCATGGAAACGTGTATTTTTATTCATATGTAGCCGTTTAAGAGGAGTTCAGTGACATACACGCGAAGAGTAGAATTATATACATCTATAAAGATAAATGTCAGTATCTGTATAATATGTGTAGTGTATTAGCAAGTTACACTAGATAACTAAATATACATAAGAACATAACAGCCCTACGGATTCCTAAGCCCTTACAGATATGATCAAAGTTTCGAGGTGGTGGGATTATCACAAAGCTGAGGGCAGACTCACCACGATAATTAAGGGCTTGAAGGAGTCTTTACCACTTTGAAAGGAAACGAGAAATGAATAAGACAGTGCAATATTCAAATCTTATTTGGTAGAAAACAATATCTTAAATACTACTTACAAAAAAAAAAAAACAGTGGCGCTACAACCTCTTTAGATCTGGGCCTCAGATTTCTGAATCTGTTTCATGATCATTTTTTAAAATCTAATAGGCAAGTAGGTCATCAGCCTCCTGTGCCTGACACACGCTGTCGACTTTTTGGGTTTAAGACATGCCGGTTTCCTCACGATGTTTTCCTTCATTCAGAGAGAAATTTAAATGCGCAAATATAAAGAATGTCCATTGGTGCACAGTTGGGGATCGAACCTACGACCTTTTGGAATAACTATATTCGCCATGTCAGCAGTTGAAGTTCAAGTGAGTTCTGAACAGTTTGTTTCAATTTTTAATGTTAATGTCAAAGGCAAGAGTGTTTCTATATTTATTTTAATATAAGCGTTTATCTCTCAAATTGATCCAGTGTTTTGATAATGATAACCGAAACTCGACACATCAATTTATTTTAATTGCACTGTATAATTTGTAGCCGTTTAAAAAGTAATTTTAATTATTTTCCTCGTATAATGTAAAAAAAACTGTTTTTATTAAATTAAATTTACTTTTCGTAGAATCATGATGAAAATCTTGAAATTTTTTATCGGCCTGTTGCATACTGACGTTATTAAATTCCAAATAATATACAGTTACTAGTGGACCCCACAGACGTTGTCCTGCATGATATTTAAAGCGATTAGGATATTAAGCAAAGTATGAAAGTACCGACTGCAGTGCCATCTGCCGCGCTGATTTGTGAATCTAAACCATTCCCAGATCCCCTTGAACACACACAAAAAATTTCATCAAAATCTGTCCAGTCGTTTGAGAGAAGTTCAGTGACATACACACTCACAGAAGAATTATATATATAAAGATAATAAGACATGATTCGTTTTTGATGTTTCCCAGGTTTAGACGAAACTAAGCAACAGGTTTACGTCATCAGGCGTTAGCGTTGAAAAACATTTTGTTATCCTAATTGATATTTTAAGGGCCGTCAAAATGTAAGTAAAGAATTTGTTTTAATAAATTGTCTCTGCACTGAGATCAATAAAACATTACGATCTAGCCTAACTTACTAAAAAGGATAACATAAGAAAGTGTCAAATAATATTTAGTGCCTTTAAGCATAATGACGACTCATTGGTCTAGTGGTTAGTACCCCTGACTGCAAATCCATGGGTCCCGGGTTCGATCCCCGGCTGAGACGACCATCGATGTGATGAGCATTTGGTGTTGTGCTTAGGTCTTGGGTGTTTAAATATGTATTTATATGTTTATCTATCTATAATATGTATGTATATCCGTTGCCTAGTACCCATAACACAAGCTTCACCAGTTTAGCATGGGACTAGGTCAATTGGTGTGAATTGTCTTTAAAAAAAAAAAAAAAAAAAATTAAAAACATCAATGTTTTATCATAGAAACTGTAAATTAAACGAATGTTTTAAAACTGTCAAATTTTGCCTCTGCCTGAGCTTTCACTTCATACTACTTATTAAATTACTTCACGAAACTTACGGAAAAGCTTCCAAGAATGCTTTTAAACATACTTTATAATTTTCCAGGACGTGTTTTAAAGAAAGCCCGACTTTGACACAAATATATGTAGGTGATATGAAGTTCACCGGGCCATCTAGTAATTAATAAAAGTACTACTAGTACTTGATGAGACGTGATAGCTATAGTTCGCGGATATATATATAAATAAATTAAAATAATAAAATTGTCTATATTCGAGAAGCCTACAAGGATGACATTAAGTTTATGTTATTATATTTAATAGTACACAACCCCCGATGGAGTGAAAGCCTCCAAATTCTTCCATTTGTATTTGAACTTCGCTACTATTATCGAATCATTACCCGATTTCTTTTTTATTTCAGATATATAATAAATATAAATGGTTATATACCGGCAGACGTTCTGTACATACTATTTCAATAAATAAAAAACAATTGTAAATCTACATTCGAACCCACTTGAATAAACGAAAATTTTAATAAAAGTGATTTTTTATAAAAGTGAGTTACACAAATCGCAAGGCAGGTGTTTAAGAGGAATTGTATATAGATACATTACTAAACTTACCAGTAGCATGAAGTTTCCTCAATGGATCCACGATGGCAAAATACCGATCAGCTGACAACGCAGTCAGAGTGAACACTGACACTCCAATACTGACATCTTTAGCAGCTTCAGAAAGGCGGCATACAGTATCACCCCAGGGCCAGGACTCCAGGGTGTAGACGATAGAAGTGAAGGGCACGCAGGTGATGATGACCAGAAGATCAGCCAGTGCCAGCGACAGTATGTACCTGAAATGTTTGAGGTAACGTTTTATAACACAAAATTATTTTTTTAGAGCAGTGTTGGCCGAGTGGCTTCAGCGTGCAACTCTCATCCCTGAGGTCGTAGGTTCAATCCCCGGATGTGCACCAAAGGACTTGTCCAAAAAGTCCACGGCGTGTTTCAGGCACAGGAGGCTGATCACCTACTTGCCTATTAGATGGACAAATGATCATGAAACAGATACAGAATTCTGAGGCCCAAACCTAATTTATTTATATAAATTTATTAGAGAATAACTGACTGCAACCTCATAGCATTCTGTATATCGGTTTAAGAAATATATCTATGTTACCGGAAATGTATGAAATCTAGGAATTGTATACAAATCCTGGGAAATATATATAATTCCGAAGCTATTTAGGAAATGTTAAAATATTGTTTCGAAAACTATTTAATACATAATGTCCTAGAAAATGTGCACAATTCCTAGGAATTGTATAAAATTCCAATATCGTATTAGGAAATGTATAAAAATAATGCTTTAATTAATAATAAAAATTACCTAACCTAACCTCTTTCATTATACGATCTCTTTCGCCGTGACCAATATGAACATGTGTCTCGTGTAATATGTCGAATAACTCGCTATCATATGCGTAGTAAATAGTAGTGCTTGTGGTGTCTTTAACAGGAAAAATAAGCTTACTTTTGATATCTCATTGATATCTCAATACATTTCCGATTGCTATTTAGACAATGTATTTCCATTCAATGTGTCTAATAAATTTTTATTATACACATTTCCGTGGGATTTTAGGAATTACATACAATTCCGAGGATATGTATATAATGACGGATTACATACATTTCCGGTAACATATACACACTAACACCTTTATCCCGAAGTAGAAGGCAGAGACTTCAGATCCCCACCAGATATACCTTTCCCGCTTCATTCACTTTCATGCCATGGTGATTTTGATATCTCAAATTGTATTAAACCAAACAAGATTTATCATACATTGTTGAAATATATAGCTTGTTTACATCTCTGTGAATGTAAACAAAACGAATGCTACCAATAATAAAACTGTTCGGCGTATTTTGTTTACCAAGTGATTTATTTTGTTGAGCAAGCCTCTTGATTTACTTCTTGAGTGTTCCTAACATTGTATTGTCTGTATGAGTTTATTCTTTACAAAATTACAAATATTTTATCTTAGAACTAGCTGCCTACGCGAACTTCTTTTCTCCTTAATGTGATTTTACTTAGCCTACCTTTTTAGTACATACCAACATGGAATATTTGTCTATGCTCAGAGACTGTTCGGTTTTCCGGAATAAAACTTTTTAGGTTTTTCTGTGAATTTTTCTCTATATAAACCTCAGAGTTCAAGCCAAATGTTTTTAATACAAAAACAAAAAATAGGGGTTGATCGTAGAGAGGTGAAAATTAAGGGTTGTATGTATTTTGTTGCTGTATCATATAAAAAATAAAAACAATTTTTTTTTGTCTAAAATATAATTTTTTTTTGGGGTAGACATCCCTTATCACTTAGGGGTTTGAAAGATAGTAGCCGATTTTCTACTTACTTACTGAATATGCATAAAAAAATTTATAAGAATCGGTCGAGCCGTGTCGGAGGAGTATGGGAACGAACAACACGAGAATTTTATATATATAGAGATATATACTGTTTTCTAAACAGGGGATAGTGCAGAATTGTCCCCTCATAGCGAATAACTCATTCGAAAACACGACGAATCTGCGACCCGATCGCAATGAAAACGCAGTCATCCCTCTTAATATTGGCGTAGTTTTCTTAACCGAGATCCAATTATTGCGAGTGTACAAGCTCCCTCCTTATCAGAATGCCAAATCATAAAATGACTGCTTCACGACTAATTTGAGCGCGACCGCCGCTGCGAAAACCGCTGTGCGAGTTACAGAATCGCAGGGCTGTTTCGTGATCATTTGTTTTTTCAAACAGCCATATAGGTCATCAGCCTTCGGTGCCTAGTGACGTATGCAAATTTATAATGTTAGATTTTATTATTATCGGCACGCAACCAAAATGGTATTCACGAAAATATTTCATTAATGGTACACAATTATATGTTACGAGTATTAAGGAAATGAATTTGTGGAATAGTTTTAGGAAATCACAAAAATGCGTGTTTTGATTGAAAGTTCTATGTAATTATTTGATCTAAACTATAGATATATAGTATCAGTGATAAACTGATATTTAATATTTTCCTATACAAACTCTTTTATAATTTATTTTTCTTCTTTGCCGTCTGATCGACGATGTTTAATTTGTCACTTGACATAATAGATGTAAGATGTTTTAATTTTTTTCATTACATTATTTTATTTTATAAAACCTAAAATAGAGGCTTTAAATGTTGTTTCTTTTGTATTCACAGAGAAACGCAGTTGCGCCTTATTTATCCCCAGTACTCGTATAAGCGATCTAAACTATAGATATATATTATCAGTGATAAACTGATATTATACCAAGGGTCTTTTCCTGGTTCTAGTAACTATGACTTCTACCCAATTTATTGTAATTCCATACACACACATCGTAGATGACACCGTCCATTTTTGGTTTAGTATGTGTGTTGTAATATTTAAATTTCGCGCCTTTTGCTCAGACTTCAGTTGTCTTTTATGTCAAGTCTGTTTCACGTTTGTCTTTGCCCTACTCTCTACTTTGTGAACATTACTAACCGATGTATTGTTTTTCAAACTAAATAAAGTCGAAGTTATTTTCCACATATAAAACTACTAGTTTCTATTAAATCTTAACAATGTGATTGACGATATTTTTCCGTGTGCACATACATTAGCCTAGCCACTAACATTAAGACTACTCCAAAAAAATCCTTATATCAAAGGCCGCGTACCTAAACTTACTGTTACGTACCAAGCACCACTACTGTGTAGATCCAGCTACTAAAGTATTTCCGAACCAATTCGACTTAGGGTTCTTCAAGAGCATACCAATTATTAAAAGGCCGGCAATGTACTTGCCTGCCTTTAAACCTACACTAGAAGTTCCGTTCATGAAATTGTATAACTTACGTGTTAGGAACATTTCTCATAGCCTTGTGCCGTACAAACACGGCAACAAGTGTCCCATTGCCCACAACGCCGATTATGAAGATGAACGCGAATAGTATGGGTACTATATAGGTCTCTGGTCGCTGCGAGTACGGCTTATAGCTTTCTGTGTCGTTGAAAATGAGGCTGTCATTGTAGTCATCCATTTTGCATGATCTGTGAACAAAAAAACAAATGAGCAGATGTTCTTAATTCGAATTTGAATATTTCATAAATTTAAGGCAGCTGAAGGGTTGCCTGGAAGATATTTCTTGTTAGCGATAAGTCCGCCCGTTGCCTAATAACTTATGTAACCTGCTTTTTTATATGTATGTTTTTATATAAGGTAACGAAGTGTAAATTAATAAATATAATTCTATAGAAAGAGACGAAAGAATATTTTTGTTAAATAAGTTAAAGGGTCTTTACGACAAGTTAGAAAAAGAAAGTAATAATGAAAAAATATATATATTTAGCGTTTATATCTGATAACGAAGTTCATTTCATAGGATTATATTCTATCTTTTTTATATTTAATAATTACTTATTTTTAGTTTATTAATTTATTGTTGGTATTACACCAAGAGCAGTGTTGGCCTAGTGGCTTCAGCGTGCAACTCTCATCCCTGAGATCGTAGGTTCGATCCTCGGCTGTGCACCAATGGACTATCTTTCTATGTGCACGTAATAGTATGTGATTGAAAAATTGATCATGAAACAGATTCAGTAATCTAAGGCCCAGACCTAAGGAGGTTGTAGCGCCACTGATTAATTTTTAATTTTATTACACCAAGTAAGTTATTGGATTGCATACTATACATATTATCTATCTCGTGGCACAGTGTTTGTAAAACGGAAATGGCTGATTTTTACGTATGTGATAGATATGATAATTATAAAGTATATGCTGGCTTATGTGAGTAGTGTCTTCATTAGTAAGTTTTTTTATTTACATTAATTTAACACTAAATATAAAGTAATTCGTCACAGTAGAGCTATAAGCAAGCATAAATATAGCCCTAATATTCAATATTTAAAAATGTAGAAATATATGGATTAAATTCGAATGCCTAGCATTTTATGGCATTGCACTATCTCTGTGAATAGTTTACGAGTTTCCAACTCCAGCATATTACAGTTAGATTTAGACAAATGCGGCTTTCATCCATTCCTTTGGGACGAGAAAAGGAAATATTACAGTGAATTAAATATTGCACATGCGCTTTGCACATGTATTTTTAGAAAGATACCGTTAGATATACTATTGATTTATTAATATAGACTGTTGGCTTCCATTTATTTCAGATGTAAGTTGTAAGTTTTATTGTTATATGCAATTTAATAAATTATAGTTTCAATTGATGCCAAAGCATATTATTACGTCTATATTTCAAAAATAGGTTTAATTATGAAGGGAGTGTTCAAGTATTACGTCACGCAATTTTTGGAGGTTATTGACTCCCCCCATGTAACGCGCCGTTCCGTTTTTCTGTACCCATTAAGTATAGTAAAACGTTTCGTGACCACCTAGTGACTCTTTATACCTAAAAATTACCATTATGTAGTGTAAAGTATTGGAAAGTCGAAAATAATATGAACAATGACGCGTAATTCAATCCCCGCCCCGCATCGTAACGTTTTACAAAAGGACCCCCCCCCAAATTCGTTACGTAATACTTGAACGCTCCCTAAGTCAAATTTCTTACTTTTTAAGGTAGATTATTATTAAACCCAGAACCTTTTATATTGAAGATATAGTGTGGTTAATTTCGTGTAATCGTATTTGTTACTTGATAACTATTTATACAATGTAAATAGGCATATATTAAACAAATAATTCAATAGTTCACAAAGTCCTTATTAATTGTGAACTCGTTGCATTTTCAAGTTAAGTCATCGTTAAACTCCGTTCAACGTGTTCTAGTTAAAACGTCTAGGAAATTTAAACTTTAGTTATATTACACTAATAATATTTTAATTGCGTGTTCACCTAGTAGTTAAGTGGGTGTGTCTCTTATAATTGACTACTGTGTACCAACTTATAATAATAATCTCATTAAAAAAAATGAATGAGGTTCCGGTTCATATAAAAATAAAGCTAACTTTAAAATGGCGTGGTAAAAAACTTCAACAACAAAGTTGGAATCGCTATCGCTATAGAACGGCGGTCAGGCCAAAACCCATAAAGGTTTGTTTCACCACTGGTTGATATGGCCGTTAATTAAAATGTCAAAACATTTGAAAAACACTCTGGATTCCTACCAAATATACAAATATATATAATTTTCGTGTCTGAAACAAAACTCTTCCAAAACGACCGATATGAAATTTTTGGCCCGTTCCAAAAAAAAAATCAATTTTTTTATATAATAGGGGGGCAAACGAGATTGCGGGACGACCTAAAAGGGCAGTCTACGCAGCCCATAGACACCCATTTTAGTGGGTGCGTTACCGTCCTTTGAGGGAGGAGTAGACTCACTTTTTAAACATTTGGAGGTCGTAATTTTTTTTTATTGTTTTTCCCTAATTTTCACCCTTTTACCAACCTCTACTGTTAATGATTAATATAAGCTCGATCCTATCCAATGAGCTAGGTTTGGATATCTATTGTTGCTCCCCTCACACTTTGAAATCAATTTCCCTTTAGTTATAATTTATGATTATATCTTATATAATCATAAATATATGAAAAGGTGGGAGCTTGTAGTTTATTGTTTATCAGAATGCCAAATCATAAAATGACTGCTTCACGACTGATTTGAGAGCGACCGCCGATGCGAAAACCGCTGTGTGAGTTCGAAAAGTGAGTTACAGAATCGCAAGGCAGATCCCCGTTATCAAAGACGTTGCGCCTACTGAATGCTGTCTCCGACACTATCGACATATTTATATGTTTGCATAGTGAGTTCACAGTAGCGATATTGAGTATATTATGTGTTTAATATTATATACTTTAGTATATTTTATTTTATTTTTCTCGATATTATCGTATTGGCAGTCTATAGGGATAATGTATGTATTTCTGTAATAAATAAATAAAATAAATAAATGAATGTATTTGTTTTTTCCCTTCGCCTTTTGTAATGTTTGCCTTTAAGTGCTTGTCACAATTTATCTTGTATCTTATTGTTTTATGTACCAATGAATGTGCCGAGCCTTGGCAATTTAAATAAATACATAACAAAAATTATTAGTACATTTCACGGTTCAAATAACCAAATCAACCAAACCGAGAATTTTATTTAAAAATTATAGACAGCAACTGATATAACCGCATAGTGATGTCCAATAAAAGTTTAAACGCACAGGAAATATAACATCAATATTTGTTCAAAATAATCGCATCTGGCTTTAATCACGGTGGAATTACTATTAAACGGTTCAAACATGAACGCATTACATTGAAATAAACGAAGTTCAATTTATTTTTATACAAAATTAGCCGCGAAGAACTTGATTCTGTCTTGACTTGTGTATTCTTTTGTTTATTGTTAAGAGCAGTGTTGCCCTTCAGCGAATGTCTCATAATAACATGGACTTCTGTGCACCAACTTATAATGATATTGATCATCATCTAATAACAGAAATCAATGAGATTTCGTATCACCTCGACGTCCGTCGTTCCACAACGGAGCGTTTTTAAAGGCAGTTTTTGCCGCGCATTACCTCTAGGTATGTGGAACCAGCTGCCCACTGAAGTATTTCCGAACCGACAAGAAAAGAGCGTATCAATTCTTAAGAGGCCGGCATCGCTCTCGCGAGCCCTCTGGCATTGAGATGAGCCTCTTGCCCGTTTTCCCCTTGTACTATAAAATTTAAGAAAAGAAAATTGAGGTGCCTATAAAAAGAAAACATAACTATATATAAAGAAAAATCTAAATAACTGAATCGCAAATTGCGTTCCTAAGCTCAGAACTCGAAAATAGCTGGGCCAATTCGAATATTAAAAAATTATAAAGTAAGGTTTTTATGGAGAGAAAAATTTAAAAATTTCCTTTTTTTTATTCCGGAATAGCAAACAATGTCTATAGGGTAACATAGCAAATTATTCCATGTTATGTGCGGCTGTCATCCCTGAGGTAGATTTGCCGCCAATTCACAAAAACAAATGACAAATGAATGCAATATACCTACTACATTAGGTTACCAAAGAGTTCTAAAATTGAAACTAAAAAAAAAAGTTTTCATTAGCAATGTTTCTAACTGGCCAGTTCTAAACATTTTGAGTGTTACCCACGCATACGAATTTAATTCGCTGGTACGATGAAGGAAAGCATCGTGAGGAAACCCGTCTGCCATAGACGCAAGTCGACGGCGTGTGTTAGCTGATCTATTTGTCTATGAGTTAACAAACATTTCCGATGTTCCTTTTAATTTTCTCTGCACTGAGACGTCATTGAACATTACGGTCTAGAATAACTTAAGACTAAGTATATACTAATAATAAAAGCCTTTATTGCTGTAATTACTTACACTAGTACATAAAAATATAAAATAAATACTAATAATTAATCGGCAAGCCGGTTGATTTCTGTTATACAGCTTGGACACTTAGGCCTCCTCTAAGGGCTTCCACTTTTCTCTGTCTCTGTCTGTTTCTAGCTTTACGTAGCCACATAGGGCCAGCTGCTCTTCGCACATCATCTTCCCATCTTTTTTTCTGTCTTCCTCGTTTTCTTTTGGTATAGCGAGAAAGCTATTCCGTCACTTTCTTCGTCCAATTCTCTTTATCTTCTCTCATAATGTGTCCTGTCCATTTCCATTTCAATCTTTTACTAGAAGTAACAGCATTTTTAAACTTTGTCATGTCCTTTATTTGTTCTAGTCGTCTATGTTTCAATTTCAGACGTAGAAGTAGAAGACTCAGTAAAGTCTAACCTAATTAATGAAAAAGTGTGAAAAATTTCCACTTTCGTTATCCCGTTGCCTGCAACCTGCAACCCTCGATAATGAAACCAATTATGAAGTTAGTAATTGGAAAAATTCCATTTCACCAACCTTCTTTTGGTTTCGGGTTTTTACAATTGTAAACAGACGATGGAGACATGTGTCGAAGTTCTTTTAAAAATTAATAACTTTGTTGCTACCTGGTATTATAATAAAAGCTTAACTAAAAATAAATAAATTAGTGGCGCTACAACCTTTTTAGGTCGGGGCCTCAGTTTTCTATGACTGTTTAATAATCATTTGTCAATGTAATAATGTCAATGCTTCAGCCTTCTGTGCCTGACACATGCCGTCGACTTTTTGAGTCTAACGGCTACCACACAAAACTGCGAATTCGCATCGCATCGCAAGAAGTTCCGATCTGCTTCGCATCGCACATTCTTGCGATATTACGTCATCCTTGGTGACGCCATTTTAGTCCGCACTGAGACAGCTTTAGAGAAAGACGCGCGGCGCCTCCACCGCCTTCTTAGTTTATAAAAAATTGCGGAATATGATATGGATTTTTTAATATTTTTAATTGAGGAGCGTCCCGTCTTTTGGGACACAAGTGATGAATATTATAAATATAAATTTATTAAGCAAGATGCGTGGAAGAGCGTTTGTGAAAGTTTGCATCAGAGTTCATAATCGTAATAAATGGATGAACCGAGAATCTTCTTTATCTTTTATATCTATTTAACAATAACAGCAGTGCAATAATCTTTTGCGATCCATCTTACGCTTCCTAAAAACACGTCCAGTACGGCTGACTACGAAGGAATGGTCGCCCTACCAAACGGTTTGCCGCACTAAATCGTATCGCAGAAATTCGCATCGCAAATTCCTACGATGCGAATTCGCATTGCATCGCATCGCAGTTTTGTGTGGGGGTCCTAAGACAAGCCGGTTTCCCTACAAAGTTTTCCTTCAATTTTGTCACAATCTATTTCTGTCATTTTTTTTAAATTAAATATAGCCTATATTTATTCAAGATTTACTTGTGAAAACCGCAAAAGAATCGGTTGTGTAGTTTCGGAGATAAGTGTGTATATTAAAACAAAACAAAAAATTAAAACTCCTGGGTTTTCTATAATGACTTTCCTTTCGCGCTTGTTATTTTATAAAATGCCCACTTTTACTGTTTTATTTGAAGTATAAATTACACATAATTGACGATTAAATAAATAACGACTTGTTATGTAAATAAGGTAAAATTCAAGTTTATTTTTTAGGTAGTTTTATGTTCCGTGAATGTCGACGATATTCAACTTGTACACGGAGACTGTAAGTGGTTATTGGACACATTCTTATGTTAAATATCGTTATTCGTAAATTAGGTTAGTTTTTAATTACTTATTAGACTTAAGTTAGGCTGGATCGCAATATAAAACGTCTTTGTGCAGAGACAATTTATAAATAAAAATGACGATTAGACAAATCTATATATATATAAAAGGAAAATGGTCTTCGTTTGAGGCTCCTTCACGCCTAAACCACTGATTGTATCGACATGAAACTACCACCATTCGATGCGAAATTTTTCCTAGATGGTTTATGGCTATTAATTCCAACGTTCCTTCATTTTTTTATTGCTGTTTTACTTTTATGAAAATTTATCCATACGGACTTCACCGCGGAAACATTCGGGGAGGCTTCCTAGAACCTCTAAACGTCAATATCTGTTAAAAACTCGATTTTCGAAATATTTCAATTTTCTTAGCGGGAAGTTAAAAAGAAGAATAATAAAAATATGAAAAAAAAATAAAATAATGAAACATAAAATTTATTTTAATTCGTCCAGCAAAGCGGGCGCGAAACGGCTAGTATATTATATAGGTAGGTACTCCTATGCAAATCAATTTCCTAAACTATTGACTTGTCTATTGAGCGACATCAGCTCGCTTTGTGAACAATATATGTATAACGTTCTGTTTAACCTAGACTGCATACAATCTAAGTCAATGAGTCTTAGCACGAAGCACTCACGAGCTTTTAACCTCAAATTAACTGTTTCAAGATTAGAAACTTGAATAATACAAGTTCTGCTTCCCGATGTGTCAATTTTACATTTCCATTTTCAAATGCAATTTTGGAAACAATAATTGTCAAAATTTTCTATAATTATTTTATGATTTTGACTATTTTAATTAATAATAATAATTAATGATTTATTTGCAAAGAAAGTGGTACATTCAAATTGATTTGTTATTAAAAAAGCAGCACAATTAGCTATACGTATATAAAAATAGGCATGCAAATGTATCATAATCTAATATATAAAATTCTCGTGTCACAGTTTTCGTTGCCATACTCCTCCGAAACGGCTCGACCGATTCTCATGAAATTTTGTGTGCATATTGGGTATGTCTGAGAATCGGACAAGATCTATTTTTCATCCCCCTAAATGTTAAGGGTAGTCCACCCCTAAATTTTTTTTTATGATACAGCATTAAAAAATACATAAAAACTCCTAACTTTCACCCCTCTACGATCAACCCCTATTTTTTTATTATAAATGATATATATGGCAAAACGACGTTTGCCCGGTCAGCTAGTATCATAATAAAAACAGTCGTCAAAACTTATGGTCTAAACACTCTTCCATTAAAAGCACCTTGCCTTAAAAATTTAATCATCTCCTTGAAAGCGTTACACGGCTTCTAAGTTATATATGATAAAATAGTTTAATAGTGGTGCAACACACAGGCAACCACAGCCATGTCGGATCCCTCGTGAGATGGTATGGATTTGATCATCGGTCGTCGGGAGTCAAAGTTAGAAGTCACTTCTTTAATCGCGTTCTTCATTAGTTCGTGTTAATGTTTCATATCTTCCTCCATCTGAATTTGGCCTTAGCGCCTGTGTAATACGAAGGCCTGTAAGGACCTTAACCAGTCCAACGGGTAGGGGATCGGCTACCAGTCAACACAAGCTTTTTTTTATAGAACAGGCAGGAGGCTCATCTGATGTTAAGTGGTACCACCACCCATAGAAAGTCTCAATGCCAGAGGGCTCGCGAATGCGTTGCCGGCCTTTGATCAGCAGCAGCTTCCCCAAGTATCGGGCTGCGTGCTAAATATCCAAAGAAGCTCTGAATCGAGTTTCATCATCGGACGTCGAGACAGAATACGAAATTCCACCCTTATCACCTCGACGTCCGCCGTTCCACAACTGAGCGTTTTTCAAGGTAGTTTTTGCCGCGCACCACCACTATGTGGAATCAGCTGCCCACTGAAGTATTTCCGAACCAATTCGACTTAGGGTCTTTCAAGAAAAGAGCGTACCAATTGTTAAAAGGCCGGCAACGCAATCGCGAGCCCTCTGGCATTGAGAGTGTCCATGGGCGGCGGTATCACTTAACATCAGGTGAGCCTCCTGCCCGTATGCCCCCCGTTCTATAAAAATAAAAAAATCCTTTGGTAACACACTGAAGAACGACGGGTCGTCACTTGTAGTTGTCTGAGAATTGACAAATTCGTCCTCTTGTCTCTCGCATTTTGTAAATAAAAGGAAAATGTATGTAATATAAAGCTTTTGGTTTATTCTAGAACAACGTATTTGTTAAGTTCACTTTGTAAGCCAAAGTAAGCTGGAATACTTTTCTACAGGTAATCCGCTTAGCTTATGCTCCTAATACGCTGTCGAGACCACAATCTATTAAGCAAAAAATTAGGTTGCAACCTAAAGAAAGCTTAATTTTTTTTTAATAATTTTCTACAATAGTTTGGCAAAACTGTCTACGTACATAAAAATAGGGTCTGTGGGCTATTAGCGTGTCTTATACAGTTGTTGAAATCCAACACCAGTGCCCATGAGTCACAGTGACTGATGGTTACATTATGAGCCGACCTCGAATGTTCACCATGCCTCCTGCTGATAGAGGATTATTTATTACTTAAGATGTCATGTGGAACATGGTGGAACATGGTTGCAGCTCCTTATAAACGTTGTGTAAAACAAAAAACTTGCCGATTAAAAAGAGTGGCGGGGAGTTTATTGCCAGTTCTTCTCTTCCGTTTTACGCCCTTGATGATGAGATCCGACAGTAAATGTAAAATTAGAAGCATTTAATGTATTTTTCTTTTTTGACGTTCATAAGTGTACATTGTGTTACCTACATGAATAAATGATTTTTGACTTTGTTACTAATCGCACCTACAGCGAAAACTAACCCTCTGATAAGGGCACAAGACAATGCATGGAAATAATTAAGAAATTCATAGATTAGCAGAATTTTATCATACAAGTGCATGTAAGGAGAATTAAAACTTTTAACCAGTGAGATTCTGTCCTGCCCTACATGCGATTGACAACCCCGGCGCGGCAAAAGCCGAGTTCAAAGTCTCTCAGGAGACGCTTTTGCGGTAGTCGCAGGAAAAGCCCTGCCTATTTACGCTCGGCAAAACAGCCCGAGCTGAAGTGTCAAGGCCCTTCAGGCCAACAGCAAGATTCCTTTTAAAAAAAATATAGCTCCAGAGGCCGGCCACCAGTCAGTGGTTGGACTGGTCGAGGATGCTCTGTTTAGGTTGCAGGAACA
The DNA here is from genome assembly GCA_905332375.1 of Pieris macdunnoughi. NCBI lineage: Eukaryota > Metazoa > Arthropoda > Insecta > Lepidoptera > Pieridae > Pieris > Pieris macdunnoughi. Next base: position 2,298,669 of record CAJOBZ010000026.1, read on the forward strand.
ATACACCTTCCTTCTTCCGCACCAGTATTAAAGAACATTCATGTCATAAGCTATATTGTAAAGTCGCTATCGCTTCTGTAGACTTTATGGTTAAAACACAATATTTATTTATTTATAAAAGCTTCCCCACGCTCGACACACTGATACATTGGTAAAAGAAAAATAAAATAAAAATATTTAACCTTAATATGTATAAATTACACGTCACGTTGTTTGGCCGCTATGGACTCCTAAAATACTTAACCGATTTCAATCAAATTTGCCCACCGTGTGCAGTTTGATCTAACTTAAAAGATAGGATAGCGTACATATATATATAAGTATGTCGAAACAATTAAATTATAAAAAACTAAACGAAAATCGATTTCAAAGTGTGAGGGGAGCAAGTATGGATATCCAGACCTAGCTAGTTTATGAGAATGCTCAACCTGGATATCGATGAGAGAAAACGCGTTCATCCGAAGGGAGGGACTGGGGACTAGAGGGTACACGAAAAGGTTGGAGCAGTCAACCGGATTGTTAAATGATTGTTCCGTGAATGTCGGCGATATTCAACTTGTACACGGAGACTGTAAGTGGTTATTGGACACATTCTTATGTTAAATATCCTTATTCGTAAATTAGGTTAGTTTTTAATTACTTATTAGTCTTAAGTTAGGCTAGATCGCAATATATAACGTCTTTGTGCAGAGACATTTTATAAATAAAATGACGATTAGACAAATATATTATATAGGTAGGTACTCCTATGCAAATCAATTTCCTAAACTATTGACTTGTCTATTGAGCGACATCAGCTCGCTTTGTGAACAATATATGTATAACGTTCTGTTTAACCTAGACTGCATACAATCTAAGTCAATGAGTCTTAGCACGAAGCACTCACGAGCTTTTAACCTCAAATTAACTGTTTCAAGATTAGAAACTTGAATAATACAAGTTCTGCTTCCCGATGTGTCAATTTTACATTTCCATTTTCAAATGCAATTTTGGAAACAATAATTGTCAAAATTTTCTATAATTATTTTATGATTTTGACTATTTTAATTAATAATAATAATTAATGATTTATTTGCAAAGAAAGTGGTACATTCAAATTGATTTGCTATTAAAAAAGCAGCACAATTAGCTATACGTATATAAAAATAGGCATGCAAATGTCATATTAATTATCATAATCTAATATATAAAATTCTCGTGTCACAGTTTTCGTTGCCATACTCCTCCGAAACGGCTCGATCGATTCTCATGAAATTTTGTGTGCATATTGGGTATGTCTGTGAATCGGACAACATCTATTTTTCATCCCCCTAAATGTTAAGGGTAGTGCACCCCTTAATATTTTTTTTTTATTTTTAGATATTTTTTTCTGTTTTTATTTTTTTATGATACAGCATTAAAAAATACATACAAACTCCTAACTTTCACCCCTCTACGATCAACCCCTATTTTTTTATTATAAATGATATATATGGCAAAACGACGTTTGCCCGGTCAGCTAGTATCATAATAAAAACAGTCGTCAAAACTTATGGTCTAAACACTCTTCCATTAAAAGCACCTTGCCTTAAAAATTTAATCATCTCCTTGAAAGCGTTACACGGCTTCTAAGTTATATATGATAAAATAGTTTAATAGTGGTACAACAGGCAACCACAGCCATGTCGGATCCCTCGTGAGATGGCATGGATTTGATCATCGGTCGTCGGGAGTCAAAGTTAGAAGTCACTTCTTTAATCGCGTTCTTCATTAGTTCGTGTTAATGTTTCATATCTTCCTCCATCTGAATTTGGCCTTAGCGCCTGTGTAATACGAAGGCCTGTAAGGACCTTAACCAGTCCAACGGGTAGGGGATCGGCTACCAGTCAACACAAGCTTTTTTTTATAGAACAGGCAGGAGGCTCACCTGATGTTAAGTGGTACCACCACCCATAGAAAGTCTCAATGCCAGAGGGCTCGCGAATGCGTTGCCGGCCTTTGATCAGCAGCAGCTTCCCCAAGTATCGGGCTGCGTGCTAAATATCCAAAGAAGCTCTGAATCGAGTTTCATCATCGGACGTCGAGACAGAATACGAAATTCCACCCTTATCACCTCGACGTCCGCCGTTCCACAACTGAGCGTTTTTTAAGGTAGTTTTTGCCGCGCACCACCACTATGTGGAATCAGCTGCCCACTGAAGTATTTCCGAACTAATTCGACTTAGGGTCTTTTAAGAAAAGAGCGTACCAATTCTTAAAAGGCCGGCAACGCAATCGCGAGCCCTCTGGCATTGAGAGTGTCCATGGGCGGCGGTATCACTTAACATCAGGTGAGCCTCCTGCCCGTATGCCCCCCGTTCTATAAAAATAAAAAAATCCTTTGGTAACACACTGAAGAACGACGGGTCGTCACTTGTAGTTGTCTGAGAATTGACAAATTCGTCCTCTTGTCTCTCGCATTTTGTAAATAAAAGGAAAATGTATGTAATATAAAGCTTTTGGTTTATTCTAGAACAACGTATTTGTTAAGTTCACTTTGTAAGCCAAAGTAAGCTGGAATACTTTTCTACAGGTAATCCGCTTAGCTTATGCTCCTAATACGCTGTCGAGACCACAATCTATTAAGCAAAAAATTAGGTTGCAACCTAAAGAAAGCTTAATTTTTTTTAAATAATTTTCTACAATAGTTTGGCAAAACTGTCTACGTACATAAAAATATTCATACAAAATAGGGTCTGTGGGCTATTAGCGTGTCTTATACAGTTGAAATCCAACACCAGTGCCCATGAGTCACAGTGTGTAAAACAAAAAACTTGCCGATTAAAAAGAGTGGCGGGGAGTTTATTGCCAGTTCTTCTCTTCCGTTCTACGCCCTTGATGATGAGAACCGACAGTAAATGTAAAATTAGAAGCATTTAATGTATTTTTCTTTTTTTGACGTTCATAAGTGTACATTGTGTTACCTACATGAATAAATGATTTTTAACTTTGTTACTATTCGCACCTACAGCGAAAACTAGCCCTTTGAAAAGGGCACAAGACAATGCATGGAAATAATTAAGAAATTCATAGATTAGCAGAATTTTATCATACAAGTGCATGTAAGGAGAATTAAAACTTTTAACCAGTGAGATTCTGTCCTGCCCTACATGCGATTGACAACCCCGGCGCGGCAAAAGCCGAGTTCAAAGTCTCTCAGGAGACGCTTTTGCGGTAGTCGCAGGAAAAGCCCTGCCTATTTACGCTCGGCAAAACAGCCCGAGCTGAACTGTCAAGGCCTTCAGGCCAACAGCAAGATTCCTTTAAAAAAAATATAGCCCAGAGGCCGGCCACCAGTCAGTGGTTGGACTGGTCGAGGATGCTCTGTTTAGGTTGCAGGAACAGTACACCTTCCTTCTTCCGCACCAGTATTAAAGAACATTCATGTCATAAGCTATATTGTAAAGTCGCTATCGCTTCTGTAGACTTTATGGTAAAAACACAATATTTATTTATTTATAAAAGCTTCCCCACGCTCGACACACTGATACATTGGTAAAAGAAAAATAAAATAAAAATATTTAACCTTAATATGTATAAATTACACGTCACGTTGTTTGGCCGCTATGGACTCCTAAAATACTTAACCGATTTCAATCAAATTTGCCCACCGTGTGCAGTTTGATCTAACTTAAAAGATAGGATAGCGTACATATATATATAAGTATGTCGAAACAATTAAATTATAAAAAACTAAACGAAAATCGATTTCAAAGTGTGAGGGGAGCAAGTATGGATATCCAGACCTAGCTAGTTTATGAGAATGCTCAACCTGGATATCGATGAGAGAAAACGCGTTCATCCGAAGGGAGGGACTGGGGACTAGAGGGTACACGAAAAGGTTGGAGCAGTCAACCGGATTGTTAAATATCTTAAATTCAAACGATATATCAATTAATTTTCTACAATTCTCCAATGGCAACATCTTATTATCTTATTAACAAATCACATGAAATAATATTGAATTTTCAATCGTATTCCATTCTCAGTTATTTGAACCATCAATTTCCAAAAATGTAATAAATTTCAATATGACGGACCAATTATCTCGAAAGATTTTCGTCTGAAGCCAATTAAATTTGTTCAGAAGCTCATTTACTTCGCCCGTGAGAGTAAAGCTAAAAAGCAAATTTGCACTTTCAAAAGCTTTTATAAAATGAGGTGTTTTAAGTGAAACACGCCATGGCCATTGTAAAATTATAATACTCAATAATAGTTACAAATAAAAATGACTCGGAAAATTTGTTGCAAAGCGCAAAACTCGAAGACGGCTTGACCCATTCGATTGATTTCTTTCATTTATTCCTTGAACTCTAAGGAAGGTTTTTATGGAGAGAAAAATTGGAAAAAGTTTTATTTGGTACTTAGGTTTTTATTCCCGAAAATCGAACAGTCTCTATGGGATAGCATACCAAAATGTTCCATATTGATGTGTAGACAAAGTAAAAAATTCCAATTACGGCGAAACGAAGGTTGCGGGGGCAGCTAGTAAGTTATAAATAAAGGTATATGTTGGGTCCCTGCTTCCTTTTTGTACCCAAGTTTTTTTTTATGTAATAGGAGAAGGGTCACCTGCTGTTAAGAGATACCGCCGCCCATGGACACTCACATTGCTAGAAGGCTCGCAAGTGCGTTTCCGGCCTTTTAACGATGTAGTTTTCTCATTATCTGCAGCATTAATGTCACAACCTTAAAAAAAACTCATTATTGCGATCGGGATCTTTTGGAATGGCTATTGGAAGCTAAGGGCTCTGCCCTGCGATTCTGTAACTCACTTTTCGAACTCACACAGCGGTTTTCGCATCGGCGGTCGCTCTCAAATCAGTCGTGAAGCAGTCATTTTATGATTTGGCATTCTAATAAACAATAAACTACAAGCTCCCACCTTTTCAGAATGCCAAATCATAAAATGACTGCTTCACGACTGATTTGAGAGCGACCGCCGATGCGAAAACCGCTGTGTGAGTTCGAAAAGTGAGTTACAGAATCGCAGGGCTGGTGTCGTAGTTGGAATCCCTACTACTATAAATCAAAATTAAAAAAACAAATAAATACAAACTTTATGAATGAACTTTGTTGTTTCATTATTTTAGAAATCCCCAATGTCCAAATCAGTATTAGTCTTATAGATAATATTAGAGCAATTTAAATTATAAACATTTTTAATATTGAACCATCATTTAAACATCTACTCCAACGCGTTAACGTTGGCCTGCTTTTAATTAGTGTGCTATATATATGATATTTGTACAGCAAACGAAAAAGAGGGAGACAACTCAGAAGGTGGATAGACCACATTAAAAGAAACAGCAGGTGGTACATGGCAGATAGTGGCACGGAGCAGAAAGGAATGGCGGGATTTGGAGGAGGCTTTTGCCAAAAAAAGGCACACAGATACACTAGAAGAGGATTAAAATGGAAATTTGTTTAAATGTAATTGTAAATGTACCTGAATAAAGGCTATTATTAAAAATATGATATTAGAATAAAGAAAAATGGAGTGGTCTGGAGGAGGCCTTGACTTGTGAAGAGGTCCTTACAGAGTTAAGTTCTTTTATATTATATTAGCTATTTTTTAATATTACTCTATTATTGTATATTTGTAGTTAATAAGAAATAAACGAATTAAGATATGTTCTATCTATAATTTTTGTCTGATGTAATGAGCTGAATGACCAGGGGGATAATTTAGATTTTATGCATCTGTAACACCAGAAAACTGTTAATTATAAATAAATGTAAATGAGTCTTTCCTCCGATTTCGATTTGGTTTCCTTTGAAGTAGACTCTTGGGCCGTGGGGTTCAAGTGCACAGGCGCTAATGATAGATCTAAATTGGGGCCTGGTAGATAGTAGCGGTGACCCCAGAGCTGGTGCTTTCCTCACTCAACTAATAAGTATACAGCGAGGAAATGCTGCCAGCGTTAAAAGTGCCTTAGGCACACTTTATTTATTTATTTGCTCAACAGTATTCCTACAGCTACTCACTAAACAATATTCAAACAATTACATTGTACCCAAAAGCGGAATACACATTAAATATAATAAAAATATAAACAAGCAGCACAGTTTTACTTATTTATTAAAAAAATTTAACAAAGTATAATAAATTCTAAACTCTAAGATTCATTGATCATTATAATAAATATTTAATATAAGGGAAGAATAACAAAGCCATTATTAATAAAAGATACTCAGAGTTTTTAAATTATTTTTTAAACATTTTTTAGTTACATTAAAATAGAAAAAAAGCTATCTGCTGGTAATTTGTGTTTTAATCAGAAGGTATACGATACATGACTGAGTCACGTAAATAGTTTGTAATAACAAACAAAATAATGTTTTAAATTTGTTTAAATTTTTTTGTAATAATTTTTTTTATTTTTTATTATTACTATGTTGGTTAAGAAAATTGTAAATATTGGAAATACTGTATATTTGTGTTTAAAATAAATATAAAATAATAATATATCTTTGACATATAAATAAATGTAAAATAATAATAGATATTTCGAATTTTAAGATTGAGGATAAAACAAATCTAGCTTACAAGGGAAATAACTTTTAAACTGTTATTAGCACTTAAAATAAGTGTTATTGCATCTTTGTATCAGCAAAAATAAAATTAAATGCTAATAAAAATGCTTATTAAAGATTCAAGTTGGCGCCTGGTAGATAGTAGGTAGGTACTGGTGACCCCAGAGCTGGTGCTTTCCTCGCTCAACGAATAAGTATCGCAATACAGCGAGGATGCCAGAGTTAAAGGTACACCGCCACAGGGACCAAACTTTTTGAATTTGTTTAGATTTTCTTTTTAATAATTTTTAATTATTACTTTGTAGGTTAAGTTAATTGTTAATATTGTTTAATTGTATAATACATAAATAAATTAAATGCTACTTTTGGCTAGGTGTATTCCAATTAATTCATTTTACATGAAAAATGTCTTGAAAAGAATACTTCCTTCAGTAAATGGATCATGAAATCAGCCACAATATCAATCCTTTGTGAAAGGCTAATGCGATTGATGTCATAAGTCAAGTCTTAAGACCAGTCTTTGAGGGATTTAGAATGTAATATCAAAGAGGACACAATCAGGAATTTTATGGAAGATTTTCATACAATATTTCTGTCAGAGTATTCATATTTAGAAATCGAATTGCTATTGTCAAGATATTGTTGAGTGTTTGTGAAGTTAGAGCAAATATTCTCGAAAACATATTGCAAAAGTTATGTATATTTAGCTTTGATTTCTTTTGAGCTGTGAATTTCATTTTTGTATTATGATACTACAAGTGACGACCCGTCTTTCATCAGTGTCTTACCAAAGGATCTTAAGCTTCTTTGGACACAAAATCCCGAAAAACTTGGTGAAGCTGATAGAGTGGAAGGCACAAGCCCCGAGACCGATCCCCTTCTCACTGAACCAACCCATTTAAGGTCCTTACAGGCCTTAGACAGAAGCTAAGTCTAGCTCAAGACAGAGGGCACTAGAGGAAGATATGCTACACAAACTTCGGTAATGAAGAACGCGTCTAAAGAAGAGAATATTATGATGATCAGTGACCGTATTTAGTCTAGTTCTTTTCGATTGTATAGTTTTTATTAAATCTAATCTCTGCAATTTACAATATCATTATAGACAAGATTTTTTCAATTGGAGCCAGTAATTTCTAATATCTTACTTATATTTTACCCCTTTATTCATAAAAAATAATTTTATACTTGTAGCTGTAATGTCAGTACTAAATAATTATTTAAAACGGCGACAGACTGATATATTTCTAATGAATACCTTTCATACTTGACAAAAACGTAAGGTTCGGAAGTTCCTTCTAAGATCGGAATAATAAATAGGAATTTATCATGTCCTCACCTAAGCGCTCTTAAGATATTTAAATTGTCACTTTTCGTTATTTACGAAGGAAACTGTCAGAGGTAGATTTTGTCCCATTTGTTCGCTTTATTAACTTGAAGTGTCGACGTGGCCTAATGGACCCAAGTATCTCATTTTAATAAGTAATCTGTGGTTGCTAGAGAATAATGCGATTCTCAATCCTGAGGCCGTGTGTTTGAATCTCGACTGCATCAATTAAACACCCGTACGGTGAAGGACAATATCGGCATACGTGACAGTCACAGAAAGCTGATCATCTACTTGGCGTTTATGAAAAAACATACAAAAGTTTGAAGCCGAGAACAAGCGTAATACAAGATTTGCTTTTAAATGTATTTGTAAAGAGACAATTAACTTATGTTTTAGAATTAAGACTAGTAAAAATATTTTTGTCGTTTATAATGTCTTAGGAACAGAAAGAAAAATACTTTCCTTTGTTTTCAACTTCGTAGTCATTAATAGTTTATTTTTAAAGGTCCTGTCTGTCTTGAAAGCAAAGCCTTAAAAATGTTAAAGCTTTTTAAAGAAAACGCAAAGTAGTAGAAAAAATTGTTAATAAAAAGTACACAAGTGTTTTGCTACTTTATTTTCGGAGTTAAAGACGCACCAACAAAATACTTTCCTTGATTTTCTCTAAGGAAAAATATACATAATATAATTTAATATAATAACTAGCTGACCCGACAAACGTTGTTTTGCCATGTATAATTATTATTTCTAGGAAACAATTGTTTAGTTTTAAAAAAATAACTATCTACTATATTAAAAAATAGCGATTGATCGTAGAGGGGTGAAAATTAAGGGTTGTATGTATTTATTTATATATGCTGTATTATGAAAATTTAAAAAAATCTAAAAAATAAAGAAAAAATTGGGATGGACACCCCTTATCACTTAGGGGTTTGAAAGATAGATAGTAGCCAATTCTCAGACTCTAACTGAATATGCATAAAAAATTCATAAGCATCGGTCGAGCCGTTTTGGAGTATGGGAACGAACATTGGGACACGACAATTTTATATATTAGATAGAGGGAGAGAGAGACTATTAGAAGCCACTTCTCAACGAATAGAAAACGGAGTAGTGAGGTCGCTCCGTGAAGCCTGCGAAGTGCCAAGGAAACTTCTGAGCTTCTGAAAGGAGCTAGGCTGGCTTAATAATTTGGAATTTCCGCACAATGGACCAAATGAGCGCCTAACTGCGGAAATTGTGTTCACATTACTAATACTAATATCTCTAAGATTAAAATCAATGGCGCTACAAACTTTTTAGGTCTGGGCCTCATATTTCTGTATCTGTTTCATGATCACTTGGTAATCTAATAGGCAAGAAGTGATCAGCCTTCTGTGCCTGACGCACGCCGTTGAGTTTTTGGGTCTAGGGCAAGTAGGTTTCCTGACGATGTTTTCCTTCACCGTTCGAGCGAATGTTATAAGCGCACATAGAAAGTCCATTGGTGCACAGCCAGGGATCGAACCTACGACTTCAGGGATGAGTGTTGCATGCTGAAGCCACTAGGCTAACACTGCTCACAATGATCTCTTATATTACGCAACAGATTTTTAAAATAATAATATATTAATATATTAGCAAGAATATGGTACAAAAATGTGTAAGGTGTGTACAATCGAAAATTCGCATATTCTGCCACGCATAATTGCGTGCAAGTTTGTCTTAAAAATAATTTTACATTTTTAAAGTAATCATTTATAGAATAATACATTTTTTCCAAAAGAAGTACATTAAATCAATTTTTAAAAACTCTAGAAAGATCTTTTAATGTTTAATATACACAGCGTGATATGAATTTTTCTTATACTATGCAAATCTTCTGTATATTTTGGGAATGTTAATGAAAGTGCCATAACGCGTCATATCCAACATTACTCGAGAATTATTACATTTTTACGCTTTGACGATTTAACGTGTGTTGATGGCTGCCTCGTAAAGGGACCTTAATGTAATGAGGCAAGAAATAATCTGCAGATAAAAAATTACACAAATGAAACTCTTTCAAAAATAGAATACAATACTTCCGGTTTTGTACGACGCTATCTGTCTGCATAGAATTACGAGAAAAATATTCCTTATATTTTTTTCCAACACGTTATTTAATGTCAGCTAGAAATTGTTGTCTCCTACATTGATAGAATATGGTTAGATACAAAGGTAAATTGGCGGGACCATTCATCCATTTGTTTTATTGTATTGCTAATATTGTCTTCTAATTAGCCATATCAAACATTTGTTTTATGGACCATCAAGCTTAACACATAGGGAAACATCAATTAAATATTTTATCCAATTTCATAAAATGAACTTAAATAAATCGATATGTAAAGGTATAATGTAAAACCAAATGGCGCCAAAAATGGAATGTGATCTATCTATGGAGCACAGACTATAGTGGTGATCGTAATAAATATGGGAACTCTTTGGTCATGTCACTCACGAAACTGACATTTGACTTAAATATCGGATCATAATTATTACGATACGAGTTTTTGTTTAATTAATAAGTATTGTTTACAAACTGATTACTTTTGTTTATATTAACTTTTTTATATCAATTAAATATACATTAATATAACTACGGACTCCTATAGGAAAATTCAATAGTTTCAATTGAATCTTCATTTAATATAGAAATTAATTGGCGTGTCAACTATCTAACCAGAATATTACGCAGTGGTTCACTGTTTATTTTTAGCCTAAATTGGTGTAGTTGTGTCTTCGCAAATAGTTTTACTACAAGCAATCAAATCTAGAAATCATATATTTATGTCGCAAATTGTCCAGAGGGTGTATTCAAGATCCCTTAACAGTAGTGTATGTAGAAAGTCGAAAACTAAATATGTATGAAAATTTATCGACACGAATTGTCATTTTCATACAAATTAAGTTTTCGACTTTCTACATTAAGGCATCTTGACTAAACCCCTAGGTCCAGCGCAGGCGCCGATTCTATTTATGTCAATCGTTTATTTCAATAAGGCCTATTAAAAAGGCACTTTTGAAAATCAAAATTACAAGTTAATAAATATAAAAAAAAAATGACTATAGTTGCCCCTTAAAAGGTAGTTTCGTATAGAGAAGAATGAGCAAGAAACTCCATACTTACTCTTTTAAAATAGTTTTTACAATATTTTCCATACATTGATTTGGTATGTCATGATCTGTCTTACCATGCACCAAAAACAAAAAAATAAAATAAAATAGGCGCTATAAATATAAAAATGGTGTAAACATTTCAATTAAAATTTTACCTCATCTTATATAATGCTATTTCTAGAGTATACGTTACCATCATTTCTAAAATATATGGCCAATATGGTAAAAGTAAATTGTACAAATATTAAAAAAAAAAAAAGTTAACAATTCACTTCCAGCTTTAGATTTCACCAGTAATTTTTTGCTTATTGTTAGTTTCTCAATTGAGATGAAAGTAGTGGTTTTCAACGAGTATAGTAGACTTCAAAGGTCTTGTGACGATCCCAAATGTTCAATGAACGTGATACAAATTTATTTAATGATAAAGTTACGCCAGGAGATGAAACCCATGTTAAACTGTCTAGGGATGGAGAGTTCCACTTCTTTGATGTTTTTACAAAAAACGACGATCTGAATCGTGCAGTGCTGCCCTGCAATTCTGTAACTCACTTTTCTGAAAAGGTGGGAGCTTGTAGTTTATTGTTTATCAGAATGACAAATCATAAAATGACTGCTTCACGACTGATTTGAGAGCGACCGCCGATGCGAAAACCGCTGTGTGAGTTCGAAAAGTGAGTTACAGAATCGCAGGGCTGCACATGGGGATGTCAACAACAAAGGGGTGAAGCTATAGCTCGTAAATACAAATAAAATAAATCAGTGGCACTACAAACTTTTTAGGTCTGACCCTCAGCTTTCTGTATCTGATTCGTGATCAATCAAATAGGCAAGTAGGTGATCAACCTCCTGTGCCTGATACACGCCGGCGACTGTTTAAGTCTAAGGCAAGCCGGTTTCCTCACGATGTGGCCCTTCACTGTTTTAGCGAATGTTAAATGCGCACATATAATGATATTGGTGCACAATAGGTAACCGAACCTACGACCTCAGGGTTAAGAGTCGCACGCTGAAGCCACTAGGCCAGCACTGCTCTGATATACACTCCATTTGTACAAAACAATGCTGCCAATCTGAATTATTCACGCAGCGTTTCAAATCTAAAATCTATATAGAGAATAAATTATTTCCAGCTTGATTTATTGCTCAAATCTAGCTTCGAGTTAACATGTGCGCCAAGACTAAGATTTACATACTACGTGAGAATTAATGTTATTTGAGAGCTAAGTTCAGTTTTAGTTGGGTGTGAAGAGCAGTTAATTTCGTCCTATCATGGATACCGGAAGTTTTTGATTAAAAGACATACTTCATAGAGTGGAAAGTGATGAGAACTTGGAGAAACTGATCGTGGTTGGTAACACAGAAGGCAAAAGATCACGTGGCCGTTCAAGCCGATCAAGTGCAAGAGTCATCGTCCTCAAAACTATACACTGTGATAAGAGAAGCGCTGGACAGAAACCGGTGGAAAGCTACCGGCTGAAGAGAGAGAATGTACATACAGACAAAATCTGTTATAACGACATTGAAGGAACTACTCATATTTGGTCGTAAAAACCGATAGTCGTAACAGCCGATGACGTTGTTATTAAGTACCTAATAAGAATTCCGCCGGGACCTTTGATTTTTCGTAAACGCTTTTGACTGTATATTCAATATCCTAAACTGCGATTTCAATATTAGGTAGCGTAGGTTACGAATTTGGGGGGGATTGTAAAACGTTACGATGCGGGGCGGTGATTGAATTGTTAATATTATTTTCGACTTTCCAGTACTTTACACCACATAATGGTAACTTTAGGTATAAAGAGTCACTAGGTGGTCACGAAACGTTTTACTATACTTGGGTACAGAAAAACGTTACGGCGCGTTACATGGGGGGGGGGAGTCAATAATCTCCAAAAATTGCGTGACGTAATACCTGAACCCCAAGAAAGTTAAAAAAAGTTAAGTAAAAAGTTATCCAAGTCGAAAATGTCTTGTGAGCATTCGTGTTAGTAATTCAATCCATGTTAAACACAAATTCATGTCGAGTTTTAAACGAACAATTTGTAAACATCGAACGAGCAAGTAAACAAATTTACTGAACATTAATTGCGACTCCCGCGAGACGGGCAGTCACGCACTCGTGATTTTCTTCTATTTTAAGCGCGTTATTATATTTTCATGGTATTAAAAGTTTGGAAATTTCTCTGGTAATTAGGGGTATTTATATTGTCAGTTATTTAGTTTTCACCATTACGTTAGCGATCGTGAAAAAACTTCTGCAATTTGTACTACGGAAATTAATTTCACATTTTTGTATCTAATAGTAATTTCTGAATTAATTATATTTTTTTCATTGTAGCAAGTAAATGTTGATAACTACAAGTAAAGAAGTGACACTCAAATGAAATAAAAATAATTTAAGAAATGGAGATTATGAAGTATGATTATTAGATATATTGTCTCGAGTTTAGTCAAATATTACTTATGTTTCTTACTCAAAATATTTAAAGTAAACAAACCAATTCGACTTAGGGTCCCTCAAGAAAAGAGCGTACCAATTCTTAAAAAGCCGGCAACGCACTTGCAAGCCCTCTGGAATTGAGAGTCCATGAACGACGGCACCACTTAGCATCAGATGAGCCTTCTGCCTGTTATACTATGCTTTAAAAAATCTGCAAGTCAATTGTCAATTGTCACTTTGGCGTATATAACTAATCCAGTTACGAGACACGATCTTGTAATTAATTATTTCTCGTTAATTATACTATGCATGAAAGTGACAAATAAAACATTTATTATCTAGTCAGGTGTGTAGAGGTGTATTAATCAACGTCAGACGACGTGACATTTAAGACAAAGTGACTGATAATTGAACAAAAAGTATATGAAAATAATAAGAACGAGTAAAATTCGTGAAATGCCAATAAAATTGATGTTATATCATATTTCCAGTGTGAAAGACCTTCGTGAAATCTAAAAATAGGTTGTATAAGAGTTCAATACAAGTGGTTACGAATATCGCTTTGAAATGTCAAAAGTGAAGTTCATAAAACCTTTTTGAACACTAAATCAGTTCTATAAAACAGAACAGTTAGTTATGCATGGGAGCTTGTTTAGCGTGCGACTCACAACCCTGAGGTCGTAGGTTCGATCCCCAGCTGTGCCCCAATAGACTTCCTGTCTATGTGCGCATTTAACATTCGCTCGAACGGTGAAGGAAAACATCGTGAGGAAACCGGCTTATACCCAAAAAGTCGACGGCTTGTGTCAGGCAAAGGAGATTGATCACCAACTTGGCTATTAAATTGACATATCATGAAACATACAGAAATTGGAGGCCCAGATATTTTTAGCGCTACTGATTTATTTATTTTATCCATGGTATTCGTTACCATGGTTACCACTATATAGAAAACTATCGTTACCATGGCAACAATTAGCCAGCATTGTAATTGATGTAAACCTCTTTGATGTAAACTTCTTACATGATACTATTATAAAATGATGACATTGTCAATCTGTTTAGACACTAACTTTTGTCAATGTATCAAATGTAGCCAAAATATTTTACTGTTAATTTAGCTTATTAAAACCTTATATTCTTCAAAGGTTTTGTCTTATTTCAATTTAATAAGCTAAATAAAAAGAAACATGGATAAATATCTTCGCCCTGAAAGATTTGATATCGACCCGTCAAATAGCTCTGGTACGAAAGCTTGGATACACTGGCATAAGACTTTCGAAAGCTTCATTTCCGTGCAGAAACCGACCGCTCCAGAAACAGATGCACAGTCGGTTCCTCCGTCAGAAAAATGGGACAGCATAAAGTTTCAGCTTTTGATAAATCATATATCACCAAATATATACACATATATAAGCGAAGCCACGAACTACGAAGAAGCGATCACAATACTGCAAAAACTGTATGTAAAACCAAAAATCTGATTTTTGCTAGACACATGTTAGCAACAAGGAAACAACGATCAGAAGAAAGTATCGACATATATTTACAAGCTTTGAAACTACTTTCTAAAGATTGTGACTTTGCGGCTGTTGATGCAGAATCAAACAAAAACGATAGCGTGCGTGATGCTTTCATATCCGGTATATCATCGCATAAAATCAGACAAAGGCTTTTAGAAAACTTAAATCTAACACTTGACCAAGCTTACAACCAAGCACTCTCTCTAGAAACTGCAGAGATCAACTCTCAAAGCTTTCATACTGTGTCTTTAAATGCCGTTGAAGAAGAACCTAAATTAGTCTGTCCCAAATCACAAACTGTGCACGACGAGACCTGCTCTTCTGTTAATAATCCTCGACGACGAAAATGTTTCTTTTGTGGGGACAAATACATCCTCGTAAGAACTGCCCTGCATTTGAAAAGTCTTGTCAGCTCTGCAACAAGAAGGGCACTTTGCCACTGTTTGCAGAAGCTCTTCTAAACCTACAAATTTTATGGTAGTAGGTACTGAAAATCTTTCTTGTATCACAGCAGCGTCACCTTATTCATTACACAAAGCTACTGTACCCGCGTTTATTCGAGGAATAAGAGCAGAGGCACTTCTCGACACCGGCAGCTCCATCAGTTTTATAAATGACAGTTTTGCAAGACTATGCGGGTTAAAAAGAAAATCCTGCAATCAGATTATTTCTATGGCCTCTCTTAATCATACTTCACAAGTAGAAGGTCAAACTTTGCAAAGCCTGAAAATTGGAAATCATAAATATGATAATGTGAATCTTCTTATCGTGAAAAATCTTTGTGCTGACATAATTATCGGCCATGACGTCCTCGAAGAACATTCATCGCTAGAGTTCTCTTTCGGTGGGCCAAAACATCCACTTCAAGTATGTAACGTAGCCGAAGCATCAGTACCAGCTGTACCGCTTTTTGCAAATGTATCTCCCAACTGCAAACCTATTGCTATTAAGTCTCGAAGGCACAGCAAAGAGGATAGTGAATTTATTATAGAGGAAATCAGAAACCTTACAGAAGAAGGCGTGATTGAAGAAAGTAAATCACCGTGGAGGGCCCAAGTACTAATAACAAAAACCGAAACTCATAGAAAACGTCTTGTGATTGATTACTCCCAGACAATTAATCGTTACACAGAACTCGACGCGTACCCTTTACCAAACATTGAGGACTTAGTTTCGAAAGTGGCAAAGAATTTATTTTTCAGCCTAATAGACTTGAAAAGTGCGTACCATCAAGTACCTATACTACCCGAAGAAAGAAAATTTACCGCTTTTGAAGCGCTCGGAAATTTGTACCAGTTCAGGCGTATCCCTTTTGGAGTAACAAATGGTGTTTCGAGTTTCCAACGAACAATCGATTGGATTATAAGGAAAGAAAAGCTTCAAAACACATATGCGTATCTTGATGATATAACTATTTGTGGCCGTACTCTTCAAGAACACGATCATAACTTAGAAAGTTTTATGAATGCCGCAAAGAAATACGGTTTAACACTGAGTATGCTAAAATGCAAATTTTCTCAAGAGTCAATTAATATTCTAGGCTATAATATTCAAAACCACATAATTAAACCTGACAGTGAGCGACTCATGCCACTGATTAATTTACCTGCACCAAGCGATTTACCGACCTTAAGAAGGACACTCGGCATGTTCGCACATTATTCTAAGTGGATTCCAAACTTTTCTGAACGGATCCACTCATTTGCTAATACGACTACTTTTCCGCTCACAAGCGAGCAAATTAAATGTTTCCAAGGCCTGAAAAATGATATCGCAAAGTCTTCTAGACATGCAATTGATGAAAATATACCTTTTACAGTCGAAACTGACGCTTCCGATCATTCCCTTGCAGCAGTTCTTACGCAAAATTCTAGACCAGTGGCGTTTTTCTCAAGAACTTTGAATTCAAGCGAACAAAACCATTCCGCCATTGAAAAAGAAGCGTACGCCATTGTTGAATCATTGAAGAAATGGAGACATTTCCTTATCGGTAGACACTTTAAGTTGGTAACTGACCAACGCTCGGTTTCTTTTATGTTTAATATGAAACATTCAAGTAAGATAAAGAATGAAAAGATTCAAAGATGGCGACTGGAACTTGCTGTTTTCAAATTTGATATTATATACAGACCGGGGAAAGAGAACTATGCTGCTGATGCACTATCCCGAGTTTGTGCCACTGTAGAAACACGTACTGCAAAACTTTTCTCGCTGCATGAGGCTCTTTGTCATCCAGGGGTAACGAGAATGTTTCACTGGGTTCGCTCTAAAAACCTTCCCTATTCCATTGAAGAAGTCAGAACAATGACAAAATCTTGTCAAACCTGCTCTGAAGTAAAACCTAGATTCTTCCGAAATACTTTTGATGACCAGAGGAAACTTGTTAAAGCGACGGCTGCTTTTGAACGCCTTAGCTTAGATTTTAAAGGACCAGTTCCAACAAACAATAATAATAAATTCATACTTACCGTGATTGACGAATTTTCACGTTTCCCGTTTGCTTTCCCATGCTCAGATGTAAGCTCGAAAACAGTAATTAAACACCTCAACAACTTATTTATGATATTCGGCATGCCTTCTTACGTTCATTCAGATCGCGGAACAGCATTTCTCTCTGCCGAAGTACAGGATTTTTTACATGTTAGAGGTATTGCCACAAGTAGAACTACAGCTTATAACCCTCAAGGTAACGGGCAAATAGAAAAATTGAATTCTACTCTTTGGAGAACGATTCTTTTGGCGCTGAAGACGAAGAATCTTTCGGTAGAAAATTGGGAGCAAGTATTACCACAAGCCTTACATTCGATTCGATCTTTACTTTGTACAGCCATAAATTGCACTCCACATGAAAGAATGTTTAGACACCCAAGACGATCTACTAACGGCACTTCTGTTCCATCGTGGCTTACAAATTCTGGACAAGTCTTGATGAAGAAATTTA
Organism: Pieris macdunnoughi; assembly: GCA_905332375.1. Taxonomy (NCBI): domain Eukaryota; kingdom Metazoa; phylum Arthropoda; class Insecta; order Lepidoptera; family Pieridae; genus Pieris; species Pieris macdunnoughi. The sequence goes on from CAJOBZ010000026.1 coordinate 2,316,602, forward strand.
ATCGTACAAATAAATATCAGCCATTAGTAGAAGAGGTTGAATTGATACACAGCAATCCTGACTATTCATACATTCGGTTCCCAGATGGCCGAGAAACAACGGTGTCAAATCGTCATTTAGCACCATTGGGTTCAGAAGGGGTAGATCTGCGAATAAATAATGACTATCATAACGCCACAGAACCACGTACGGAAACAGAAGACCAAAACTTGGAAATACCTTTATCTAATGAGATGGGACCTGTGGTACTTGATAATAGCAGAGAGCTAGAGACTGATCTACCATCATCACCAACGCCGGAGCCAACACTTCGTAGATCTGACATCGAGATACCATCATTATCACCGCCGGAGCCAACACTTCGTAGATCTGGCACCGAGTTACCATCATCATCACCGCCGGAGCCAACACTTCGTAGATCTGGCCGCGTCCGTAAAAGACAAGAATTATTAAAAGATTACATTTTAAAATAGTGCGGGAGAATGATGTAAACCTCTTTGATGTAAACTTCTTACATGATACTATTATAAAATGATGACATTGTCAATCTGTTTAGACACTAACTTTTGTCAATGTATCAAATGTAGCCAAAATATTTTACTGTTAATTTAGCTTATTAAAACCTTATATTCTTCAAAGGTTTTGTCTTATTTCAGTAATGTTTCATAATTAAATTTCAACACATCGTGCATACAAATTAATATATGCAAATGCGGATATTCTACAACCCAAGGGATGCAGGTTTAATAGAGATTTATATAGAGATATGTAACAATAGAATGCTGTTAGTTGGTTTTGTTAAAACTTCAGAATGGCTGGACCGATTTGGCTAATTTTAAGAAAAATCCATTGGTGCACAGCCTGGATATGAACTCCGGTTCAGTCGCGCGTTTAAGCCAACAGCTCGAACTACAAAGGTAAATGATATTTTAATTACTTTGATCATCGCAATCAAAGTTTTATAATCAAAAGTGCGTATATTATAAGTTATTTTATACTGAACGTGGTACAGTCAACTTCATTATAAAGTTGATATTCTATTTAATGAAATCCTAATAAATGTTTGTTATAGTAAAAATAATCAAATCAAAAACATATAATATATTTTAACAATTAAAATTTTAATAGTGTTAAACGCACGTAGAATTTGGTGACCGTTGATTAAATTTTATTTAAAACGATTGTTTCAGATTGGCTCCAGGAAAATGTTTATACTGAAGGTATTAAAAATCTGATATCCAAGCAATGTTGGCCTAGTGGCTTCAGCATGCGACTGTCATCTCTTAGGTCAGGACTTTTTATCTGCCTTTGACCCAAAAAGTCAGCGTCCTAGAAGGCCGACCTTCTATTTGCCTTTTAGTAAAACTACTCTCAAAACACGTCTTAAAGTCTTTAATATGTTAGATTAGAAGTCTTTTATTTCTACGTTTTTAGACAGATTCAGTTACAACGGTTATTTCGATTTGGTTATGAAACAAATGACATCCGCTGAATATTTCAAATTTCGCCAGCAAAAACCAACCTAGGAGTTCAAGCGCCTCTCATTCTAATTCTTTCGCGAATATAACAGAGTAAACACTACTTATCCAGAGCTTGATATATTCGGTAGTGGGCGGATCAATTAGAAAAAAAACATTGTTCAGTGCCTGTTCAGATTTAATTGAACATTGACCAACTGCTGACACGGGTCACTTGGTAGTTCTAAATTTTAACAGCTGTTAGTGTGAGCACATACGTGTGAATAGGTGTAAGTAGTGTTTAAGATATTGTTTTATAACAATAGATGATTTCTCGCTTCTTCTCTGAGTGGCTTCAAGCCCTTAATTATCGTGGTGAGTCTGCCCGATAGCTTGAGATAATCCCACCACCTTAAACCTTTGATCCTACCCGTAGGGCCCTGTGTTACCTTAGGTCTCTTATTGAAGACATCCCGTACTTATTTATCTATTCACTATTTATGTGTTAGGGTACGTCTGTAGGGATCCGTTGGGTTGGTAGGTTTTTACATCTCACTCTCTCATATATTTAGTTATACAGTGTAGCTTACACTACATACGTATATACTATACAGATACTCCTGACATTTTAATACATTTCAATTTAACCACACATTTCACAGTCTGACTGACAATCTGTACAGTGCTCTGATACCTAATCCGCTGTTTTAGTAGTATATTTTGCTTTACAATAATCAAAAAATTACTAGTAAAATCTAAAACTGGAAGATTTTTTGTAACATGTATAACATAGAATTATTAGCAAAGATAGCTTGTAATATATACTGTAGATATAGAATTTTATTTGTTGTGGTGAACTTTAATAAGTAGTCTCTTTCATGCTTTAATCAACTTCCCAAAACTGAAAAATAATCATAATCACACGATATAAACATTCTGACCTGACCACTACGGAAAATTATAAATACGCAAATAGACGGATAAAAATGTCAAGAGTCCTATCTCAATTTATTCGTTGTGAAGATCTTGAGTGACTGGATAAACCCGAAGACTGATGTGGAGTCAGGATGAAAAATGCACAATACGCAGACGGCACTCGAGCAGAATTGAAACCATTTATACCGGAAGTAGATTTATACCCTTGATTATACCCATTAGTGAGTAGATGCGGATGGAATAGCATTAATATTACTACTAATTGCCAATTAACCTTTATTATAGAGTCAATGCCCTTTGGAGCTGTCTTAGTAAAGAGCTTAGTGTCCTTACTCTGCAAATTCCAATAGATGCCGATTCCGACGGCAAGTGTTTCTGTTTAACAGCTTTTAAAGGAGCAGCTTATCAAACAGGCTTGTGATATGAGTGTTTACTTAAAGATAGCGATCTGTTCCAGGCTCCAAATAAAATAAAAAAAGAAAGAGAAGCGTAAGAACAAAACATACCTAATATTGTGTAATGAATATCATTCTATAAATTTCATTAATTCTCTTTTTTCTATTCTAACAAATGTTATTGTTTTACAAAAACTACCGTAACTTGTGTTCCTATGAACATGAAACCAAAACCTTCATAATATTTTTATACACTGAATGTTTATAAGAAAACTGCATATATTATATCTTTAGGATTAGGACTAGTGATTAAAAACACATTTTTGTCAACACCATTAACACAATAAGACCAGGCACACATTTGTAATTACATTTTTGTACTAGACTTTTTTAGCTCCTATTCCTTGTAAGCCTAATAATTAAAAGGCACCCTAATACCATACACGTAAGGTCTAAAACGGCGTGAGTAACATAGGGAATATTATGTGGTCTCGTGAAAGTCTGTTATCCCTCGTAGCTGGTTGCTAATACGAAGAGCTTCTAGATAAGCTGGACTCCTGGTAGTGTAAATTTGTTGGGTAATTAGTGTGGTTAGAGCGATTTAGCGGATTAAACGGAAGAACAGAGAGTAGAGTGAGTAGACAAAGGTTTAAGATAGTGTATATACTCCGAAAAATCTTTTAATAGTATTGTCTTTTACTGGCATAACTTTTACACATAGAAAAACACTTTTTTACCGGATTGAAGTTATGTTTTATTACGCAATATGTCCAGCAGACTCAAAGAACACATTGCGGACATAAGACATAGACGACACACTAAATCAGCAGTCTGTGAACACTCCTAGATAGACCCAATCACTACATTCGCTTTGACCAACCGAAAGTACTTGCGAAAAAAAAAGATTCTACCCAAGATGGGTACGCGAAGCCATTGAAATAAAAAAAATACCCCAATTTCAATAAAGACGACTGCCTAAAATTGTCAAACACCTGGGATCCAATAATATCCAAATTAAAATCTCAAGATAAACAATCCGCGATAATACAGGACACCGTGAGCCATTTCTGCCAAAACCTTCCATCTTTTAGTCGATACCAATTCCGGGGATAATACAACTTTTTCTACAGCTGTGATACTTTTTGACATTCAACACCTTTTGTCCGTCACCGTGACCACGCACGCTGTAAAGCACGCGAAATGTAGGTTAAATTTAAAATTATGTGAAATACTTGTAAATTTATAATAAAACGTAACTTCAAGCCGGTGAAAAATCTTTTAATGTTAGATCTGTGTATTATATAATATTGGAAGTTGCAGTACTCTGTAACTTCCAATATTGATAGCGACGGCGAGTTCATATTGATGTTTTGTACCACGCAATTGCGGTTCACACTAGTTTAGGTTTAAAGTTTTTAACTTAATATAGTCTGGAATGTCTATTGGCAGTTACAGTATACCCGGGTGGGAATTTAAAATATGCAATTTATTGTGATTGGACAAAGGGTTAAAATATAATATCTACGCCTGTTAGGCGTGAGTAAGAAGTAAGAACTTTAATTCAAATAATTTATTTAGAACGTCTATATAGGACATTGTAAGAACTAGATAGTTACTACAATTTATTATACATAGACTTAGACATAGATATAACATTTATTACTAACGAAACACAGACCCTAAATAATAATAATCAAAGAAGAAAAATAACAAAAAAACCTGGAAAAGAAAGGAATAAGCCACATTTTAAGTGTGAAATGTGTGGGTGTTATGGATGTAACTGGCCCTGGCTGGATGTGGCGCAGACGTGTTCCACAGCGCTTACAATGAAACTTAATGCACTAACGTTTCGTTATTGGTTTAACATTTTCATATCGATCCCAAAGTATAAATAAATATTGTTCTACGAAACAAAAAAAAAAAAATGTGTGCGTGTACTAGGTGTACACACGTAAGAAGTGAAACTTCTTTATGACCTTATAAGAAACTATTTCTTTAAACACAGTAAATTTAGATACACTGCCTAGCATACAATTTACAAATTAATTGCTGCAAATTGCGATTAGCAAATTTCAAGTCGAAAATGTAATCCGTTGTCAAACTCCCAAGTCAAAAACATACTATATGTCATATTTTAACGCCGATAAAGAAGTTTAACTTCGAAAATGTAATCCGTTGGCAAACTTCAAAGTCAAAAACATACTATATGTCATATTTTAACGCCGATAAAGAAGTTTGACTTCAAAAAGCAACATGGCGCGTAACGGAAAAATGTGACGCGTAACGCAAAAATGTTACACTAAATTTTTTTCCAACCCCGATAAAGAAGTTTCACTTCAATAAAAAAAAGTAGCGTTTAATTATTACAATTGACATATTATGTTCTCTAAAATTCATAGTTTGGCATTAAGTTAAGAAATCTTACATTTTAATAAAATCAATCTATCATAAATGGGTATTAGGGTGGCTATTTAGGCCCAGATTTAGTCTCGGTCGCCTAACATATAACAGCTATCGTAATTTTAACAAGAAATATTCTGAAACTAAAAGTTACCTCTGTAATCCTTCGACTTGCGGTCCAAAAATCAGGGTTCGAGAACTCTATCAATCAATTGATTGATGACGTCGAGAAAAGTATTCTGCTAATTGGGAATTTCTATCGAAAATTCGGGTATTCATTTGAAATATCTTGCTGACAGTTAATACTTTTGACTCTGCGGTTGATTTACGGACAAATTAAATATCTCAAAATTTATTTCATTTATTAAACTCGAGTTGTTTATGGCTGGATTCGGTAAGTTAATTAAATAGCGAAAGGAGTTGATTTGTGTATTAATCCTTTTTTTTATAATAAAGTGTTGCAAGTAAATACTATACAAGATGGCCATGAAGGTTTACAATAATTTACCAAAAGAATTGGACTTGGTGTATTACTTTTGGATAAAATGTACTAATCAATAAATGATTATTTGCGTGAGACACTGTTGTTGATATAAATTTAATAACGTATGGTATGTACGATACAAATAATATAAGAACCGACCAATTCATATGACTAATAATGTAAAAAGTAAAATTCCTTTAAAGACAAATTTGCGCGCCATTGTGTAATGCAGAATATGCGAACTTACGATTGTACCACCTTACACATTTTTGTATCATATTCTTGCAATAAAGTATTATTATTAAAAAAAAGTCATAGATGTTATTTTACAATGAGCAGTAGTACTCTTGTGTAATGGCTTGAGCGCGCCTCACTTTTACCTAAAGTAAAAACTGACGGGCGTTCGAATCACGGCTGTATTTTAGATTTGTCTCTCGTACGGTAAAAAGATCTTGCCCCGCTAGACGCACGCAAAAATCGATGGTGTGTGTCAATACTTGTGTATTAGGACAAATAAATGATCACAAAACAAAAATGAAATGAAACGTTTATTTGCTAAGATAGTGGTACAATTAGATAGATTAATTATAAAAATCCGCACAATCAGCCATACTCGTATATAAATAGGCATGCAAATTTCATATAAATTTTCATAATGTCATATAATAAGAACATTATCATAATAAATCCCATCTCCTTCTTTCTTGGCAACTCCTTTAATGTCTCTGGTCTCTATTCGCTTAGCTCCTTCTCTACCTTCCTTTAAATTTCTTCTGTACAAACATTACCTGTCCACATCATATCCCTAACTTTCGTACTAACTACTAACTGACGTGACACTGATCTTAAATTAAATTATTATGATTCATGTGCACTTCTTACATTTTATTTTTCATGTATCCTTTATTAGTTTAGTTTGTTTTTTGTTTCTGTTTAGTTTCTTTTTTTTTTGAAGTGAAACTTCTTTATCGAGGTTGGAAAAAAATTTAGTGTAACATTTTTTCGTTACGCGTCACTATTTTCGGTTACGCGCCATGTTGCTTTTTGAAGTCAAACTTCTTTATCGGCGTTGGAATGAAACTTCTTTATCGACGTATGGGAGAAATTTTGTAGCAAATCGTCACGTTTTTCAATGATAGTAATAATTCTATTACAATTAATGAAATTCTATAATAATCTTCGTAGTAATAAGGTAAAATGAAATATTTGTATTCATGTCTATGATAATAAAAGCTTTTTGTTAAACTTTATCTAATTTAACGAATTTCTGTAAAGTTGCATATAGTAGATCATTTTTCGAAAAATAAGATCATAAAGAAGTTTCACTTCTTACGTGTGTACACCTAGTACACGCACAATTTATTCTTAATAACTATAATGTCATATGTATTTTTGCACTTATTGCCTACCTTATCTAATTTAATCCATTTTTTTTCTTTTCTTACAGTGGTTACCTGGAAGAGAACGCTCGAAAGCGAGAAGGCCGCCAGTTACCATCGTTTACATTTAATTATGTTAAAAATTTTAAATTGTAATGCAACGAAGTGTAAATAAATAAAATAAATAATGTCATAATAATAAGTTAAGTTATTTAGAATTGGTTTCAAACTTATTACCGGTCTAAAAACTCGGCCACGCTACAAAAGCACCTTGGCTTTAAAAAAACATGAAAGAATTACACGGCAGTGATCTATAACTTCTAGGAAGGTGATTAAATGTTACCTTATTTAGTACTCGTATGTCCTAATAATGTACCGAGTAATGTAATGAAACGAGGCTCTTCAGAACACGTCCATTTAATATGAGTGTTAGTACAATACTATATTAAAACATCGATACATTTATATTAATCATGTAGGCACAAGATACACAAATTTGAAGCCCAGAACCAAATGATTGAAAGCTATTGATATTTTTTGTTTAACCATTGAAATCAGCCTCTTGGCTTTTATCAGATTTTGAGGAAATTAGTGAATTCAATAGTTTGTTTTCCCTCCGTAACTCGCAAACTATTAAACTGCGGCAAGTCTCGCCTTTCTCAGTCGTAACACGCGGTCCGCCGTTTCCAAGAGGCCCGAAGGGGTTTACGTGTTGCTGAAGTCTCCTTTTGTATTGTTCGGTTCATCTCTTAATGTCTCCTCCACTGGTTTTGATGTCACTTTACAGTAGAAACCCTACACTTTCCATGTACTCTATAGTTTAGTTTCTTGCTTTAAGTTTGAGGTTGACGAATGGAGGTTATATATAAATTAATTTATTGCGAAAAAGAGCTATAACTTTAACACGAAAGCTATAATTAGGCTATAAGATTTTATGTGTTGGCCCAAATGTTAGTCTGATGTGATTTATTCCTTGCAGACAAAATAAACTCAGTTTTATTGACCGCACTAAAACACTCGTTTATCGCCATTATAAAGTGAATATTTTGAGCTAAAAGAGAATTACGATGAGAACCTAGAAGGAAGACATTTTTTTTTAATTATGGTCACGGAATAGAACAGAGGATAAAGAGAACAGATTCATATGCAAATACCATTGTAAATTAAAATAAAACATAAATTAGAATACCCTGTAGTTGTCGCTCAAAAGCTGAAAGTTAGGTAAAAAAAAGGGTGCGTGTACTTATGTACGCGCGTAAGAAGTTATTCTTCTTTGGCATTATTAAAAATAGTTTTTGATTGCATGCAAATAATTAATTACAATTAAATAATCAAAGACCGGAAAAGGAGTCATTATAGTCAATAAAGTTCAGTTTACATTTGAAAAATTAAATAAATAAATATTTAATATTATTCTCTTACATTAAGTGTAACATAAATTCTATTATTATTCGAATGTTGTTTTTAAATTATGTCCAATGCCGTAGCATCTTCCGTGGGCAACTTCATTCTGTTAATTTTGTGTCACGGTGCGCGCGCATCGTAAAATTTGCCTCTCATCAATTTTTCATAACGCGCCTAAAGAAGTATAACTTCAAGAATATTAATAACTTTTTTATAGAACTGGGGGAAAACGGGCAGGAGGCTCACCTGATGTTAAGTGATACCGCCGCCATCCATGGACGCTCTCAATGCCAGTGCGTTGCCAGCCTTTTAAGAATTGGTACGGTCTTTTATTGAATGTCGATACTAGTTCTGGAATACTTCAGTGGGCAGCTGGTTCCACATAGTGGTGGTGCGCCACAGAAACTGTCGAGGTGATATGGATGATGAAACTCAGTTGTAGGTATCAATCCGAACACTCGAACTGCTCTGAACACTCTCCGTGGGTGACCCCATATCTCTACGCAACACCACAAGATCCAGCCGCTCGGAAAGGGATTGGTCGTTGCTACAAGCATCAATATTAGTAGAAGGTCTTTGTTGGTAGTCGAACTTAGGACCTTTACAAGTGTTACCAAACGTTACAGTGCTATTTGGTAATTAATAGGTATAAGTTCGTCAAAGAGTAAAGTAAATAATCGTAGACCCATATTATGTTAACGTTTTGGACTTGGACGATCCCTTAACTTGTGATTAAAAATACGCGGACAAAGATACATTTTCAAAATATAGCACATAATCATGAGGTCGAACTGATCTCTTTTTTTTATTTCAAGACAAGAAAAATAACATCGATTTATATTTTAAAAACACGAGTTGTTATCTAGATTTGGCAGGCCACTTTCCAACGCAATTCGTTTATAGCTTTTTTATTCATACAATTGGACATTTGACTTACAATTCGTAGTCATAATCACTTGAATTTCATACAACTGAGTTTTTAATTTACACGTAATTGCGTAGACAATTAGCCGTGTGTAACCTCGAGAATGTGCCCCAATAGAATTTATTCTATGAGCCCCAGTAATAAGCTCGTAAAGAAAAAAAAATGTTGACCAGTATTGACCCTGTTTACAAAAACACAAATAGGAAGAAGATATCTCGTACGGACAACGCGGAAAATCGTCAACCGACTTAGACCCATGTACAGGCACAAATTGGGGTATAAATAAATAAGTCTGATCAAAAAAGGGTTTGCAAATCATCAAAGAACGGATAGCTTTTAGTTTAATTGATTTCGTTGAAAAATTTCGTCAATTATTTGCCATTCCCAAGGAGTCTCAATTAGTGCGAAATTCACGACTTTACTTAAAGATCTTTCCGGTACCCAACAAATTGTCGATTCAAAGGATAATTGCAAAAAGGCCACAGTATCCTCCTAGTCTATTTTCTTGCCTTTTATATTATTGTTAACTTGTTATTTAGTTACGGCAACAGCTATATTTCCAATGCTGAGCAGAGAAAAAAGAGAAAATTTTCAAGTGGTTTGTTTGTTTCCTTTTGTAAATTTTTGAACCTTTTTGGCTGGCTATATTTTCAGTGTAACTGTTTGTTATTGTATATAATTTATGTTAGCTGTACGAACAATCTGTATTCGCGAGAAAATTTGTTCACTAAGAAAAAGTTCGAGACTCGAATGGACAAAGGTAATTAAAAACAAACTTCGCCGAGTCCTTTGGAACTGATGTTCACAGTAATTTATTTATTAAGTGCATACTGTTAACATTTTAATTAAACCAAAAGGACAACATTTAGAATATCTATTAAACGGGACTTTCCATCAACAATTGGCTTTTGTTTATTAAGTACAAGATTTTTAATTGTACTGTTTAACTTTTAATTATTGTCCTACAGTGAATGTTATAAATATATATATATATACCTAATTAATATGATAAAAAACAAATAGTATTAATGGCTTTTCTAAGTTCAAAGGAGTTGTTCGGACTAATACCTGCAGCTGAATTTCATCAACGTACGATAAGGGAAACAACAAAATACCATCCGTATCACCTCGACGTCAGTCGTTCCACAACTGAGCGTTTCTTAAGGCAGTTTTTGTCACGCACTACCACTATGTGGAATCAGCAGCCTACTGAAGTGCGCTATTACCGAACCACTACGACCGAACCAATTCGACTAGGGTCCTTCAAGAAAAGAGCGCACCAATTCTTAAATGGCCAGCAACCCACTTGCGAGCATTCTGGCAATGTGAGTGTCCATGGACAGCGGTATCACTTAACATCAGATGACCCTTCTGCCTATTTGCCCCTTGTTCTATAAGAAATACATTTTAAGTTATTAAGAGATGAAATTATTATTAGTAACTCTTACTAGATAAGGAATTCAATTTGTGTTATCTGAAGTTAATGTTTTTTATTATTACAGCTAAGGGACTTGTATCAATTCAATAAACAAAAAAAAAATTTGAAGAACATATGAAAATACGCGATTGAAGATTAATAAAAATTGGTGCCTGAAAGTACTTGGCTTACGAAGTCATAAAATTAAAAAAGGACTTGTATTTATGAATGTCATGTTATAAATTATTTAACAAAAAAACACTAGATAGTACCGGTGATCCCAGAGCCTAATGCTTTCCTCGCTCAACGAATAAGTATAGCAGCGAGGAAATATTGCCAGCATTAAAGTACACGAGCGGTGTTGGTCTAGTGACTTCAGCGTGCGACTCTCATCCTTGAGGCCGTAGGTTCGAATCCCAGCTGTGCACCAATGGACTTTATTTTCTATGTGCACATTTTACATTCGCTCGAACGGTGAAGGAAAACATCGTGAGGAAACCGGCTTGCCTTAGACTCCAAAAGTCGGCGTGTGTCAGGCACAGAAGGCTGATCATCTACTTGCCTATTAGATTCACAAAGAGATACAGAAATCTGAGGCCCAGACCTATAACAAGGTTGTAGCGCCACTGATTTATTTTATTAAAAGTAAGTTGCCACAGGAACCAAACTTTTTAAATTGTCTATTTATCATTTTTGAATTATTATTATAATTACTATTTAGGTTAATAATATTATAAATACTGTATATGTTTGTTTGTTGGAAAGATATATAAATATAATAATCAAATTTAAAACAATCATTTCAAAATGCTATCTGTCAACGAAAAGCCCTCGAAACGTCGCGTTATGTCAATCTTGTAATAAATCACCGACTCACACAAACCAAAAACAATATTATTAGATTCGACCCTTGTTCGAACTTTAACCTGTTTAGAATACTTCATCAGCTAAAAGCGTGTATTTCTCACTGTCACTTCGACTAAAGAGTGTCTGATACATTTGTTTTCGTATTTCACCTGTAAAGTCACGGTCTTCAAGGAGAAAAGGCCTCATTTTATATAAGTACAGTTAATTTGTCACCTTAAACGACTTTTAGAAAAGAGTTTACATTATCTTTTATTTATTCCTAGATGAACATCGAATCACCTACATATATTTGTGTCACAAATTAATAAAAAAATTTTAATTGAAACTTCTTTAGGCGCATGAGGGTATAACTTTTAAACGCAATAATAATAATATTAGCGTCACGAAGTTGTGCAGCGTTTTCGTCGAATATAAGGGAGAGAGCGATTGGGACCGATTGAGAAAGAGTGAGAAAGGACGAACGTAGCATGAAGCAAATAGCCATGGAGCGAGAGTAGGGAGCAAACAAGTGAGGAAGATCGAGAGAGAGAGTAATGGGGTATTTACACGGGTCGATTTTCGCCGTGCGGCGAGTCGCTTCACAAATTGCCTCACCAAGCCGCATCGCTAGCCCATTTACACAGGTTACTAAAATCGCATGCAGCTCGGTCATTTCCATCGAAAATGTTGAGCAGAATAGCCGTTTGTGCCGGAATTGAAATAATTAATTATTCAACAATTGCTTAAAGAACAAAGAGAGAAGATAAAACAAAAGGAAAGAAGAAAACGTAATGTTTGGGTACGAGGATGGATTTCTTGACGTAAGGTCTTGGGTGCTTCGGATACTTTATTGGTTGAGTGGAGTTTAGAAGATCCTGATTAAATAAATACTAAATAAATACACGTGCTGTAGTAAATAAATATACGTGCGTGCGCGAAACACCTTCATGCGGCGGGCGATCGCCTGCAACTGATCGTTTACACGGTCTATTTTAGTCACCAGTCGCATGCGGCCGGTCGCCGCGCGGCCAAAGTCGGATGCTACCCAACTTTGGGGCTTGCGGCTTTAGTCACTTGCGACTTAGCCGAATTGCCATTTAGATGGTCGATTTACGCCGCGCGGCAAAAATCGTGCGGCTTTAGTCACCCGTGTAAACCCCCTATAAGGGAGATCGAGAAAAAATACACGCTATTTGTTGATATATTCATTGAGTAGTTACGTATATTAGAACTTTAGATGGAAATTCTGTCGCACAACGTATTGTGCAGTAAACGCAATTTTTTAAATTTATTTATATTATCATTAACATGGAGTGATCATATACTGGTACATGATCATCTATTGGGGCTTTTACCTTAGTAATAATTAATTTACAAAATTGCTTCGTGTAAATGGCGCATTATTCACTTCTAGCGTACTAATTTACTAGTCTACAGATTACGTCAAATAATTAAATTTCATTTAATTAACTGAAATCAACTTTAGAACGCAAATTTTCATGAGTGATCATTTTTTTACAAGAGTTTATATATTTTAAATAACGTAAAAATACAATGTATTTATTATCACTAAATAAATAATTATATGCTATTAGTGCTATGAAATGCTAAGCTTATAATACTGATGACAGTACGTCTGGCTAAACTCTCAGAGCGTTACTCCGACGATCAAGTTAATCACGATGCTAATAAAACTAAGAAAACCTGAGTGAGCAAAATACAAAAGCCTAAAATACGATTAAATATAAAAATATAATAAAAAAAAACTTTGGCACTCGGGGACTGCCGCGGTAAAGCTATTGCATAGCATTTTGATCCACTTATGCAATTATAATTATTTATTTTTTATTTAATGCAGTATTTATTTTTCTTTGATATTAATTCAATTTACCACTCTACCAGACTCAGACTAACACGCCGACATAGTCTGTCTCACTCTAACGCATACCGGCTGCATATTACGTCATCATGTGTTAGGTTTATTTTTCGTTACGGAATTTTCTGATTCGGTCGCCGCGCTCAAAGGCTGCAATAAAATCTATGCAATAGGTTAAAAAAATAAAAAAAACACATTACAACCATCATATTTCTAATCTACCTACAATAGAATTATTAATAAAAAATATTACATCTTACGGAGTGTAGGTACTTATCTGGAGATCACTAAGCCGGATAATCTTATGCTACGTTAATGTTGCTAGGTCAATAAATCATAAGTTACCTTACCTCCTTACGGGAAAACTATTAACTCACAATTATTAGACAGAAAAAGTTAGATTCAAAATGGACTTAACAAAATAATGTAAACTGGTATAGAAATTAAATAGAGACATAAATGGCTGTTTTTTGTACAAGCATTCTTCTTTTGAAAGTCGGTGATAGCACAGAATGTCTAAATCTGTCACTTGACTGTGATTCATCGTTGTTGACAGATCACAAGTGGCGAGAGCTGGCGTTTCGTTTTGTTCGTATACGTATATTCTACAAAAATTTGTACGTGACAGTAAATTACAGATATTCTTACGTAACGTGACGTACCTATTGATTACGTACGTTTATAAGGTATAATATTAAATGCTTGTTCTTGTTCAAAATCAAATACGTTTATTAAGTTAAGATGCGTCTTAGCGCATGCTTATGAATGTCAAAGTTAGTTTATTATAACATCTGATTAATTTTATTGCAAGGTTTTCAATATAAATACGTACGCTAATACTACCAATGTTATAAAAGTAAAAAAGTAAAGTAAAAAATCATTTAATCATATAGGTAACATAATTTACACTTATGACTCGTCAGTAAAGAAATACATATTAATTCTTCTAATTTTACATAATTTTACATAATTTTATTTTATTTTATTTTATTTTAATAAGTAATTAATAATAATAACATAAATTAAAAAAAAAAACAAAGACTTGTCCTCTATCAGCAGGAGGCATGGTGAAATAGGAGCACGCACTTACATTCTCGTGGGAACAACACGCAAACACATAGTCGAAATAACCAACATCACCGCATACACGAATTCAAGTACGACCAGTCACCACCAGTTCTAATCAGCCTCTTTTTGGTCTATTACTAGACATAGACTTCATCTTCCTCCAGTAAATGTAAATATTTAATGTATATTTCTTTTTTGGCGTTCATAAGTGTGATATGAATAAATGATTTTTGATTGATTTTGATTGATTTGAGTACGCCCTACACTGGCCTATCTACATCCACTGGGAACCAACCTCCTTGACGATGTCGTCAGTCCATAATATAGTAGATGTGCGGCCGCGCGGTCTTTTGTTCTGCCGAGGTTCTGTGGGTCGGGTGTGTTGCTGGCCTTTGAGGGAGGAGTATACTCTTTCTTTAAACTATTCGTAACTCCCAGGGAAGACCCCCATCGGGAGTCGATTTCACAGTTCATTTAAGAAGGTATCCTGTGAAACGTACCGTGGAAGCATCAAAGTGAAGTTTATGACATTTTGAATTAATACGGCTCGTAAAGTGTTAAAACTAGAAACGGAAGAAACGTGTTGGTTTCGGCTCCATAAGTAAAGACAGGCAGGAAGCACTGATTGGAGACCTTTCTTTGAGTGCGAGAGAGAGGGATTATCTCTCCACTCACTCCACTTATTATACTCATAAATATATAACGTATGGCCGCCCGTTATCACCAAATCCGTCCGAGCTTAAAGCTTAACAATAAATTCTAAACATTTAACCGTTTCATTAAACATCTGGGTTACAAAAAATCACCGTGTTGGCAAATAACTGTCCCCAATTGAGGGCAAATGATAAAACCGAATAAGATTTCGGAGACCAAACCATTCGACCGCTACTAATACGATAAGGCAGGTTCACTCAGATGGCATTTTTGTGTGAATACGGCTAAATTCTAGATCTATTTTATGGAAAGTTATAAAACCTTAAAACGATGATAATTTTTCTGTATGTAACATATAATATATGGAACCTCCGTAAAACTAGATATGCTTGTTCCTCTGTAATGATTGGTGCACAGGTTTTGTGTCTTTATCTAGTTTGTGAGGAATTTTTTTTATATAAGTCTTTATCTTGCAATCAGTCAGCTAGACTATGAGCAGATGTGTTGAGAGCTGTTAGGCGTTCAAAGCAAAATCTCCATCGAGACTGCTCTACTCTGTCAACCGTGTCTATCAAGGCTTAGGATTTGTCGCTTTTTAAGCCTATTTATTAGGTCTGGTATGGTTAGTTGCGTGGCAAGCTTATTAGGATGCATTTCTAGCCTTTTTCTGTATTTCATACTCCAGGTCTTGATCTCCTCTTTGACAGTCCTGATTTTGAGGTGCTCATGAATATCCGATGTTTTTATAAACCATGGACAGTTGGATATTTGTTTCAAGAAGTAATTTGAACCCTCTGTATGATACTTATGTTAGAGTCACACGCCGAACCCCATAGTTGAATCCCGTATGTCCAAATTGGTTTCAAGAGCATTTCGTAGATGAATAGCTTATTATCTACTGACAGTTTGGAATTTCTGCCAAGAAGCCAGTAGAGTCCTCTGTATTTCAGGTTAATTTCTTCTCTCTTCTTCTGTATGTGTTGTTTCCATACGAGTCTCCTATCAAGGTTGTAGTTTGTGAGGAAAATAAAGAATATATCTGGTATAGTAATAATAATAAAATTAACAAATAGAAAATTAAAACAAATTCAAAAAGTTTGGTCCCTGTAGAAGTGTACCACTTACCGCTGACAGCATTTCCTCGCTGATACTTATTCGTTGAAGGAGGTAAGAACCAGCTCTGGGGTACAGTACAATCTAACAGCTACACGGCAGCCTTATTCCCGTTAATTGGATACCTTTAACTTTAACTGAGTGCAAGTGATCAGCCTACTGTACCTGATCCACGCCGTCACCATTTTGAAATGATTTAAATCATTCGTTTTATGGTGAAAATATGTGATGAATTGGAGGAAAATATGTAATTATATGTTAGTATGATATACCTAGTATACATTTTTACTAAGATTAGATTATAATTTAATTTTTTTATTACTTTTAGAGTGGAAGTAAGCCAAATGAGTTTGTGTATTATGCAGTAAACTGGCAAGACTATGCTAATTAGACATTGCAATTTGACTATTCCCAGTGGGGGCCAGATGTTACAATACTCGCTCTAATGAGAAATGTTGGACTACTATAATACCGATATCATACCCCTATATTTTAACAATCATTTACGTTTACTAAATATATCATTAAAAATTAATCAGTTTATGTACTTCCTTCTTGCATTGTTTGTAGGTAACTTTATAGAAAAAGGAAGAATGTATTTATAAATGTTTTGTGTTGCCTGTTATTATTCTCTTTATATTGTTAAAAATCATCAAAAACTAACAAGTAATGTAACTGTGATTTTAGAAACACTTCATTATTTGCACGAATATTTAAACAATTTAAAATTTAGAATACCTCTTTATACTATATAAGTCAAGCCTATTCCAAAGATAGGTAGAAACCACATACCTCCTATATACCTATATAGTTAGACCTCTCCAACCGAGTGGTACTTGTTGCACACTCCCTCGAGAGGGGTGAGCTTTGGCCCGTTCGGAGCGTATGCCCCCTTCGGGTGGTGTATATATTTCGCACCCTGCTGATACAGAGTGGTACTGGGTCGGGCGTTTAGCCCTTGATGGGGGCCGCAGCGCGCGAGGAGACGTAGGCTCTACTCGCTGAGACCTCTCCAGACCGTTATATGTATCATCTTCACATACCAATTTCAATTCCATCTGTGTCATAATATTCTTACCCTCCTGTAAGTACCTGCCCACTTTAAATACATTAATCTGTTTCAGAAACGTACGAGCAAGTTTACCACTTCCGCCCACACGCCATATTAAATATTAATGATAGTCATTCTGCAAAATGATGCTTCGAAGCACTAAAAAATAAATACTGCCAGTTCTAGAATGGAAAGGGAAGAACAAATTTAAAAATTTGGGCCCTGTGTTGTACCTTTAATGCTGGCAGCATTTCCTCACTGTATTGTATTAAATCTTTAATTAGCGCCTGTGCACTTGAACCCCACAGCCCAAGAGTCTCTACTCCAAAGGGAACAAAATGAAAGTTGAAGGAAAGTATCTTATATTTGAGCCGTTTTTTATTTCCGCCTGCTCTGCGGCCGCACCAGCTATTGTGATTGTCCAAGGGAGGTAAGACGAGGCGGGTAACGTGTAGGTAGGCCTCAAATACTGGTTCGACTGATGGAAGAGGAATGTCCTGCAAACATAGTAAGAACAATGAACAGTTATCTCCAGGACAGGAGCGTCATCCTAAATTACGCAGGCCATAGAGCAGGTCAAGGCCCAAGCGTTTGCAGATGATGTCCTGCTTATGATAGATGGAGACACGGGAGAGGAGGTAACAAAAATAGCCAATTGTATATTGGATCTTGTGCATAAGTGGGGTGTGAGGAACAAACTTAGCTTTGCGCCTCACAAAACCAATGCGATGGTGGTGACACGCAAACGTAAATATGACAATCCCCGCCTCACGATGAATAAAGAGCCAATAATATTTACCAACAAAATAAGGATCCTGGGCGTAGAAATAGACGCTGCATTAACTTTTAAAGGCCACATTGACAACTTGTACAGTAAGACTATATCAATATATAGACAAGTTTCGAAAGTGGCAAAGATAGGATGGGGCTTACAGCCGGACGTCACTGCAACCCTATACACTGCAGTGATCGAGCCTATAGCCCTGTACGCCGCGGCTGTGTGGGCACAAGCAGTAGAAAAAGTTTTTATTAAAAAGAAATTAGATCGCATGACAAGGGGCTTCGCACAAAAAATTGCAAAAACATATAAAACGACAGCACTCAGCTCAGCGGCCTTGCTTGCAGGGATACTTTCCCTGGACCTTCGCGTTAAGGAGGCCGCGGCCGCATACCTGGCGCGGAAGGGGGGTGTCACCGCACGTAACATATGACAAGACAATAGAGACGCGACTGCCATACACTGAGCCCCCACACCCCGCCAAAAGACTTAAAATAACTTACAAAAAACTGGACGACCCGTCAGAAATCGATAACGTTACTATGACAAAATTATTTACAGACGGGAGCAAAACGTCCGTGGGAGTGGGAGCGGCATGGACTGAGTGGCAAGACGGGACCGAGATTAAAAATAAAAAGGTGAGGCTGGCTCCGTACTGTACAGTGTACCAGGCGGAGCTAGCCGCACTGAGGGACGCAGTGACATATCTGACCAAGAGAAGGCGGAATGCGGCTGTGCTCAGCGACTCTCGCTCTTCACTGGATGCCATCGCGGGTGGACGCTCTCTCGATCCCCAAGTTGCCGAGATTCGCCAGAACCTGGAAGAGTGCCATGAAAATGGCATTAAAATTGAACTCTTTTGGGTGAAGGCGCACGTTGGCACTACGGGAAACGAGATGGCAGACGCTCTCGCGGGGGAGGCGGTTAGGGAAACGGGGACGCGAATAGGGTACGTTGCGTATCCGCTTTCCTATTTGCGACGACTGACAAGACTCAAGACTTTAGACACCTGGAACGAGCGCTATGTGGGGGGCGAAACAGCCTCAGTCACAAAAATGTTTTTTAAAGATGCAAATGCGGCATACAAACAAATCAAGACAAGGCGTTTCGCACCTGACATGGCGCAGATCCTGACTGGCCACGGGGCTTTTGGACACTATTTACACAGACTCAAACTGAAGACAAGCCCCGCGTGTGACTGTGACGACAGAACCGACCAAACGGTGGTTCATTTACTTGTCGACTGTGCGAATTTTGGAAGGGCCAGGTGCGATCTGGAACTCGAGACTGGCATGAGGGTATCCCGGGATGGGCTATCCGACATGTTGCTTGAGCACAGATCGCAGCTGGAAAAATTCTGCGACAAGATTGTCAGATATGTCACTCACAAAAATAGCACGAGAGATAACGCGGGTGTCGCCGGGCAGTGGGCCCCGACTCACCTATAAATATTATGACGATATTTTCGGCTGTCGATATTATGCTTGGCCACTCGGTCACAAATCTGCCTGATTGCGTGGCTGATAGGCTAGGATGTAGGGGTCCCTGTATTAAAAAAAAAAAAAGTGTAGGTAGTTAAATATATATATATATATATATATTATATATGTCGTAAAATATGATTTATATACAAAAATCCTAGACCATAAGCGTTAAACTATTCCTTATTATGTTCTTGAATAACTAAATCACATTAAAATTCGTGGTATTCAAACTATTCACGTAAGTGGTTTCAAATTTCATCGGAGCTCAGTTTGTGTAGAATTCTCTCAGATGGTAACTTCATTACATAAATTTTCAAATTTTCCTTAAACTTTTTACAAGTATTTAAGTGGCAATTATTTTCGTGAAATTTTTTGAAGTGTATTTTTTTCCGCCAGAAATGAAACCATGCGCTTATATAAATATATACATAACAGCAACAGAATGTTACATATAGCATCTAATATTAATACTTACAGTAGGTATATAGTATGCTGAAATTGTTATATTTGAACTAAAATAATATATATTATATGTATTTATTTACACTGAAATAAGAAACGTCATTGCGATAATGTTTTTTGGATCACATAGTGGAAACTTGTAAGAAAGCAAACAAAAGAATGGGTTTTTGGCTTCGAAGGGCAACAACGTTTACTAACAGTATTGTCTTTGATTAACATAACTTTTATTCATTTAATAAAACACTATTTTGACCGGATTGAAGTTATGTATTATTATAAATTTAACATAATTTTAAATTTATCCGACAGAACAGACACACAACACACACAGACAGAACAATCCGCGAAAATAGAGGACACCGTAAGCCATTTTTGCCAAAACCCTCCATCTCTTAGTCGATACCAACTCCGGGGAAATAAATACAGATAATGCAACTTTCTCTGCAGCTGTGATACTTTTTGACATTCAACATCTTTTGTCTTCATTCACCGTGACCACGCACGCTGTAAAGCACGCGAAACGTCGGATAAATTTAAAATTATGTTAAATTTATAATAATACATAACTTCAATCCGGTCAAAATAGTGTTTTATTAAACATTTACTAACATTAAGGGCATCTAAAGCTTGTACAACGCATTCGTTAGAAGTATGTTAAAGTGTGACTAGGCTCCGCATGAAACTAAATATAATAAACTAATTATAAGTTTACTCTTTTTATATTACATAGTAGCGGCCCATCCCAGCTTTGCAACGTGGATATTAATTTTTTTAACTTTTTGGCAAAACATTAAATGCAGGATATACCTAAATAATAATGTATTTAGCAATAGTGTATCGCTGGCTCCCTTTGTGTACGTGACTTGATGGTAACAGAATAAATGACATCAACGGGTAATTTTTAAAAACATTTCACTGACGTTTAGAATATATATCCTTTTTTTTCTTGCAAATAAAAACTATATTAATCAGAGATAATGTAGCATACAAATGTTGAAATAATTTTTGTAAATCGGTCCAGTACTTTTTGTTGTGCGGAAATGGCGCCTTCTCGGAGTAAATTTGTACGCGCTCGAGGCACTGCAAGCATTCCTTTCGCTTACCACGCCTAGTGGTACTCTTTGCTGCTCGGAATCTATGTTGGGAGTCAGAGTGGAGAGCTTACCTGGTCGAGTATGCACTTATGAAGCGAAATTGTTTATTTAATACTATATATATATATATATATATATATATATATATGTGTTTTTTGCTTTTAATATATGGGTTTGGTTTGGTACTGTAAGTACGTATTTTTGTTAGTAAATCAATTTCTGTGATAATTTTTAAAAACTTTTTCCATCCGAATTTGCGGTAAAAATAAATTAAGCCCTGCTGGTGTAAACCGCGTAGCGTGATGATGTAGTACCGCGTAGCAATTCCGCGTAGCATGCTTGTAGCATGACCTCGTAGCAAACGTCAGTAAGCTGATAGTTGAAGGTCAGAGCTATAACTTACAGACTTGTTTCGTTATAAATAAAACAATATTATTTGAAACAAAAAAAGAGCAACTTTGACCTAGATGACGCACGCGACTCTCTTCCCTGTGGTGTTAGGTACGATATCCGGCTATGCAGAAATGTATTAAAGCACAGAAAGCTGATCACATACTTACCTGATGGAAAAAACCAATGACAATGAAACAGATACATCAATCTGAGGCTCAGACCCAAAAAGTTATAGTGGTACTAGTTTTTTATACTTAAGATTGGGAACATTCAAAAATTCACAAAATTATCTCATTTCGCGTCAATTTATCTCACGAAATTTTGTTTTAAATATAGTTTATGACTGTTGTATGAAATTCACTTCTACGGTTATATTAAATTGCTAAAGAGGTCTTATAGTTAAGATTATATTTATGTAATTGAATAACGTAGAGTAGACAATAAAAAGACACCAAATACAGCCGACTGGTTAGTCGTTTGTAAGCGTTCTTTCATTAACATTATGTTCAAACAGAATTTAACCTTGCCTTAGTAATTTATTCAATATCTTAATCCTATGCCCTGGCGAGACACTAGGCAGACATTTTTGTGTCTGTTACATTGATTTTTCTTGATTGATAAAGAAGAATCTAACTTGAATAATGCACAGAGGTCTGATCATCTTCTTGTCTATAAAATAGAAATAAACAAAATTGGATGCAATCTAAGCCTAAGGTTGTAGCGCCATTGGATTATTATTGTTATCTATATAAATATGTTGCTAAACTTGAAGACGGCTGGACCAATTAGAGTGAGTTTTTATTTATTTATTCACACTTCGTTACATTACAGGCAACCCTAGTAAGGGAGAAAACTAAAAAAAGAAATATGAAGGGTAAAGTGCAAGAAGTGCATAGGCAAATCTCATTAAAAAAAATATAGAACCTTAATCTAAGAAAATAAAAAAAATTAATGAAATTTTATTTAATCCTTAAACTCTGAGAATTGTTTTATGAAGAGAAAATCGCACGGAAACATAAAAAAACAGTTTCGTTATGTAATTGTGAACGCAGATGCGTTGTCAAGGCAACGTTCCCTATATTGGAATGTAGAAACTAAAAAGATAGGCTAAGTAAATTAGTAGCAGACGAATAAATATTTTAATATTATACATTTATATTTACTTAATTTGCCGTTACAACCTTAACTTTAGCACTAATTAAAAAAAACAAAATTAGGTTAAGAGTTCGAACTCGAACTATGCTTGTTTTGTTATAATTTGGAAAGTTACCAAATTGTAAACCAGTGAGTTACAGAATCGCAGGGCTGGAACTCAAATATGAATTCATTGCCAAAAGAACTTGAATTATCAAGTTACGGTATACGTAAAAAAAAAATTACTACTGGGAATTATTTTATCATCAATAGCTATAAATAAATAAATCAAAATAATCTCTGCCTACTAGAGAGAACAATATAAAGTTCTACTTTGTCGTGACCGTTACTTACAAAACAGAGAATAATTTCAAATATTTTTTTAAACCAGTTTAATGTCTGGATATTTGTAACTTTTCTCTTCCAGGGACGAGCCAATTCAATATTTTCCGTAGTGAAGTTTCTATCAGTGCCTACTAGTTTGAAATAGTTCTGGAAAAAAATTATCTACTACACGAAATACCTGGTTAATGCGTATTGTAAATACTATCAGAAAGAACAAACAATGATAGCTTAGTGATGATGAAAAACAAATTATAATATTCCAATGTTTGTTTGTTTGCGTAATTACTTATATTATACTAGCAGACCGGTCAAGCGTTGCTGTGGCTAAGGTTTTTGTTATATTACAAAGTAGTAAACTATTGAAGGGAAACGGAGAACACCGGTCATGGGGACCACCATGCTTTTTTGGTGGTAATATCATTAAAGAATTGTGACTATCAAATAATTAACAAATAGTTTGCAATAAAATAATATCGTGGGTATATATTGAGATGTAAGCTATCCTATATTTTAAGTTAGATCAAACCGCACACGGTGTGTAAATTTGATTGAAATCGGTTCAGTAGTTTAGGAGTCCATAGCGGACAAACAACGTGACACGTAATTTATATATATTAAGATTAAAAAGCATACATTATACGAAAACCATATATTTTTGAAACCAGTAGTAAAAACACTAATTTATATGTTAAGTACGTATACGTCTAGTATTGCACAGAGCGCTCACGCAACTCCGAGCGCAGCGTACTATACCTCCGTATATATCCCACTTTGTCCTTGTTCGTTACGATAATTTCGTACCTTACAAAGAGAAACTAAATAATATAGGATAATATTACCCTAACAAACCAACATTTTCAGTTAAATTTGACAATGGTCTAACATACTAGATAACATTCGCGGCCACTTGACATGAATAATGCCGCGCCAGTTCACGTCCTTCACGGAAAAGCATTTACGTGTAAATTGTAATTCAGTTTTAAAATAACTGCACGTTAAAGGACCCTTTTAGAAATTGTACGTGTTATCCCTAGGTTAGGCAGTCGTCGGACTAATAAAAAATAACGATATGACTCATAATTTATTTATTTACACTTCGTTGCAATACGTGTTACGTAATTAAATGTAAAGGAGGGCAACTGGCGGCCTAATCGCTTTCGAGCGACCTCTTCTAGGCAACCACTGTGAGAAAAGATTTTTTTTTTTTAAATTAAAAAACTTAAATTAGATAAGGTAGGCAAGAAGTGCGAAAATACAAATTACGTAAAGTTATTAAGAAAAAAGAAACTAAACAGGAACAAAACCAAACTAAACTAATACAGGATAAATTAAAAATAAAAAGTAAAAAGTGCACATGAACCCAGTCAGTTAGTACGAAAGTTAGGGATATGATGTGGACAGGTAATGTTTGTACAGAAAAAAATAATGTGTATAACTTCTTTTAAGACAAATTTATACGCTATTATGTGTGGCAGAATATACGAACTTTACATTGTACCACCATAACATTTGTGTACCATATTCTTGCAAATAAATTATTATTATTATTATTAAAAGACCATTGTCGCTAAAACTTAGAAGGTCTGGTGATCAACCTTTCGTGTCGAACATCGTCGATATTTTTGGATATAAAGCGAGTCTAATATACGATAGACCAAAATACCATTGGCCTGGCTCGTACCAGTTCTACGGCGCGCCAAACGAACCCGAGAACTCACTTTGACCATTAAAAAGAAGAAGATAAGTTAATTGGGACATGTGCCTCGACACTAACGATACCGACTTCTTCAAGTCATCATGATGGGCAAGGTAGACGGGAAAAGACGCGCTGCCGGAAGAAGGAAGTCGTGGCTCCGCAATATCAGAGAATGAACGGAAGTGGCCAGCGTAGAATAGCTGATGTGCTTGACGAAGAATAAGAAGAAGTATGACGAGCTGACCGCCAACCTCCAGTGGTGGAGAGGCACTACAAGAAGAAGAAGGTACCGGCTGGGCAAGGCAGGGATTGACCTCAGGGATGACAGTCTATAATTATTATAATCCTTATTCATAACCAAATATAGTTGTGACAAAATTGACCTGATCTCTTCCGTGGTACATGGTGCATGTGAACACAAAAGGAATATAAGTGATAAAACAAAATAACTTAAAAAAAGTAGTACTTAATATTAAATATAATTAAACAAAAATCTGTTAAAAGACTATATAAAGTGGTTTTGGCTTTTGCATTCTACAACATAAATGAAAAACCAATAATGCTTTGTACCAAGCTGTATTGTTCGATGCCTTTTCAAGCTTTTGATTTCAAATAGTTTAGTTTTCCAAATGTTAGGTATAAACCCGCAACATATTTATTGCGAAATAAATTAAATATTTCCGCGTTTATTGTCTCTTGTAGTTTTGAGATCATCAAATACTAAGTAGAAATAATAACTGTTAACATAGAAGTCTCATACTTATAGAAAGTTTAATGATTTTCTATATGAAACATCTTGCGCAGAATCAAAAAATAAATATGATTTTAATAGAGAAATAATATTTCAGCGATTTTAACGATTTTTCATAATTTAATGGGTATGCACTTTTTATTTTATTTTTTATTTATTTAAACTTCGTTGCAATAAAAGAAACACAAATAACACAATACATAAAAATTATAATAGATGCAACGGGCGGCCTTATCGCTAATAAGCGATCTCTTCCAGGCAACTTTTTTCTTAAAAATAAAGAAATCTCAAAATAATCTTGTTTTTAGTCACATTTTACTTACAGTATCTATATGCCAATTTTAACCACTATGTGGAACCAGCTGCCCACTGAAGTATTTCCGAAACAAATCGACTTAGGGTCCTTCAAGAAAAGAGCCAATTCTTAAAAGGTCTTCTGGCAATGTGAGTGTTCATGGGCGGCAGTATTACTTAACATCAGGTGCTCCTGCCCATTTGCCTCCTATTACATTAAAAAAAAAACGACCAAAGGAGGAGCTTATCAGTTCGACGTGTAACTTTTTATCTTCAATGACTTTTCTTCTTCTTTAGGTAGTGACATGATCCCGTTCCTAATGAAATTAAAATAGGTATAGTACGTGTAAATAGCTTTTTCCCCGACCTCATACGATTAATAAATTTGTATCGTGATTGAATTATGAACTTTGTTATAGTCGATATTGATTTTAATGAGCTTTAGAAAGTGAAGAACAAAAGGATCTTTGGGACTGCTAAAGATAGACCCAGATATCCACGTAAGTCGAACATAGAAGTTACCTAGTTACTGTTAAGAATAATGAGAAAACGCCAAATATCTGCTAATATCGAGTGGTTGTGGCTTTCACGGGCTCAAGAACAATATTTGATCGAACTAAAAATTACATTCAAAAGAAAGAAAATATTTAAAAAATTATAAAAAATAAAAATTACAAATGGACTCGCATTTATGGAGGTAATGTAATCTCAGGCTCATTAAATGAAACGGTACACTGTAAAAATTTATATAATTATTTTATTAATATTATAAACAGGAAGTAAAATCTTCGTTCAAAATTAGAATCCTTTAAGCTCAATCAATTAAGAGATCCCTTTATAACGAATCAACTCAACAAAGGGACCCATTTCAAAACTTCACCATTAGAATGTTAAATTTTACTGGACTAAAATAGGCTTTGGGCGGTAACAGACAAGCGTTTTTGGCACTTATACGAGCGTTGACGTGCTTCTAAGCTCGTATAAGTTCGCAGTTCTGGGTAGAGTGTATTAAAGTGACCGGTCTTGATACAACCATCGATGACACCCAGCATCTTTTTCGTCTTCTCAGTGAACGACGAATAAGTAATGCAAATAGCAATGTGTCTTCGTCAGACGAATGAAAAGCTGTGTAAAAAGGCTTACTATAAAGTTAAGGATTATCTAGTTGATAAAAGGACCTGGGATTAGTGTTAAATAGGCTACTTCTAATTAATTTGCGATATTTGTTTTAAAATAAGTGTTATTTGATGATTTACTATTTTAAAAGAGTATCTACCGAGAGTTTTTTACGCCGGCTTTTTCTCTCGGCCTACTCCCTGTCTTCTTTGCCGATAAGTAGGGATGCCTACCTATTCAAATTTAATGACGTGGAATAAGTGATATCTGTATCTTATATTAATTACATAATAAACATACTTTATTTTTATTTTTCAGAATCCATGCTGATACTGGCACGACGCCATTACTGGTTCGTGCGAACACGCCGAAATTTGCCAGGTTAGCGCGGTGTTTTGCAGCGCGTATTGTAGCGCGCATGTAAGCACGTATGCTGATACGCGCAGAAAAATACGCTAGTCTGAAACCGCCCTTTATTCTGTTATTTTTACAATAAACGTCAAGCCGTACGAAGCCGGACAGCTGCTATTAATAAAATAGTTATGACTTTCTATTAATGGGACCAAATTTATGTCCTGTAATATAGTCACCAGAACTGTATCAAGAACGATTTAATCCGAAAATGTAGGGCTTGCCCTCTTGAATAATAAATGTAAGATATATATATACTGCTAATACAAGCTCAATACTAATCGGGGTGAATAGTAAAATTTTACTCTCCATCTCGGAGTAAAAAGCAATTCAAATACCTCTTTAGGAAAATTGCGGTTTCATTGTATAGCGAGAATACAATCTAACTTTTCTTAGACGATTTGTAATCTTTATGATTCGTTTTATGATAACCCTCTATATTCTTTAAAAGTTATATTTTGTTATAGAACTAGAAATAGGTCGCATCGTTTTGCTATCGACTACCCATTCAAGTCCGATTATAAAAAATTATAAACCTATCTTCAGAAAAAGTACAATAGCGATTGTTTTGCAAAACTTATGATTCTAATATTATCTTTATATTTCTATATTAATTAACTCAATAACTAAATAATATTGAGTAAATTATATAACTATATCGAAAATCAAAACTGTAACGTTGGTACATGAAACGCTATTCATTAAAACATGGTAATTAAAAAGAGCGAAGCTTCTCTGGCACTGGTCTTTGACTGAATCCTGAATGTTACTATGTATAGTAGCTAAATAAAATAAATATAGTTTAAAATATTTTTTTTTTAAATAAAAGGTAACTAGCACACCCACACTAGCCTAGACGGGTGTTATAGGTTGGAGATGTCTATGACTGTAAGTCCTGACGCAATGGATCGATTAAGATGCGGTTAGATTGAAAATTATTGTTCTCGTAATGGTTGAATAATTTATAAAGATATATATTATATATATTATGTTATATTATATTATATTATATTATATTATATTATATTATATTATATTATATTATATTATATTATATTATATTATATTATATTATATTATATTATATTATATTATATTATATTATATTATATTATATTATATTATATTATATTATATTATATTATATTATATTATATTATATTATATTATATTATATTATATTATATTATATTATATTATATTATATTATATTATATTATATTATATTATATTATATTATATTATATTATATTATATTATATTATATTATATTATATTATATTATATTATATTATATTATATTATATTATATTATATTATATAAGATTTCTTAAGATTCAGTGCTTTTAGATGCTCATCATATAATCGTTGGTAATGATAATACCGTCGACGTCAAAATTACAAACGAAAGGTCGGTATAATATCTTAAAGTGAATTAAATTTCAGTTGCGCTGACTCGGTCCAATATTGTCATGGACTAGCGTTCCTTTATGAGGGTTTTAATTAACTGGCCTTAAAAGATTCTTATTTTTAAACGTCCATTAAATTGACGCTACCATTTCGTGTTGAATCTACAGCTTTTGGGTGATATTAAGTGCTTCGTTTTTAACATAATGTATACTATGATTCATAAAATTTGTAACGGATTTTGAACTTATAGAACTTTTTCTTACTTTGTCTTGTGTGATTGACAGATAATTAAAATTTTAATACAAACTTAAGCATTCTTAAAATTTTAAAGTATTAAAGCAGTGTTGGCCTAGTGGCTTTAGCGTGCAACTCTCATCCCTGAGGTTGTAGGTTCGATCCCCAACACGATTCGAACTTCGATTAGGAATGGAATTTCGGTTTTTCACTATGTTTTGAAAATGTAGATTAGTGTGATTAGATAGGGATAGTTTTGGGAAGAACCTATCATTTAATAAATGCATATATGGGGCATAAGAAGCTTAGGTTGGCTAAGGTGGGGCATGGCATAAAAAAGGTTGGTACTGCTGTAGAATATCCTGGTCTTAAACGCTATATTTAGGTATATTTTTTAGAGGAAGACTTAAAAAGATGTTTTTCTTATGTACTAAATTTTTTCAAGTGACCCTTTCAAATACATCTGAGGATCTACGCAAGGGTCGCTAATGTTGTTTATTCCCGGTTTCCTTCAAGATTATTTTACCACAAAGCCTTAATGTACCCAGACAACCTTTAGTAACCACATGTTCAAGTACTTGTTTATTATTTAAGGATATGTAACCTCAATGATAGTTACTATAGTTATATTTGAAGATCATTATCTTAATATATATATTTCTTGTGTGCGTGTGTATGTGACTGAACTCCTCCTAAACGACTGGACCAATTTTGATGAAATTTTTTGTGTGTGTTCGTGGAGATTCGAGAATGGTTTAGATTCACAAATCAGCCCGGCAGATGGCACTGCAGTCGGTACTTTCATACTTTGCTTAATATCCTAATCGCTTTAAATATCATGCAGGACAACGTCTGTGGGGTCCACTAGTTTTGATATAAATCTTATAAATAATCAGTATAAAAATACACAATACATCAAAATACAAATAAACATGACTAAAGAAACCTTTTTTTTTCTATGAAAAAAGCTCCCTGTGGCCCAGACCTAAAAAGGCTGTAGCGCCACTGATTATTTGATTTATTAAAGAATAAAAGCATTTTGTACTGTAGTAGTTTTTATAGGTGTAAAACAGATAGGTGTCGTGATTGTATTTAAAAATAAAATATTTAATAATACCTAAATGTTTATCACACAAACAAAATTGTTTAATATACGCTATATCTAGGAGTAACCTACAGGAAATAGCTATATGGATCGCTCCTCAATACTGAAACATCGGTATTTGAGTTCACACAAAGTCTAAACTCAGATCCAAATTAGGAACTTCCTTAGACACTAACAACGGCCTAATTGACCTCACAGTTACGTCTTTGTCCCTACATCCGTCGAACTATTGTTTGTTAGTTTGACATCCTTAGACCTTATAGTACACACAAACTCCAACATTGAACAACGAATCCTTACAAAATGGAGTCCTATGTTTGTATGTGTATGAAAAAGTTTCTTATCTACAGTTTTTTACACAAAAATAACCATATTAAAAACGTGTGGCACTCGGGGACTGCCGCGGTAAAGCTATTGCATAGTATATTTTATCAACTTATGCAATTATAATAATTTATTTATTATTTTATTATGCAATATCTTTTTCTTTGAAATTAATTCAATCTACCACTCTACCAGAGTCAGACTAACACGCTTATATAGTATGTCTCACTCTAACGCGTACCGGCCGCGCTTACGCTACGTCAGCGATCACGCCAGACCTGTGAGACGCAGTATGCCTTCTGTCCCGCTCTAACGCGTATTGGCCCTATATTACGTCATCGTGTGTCAGGTTTATTTTCGTTAAGGAATTTCTTGATTCGGTCACCGCGCTCAAAGCCCGCGATAAAATCTATGCAATAGCCTAAAACTGCGTGTGTGAAATCGTTTAATGACGGGAAAAATGGAAGGAAAGAAACTAAGCGGACGCAGATAAATTCGATAGACCAATCAAGTGTCACAAATCTGACGCCATTCACCAAGCTGGCGATCATCAGACATGGAAGCAAGCTCAACAGCAAGCGATCAGAGGAAAAGCCTGCTTTGAAACACAAAATTAAAATGAAATTGTGAGAAGCAACAACGGATCGCCAGTACCGCTGAAACCTTGTTTAGCAAGGTTCTTAGTTCTCTTATTACATACATCCATTTAAATATAATTAGTCTTAGTAAATAGATTTATGTGGTTAATAAAGGTTTAGGATATAATTTATATTAAACCGCTTTTCGACTAAATATCATCTAACCCAGTTTCAAAAGAAATTAATATGTTCTGAACCGTTTTAAGTAAAACATCTCTTTTCATGATAGCGTTAATACAGTTTGGGAGAAAGGGAAAAACTGCTTTGTATGGTAAGAATTGTAATAAATTAGTGACAATATATATGGATATTATAAATGTGTCCGTAACTCATATACAACCAATTGTTAATCATTTAGATTCCGGTAACCCAATGGAGTAAAAGGCGTTTATTATTTGTTGTGACGTGTTTTAACTCGAGAATCGAACCCGGGATATTACACGAATGAGACACTATAGTATGGACGGTTACTGTCCCAGTAATTCGACTAGTAAAATATTCAATAGTTTAGAATGTTTATTTATTTATTAATACCATCCATTCCTATTTTCTTGAATAACATAATAATAATTTATAAAAACATTATTCCGAATTAAAAAACCCTCGATTTTTCAAAGCCCTAAAACACTCAAAAACCTCACTCCCGTTAAATCCATTCACTCTATGTATTTGCATAGTTTATCGTTGATTGTAATTTTCCATTCCATTTTTAAAATGCTTGTCAGCTTATGTTTAAGCCTGTGAAATAATTTCTTTGTTGTATAAAATTCTATATTCAAATGGATGAAACTATATATAGCATCTACGCAAATGATTACCGTTGGTTTCGTAAAAGTCTTCCTCCTTTTAGCGGATCCTGAAGCAATTATCTATTACTACTAAAGTTACTCCTCCACAATTATTTACGAGTATTTATTAAAACATCGTTACATCTTATAATATAAAAATAAATCGCAAAATGTGTTGGTAAGCGCATAATTCAACAACGCCTGGACCAATTTGGCTAATTATTTTTTTATAATATTCCTCGAAGTACGAGGATGGTTCTTACGGAGAAAAATTAAAAAAATTTGATTGAAAAAATCTAAAAACAACACTTTTCTATATTCCCATACAAAATATTCGTAATAATACTTAAAAGTCAATTTGAACTTTAATACCATATCATAAAGTTCATGTGTTAGTGGAGGGGTTCCGGGAAGGTAAATTTTTATTTTTTGACATAATGTATTTGTTGTCTTATCAACTTTCTTTTTGGAGTTTACTCCTTAAGAAACGATTTGAGTTATAAGGCCCGGTACGGAAATATTATGAGGAGTAAAATCAAGTGTAACACGAAAAGTTGAGGCGTTATGTGTAACACGAAAAGTTGAGGCGTTGTGTAGAAAGAGACAAACATATACAGTTTACTCCTTAAGAAACAATTTGAGTTATAAGGCCCGGTACGGAAATTTTATGAGGAGTAAAATCAAGTGTAACAAGAAAAGTTGAGGCGTTACGTAGAAACACGAAAAGTTGAGGCATTATGTAGAAAGAGACAAACATATAGAGTTTACTCCTTAAGAAACGATTTGAGTTATAAGGCCCGGTACGGAAATTTTATGAGGAGTAAAATCAAGTGTAACACGAAAAGTTGAGGCGTTATGTAGAAAGAGACAAACATATACAGTTTACTCCTTAAGAAACAATTTGAGTTATAAGGCCCGGTACGGAAATTTTATGAGGAGTAAAATCAAGTGTAACAAGAAAAGTTGAGGCGTTACGTAGAAACACGAAAAGTTGAGGCATTATGTAGAAAGAGACAAACATATAGAGTTTACTCCTTAAGAAACGATTTGAGTTATAAGGCCCGGTACGGAAATTTTATGAGGAGTAAAATCAAGTGTAACACGAAAAGTTGAGGCGTTATGTAGAAAGAGACAAACATATACAGTTTACTCCTTAAGAAACGATTTGAGTTATAAGGCCCGGTACGGAAATATTATGAGGAGTAAAATCAAGTGTAACACGAAAAGTTGAGGCATTATGTGTAACACGAAAAGTTGAGGCGTTGTGTAGAAAGAGACAAACATATACAGTTTACTCCTTAAGAAACGATTTGAGTTATAAGGCCCGGTACGGAAATATTATGAGGAGTAAAATCAAGTGTAACACGAAAAGTTGAGGCGTTATGTGTAACACGAAAAGTTGAGGCGTTGTGTAGAAAGAGACAAACATATACAGTTTACTCCTTAAGAAACAATTTGAGTTATAAGGCCCGGTACGGAAATTTTATGAGGAGTAAAATCAAGTGTAACACGAAAAGTTGAGGCGTTACGTAGAAACACGAAAAGTTGAGGCATTATGTAGAAAGAGACAAACATATAGAGTTTACTCCTTAAGAAACGATTTGAGTTATAAGGCACGGTACGGAAATTTTATGAGGAGTAAAATCAAGTGTAACACGAAAAGTTGAGGCGTTATGTGTAACACGAAAAGTTGAGGCGTTGTGTAGAAAGAGACAAACATATACAGTTTACTCCTTAAGAAACGATTTGAGTTATAAGGCCCGGTACGGAAATATGATGAGGAGTAAAATCAAGTGTAACACGAAAAGTTGAGGCATTATGTGTAACACGAAAAGTTGAGGCGTTGTGTAGAAAGAGACAAACATATACAGTTTACTCCTTAAGAAACGATTTGAGTTATAAGGCCCGGTACGGAAATATTATGAGGAGTAAAATCAAGTGTAACACGAAAAGTTGAGGCGTTATGTGTAACACGAAAAGTTGAGGCGTTGTGTAGAAAGAGACAAACATATACAGTTTACTCCTTAAGAAACAATTTGAGTTATAAGGCCCGGTACGGAAATTTTATGAGGAGTAAAATCAAGTGTAACACGAAAAGTTGAGGCGTTACGTAGAAACACGAAAAGTTGAGGCATTATGTAGAAAGAGACAAACATATAGAGTTTACTCCTTAAGAAACGATTTGAGTTATAAGGCCCGGTACGGAAATTTTATGAGGAGTAAAATCAAGTGTAACACGAAAAGTTGAGGCGTTATGTAGAAAGAGACAAACATATATATCTGTAGGATTGAACGTGTAAAAGAATGAGATGGAATACATTACACAGACTTTTCTATTTTGAATTCACGTTTTGACAGCCACGTTACAACATTGTCAGTGTTGACAGGTGTAAAAATAAAAGTAGATTGTCTAGCGTGCCATAGAGCTTTGTCAATAGTAATGGTCAGTGAAATTAGAACTAAAAAGATTGTTCATTCTTATTCTTCTCTTACTATAAAGGTAACTTTGGTCACAGAAAGAAAATCCTATTTGGGCATAGATGATGTACGTACGTTTTATTACTACTACAAACATTTATATTATAAAAACATATATTCTTACCACCTTTAGTATGAAAATATGGTCGACAGCCACAGAACATTATCGCCATTTTATCGTTCGTAAGGAGTAAACTCCAATCGTGCGTCGTAGCTGACACACACACACTTTTTTTTATCTTACTAGCTAGACCGGTGTCCCGAATAGCAGAATAAGTATTTAAAAAAATAAAGAATCGACTGTTAGGCGGTATGATGTTCGCCAGGCCAGCTTGTTACAAATAAAAACAAGTAACTTTCATTTTTTGGCGTCGGAATGACGACCCCGACTGGTGAAATAACCTGTGACAGAGGTTATCAGCTCAATGAGGCAACACCTTCTGAGTGGGAATGCCATGCTGTCTTCAAGCTTCAGGCGAATGGGTAGGACGGACCGGGGCAGTACCACTGTCTCCCAGAAAACCGACTTGAAGTGATGCAAAAGGGTCGCGTTTATAAAAAATATTAGGCATGAAACAGGCGGCATTATCTCTAACAAGCGATCTCTTCCAGGCAACAAACTAAGGAAGAAAATAAATACTAAGGCTAAAGGGCAAGAAGTGCATAATAACAAAAAAAATACAAGTATCACTGAACAATTATGCAATTAGCAAACTAAAAGTTAATCTTACTTAATTACCCTATCAATCTAAATAGAACGTACGTAGAATGCTTCAGGTCACCCTCGAAACCTGATAATCGTACCTCGTTCTGATGTAAAACAAAAGACCACAGCATTTAGTCTTGGTCAACAGTAGGTATTATAATACTCATATAAAAACTACTTATTAGGTATCATCAGAGTATATTCAACAGTAACTTAGTAATCTTAAGGCAAAAAAACTTTTCATTTATATTCCTATTTGCATAGATAAAATTCATTCAAAAGTCCATTAATCTTTCGGATAACCGTTATTGCCCTATAGCTTTGAATATAAGCTGAATTTTTAAGTACGATTACAAGTTTGAATAATTTTCGCTAAGGTCTTCGGTGAGACCCATTAATCTGATTGAAAACTTGTTTTCTAAAACGTATAGCGTTCTACTCGATATTTGCTTTAACCATTTTTTAATTTTGAGTGCTTGAAGTATTTCTGTTTAGCAGCAGAGGCTTCAGAGTGCGACTCTCATGCCTGAGCTGTTCATCAATGGAAGTTGGACATTCCTTCTATGTGCGCATTTATGATTCGCTCAAACCGCGAAGGAAAACATCGTGAGGAAACCAGCTTGCCTTAGACCCAAAACTTCGACGATCATAAAACAGATTTATTTTTTATTTATATACATAACGAACGTTATTGCATGTGTAATGTCATACACCATACAGTAGAAAATTATTATATTGTATAGTTTGTTTTTTTAACAAAATGTTTGATTACGAAAAATATAATATATTATTTATAGTAAGAGTAAGGGCTACACATACAGCTACACATATACATATTACAAAAGAAAACTTAGAAAATATACAAAGTCAAACAGACTACTAAACTGGTCTCAAATTAATGGCTACTGAATTACTGAAAATATAATATTTAGCATTTTGTAAATCCAACAAGTAGGTACCCGAGGGATTTCTTCTAATGACACGAAGAGACTTCCGTCTGGGATGAATAGCTCCAAAGATTGGGGTGTCGGGTAAGGGGCAGAAAGATGGCTGTGACCTTTATACGTTATTACCACTAGAATTCATTTAATATGATGAATTCAATGTATTTCTTTTTCTATCTAATATATAAAATTCTCGTGTCACATTGTTGGTTCCCATACTCCTCCGAAACGACTTTACCGATTCTTATGAAATTTTTTATGCATATTCAGTAAGTCTGAGAATCGGCTACTTTCTATCTTTTAAACCTCTAAGTGATAAGGGGTGTCCCTATTTTTTTTAGATTCCTTTTTAATTTTTTATTATAGTAGATAGTTATTTTTATTGAAAATGTTTACTAGAAATAATATACATGGCAAAACAAACGTTTGCCGGGTCATCTAGTAATTCTATAAATGTCCAATTATGAGCAGTAGAAGATTACCAAGCGGTGCGACTTGACATCTTTACACTTTATTTTATTGAATACATAACAGGGGGAAAATAGGTAGGAGGCTCATCTAATGTTAAGTGATACCTCCCGGCCATGGGCACTCTAAATGCCAGAATAGGTCGCGAGTGCGTTGCCGGCCTTTTAAGAATTGGTACGTTATTTTGAAGGACCCTAAGTGGAATTGGTTTGGAAATTTGTGTACAGCTGGTTCCACATAGTGGTAGTGCGCGGC
Organism: Pieris macdunnoughi; assembly: GCA_905332375.1. Lineage (NCBI taxonomy): Eukaryota > Metazoa > Arthropoda > Insecta > Lepidoptera > Pieridae > Pieris > Pieris macdunnoughi. The sequence goes on from CAJOBZ010000026.1 coordinate 2,353,315, forward strand.
AAAAACGCTCAGTTGTGGAACGACGAATGACGTGTTACGGGTGGAATTTCGCATTCTGCCTTGACGTCCAATAATGAAACTCAGCTGCTCGTATTAATCTAAATAACTCCTCTGAACAGTCTCCATGGTAAATGCGGTAGAAGATGCAAAGAGATTCTACGTCTCTATGCTACTATTAATTAAAACGATTTAATTGATTTTGACTCGGAAATAAACTTAAAAAAACAGTCTGGTTAATAAAAAACCACTGAGTGAAATTATGATAGTCAAAAGATATACGATAAACTGTACTATTGTGACAACCATTTTTTTGGGTTATATCTATATAAAAAAAAATGATTTTTTTAAAATAATTTTAGTTTAAATACTGTAATGAAATTAAGCGTCCACACAGTTGTGGCTAATATTTGTTATAAAAATTTAATTGAACACTTTGTTTTCTTTAATGTTTCGGAGGTTCTATTTTTAATTTATACTGTACATTATTATTATAAAGTACATTTACTATAGCAACTGTTATTGATAACAACATAGAAATGATAAGAATTAATTTACCTACCGGTGACCCCAGAGCAGCCCTGCGATTCTGTAACTCACTTTTCGAACTCACACAGCGGTTTTCGGGTGAAAAGGTGGGTGCTTGTAGTTTATTGTTTATCAGAATGCCAAATCATAAAATTTCTGCTTCACGACTGATTTGAGAGCGACCGCCGATGTGAAAACCGCTGTGTGAGTTCGAAAAGTGAGTTACAGAATCGCAAGGCTGGTGCTTTCCTCGCTCAACGAGTAAGTATCGAAATACATCGAGGAAATGCTGCCAGCAATAAGGTCAATGCTAAACACATTTTAAACTTGTTTAAGTTTCTATTTTTAATTATTATTATTACTATGTAGGTTACGAATATTGTAAATATGTATATTTGTGTTACTTACCTCCAACTGATCATTCAATGGACTATGTACAATGCGATACAAAATTAAACACAAAGAGAGCAGCGTTGATGAGTGCAGTTTGCAAGGTCAAGACTGAAGAGTCATCTAAAAGCCGTTAATTATTGCTTTAAATTTACACGAATATTTTTTTAATTTGAGTGGATCTTATTGCAGAATGACCATTTTTATGAAAACCCAACCCATACAGAGTAGACCTATTTATAGTTGAATAGAGAAATATTTCTCTATATATGTTGTGTATTGTGGTTGATATTTTCTACTTTGGCAAATGCATTTGACATAAAATTCGATAAGTAAATAGAATAAATAAAAATAATACTAAAATAGTCTAGTCGAGTATTAGAATTACATTAAGTCATAATGTTTAAAATTAGTACACGACCTCCGACGGTCTGAACGCTTCTTCCAAATACTTCCACTTATCTCTCATCCTCGGCACCATTATCCATTCCGTCCCCGCTATCCCTTTTATCCGATAAGTATGATACCTAATGTAAGGGTTACGTATTTGTTGAAATAATAGAAAGAACCCAAGAAAACAGCGTACCAGTTCTTACAGTTTGCGAGCCTTCTGGTCATTATCTATACAAAAATGAAACCACCGAACTGAATAAATTTTATCTAATATAATATAAAATTCTCGTGTCACAGTTTTCGTTGCCATACTCCTCCGAAACGGCTTGACCGATTCTCATGAATTTTTTTGTGCTTATCCGGTATCTATGAGAATCGGCCAACATCTATTTTTCATCCCCCTAAATGTTAGGGGTAGTACAACCCCTAAAAAATTTTTTTTTTTTTTAGACAAAATTTTTAATTTCTATTTTTTTATGATACGACATTAAAAAATACATACAATCCTCAATTTTCACCTCTCTACGATCAACCCCTATTTTTTATTATAAATGATATACATGGCAAAACGACGTTTGCCGGATTAGCTAGTTATTTAATAATATCTTCGATAAAAATAATAAATAAATCATTTATATGCCGTCCCAATCAACTATGTCAATGTCAAATTATATAATTAAAAATATTTAAATGGATAGATGAGTGACGTCATTTCGAGGTTTTACAAGACTGACAATTACATTTTATTATGTAAGTCGTCTTTAGTTATTATATAGTACTTATAAAACATTTGATATATTTATTTCTTAAGTTATAAAGCTTTTATAACTGTTAAGTTCAGTTACAATATTAGAAAGGTTACATTAAACTATTATTATACGTTAGCCGTTACGGAAGTTTATGCTTACAATCTGGACCTAACCTTCAGAAGTCTTTATAAAATACTATAAACTAGTTAAAAATTAGCTTTTTAAGGTTTTAATAGATTGAAATATATAGAACATTTGTTTTAATTCAGCCACGGCAGTTTAGACATTTTTATTATGACTTTATATAGTAAAAACGATAATTCAATTCTAAGCGAAACTTCTTTATAATAACTATATGTATTAGTTTAGCGATGTTACTTTGACTTCACTGATTCCAAAGCGAAACTTACCCCAAAACTTTCACAAGTGCCACAAAAGTTGATCGGTTCACAACACAATATTATATCAAAAAGGTTTTAATGCACCAAATAGTTTGTTATTTATTAAAATCACTAATTCGAAATTGAAATCGGAACGTTCCCGCGATACGCGCCCCGCCTTCCACCTGCGGTAGCTAGGAACCGACTGTGAGCCATCGAAGCTTTTCACCACTGAAAACGGCCTACACGTAGCGGAAAAATCTCAAGAGCTCTCTGCATTATTAAGATATCATTTTCTTCTCACCCTGCGATAATTTTCGCAAGCACAATAGCGTTTATAGATAATAGGTGCTGATAAACAGGTTACATACTTACAGTTTGGGATTCTTTTGAAGCGCAATACTTTGCGGGAGAATTTTAATATTCAAAACGATTATTGTTTACTGATAGATCTTGCCGCGAGTTTTTATTAAATTTACATTACTAAGAATAGCATTTAAATTGTTATCAAACAAGCTGATGTCCGCGTTTTTAGACTTACAGTTTTATCTACATTTAAAAATACACTATCTCGATCACGATATATCTTTTAATAGATGAAGGAAGATTATGTTATCTGAATCTTCGACTTGGATTAAACATTATTTTTTTAATAAGTTTACGATATTTTTATTGATTTATTTATTCAAATGCATTGTTTTATTTCTATTAACTTACACAATTAATATTAATTAAAAAAACAAGTTATTCAAATAACGTTTGCTTTCTCAAGGTAAAATTTCTGAAGCAATTTCATTTTTGTCCGTCGAACTTTATAGAAGTAATCTGAAATGGCCGATCTTATAAACGGTATTCGAGAAAATTGGACCTACAAAAATTTCGATTTGGTAATTTGGTTTTGTCTACAAATTTATCCTTTGTTGAATTTCATTGTGAGTATATATAATGGGTGGGGCATATATCAAGATACACAGATAAAATGTGGACTTTAAAGACAACTCTATGGAAAGGACCAAGGGGAAGAAGGAGGTGAGGGCGCCCCTAAAAAAGTGGATAGAAGAAACAGAAGCGGTAGCAAAAGAGGTGAGAGAGAAAGCCGTATACAGAGTCAGTTGGAAAAACCTGGAGGAGGCCTTTACCCGTTAAGGGGTTCCGATCGACGGTACTGAAGGTAGCTAGGATATAGGATAACAAGCAAAAGAAAAAAAAAGTATAAAAATGTAAAATAATCTAAGCATTTTTGTAGTCATGATTGGAAATTAAACGGGTTTAAAAAAAAAAAAAAAATATGTTTATTATGGAACAAAAGATACATGTATCACTTATTCCACGTCATTCAATTTGAAGGCATCCCTACTCATCGGCAAAGAAGACAGAGGGTGTAGGCCGAGAGAAAAAGCCGGCGTAAAAAACTCTCGGTACTCTTTTAAAACAGCAAATCATCAAACAACACTTATTTAAAACAAATATCGCAAATTAATTAGAAGTAGTCTGTCTAGCACTAGTCCCAGGCCCTTTTATCAACTAGATAATCGTTGACTTTATAGTAAGCCTTTTTACACAGCTTTTCTTTAATACATTTCTTAAATTTATTGAAAGGCAGTGATAAAAGAGCCTCTGGGATTTTATTAAAGAAGACTATCCCTTTCCCCAAAAAAAGAATTACTAACTTTAGATAGTCTAGTACGGGGAAATTGCAGCCTGCGTTTGTTCCGTGTATTAACATTGTGCGTATGTTCTATTCTAGTAAACTTATCACTATTTTTGTATACATACATAATATTTTCATAAATATATTGCGAGGGAAAGGTAAGTATATTAATTTCCTTGAATTTATCTCTAAGAGATTCCCTACATTTTAAATTATAGATTGCAATATAATTTAAAATAATATTATTATATATAATCTTATATATAATAATTAATATTATTATATATAATCAAACTAATTTTAATACCAAAGAATTTATTATAAAAGAGTCCCTCTGGTCTAAAGATATTGTGCAGGTAGAATTTAATGAAAAAAATCTTAAAAATTCTCGTTTTGTCGTAATATATTTTCATACGAGGCAAGGAAATTGTTTTGGAATTTTCATTGAAGTGTGGCACGAAGTTAGCATGATTTACATAAAATGAAATTTTTTGCCTTCAATGAAAACATTTTCCAAGTCTTTAAAAATCTCTATTTACATTAATATACTAATAACATTACATATTTTAAAATGAACTCCCCGGACTGCTGAGAAAGAAATTCATAAATTATGTTCCATGTTAATTGACTAAAATATAAAACTATTATAAAACTTAAAACGGAAAAACGGCGGAAAAACCAAGAAATAACATTTAGGACTTACTACACATTTATATCTAAGTTATTTACGGTTCGAGGGCTGTACGGTAGTTATTAGCGAGAGACGAGTTCTCGTGTTAATAGAAAAATTATGTTTGCACTTTTTACGTTACTAATTCTAATCTAGGTATAATATACAAATTAAAATCAAATTATTTTATGATATATCGTATATACATAAAGTAAATATTGCATTCATCAATATTGTCATTTGATAATGATTGAGTGGAAAAGTTGAACACGCTTTCTTTTTGACTGATGAGAAATACTTAAATTGTGTATAAAAAACGCTTTTTTATATAATTTATTTAATATTAAGTATATACGTATACGTTAATATATTTTTTGCGTGTGACTCTCATTCCAGGTCGTAAGTTCGAACCACGGCTGTGCACCAATGTACATTATTTCTAAGTGAAGGAAAACATCGTTAGGAAACCGGCTTGCCTTAGACCCAAACAGGCGACACCTACTCGCCTATTAGTTTGACAAATGATCATGAAATAGATACCGAAATCTGAGACCCAGACCTAGAAAGGTTGTGGCGCCACTGATTTATTTTTTTGTATACATTTTTCATTTGCTGACTGTAAATCTAATGGAATTAAACAATACTGGGGGCCTACCATGATCTTTGTAAAAACGATCCATAGAATACATTAGGTTCCATTCCAGTTTCAGTCGCGAAGTCATGGTACAAATTCTCATACACATTGAATGAAATCTTACTACCGCTGATATGACGTCAAAACCTAAACTGGCTAGTTTATTCGTGCGATGCAGTTCAGTTGTAGGTTGTCATTAGGTCAGAATAAGAGCTCATGGTAGGCTCCCTAACGGAAACAAATGTCATATTGCGAACAAAGCTTTCATTGTCTATTCTCTTTTAATCCTTAATTAAAAGTTTTTTAAGGTTCACAGCTTATTAGAAAAATGGTACTAAGCTAGCTATTCTTCCCTTTTACCACTAGGCATCCAGGCATTTAAGGTCCAGACTTATTTGGTCGACGTGCCAAGGGCTAACCGCTCTTCGATCCTTGAATATATTTTTACGAATACACATAGCGCCCTTTACGAAAAGATGGGCATCTTTAAGGTAGGCGTGGCTTATCACCTTTCATACCTTACACTTTAAAAAAATATATAAAATATATAACTATTTTTTGTAATCAATAACGCTGGCAGACTAGCTTATTTTGCTTCATTGGATATGTAATAAGATCTTATTACATAACCAATACAAGAAGGAGTACAATATAACATTTGGTCTCATCATAATCTCATTCTGCACAGCCGGGGATCGAACCTACGACCTCAGGTATGAGGGTCGCACGCTGAAGCCACTAGGCCAACACTGCTCCAATAATAAATAGTAAACTATAAATATTTTTTTGTGTGGCCCCCCATACCCCTAATTTTCACCCCTCTACGGTCAACCCGAATATTTATTATTGTAGATAGTTTATTTTTATTAAACTAAAAAAATAAACAAAGCAAAACAAACGTTTGCCGGGTCAGCTAGTATATAAAATAATCTGATAAACTCGAAACTAATCACACTACGTAATTTTGAAGTAAGAGGTTTTTTAAATACTGATTGAATGACTAACTTTCACGCCCGTCAGAATATGTGAACTATAAAATGATATCGTAATTGGAAAGTAGTGGTAGGATTTGTATTAAGAACTAGACCGAAGCAAGAATCCTTCGAATAGGATTCCTATATATTGAATCGAAGTTCGATACGCGCGAGCTTTGAAAATTAAATTATCTACAAAAATTGGCAAAAACTGTTATGTTCCTGCTACAGCCTCCATTATCTCTAATATAATATGATTTACTACATGTAATATAACAGTAGGTATTTTAGGAATCTTATCTTGAACGTCGTAACCACAGCAACTCTATACAGAATGTTGAAATTATATTTGACACTAATTAAATCATCAACCCAAACGATAATATTAGGTAGAAAATCTTGGTAGACATTGTATGAACCGTAAAAAAGTAATTTATATCACGAGATCAAAGCCGAAGTCATACTATATCTTGATATAACGTATCTGTATTAATATTTAATTATTGAAACCTCAAAATGACGACGGAACAAATTGATTTATAATAAAACTGAATATATATGTTAAAAGTCATAAATAATATATGTTAAATTACTGATGGTGAGACCTAATGTTATATTGTACCCCTTCTATTTGTTATGTAATGTAACTTATAACATTTATATGCAATGAAGCAAAATAGGCTAGTCTATCAGCGTTATTAATTACAAAAAAAAAATTATAGTTTATTATTTATTATTGGAGCAGTGTTGGCCTAGTGGCTTCACCCTCATACCTGAGGTCGTAGGTTCGATCCCCGGCTGTGCAGAATGAGATTATGATGAGACCAAATGTTATATTGTACTCCTTCTTGTATTGGTTATGTAATAAGATCTTATTACATATCCAATGAAGCAAAATAAGCTAGTCTGCCAGCGTTATTGATTACAAAAAATAGTTATATATTTTTTTAAAGTGTAAGGTATGAAAGGTGATAAGCCACGCCTACCTTAAAGATGCCCATCTTTTCGTAAAGGGCGCTATGTTTATTCGTAAAAATATATTCAAAGATCGAAGAGCGGTTAGCCCTTGGCACGTCGACCAAATAAGTCTGGACCTTAAATGCCAGGATGCCTAGTGGTAAAAGGGAAGAATAGCTAGCTTAGTACCATTTTTCTAATAAGCTGTGAACCTTAAAAAACTTTTAATTAAGGATTAAAAGAGAATAGACAATGAAAGCTTTGTTCGCAATATGACATTTGTTTCCGTTAGGGAGCCTACCATGAGCTCTTATTCTGACCTAATGACAACCTACAACTGAACTGCATCGCACGAATAAACTAGCCAGTTTAGGTTTTGACGTCATATCAGCGGTAGTAAGATTTCATTCAATGTGTATGAGAATTTGTACCATGACTTCGCGACTGAAACTGGAATGGAACCTAATGTATTCTATGGATATAAAATATATAATGTATTCTATGGAAATATTCGGGTTGACTGTAGAGGGGTGAAAATTAGGGGTATGGGGGGGCCACCCCTTATCACTAAGGGCTTTGAAAAATAGATTCCCGATTCTCATACTTATTAAATATGTATAAAATTAATTAATATAAGAATCGGTCGCGCCGTATCGGAGGAGTATGGGAACGAACATTGTGACAAGAGAATTTTATATATTAGATACATAATTTTTTTATAAAGAAAATATACTACACTTATATTTAATTGGTCACTCAGACTGAGTACTGACAACTCAGTGTTACAAACTCTAAGATGAACTAGGGCCGGACGAGTATATCTCTAAACTGAAATCCGCTAACAGGCTAAATTTTATAACATAACATCCCTTCCATTATAAAGTTTTAAATCCTTAACGATATAGCTGAAGTTTGAACTAACCGTTCCGGAATGAGAATCTTTCCTTGAAAACTAAAAGGAAACATCCTCCATACATCTGTTCACAATTTGTATTTATAAAGAATATATGGCATTTTCCCGTACGTAATCCTGATGAGGGACTTCTCCACTTAAAGATACCTGGTGTCCTGGGATTTGATATAGAAAGTTCTGCACATCACCGGAATAAATTAATAACACTTAGACAAGTTCGGATTAGCGTAATTTGAATAAAGAGGGTCGCAAAGTTTGATAAATGGATAAATTTACTAATAATATATATATAATATATAATAACAGATAATTTTCATATGTGGTCTAAATATTACGCCATAGTTGTAGAATAGTGACGGAGCTGACAAATGGTAAACTTTACAGGGCAGCCATTTCAAAATAATATAATCATGTTAGTTTTTGTCATAACTATTTTAATTCATCTGTTATTATGAAAGTTGGCATATAAAAAAAGGGTTTGTTTTGAAACAAAATAAAAATAATTTCACAGTTTTCTAGAAAAAACATGTTTCTATCAAATCCGTCACTTTACCGACTGATTAATTTGAAATTTAAACACATGGTATTTTTTTAATGTAGCCGTAATATTTAGTCAATGTATCCAAATATGATAAAAAGTGGATTTTGGTTTCTTTTCAAATCCGACATTGTTCTACGATCATGATGATAATCAAGCGAAATCTACATAATATAATACCTTTTTGCACCTTTTTTCATAATATTATTCTGTTTAGTATGAGAGATATAAAAGCTTTCATATAACAGAAATTCCCTTTGTCTTTTAGCGTAGTATAACTGATTACTTATATCGAAAATTTACTATGTCGTAAATAAAGGGGCTCCGATATTATTTTATTACTGGTGATATCCTTGTTTTCATAAAACTGACACCATAACTTTATTGGTAAATAAAATATTCAGGAAATACTTTAAAGAACGACACCTCTCAAGGATAAAAACTAATATTTATTATAAAAACATTTTTACAAATGATGAATTATTGTAGATGAACCAATTCGACTAGTGTACTTCAGGAAAAGAGCGAATTTTTAAAAGGCCGGCAGCCTGTCTTTCAGTGAGAGTGTCCCCTATCCGTTTGCTCCCAGTTCTAAAAAAATATGTTATGGAGTTGTCGTGACGGCTTTTCGAGTAACATTAACTGTAGAAATAGTTTCTTTAAAGAGTGATTTTTTTACTATTGCTGCATTACCTGCCACGATCAATAATTTCCAAGGCCAGGCGTTAAACGGGATCCTAAAAAGATTGCCAAAAAATCATTTTAAGAACGTCTGAAACTTATTTACATCAAATATCCGTTTCGAAATGAAATGAGTAACAGAATTGAAAAGCCGAAAATTTATACACTTTTGATTGCTTTGCACAAAGTCTAATGAAGTTGAAGATCATTTTATCTTATATTTAAATAATAAGATTATTTACAAAAAACATCAGTGGCGCTACAACCTCTTTGGTTTCAAGATCATTTTTCAATCTAATAGGCAAGTAGGTGATCAGCCCCCTGTGCCTGACACACGCCATCGACGCTTTGCGTCTAAGACATGTCGGTTACCTCACGATGTTATCCTTCACCGCTCGAGCGAATGTTAAATACGCACATAGAAAGAAAGTTCATCGGTGCACAGCCGGGCATCGAACCTACGACCTCAGGCATGAGAGTTGCACGTTAAGGCCACTAGGCCAACACTAAAATGAATGTATTTATCGTATAGAATACCTGACACTCCTTTTTACCAACAAGCGTCTCCGTGAGACTACGGAGATACGATCAAATAGTCGTTAATTTCTAGATCTAGTAATATTGGCAAATCGAATAAACCACAAATGTTGACGTATGACAATAGCAGCTGACAGTGACGCAATAATTGCTTTGACATAATAAATCACTTTTAAAAATAATAATGACTATGGAATCACTATCAAATAGTCGTTATCTTGTTGATCTAGTAATATTGGCAAATCGAATAAACCACAAGTGTTAACGGTTAACTAATTTGACTTTGACTTTGGTAATTTATGAGCTCGGTGACGTAATGACAATGACAGCTGACAATCAAGTCATAAGTCAAAAATAATTTATTCATATAGGTAACACAATGTACACTTATGAACGTCAAAAAATAAATATTCATTAAATGCTTCTAATTTTACATTTACTGCCAGTTCTCATAGGCGTAGAACGGAAGAGAAGAACTGGCAATAAACTCTCTGCCACTCTTTTATAATAGCTCGATTGCTCGGATATATATAAACCAATACATTTGATTGTATAGAAATCGTGATAAAAGTAATACCAGTGCACGTTATTATCAGGAAAAATGAAAACCGCTTTTAATGATGCAAGTTCTTTGTTATATTAAAAGCATTTTGACTATATCAAGAAAATTGTCGCTAGTAAATTCAGTGTAGTAAAAATCTTGGCATTTCCTAATATATTTCAAAATAACTAACTACCTACATTGTGGCCGGTCGCTTTAGGTATTTTTTTTTAATATAGACCAGGGGCAAATGAACAGCATACTTGAAGTTGAGATACCACTCACTCGCAATTCTAGCAAGTGCGTTGAAGGCCTATTAAAAGGCAGCTTCAGCAGCCCATAGGCATCTATCTTAGTTGCTGTTGCTGGCTTTTAAGGGTGGAGGAAATTGATTAGGTAATAGTGATTACATAAAGTGGTATACATAGATAGCTGAGTAACGAGATGTCATACTTTACTAGCGGGAAATCGAACCCAAGCCTGAATCAGCCAAGGAGACGATACTCTTAATCTTTGTTAAGTGTTAAGTTTGGCAAACTTAGTATTAAACTGAGTAATTAATCTTATAAAGCAATAAATCAGTTAGGAAAATAGATTACAGTTCATTTTAATTAAACTTGTAAAATCGGATATTTCTTAATAAGTTTCAATCGTAGGAATTCGCTGAGTATTTGATAGGTTTAAAAGTTACTTTTTGTGATTAATTATAAAAGTAATAGTACTAAAAGAGACTTCTATTTTTGTATATAAGGAATAAAGTCAAAAGCTATTCAATTCTTTTACGATTAGAATTAGAAGCTTGCTACGAAGCACTCGAAACTTCTATTTTTGTAAATAATTTAACGTTTATATTTTCAAACTTAAACTCAAAAATATCTTTATTCATATAGGTAAACAAGTAAACTTATGAATCGTCAGAAAGAAGTTAAATTAATTGTAAATTTACCTTAACTACCCGTTCGCAAGTTAAGGGCGTAGAGTGGGTAAGAATAAGAAGAAGATTTCAGAGCATCTCTCATCCCTGAGGTCGTATGTACGAATCTGTGCACCAAGCTGTGCACCATTGGACTATAAAGGAAAGCATTGTTAAAAACTGGTATACCATGATAAAACAATAGTGACAAAACTGATACACAAATCTGATGCCCAGACCTAAAAGGTTGTGTGCCAATGATGTTATTAGTTTAAGAATTTGTATTCGATTCTGAAAGGCTGGGAACGCTGGCTGATCTGTAAATATTGTGTTTCGTAATGGGTGTCTTTTGTAATCTATTTGTATATTAATAATTACTTTTTTTTATGATTGGACAATTCACACCAATTGACCTAGTCCCATGCTAAGCTGGTGAAGCTTGTGTTATGGGTACTAGCCAACTGATATAGATACATATTATAATCTATCTATAGATAGATATACATATAAATACATATTTAAACACCCAAGACCTAAGCACAACACCAAATGCTCATCACATCGATGTTTGTCTCAGCCGGGGATCGAACCCGGGACCCATGGGTTCGCAGTCAGGGGTACTAACCACTAGACCAATGAGCCGTCCCAAATTACGTAACAATATTATATTTATTTTTTATTTGGATCCTTTGACATCGATTCAGAATAGTTTCCAATTATCATCATCATAGCTGTAAAGCCCCATATGGGCTTTAGCTTCCGCATGTCCACCATCGCAATCTCATGCTTCTTGCGTCCAACTTCGAACCCCATTGTTTCCAGTTCCTCGACAACTCCATCCCACCAGTCTTGGTCTACCAGGTTTTCTTCTCCTAAATGTGTCATTGGAATAGTTTATAGTTATTTTTTTTGGTATAAAGATTATTGAAACAAACTATGCAGATACGCGAGCTCGTTTATATACAAAACGTAAAGATGTTTCTACAACGCTATCGGCAAAATTCCCGCGAGAGAGTTTCTTTATATGATTTATACTGTAATAAAAAATATGTTTTATCGTTTTTAGAAAACTTTATATCTCGAGGGATCTAGATTTTGGAAGATATTTTTAGCTTACACAGTATCTTATGATTGATTTGACTGATAATTGTAAGATAACATTATTCGTAGATCAACTAGTAGAAAAAGGGTATTATCAGATGATCTTCGACCTTGTAACTAAAGATAATATATGGCCAAAAAAGGATTGTAGCGCCGCTAGTTGTTTTTATTATTTACGTAACAAAACAAAAACAATTGACAAAGCATGCAACTATTTGGTTCTTCTAAAGCAGCGTTCCGCAAAGTATGTACTAAAAAAAATATTTTTATTATGGAACATAAGATACAGGTATCACTTATTCCACGTCATTAAATTTGAATCTGTAGGCATCCCTACTCATCGGCAAAGAAGACAGAGGGTGTAGGCCGAGAGAAAAAGCCGACGTAAAAAACTCTCGGTACTCTTTTAAAATAGCAAATCATCAAACAACAGTTATATTAAAACAAAGATTGCCAATTAATTACGTATAGAAGTAGCCTGTCAAGCACAAGTTCCAGGCTCTTTTATCAACTAGATAATCGTTAACTTTATAGTAAGCCTTTTTGCACAGCTTTTCTTTAATACATTTCTTTAATTTATTAAAAGGCAGAGATAAAAGAGCACTGGGATTTTATTAAAGAAGAGTATCCCTTTTCCCAAAAAAGCATTACTAACTTAGTTAGTCTAGTACGTGGAAATTGTAGCCTGCGTTTGTTCCGAGTATTAACATTGTGCGTATGTTCTATTCTAGTTAAAATAACTACGGTTTTCCGTATAAGGTTATTTTATAAACTTATTTAATTCTGTGGATATATTTGCACACTAAAATGAGCTCAAGGGAAGGCAGGACAATCGACAAAGAGATGAGAACAGCCCTGTCAGCAATTACTCCAAATTTAGACCATCTACGCTCAATTGCACAGGGGTATGTATCGCATTAAATACCTTTTCTGCGATTTGAAGTTGAGGATTGTTGATTATTATTACTTAAAACTGATTTTTAATTTGTGGTGTAATTCCAAAAATTGTAGCCTTTCTAGATGTACCTTATACATCCTTATACAGAACAGTATAACGCAAAAAGTTTGCGGAATACTGTTCTAGAGAATCTGACTGTTACAACTAATACTTATATTCTAAACATCAAAAATACTTACTCGTAAAACTACACTTAATTGTTGCGATAAAACTTCAACAAACTTCTTCTAAGTTGATTCTTAAATTTACCTATTCAAAGAGGTATGGCTACATGCAAAGCATTTCACACAAGGGCAGTGATAGTGAAGGAGAAATTAAAACAGCTTAGTCCTTAGTTACAAAAATACATTCTTATTTATTTGTTTATTTGCTCAACGGTATTCCTACAGCTACTTATTAAACAATATTCAAACAATTACACTGTTCACAAAAGCCAAAAACGGAATACATATTTAAACATAAAGAAAGCTCATATTATATTTCTTTACTGACAAGTCATAAGTGTACAATGTGTTACCCATATGATTAAATGATTTTTGAATTTGAATTTGAATCAGTTTCACCTATACAAATACAAAAAATATACAAATAATATATGTAATTATAATAAATTCTAAGTTCTAAGATTCATTGTTTATTATAATATATATTTAATACTAAGGAAGATTTTTTAGATTATTAAAGTTTTTTTAAATTATTTTTTAAACATTTTTAGTTACATTGTACACTACATATATATATATATATATATATATATATATATATATATATATATATATATATATATATATATATATATATATATATATATTAGTATATATATATAAGTTTTAAAATACATAAAAAAATCAATTTTTTTTTTCAAAAACCCAATTGTCGTTACTCGTTATATAGTAAGTAGTTGCATCTACGCCATCTCACCTGCGATTAGAAACATGTAACAATGTATGTAATAGTATGTAATAATTCTTTTAGTGACTGCTTAAAATCATTCGTTATTGGATAAACAAGTTTTATTCAGGTGTATAATATAATCTAATGGCGCTACAATACATGGATATTGACGTCAGATTACCTGTTTGATATTTCTTTATCGTGTAAGACATGCAGGATTTCCGTAGATAACGTCGTAAGGAAACGTTCATTTTACGAGCATGTTTTAAGTACGCACAATGAGGAATCGATACGCAGCCGTGATTCACACAACGTCAGGGTAGAGGGTTGCGTTAAGCCATTAGGCCAACACTGCGAAACCTACGTCATCAATTAATTATGTCATTAAGTCAATTCTTTAGGTTTAAAGACTTTATTTCAAAAAAATACAAAAATTTTCACTTACATGAGAATAATACTCTAGATTAACATAACATTGTAGTCGTTCTTAAAATAATCACAATAAAAATATAACCGTACATGCAATAAACTTAAAAGTAAAAGTAACCAAAGGAATATGAATTAAGAGTAATTTTGTTTAATATATTCACTTAGCTTCGATTTGATTTTTTTTTATATGACTGGACAATTCACACCAATTGACCTAGTCCCATGCTAAGCTGGTGAAGCTTGTATTATAGGTACTAGGCAACGGATATACATACATATTATAGATAGATAGACATATAAATACATATTTAAAAACCCAAGACCTAAGCACAACACCAAATGCTCATCACATCGATGTTTGTCTCAGCCGGGGATCGCACCCGGGACCCATGGATTCGCAGTCAGGGGTACTAACCACTAGACCAATGAGTCGTCGTTTACTTAGCTTCGATTTGAATGAATTGATAGAAGTAATATTTTTTTTATTTTTTTGTGGGTAGTTTATTACACAGCTGTGTAAAAAATGTTTACCTTCGTAGGTAAACATTTTTTTGCCGTAGTTCGTTCGTTAGGTAATGCAAGAAACTCGTTCGACGCATACTTCTATGGGTCACACGTGGCGGTAAGTCGATTCTTTGACAGTAGAAAAACCGAAAACAAAAAAACTTTAGAAAGTTACGGAAAAAAACTATGTATTATGTTTTAACTTCAAATGAGTAGATTATTATATATAGGGGTCTCGATGACGCAATTATGATTTCTTTATAGAAATTGTAACACGATAGCCGAATTGATCAGACAATTGGAGTAATGGACAAACAATATACTTGTCGAATATCGAGATTAACCGCACCCACTAATTTTGCTGATGAAGGTGACGCTCTCTTAACACTTAATAGTTTTGTCATTACATTATTTACTAATAATAAATGGTTTATTTGCAAAGTAAGTGGTACATTCAGATTGATAAATAATAAAACCCGCACAATCGCACCCATTTAAAAATAGGCATGCAAATGTCATATTAATTATCATGATGTCAGAATAATATAAACAGTTTATTATAATTGTTGTCCAAGCCATAAAGCTTGCCTTTAATTTTTTTTTTATAGAACAGGGGGCAAACTGGCAGAAGGCTCACCTGATGATTAGTGATACCGCCCATGGACACTTTCAATGCCAGAAGGCTCGCGAGTGCGTTGCCGGCCTTTTAAGAATTGGTTCGCTTTTGATACTTATTTTTTAATTTATTTTACTCTAGGCAAGAAAACAATGAAATAATGTCTGTTCTAGCTATCATCACCACAATATTTTGTCGGTACTTAAGTTATAATACGGATGGTTAAAAAATGAAAGACACTAGACGAATTGTTGGGTTTGATTGTAATAGGAAAAACGGAGTTAATATAACATATCGTGTCAATAAGTCCAGCTACCACAAGCAAACGGAATGCTTGGTTTGGTCTTTCGCTCTAACCCCTCAAGTCAGTGCGTGGTACTTGTCGTGGTAGGTTACTACTCTATAAAGGTTACTACTCAGTTAATGACTACCTAGAAGACAAAAACGCTTGGCAATAGTTCTAGTTAAATTGTTATCTTTGTAGTGTCGTAAATATGTGTGTAATGGTGAATGTGGTAAATCACAGAACAGATTTTTTTTAATTAACTTTAATGACGTTGTGGTTTGTGACATTTTCCTTTGAATAATTGTAATGTAGAGGGAGGGTAAAACTTGCCGAGTTTCTTGTCTGTTCTTCTCAGAACAAGGTCTTCTGGTAGTTTTGCGAACGGATGGCGTAGTCTTGCTCTTTCCCAAATTTTGTAAACATTTTTGACATTCATAAGCATGCCCGAATGCTGAATAAACGTATTTTGATTTTTATTTTATTTGAGTGCCGGTCTACCTAGCCGATAATACGTGGTTTCTTCAAGTAGATTTTATAATCTATAGGAATACGATAAGGATTCTAGGGATATTTTTAACATAGGAAAGTTACAGTACTAAAAAGCAACCTTCAAAACTAGCCTCATAAAAGTTACAATTTAGTTCGCAGTCAAACGCTCGCTCATTATGAACTGCAATTAAGCTTCGGTTACGGTTAACCACAGTTTTTCATATATTTTCAAACGTTATAATGCCCGTTGAACACGCAAAATTAATTGGTTGTATGTGCATTCTAATTGTAGTTATACTGATAAGGATAAAATCGTACTCAGTGGAGAATGTTGTAGGAGATTTCTATCATTGAAAAAAAATTGTTCTGTACGTACCAAATCGCTAAAGAAAGGATTATTCATGGAGTTAAACTTTTATATAACATTTGGTTCTGCACTTCTCGCACGCATCATGTTTTTTTTTTTTAGTTTTTCTCTTTAACTAGGGTTGCCTGGAAGAGATCGCTTATTAGCGATAAGGCCGCCCGTTGCATCCGTTATAATTTTTATGTATTGTGTTTCTTTTATTTGCAACGAAGTGTAAATAAATAAACTAAGTGATGGACGGAGAAGCAAAGATATCCACAGAAAAACATTGTTTCACGCTGTATGCAGTTCAAGTGGGCAGAGCACGTAGCAAGTTCTACAGATAGAAGATGGTCAATAAAAGTCGAAGTACTGGCCCAAAAAGGCAGATAGAGAGTTGACCAAAAAGACTTAAAGGAGATCCAAATGGTGGCCATATTGATCTTAACGGCAAAGGATAGGGTACATAAAATCTTGTTACATAAAAAAAATATGAAAAAAATATTAAACCCTTTATTATTTATTATATTAAACTTTTATGTAATAATAAAAAATTAATAAAAAGAAAATTAAAACAAATTTAAATAGTTTGGTCCCTGTGGCAATGTACCTTTAACGCTGGCAGAATTTCCTCGCTGTATTGCGACACTTTATGTACTTTTTATGAGCGAGGAAAGCACCAGCTGGGGTCACCGGTACTATCTAGGCGCCAACTTAAGTCTTTAATTAGCGCCTGTGCACTTGTAAAATAATATTTGTTTCGTATGTATACGAGTAGCGAAAGTGGACATAAGAAGTAAAAATAATAAACCAAGCTCCTCTCGCACGACCTCCGGGCAGAGCGCATAATTGACGAATAACACTGTACTTAGATAAAAAAAATCATATAAGTTTAATAATAATAATAATCTTTATTCATTTCTCACAAAAACTTAGTAGCTACATAAACAAGTGACAGTTATATACTATTATAAATAAATAATTGTCTTACTACTGTTAAGGGAAAATGCTAGTTTGTGTGAAACTGATGCCTGCTAAAGGTAAGAGTACCTGTGTTACAGGTCATCCACCACTTCGGATCGACAGAAGGTCTTATAAAGTAGAGAAAAATCTAGTGAGAATAAACAATCATTATTACATAGGCTGCAATATTTATAGGGATACACATACCTATAAGGAAACCACATGGGGTATGTGTGTGTCCGTAAATTGTATGTATGCGTGTAGGTGTGTGTCTGTGTGATTGTGTGTGTACGTGAGTATGTCTGTGTATGTTTTATTACTTAATATAAGTAACAAAATTTATACCATTCCGCCTAAATTATTGATCTGCTGCTGTTAAAACGTCTGCATCCTCGTTGCCATAGCAGCGTACACCAAAGAGATCCAGAATTTGATTCAAAAGTTTTTAGGTAGTTAAAGCTACTTCTTGCCCATGAAAATGAAATTACCAAAAGCAAAAATGTGAGCTTCAGAAGCTACGAGGTTTGTCAAGTATATTGAAACTATAATGACGAAAACATTTCTACTAGAAAATTTTTCGTATTTTAGATGATATTTTGTCAGTTTTATTACATTTTCCCTAACTTCAGCAACGCAGTCAAATCGAATCGCGGTGAAACGTGATTACTGAGGCTGGAGCAGTTTTATTTTTTAGCTCGTTGATAAATTCATGACTGTGCTAAAATAATATGAGAAAATGTCGATACAGATAGATTAAGGTTAGAAATAATATACAAAAATATGTTTGATCCGTAGATAGAGTATAGAACTAGATGAGCTTCTAAAATAACAATAATAACTAAAGAGAGATACTTAAGTGCGAGCGAAACAGAGTATCAGTTTTTCTGTCTCTATTTGCGTGTCGGGTTTTATTTGTTTACCACCGAGCCCTTGGTGGTAAACAAATTTCACCGCTTACTGATAAATCGGTGAAACCCAAGTCAAACCCATATTTTATGACTTTATCCTTATAAGAGGTGTAATATATATAAAGTGTCAGTCATGGTGAATTGTTGCATAATTGGCTGTAAAAGCTATAGTGAACGTAAAGAACCAAACATCTTTCATCGGTAAGTAGCTTATTTTGTCACGACTCAGTAACTTTGTTCAAGAATTATTAATTCGAATGTGTATTTTGGTCAATAATAAGCAATCTTCAATGAATTAAAACTGTAAATATGACATAATATGTCGATCATTCGCTATCTCACACGCTGTACACTGTGGCCTGGTCTATACCATAGTCCGTCTACGGTTTGATCTCATTTCTGAAGGTCGTATTAGTGGCGCCGCTCAACTTCCTCGAGTGAATCAGCGATCCAGTCACGGTGAGTTTTTCTAGGTTTTCTGGATATCTGCGTTCATGTCCAAAAATCTCAGGTTACGTTGGTAGCAAAGTGTCGTAAGACGATTTTTTACTTGTAACCGTCTTAGTATGGACTTATATGTTTGTTTCCTTACTGTCCAAGGAATCTTTAGCATCCGTCTCCAACAGCACAGTTCCGGAGCATCGATTTTTCTCCTTTCAGATGTCTGTATTGATCAGGATTTATCAGAGTCTAAACCAATTTTTTCTTTGTTTTTACGGAAATGTTCCGGTCCTTCCATAAACATCAACTATGTTACAAGAATCGATATAATATATTATATGCGTTAAAGAATGATTAAAATAGAAGTGAAACTAAAATTTCTGGCGTTAAGAAAACTTGTAGTGTTATGTTTGAAAGAAAACAAATTTCCTCTTATTTTATTTACGCACATTATAGAAAATCCCCCCGGGGAAAGCCCCTCCAACTTTTTCCACCCTAATTTTTTTGTCGTCATCATCCATCCAGCTACCCTTTCAATCTTGTCAGCACATCGCTCTTTTGGTAATACTACAAATATTCTACAGCATTGTAACGCGTACCTTGATCGAACGTAAACGGTAGAATAATCATGTATGAAAAAAATCATACCTTGCTAGACATAAGGAACACTTTTAACTATGCTTATCAATAGTGAATTTCACGATATACCTAAAAGAGGTAACAAAATGAGGTCATATTTACAAGACTTGTCACAATATCTATAGAATTCCTTCGCAAAGATCAAAAGGCTTGAATATATAACAAACCCAAATCTCGATATGCATAACAATAAAACTTTATAGCGATGAATCCGGTTCACTTCATCCGTTATCCGGATATCCGGATTTCTGCGAAACAAACGAAGGGTCATTTTGTATCAAAGACGAAAAAGTCAACTGCAAATTAAAGGTAAAAGAAAGTTTACCTTTTAAACAGGGAATTACAAAATTCGTATGTATTTGTTTACAACAACAAAAATATCAAGCAGTAATTATAATAATACTTAATTATGTGCCAGCGTTAAAAATACACTGCCACAGGGATCAAACTTTTTAACTTTGTTTTTATCTTTTATTATTATTATTATTAAGTTTTAATTATTATTATTAACTATGTAGGTTAAGAACATAATACTAACTAACGTACTACCTTAATCTGATAACAAATTTGATTACTATTTAAAAATAAAAACATCTTAGATTCATCAATGACCAAGTACCAATTCTTAAAAGGCCGGCATCGCACTTGCGAGGCTTCTGGCATGGCCTCCTGCCCGTTTACCTTATTACATAAATAAAATCCCTCAGTCTTCCCAAACCGTTCGCAAATATCTGGTTCTGTTGCGGAACTGAGGTATAGAGTAGTGAAATCATATAGACAGTTCTAATCAAACAGTAGAGCATGCCTACGGGATCTGAAATACTTTACAAGCACCTAGGACCTAAGTAATCCCAGAAGCAGGCACATGCAGTATGTCTAAGACCTCAAAAATGCATGACACTTTCCGTTGTCCAAGAGATTCATTCCCTAATATACCCAGAAAAAACACAGATGGGTACGAGAAAGTGTAGTAATATTTTTCTGTATCCGTTTCATTATGTTTTAATTAATTAACTTAATTTTGCGTCATCTTACACTAAATATTTATTATGTTTTACCTTTTAATTGGAAAACTAGACGATTTCTACCGAAAAAATTCGTAATATTTGTATTTCACACTTTTCCTAATCAATTAACCTTACTTGCGTATCGCTACCTGTTATGATTGATTTGATGTGCTTAGTTACAAATGTGCTGACTTAGTAAGCTCAATTTACTTTTGTTATGTATCGGTATTCGAAATTCACAACTTATTTACAAGTTGTGAACTTGTTCGGGTGGATAGAAATGTCTAGTTTTTGTTTCCAACATAGCACTATAAACTTCTTTTTAAAACTAAGTATCTTATAAATTAACCTTGAAAAGTAGTATCTTAATTAATAAAAGCACTATCTAGATACAATTTTATAACAAAGATTAATAAGATCTACCAAGAAACCAAAATTATGACGATAAACAACTATATGTTTATAGCACCTGTATCTAAATTTTTTTTAAATAACTCTCCATATTAGCTTATCATTAAAAAAATCAAACACACCACTACACGCAATACTCGTCGAGCGAGTTTGCGTATCTTATTTATTTATTTATTTATTTATTAAGGAACACCAACAGATTACTTGTATATATTTTCTAATTAACAATATTGGGTTTTATTCTAGCATGCAATCTAATAATAGGTGTACACAACATTGACTCTAATAAATGATAGCGGACAGAGTTTACTTAAGTATTTGTATCTTTAAACATAAATAAATTGAAACGTGGAAAATATTACATGACTTATGGCTGAGATGACTGAATTTTCTTCTTAAAACTAGGAAGTGAGTCATAATACACGTCAAGACTATGTCTACAACTACATTGGTTAAAATTCCTAAACATTCTACTGAGGGGCGCATGTTTACCTAGATTGGTTAAGGACTGTGGAACGACAAAAGTATCAGTCTGTCTTGCCGAAGCCGCGTACAAATTATTTGAAGAAGTCATAAGTATGTATGAGGGTGTGCAATTATTTAATCAATTACCGTCTAAAAGTATAAAATTCGTAATATAAGCGCGTTTAATTAATTCAAAAAGGCATTAAAGATGCATATCAGAATGAGCCTAGTAGACATTAAATATTAAGTTTCTCATGTAAATAAAATACATTCTTTTTGTAATGAGAAATAAAGTTCTTTAAACATTAAATAAATAATACATTTTAAAACTGCTCTTACTTTTTGGTAATACTAAAATCAAAATCTTAATCAGAATTCATCGGAAACGATATAAAATATCCAACGATTAATCTCAAGATCGTTAATGTAGATAAACAGAAAATGTGTTTACATTCGAGTTTTTCCACTCTTTGATCGAAAATAAATTCGATCACTTGCCAGATGCTAAACTGTATCAAGGCATTCACTATTTTACGACATAGCAAATCATATAATCGACCCTTTGAGTTTTAAATCGGGATACAGTTTCTTTAGTTCTCTTGTTTGAGTCTATTGTACTTTCATATACAAGTTAATTTTGCGTTGCATGAAACAATTAATATAGAAATCTGGGCCTCAGATTTCTATATATTCATTTGTTAATCTAATAAGCAAGTAGATGATCAGCCTCCTGTGCCTGACACACGTCGTCAACTTGTCAACAACACGTCGCAAGCCGGTTTCCTCATAATATTTAAAGGTAGGTATTTTTGAAATTTTAATATACATATAAATATCTTTTCAGTAGTTACATACCGATATATGAAACATTTTGCTATGCTACCTCATAGAGAATGTTCATAATGAAAGTTCTCTGTACTGAGTATTAGGAATAAATAAAAATAGTTCTCGAATCGCCGATATATGTATAATGGCGCGTCTAAACGGGCCATGTTTTGCTGCAATTGATGGCTGCAACACTGTGGCCGGCAACATTGCAAACAATAGCAGCCACACTATGCAATATTGCAGTAATATCCCGGCCATATAGCCAAACATGTTTTGTATAGCCACATATGGCCGATGTTGCCCCGATAGATGGCCGGACGATCGCTAGGCTATCGAATTCAACTGCAATATTGCACGGCCAGTTTTCTTGTTGTTTCAGTCACTCTCTTTTTTATGGCATAGTGTATCCTTTTCTACGCGACATGACGTTTGCTTTGAGTGAAGTGTGCCTGTTGCTTTATTCTGTGTTTTGCGATCAGCTGTATTTGACGTTAGATTACTACGTAAAAATGACTACTTTTGACATTCTAGTTCTTGAATAATTTATTATCAAGACTTATTTCTAGACTCAAATTGTCTACAGTTTCACGCCTATTTAAGTAAGGTCGAATCCACAATCTCTTCTTTTTCTGTTTCTTTTTTAAAACAATATAAGCTGCTGCGACAAGTGTGATTTCGTCAGCCATTGTTGCCGGTTTGTGTAGCCCGTTTAGGAGTCTGCATCATGGGCCATACTATTGCAACACATTGCCCAGCCATAGATTGTTCGGCCCTCAGCTGCATTAAAATATTTTTGTAATGGCCGGGCAATTAGTGGCCAACAGTGCAGCCATCAATTGTAGCAAAACATGGCCCGTTTAGACGCGCCATAATACTATTATTTTTTATTGTTGTAGACATCGATGTAACATATTTATAAAATAAATCAGTGGTGCTACAACCTCTTTAGGTCTAGGCCTCAGATTTCTAAATCTGTTTCATGATCATTTTTCAATCAAATAGGCAAGTATCAGTGCCTGACACACGCTGTCGACTTTTTGGGTCTAAGACATGTCGGTTTCCTCACGATGTTTTCCTTCACCGTTCGAGCGAATGTAAAATACGCACATAGAAAGAAAATCCATTCGTGCACAGCCGGGGATCGAACCTACGATCTCAGGGATGAGAGTCGCACGCTGAAGCCACTAGGCCAACACTGCTCATATTTTTAACATATTTTTAATAAAGTTAAAATATTTTCATTTGTATTTAAATTGTGATTAATAAATTTAGTATGTAAGGCTTCAAACTGATAAACTATCAAAGAAAGTCTTGCCTCTGTTGAATAATTCAGAATAGTAATGTAAACTCGTACACGAAAAATGACACTCAATTAATACTCGATAGAGCAGGGTAATACCGTTCATAATTCAACTATTATTTAGTAAAAGTGGCTTGTTTACGTATAATTAACGCAACACAAACACAGCGTAAACTAATTTCATTGTCAAATATTCAACGTTTTGATTACAAATATCATCACTCATCGTCAATTACATTTTCATCAGTTTATTTATGTTTAGTATGTAAACATTTTGGAAAGCTTTTTTAAATATAAGCCATCATGGCGCTGGCTTTACTGAATACTTTTAGAAGAAGACTTGAAGACGGATTGTCAATAATGCGCTTTATTTTTAATCGTCCAATCTTATAAGTTCTTTATAACCAATCTAAAGGTCTCAAAAACATTAAATTTACGTGTTATATTTTTATTAGTTTAAACAGGCATTATGGGCAAACAAAAGCAAGCATATTCTTGCCCCAATTTGTTTGCAACGAAAGTCGGTATTGCAACGGCTTATACTTTTTCTCATTGGTGACGTTGAATTTAGATAAATCCATTTAGTACTTAATAACGGTTACGTACGGTTAATAATTGTATATGTAATATTTATATGTTTCTAATATCGAATTTATAATCAATTGGAATCATATATAAATAATCAAGGTAACAAAAAGCAATAATACTTACTACTATTATTATTATTTTGAGTTTCCATTCATATTTAAGCATATTTTAAGACCAATAATAATCTATTTATAAAAAGGAAAATGCTGAGGAATATTCTTGGCCCAATTAAAAGGAAGGATCAGAAGAAATGATTGCGGTAATGCTACTCCAACCTCATAGACTCGGAAGCCAAAGTTCATAGACTTCGATGGGCACCTAGAGAAAGGACCGGACTGGAGTGTTAAGAAAGTACTATGAGTACAAATGGGCCGTCAACCCGTCGGTCCAGATATCGCTGGAAAGACGCCGTAGAATAGGACTTGCGATCCAAGTGGATGATTGGCAAGCAGCAGCGCAATATCGATGATGGTAGCGTTTTATTGGAGGGCAAGACTTACTTTAGGTTGGCTTGGATTTCGTTGCGCTAGCAGAGCGTTAAAGGGTAAGGTAAATTACCATTTCTAAGCGGACCCGACAGACGTTGTCCTGCATGAAAATCTTTTTCGGCAAACGAAAAATAATTCAGACGGCTCAGACTGGGAATCGAACCCAGATCGTTTGGTTACGCGCCAACAGATCTGGTAGATCTGGTAGATAAGCTATCCGAGACACGTACCTGAAACACCAGCTGTTTAGTTGCAGTATTGATAAAGAAATCTAGAAACCAACTGCAGCACCATCTGCCGGGATGATTTGTGAATCTAAACCAACCAGGGCGCCCAAACGCATACAAAAAAATTCAATCAAATCGGTCCAGCCATTTAAGAGGAGTTCAGTGACATACACATGTACAGTAGAACTATATATGTAAAGATTATCTTATGTCTAACAATCGAATCCATCAACGTAAACAACGATAAAAAATGTTGACCCATATAAATAACAAGCCTTTTTAACGTTCTTTCTTCCGATTAAAATGCTTTCTTCCTAACAAATAAAATCACATCAAAAGAAAACAGTAGTTTTAAGCACCACTTGAATACACTGTTCAGGGAACTGAGGGAAAGAACGTTTCAGAATTTTAACTGCTTATTCAAAGAAACTTCTATCGGACGACTTTTGTTATTTATTCAATTATTAGGTAAAAATTCAGTTACCATGGTAACAATCACGTAGCCCAAATAAAATGTTTAAAGAACTTTATTTCGCATTACAAAAAGAATGCATTTTATTTACATGAGAAACTTAATATTATGTACATACGAACGAGATACACGTCGCCATCAGCTATCCCAATTTTAGTCTACTAGGCTCATTCTAATATGTATCTTTAATGCCCTTTTGAATTGATTAAACACGCTTATATTACGAATTTAAGACGGTAATTGATTAAATAATTGCACACCCTGATAATTAATAGACTTTTTTAAATAATTTGTGCGCGGCTTCGGCAAGATAAGCAAACTCGCTCGACGAGTATTCCGTGTAGTGGTGTGTTTGATTTTTTTTTAATGATAAGTTACTATCCAGAGAGTTATTTTTTTTTTTAATTAAGATACAGGTGCTATAAACATATAGTTGTTTAATCGTCATAATTTTGGTTTCTTGGTAGACATACGATTGCATATTATGTCAACTTTATAATAATTCAGGGGAGTGTTGAAAAAATTTTGCGACAGTAAATCACGTTAATATGGCAACATAAAAATAGGTTTTATTTAATATAGAATTACTATCTGCCACCTGTCATCTTCTTGTAGCTGTCCCTCGCTAAAAAATAAATAATACATTCACACTACAACCTTTTTAATCTGGCCCTCAGATTTGTGTATCTATTTCGTGATCATTTGTTTTATGATCAGCGTTGTGTACCTGTCATGTACCGCAGATGACTTTTGGGTCAAATGCATGTTTTCCTTCACCGTACGAGTGAAACGATGTTCCATTCATGATGACGATGATCTATTGACATAGTACCTACGCTACGAACATGAACCTACGACCTTAGGGATGAGAGTCGCACCCCGGTGCCAACGTTGCTCTTACTGCTTAATATAAAAATGTGGTAAAAGCAACAATAACGTTGACACCTTTCAGTTGGGAAATCAAGTAGTCAAGCTGAAATTCTTCCGATCCAACATATACCCTGTTGCGTTGCGTTAAGTTACAAAGAGCACCGCACAATACCTCAAGATTTTCTTAGACTGCATCGTTCAAATTCCAGAATATTCTGGCCCGAGAGACCTTCTAATCATCAGCTTTGGGAGGTATGCAAAGAGGTGCCAATTGACAGGTCTATAAAACGCCGAAAGTGGATATGGGTAGGCTCCACGCAAGCCTTTGACCGGAATCCTCTAGACAAAAGAAAACGTGGCCGTCCGAGACCTGGCAATGAAGCATCGTTGCAGAGGCGAAGGATATGTAAATAGGAATATTGTAAGTTTTTAATATTGTGTTTAAATTTGTAATTCTATCCATGAACAATATTTATGTACCGATACTACTTTCTTTTCCCTTTACGTATCCTTTAGATATCCCAGATGAATTCAGTTTCGTTCTATCATTTTTGTATTTTTAAAGGTTTCTTGATAAAACACAATAACATCATATAATATTTATAAAATATTATTTACTAGCTGATGCCCGCGACTTCGTCTGTCCAGGATTAGTATTTCGAGTAGCTTATATTAGCGTGGCGTAGAAAAAAGCTACTAAAGATATTAACTATTTAAAATATACATTTCTATCATACATTACAAACTCTAGCGGTTTTGGCAGCGCACACCAGCCCTGCGATTCTGTAACTCACTATTCGAACTCACACAGCGGTTTTCGCATCGGCGGTCGCTCTCAAATCAGTCGTGAAGCAGTCATTTTATGATTTGGCATTCTGAAAAGGTGGGAACTTGTAGTTTATTGTTTATCAGAATGCCAAATCATAAAATGACTGCTTCACGACTGATTTGAGAGCGAAAAGTGAGTTACATAATCGCAGGGCTGAATAGCTCGCAGATCGTAGATTCTTTCCTACTTATTTTATATTTTGGACAATTCACACAATATTTTTTTAAATTGTAGCCTATGTGTTATTCAAATATATAAGCTATATTATTGTAAAGTTTCATTAAAATCCATTCAGTAGTTTTTACGTGAAAGATTAACAAATATCCATCATACTTACAAAGTTTCGCGTTTATAATATTAGTAGGGTAGTTCAAGAAATTTAATTAGCATTCTCAAAGAGCAGTATGCATTTGAATGTCGGTGGAAAGGAAATTCCATTCGCAATTAACACTTCAATGGTGATGAGAATCATTGTGTGATCGTCATAACTTAGACGCAAAATATGCGTCAGTCAGAGAAGTCTGATCACTTCTGTATAAAGGAAATGATCAAAGCCTTTTGCAATTTAACAAGTTGTATCTGCCACTCGACTTTTATGTCTTGATAAAACGGAGCGATATTATTGAAGTGAAACTTCTTGGGCATGAGGGTATAATTTTTAAAAAACGTCACGAAGATGTGCAGCTTTTTTGTCGAATAAAAGGGAGCGAGCAATTGAGACCGATTGAGAGAGAGAGTGAGAAGGGCGAATTACCTTGTAGAAATGTTATTTATAAAATTAAAATTTCGTAAAGAGAATTTATGAAATAATAGTATTTTATATTTTATGCAAAATAAATTATTGAAATCTCAAATGACGAATTTTAAATTTATTATCGACTTAATAAATTAAATTTATAATTTGTATTAATTTTCGACACTTTTAATATTTTAAGGACAATTAAATTCATATCTTCCTTTTTCACTCTCTCTAAGTCTCGGAAATCTAAAGTTTTAGATTTGTATAAATATGAACAAGACTTAAAAATTGGTTTGCCAAAGAATTTTCACTTCTGACTTGTGTACTTTGTACGCACGCACGTTTTTTTTGCTCAAGAGGTGTTTCGCTTTCCGTCAACTGTTTGGCTGAGAACCTGAATCGAGACATAATAACTCTTTTGACATATAGGAATCAAACTTACGAATAAATCTTGACTCCGAATCTCACCTTAAAATCTTTTGTAGTGCTTTTGTTTTCCCAAAGTCAAGCGAGCAATACAATTTTGTTCTAGTCTATATTAGCCTTTATGAGAAAATATGTTTAATTTTACTGTTTACATTAAACGCTGGTTTATGAAGCCGGTATTACGCCTAGCCCCAGTTAGCTTACATATTAATCTTGTAAATCCTATTGCAAGTTATTACATGCAAACATAAACTAACACGTTCTAAGGTTCATAAAAAATCATTAAAATCCTTAACAAAAAGTATCGCTACAACCCTTGGTCTTGTATATATATTACATATTTTTCACCAGCCAACGTCATGTGCTATCTTTACAGGGTGGTCAAAAAGTCGTGGATCAAACGCAACTAGGGGATAGATGAGGTCATCAGCTGCAAAAAATTGTTCTACAGGAGGTCCCTAAGCTCAACCCCCGCAGGGTTATAATTTATTTTGCGTTTCTATAAGAAAATTGACTTTTTTTACTAATTCTACTACTTTTTACTATTCTAATGGGTCTTAGCTCTAGTAGTTTCTTCTTGACGTTATCCTTCACCGTATGTACAAATATTATTGCTGCCGGGGGTCGAATGTAGGACCTCAGGGTTGAGAGAGTGAATTTTTAAAATAAAGTATTTTCTAACTATCTCTTTTCTCGCGTTTTGTACACTTACATTTTATCAATTTTGAGACAAAGCCACGGGTGTAAGCTACTAAAATATAAAGGCAGGGTAAGCTCAAGAGTATTAAATCATTCTTAAGTGGCCATTATATACATATTTGAGGGTAAATGTTTGTTTAAGCCCTTAAGTGAAACAATTTTTGACTAACTGCCATTTGAGATATGATTTAATTCTTGTTACATGTTTATTTGTTTATTTTTTTAACGGCTTTATTTTTTACTCTTTAGAGTTCATAATAAAGTACCATGATAAAGAAAAATATGTTTTCTGGGTTTATTTTATGAATAACAGAACGTTAAATTGGAAACTGATAATATTATTCAATCTAAAATAACTAAAAATAATATTCCATCCCTCGCTCGAGGAAATTAATAATTATCTATTCCAAATTGAATATAATTTTTTTCCATCTCTATATATGTATATCTAAAACAAATTCTTGTTCGTATACAACACAAGAACTGCTGAACAATTTGTATAATGTTTGAATTTGTCTTTATCTGAAAAATTATACAAAATATGATAATAAAACATATAATTAAAACCCTCAACCTTGCCGTTTATTTGTTACGTGGCATGTTCACGGGTTGGAAAACTATTTGGTTCATTTGTTCTTGCGCTTGATAATACGAAAAATGTCGTAGAACACAAGGTGCTTCGGAAGAGTAAACCAAAATACATCGCCATTATTACAAATAGCTAGTAAAATACTTACGTGATTTTCTAATTTTAGTTAGAAAAGTTCCGTTTTTTATTTAATTTTTTTGGTTTCCGGAATAAGTTTTGGATTATTTTTTGTCTCTGCTTGTACAGCCAGCTATGAAATGTGTATTTAAATTTATATGCAATAAGTGTCAGCATCTGTATAGTATATGTAGTACATGTGTACTAGATAACGAAATATATGAAAGGGTGAGAACTAACTAGCAACCCAGGTAGGGTTGCTAAGAGGTTCATAGTGGTAGGATTTTCTCAAAGCAATCGGATAGGGTCACCACGATAATTAAGGGCTTGAGGGAGTCTTCGCCACTTTGAGAGGAAACGAGAAATTCAGCAGTTTTCAAATCTGATTATTTGTGTATAAAACAACATCTTTAATACTATAATACTTACACATATTCAAACACACTCGTGTGGGCTGTCGGTGTATCGCACACATGTCAGCAGTAGGTATTTTTCATGTTACTGGCATTGACGATAGATGGCGTTGGTATCAAGTTTATAATATATTTATTTTAATTTCAATCTTTATCTCTGTTATTGATCCAATCTGATAATGATAACCGAAACTCGAAACATCAAATTATTTGAATTGCGCTGTATATTTGTAGCCGTTTAAAACTTTCTGACTGTTCTGTTTCTGACTGACTGTCTCGCGCACCTTGTGCAGAAAATTTTAGGACAACCGCGTCAGACGTGTCAGTGGTTGACAAATGAAATCCACTATTCTTATCGAGATTCAACACTAAGTCTATTGTTGTTTATTATTAAAACTAAACGCATAATGTCGTTGCGGGCAAAATATTAGCTATTTTACACGTCGTAATAGAACCATGCATAATTTATGCGGAATTAATTAGAATTTTATTTGCAGCGAAGTTAAGAGGGCAAAAGTATCCACTTGGCTAGCTAGTGTTGAATATAATTTGTAATTGCTGAGCTGTTTAAATTTATTAATATGTTTCCTATGATTATCTTTGTGATTTTGCTAAGAGTTAGATATTGTCGTAGCGCGGGTAGTACAGTAATTAAATATTTTATTGCAGCTCAATACATGTCGGAGAAATGGCGCTGGTATCAGCTGCCATTGTCATTATAATATAAGAAATCAAAGTCAAATTAGATCAACAGTTATATGGTTTATTTGATTTTCCACCATAGTCATTATTTTTATCGAGAACGGAGTGACTATGATACCAGCGCTATTGCTCCGACATATACAATTTATCCAATAGGTAAAACAATTTGGAAAATTTTAAATTAAATCTGACATGATGACATAAATCTGTGAAATGTCATTGCTTGTGGCGGCGTCCATGCGTCGGGTTGTCTCTCTCCCTAAAATATGGCGAGGGGGCCGATGGCTGGCCATGCGTCATACTCTTGAACGGGTGCTACTTGTGGTGACTGGTCGTACTTGAATTCGTGTATGCGGTGATGTTAATTATTTCGACTATGTGTTTGCGTGTTGTTCCCACGAGAATGTAAGTGCGTGCTCCTATTTCACCATGCCTCCTGCTGGGGACAAGTCTTTGTTTTTATTTATGTTATTATTATTAATTACTTAAAATGTCATGTGGAACATGGTGTAATGGTTGCAGCTCCTTACAAACGTTGTGTAAAAAAAAAAAAAACATGGCGATTAAAAAGAGTGGCGGAGAGTTTATTGCCAGTTCTTCTCTTCCGTTCTACGCCCTTGATTTGAGAACTGGCAGTAAATGTAAAATTAGAAGCATGAATATTTATTTCTTTAATGACGAATCACAAGTGTACATTGTGTTACCTACGTGAATAAATGATTTTTGAATTTTTTTTTGAATCTGACAGCTGTGTGTGCAACTTGTAAGTAGTAAAAATAGAATTGATGGAATGGGGACTCCATTAATAGTTTTTACACGCAACGTCTTTTTTGTTACGCCTTAGTTGGAAATGAAAGGAAATGTCGTAAGTAGGTATGTTAGGCAAAAGACGTCGCGTGGCGCGGGCTCTGTCTATTGGTCGCCGTCACCCAAATTGGTTATGTAATTCGTCCACGCGAAGGTGCCGAACTGCTTCTCGACAAGTGTAACCCATGACCACTAAACGAATTGGTATGGGATATTAGGTCACACTTTGTCACGTGACCATTGGTATTACGCGTACGGGTTAAATTTTGGTCTTACACTTTATAGTATACAATAGTTATATACTGTTCATAAGGGTATATTATAATAAACCTTACCGTCATTCATATAACACGCCTGAATTTAGAGTGTTATTTAAGTTAGAACACGTCCGAACAATATTTACATTACATTATTTAACAGAAATAGAAATAAGTAAGAACCATATTTCTGGCAAGAACCCAAAAAATAAATTCATTTCCGTATTATTAAAATTTATCAATACACTTACAATAACGATAAAAATGGCGAAGTTTGTTCAAAATAACAAACTCTTGATTTGAAAACTTAAAATCGAAATACGCAAAATCGTTTTACTTGTCTTAAGTCGGAAGTATTAACTTTGATATCTCCGAAATGGGGAAGTTGTTATTTAAATTAAAAATGGACCTTTAGAGACGTAACGTCGTTTATTATCTAATATACGAGTATATATAACTCTTCTGTGAGTATGTCACTGAACTTCTCTCAAACGACTGGACCGATTTTGATGAAATTTTTTGTGTGTGTTCAAGGGGATCTGGGAATGGTTTAGATTCACAAATCAGTCCGGCAGATGGCACTGCAGTCGGTACTTTCATACTTTGCTTAATATCCTAATCGCTTTAAATATCATGCAGGACAACGTCTGTGGGGTCCACTAGTCTAATATATAAAATTCTCGAGTCACAATCTTCGTTCCCATACTCCTTCGAAATGGCTGGACCGATTCTTATGAAATTTATCAAATCAAAATGTTAAGGGTGGTCCACGCCTAAATATTTATTTTTAATTTTTTGATAAAAAAAATTGTTTTTTATTTTTTATGATACAACATACAACCCTAAATTTTCACCCCTCAATGATCAACCCCTATTTTTTATTCTTTAAATTCTTTTAATATCTCTTATGACTCTGATGTTTATGTAGAGAAAAAATCACAGAAAACCTAAAAAAGTTTTAATTCTAGAAAACCAAACAGTCTCTGTGGTAGCATAGCAAAATCTTCCATGTTGGTATGTACTAAAAAGGTAGGCTAAGTAAAATCACATTAAGGAGAAACGAAGTTCGCGGGGACAGCTAGTAAAATATATCTGTATGTATGTCAGCTGTATCTTGTTTATTTATTGTAAATAGATGACCACTAATTAAGGCATAGAGTAGGGCATGACTCGAGAATAGTTTCGCATTCTAATGGAGAATAATTTTTGTAATCATAGTTACATAGCAGATAGATATAGAAATATGAGCGCCGTGATTAACATGAAATGCTGAAGTCCAAAAATATTTGGAAATTTCCACTGTTGAGGAAAACATTAAAAGATCAACCGAATAATACAATAGGAGACTTCACAACACGTCTAACCCTAGCTTCGGGCCTCTTGGAAACGGCGGTTTGTGTATCGGCTGAGAAGGGCGAAACTTGCCGCAGTCTGACAGCGAATTACGAGGGAAGAAAATATTGGATTTGCGTTCCCTAATTGCTATCATTTCATAAAATCTGATTTAAACCAAGAGGCTGACTGCAGATGTTAAAAAAAATAGTTACATAGCACGTTAGTTTATTTTAAACATACAAAAAAATATAAATACAGACATATAAGCCTTAATATTATAACGACTGTAAAAGTATAAGTATTCAATATGTATTTCTTTTTTGACGTTCATAAGTGTACATTGTTTTTTAAGATTTATGAAGACAGTTAAATTCAAGCTCTTTTTAAGGTTTAGTTAAAAAGTTTAAATCCCAGTTGGACCGAATATATAAAACACGGAAACATTACTTTCAAACAAAATTAATATAAACTAGTTATATAGTTGCCAGTGTTTGGTCTCTGATAAGCGTTTGAATCACGAAATAATCCGGTCGTATTACACATTTGTAGAATCAGTTTATGAGGTTTCCGGAACCAATTGTACCTGTGTCTATTGTCTGCAGTTTCAATACGATATGTACGGGATATCAACTGAAAATTGTAATAAAATAGTTTCATATATTTCTCTAGCGTGTATAGCGTAAACGATTGCTGTTATGTGGTCCCCACTATACTATTAAACTTTCAACTGTTATTTACCTAATTATTATTTCTTTGCCTTGTATACGTTTAACCATTTGTTTATGTAGTGATAAGTTATAGTTAATAACCTAATGACATTGTTTGTTCCCCTAATGTATCCCTACTCCTACCCAAACCTTTAAGTACCAAATCCCGATCCTTTCAAAGGCACTTCTATTCCATATTCCAACTCCAACGTTAGTTTATTGTAAACATAATTTTAAATAAAGTTTGTTAGTTTTAAAAAACAAGTTTTAGTCACTGCCTCATAACAAATTTGGCGCAGTCGGTAGGATCTACTTGTGTAGTAAGACGAAGCAAACGTACAAAGGACTAGCATCGCCTAGTACGGTAGCCTTAGGCTTTTAATAGTTTTCGCCGATACTATGCTCTTGTGGTTCGTGTTACTGTGGTAAGTGGCATTTTACTTGTGGCTCATTCTTTTCCTATATTTCCATATTTTGTGTGTTTTATATATATTATCGTGTATTACTATATCTTATATTTCATTTAATTACATTATTCATATTTAACTACACACGCATTCTACATTTTAATCATCATCATGTCATTAAAGACCGAAAGCATAATGAAGGCATCACCAGTTAATATTCAAACTCTTATAAATCTAATTCCTATATTCGACACAAACAATCACGATGAAATTTACGGTTACATTAGGTCCTGTGATACTGTGTTTAAACTGTCATCTCCGTTTGAACGGGAGACTTTGTTAACTTGTGCTCTAAATAATATTAAAGGCATCGCGGCCTCAGAAGTTCGGTGTAAAACTTACGAGACGTGGGATGAATTAAAGAGATTTCTTATTGAGAGATTCGCGAATACCAAGACAATTCAACATTTGAATTTAGAACTTCAATCGATTTTCCAGAGACATGATGAGTCCTTAACCCAATTCTATCATAGAGTAGATCTTTGTCGTTGCAAAATCTTAGAAAAACTACACTCAGAAATTTGCGATTCAACATTAGACGGACGTGTAGCAACCACCGAGGAAACCGCCTTAAGCATATTCCTCAACGGTCTCTCTACAGACATGGGTATAATGCTCAGAACAAAAGGTTTCGATACCTTGAGAGAAGCAGGTCGTTTTGCAATGCAAGAAGATCAAATTAGGGCTATGAACAAAGCTAGGCAATCTTTATTTAGACCAGTTGCAACTCCTAGGCCAGCAATTAGGAGTAATGCATATCAAATTAATTACCAATCTATTCGAAACCCAAATATTCCATTCAGGCCTCCTAATCCTAGATTTTCTCCAAAGACATGTGCTTATTGTAAAAATATTGGGCATTCAATAAACGAATGTCGCAAGAGAGCATACAACGAGCAAAATAAACAACGCGCTCTCCCTGCACCAATCCGCCATTTAAACTTAGAAGCGACCAACGAAATGAGCGACCCGTTGGAAATCGCTACCAGCTCTTACTCGATGAACCCAGCCCTTTAGACTATTCAATGCTTCCTCAAATTCCAAAATCAAGTCGAGTGTTACAAAGCACTGTGTCTGCATCCTTGCATAATAAACCAGCCTATCGGAGGCAATGCAAAGAAGCTTGCACACAGACAGATTTTGAAGCTAGCTTTATACAGACCTACAAACAGGGTAGCCAGTCCCAAACCTTTGGTCATAATACGGATTCTACTATTTCTTATAAGCACGATGAATCTCCAAAATCCTCTGAATCTAAAAAATCGCACTGTATCTTCTAACCCCACTGTATCTCAAAATATCGCTGAATCTTGTAAACCCGCTGTATCTCATACTACTACTAAATCGAATTCAAAATACCATTATAAAAAAAAATAAACGTAAGTCGAAATCAAACAACAAGAATATTAAATCTTTTTCAATCTCTGCTTTAAATGATATACCTCCAGAAAATCTCTTACATGCTACATTTTACATAGATAATAAACCTGTGACTCTTTTTATTGATACCGGTGCTGGTATATCTGTCATACGTAAAGATAAAATAGGTTTAGCTTGCATTAACGAATTAAATATAGTTTCTATTCAAGGTATTTCCAGTTCTCAATCTCAGATGCTGACCTTAGGAACGGCAAATATTTCCCTTGACAATTTACCTAAACATAAATTTCATGTTGCAAACCTTAACATAAAAGCTGACGGTATTTTAGGTAATGACTTTATGACTGAATATGACTGTAAAATTGAAGTACAATCGAAAATCTTAACAATTGGCGTCAAAAGTTATGACTTATTTTATTTACATGAAAAACTACAAGATTTAAATTCACAGAACAATACTGTATCCCTCGAAAAACAAGTAATTAACAAACGATCGGAAACAGTAATTAGATGTACAACAAATTCTATGAATTCTGGCGAAGCAATCGTTGAAAAACATACATTAGATAATGGCATTATTATTCCACGCTCATTAGTGACCGTCACAAACAACTCTTTTCTTATAACTTGCATTAATTTAGACAAACAAGATAAGATTATTAGCACTCCTTCCATCCCTGTTACTATTTTTGACTTTGACAAACATACTAATGAACAAACTCAACATGAGATAAATAATTTTAATTGTATTTCCCAAACAGATCGTCAGAGCAAAGTTTGGTCCCTCATTAGAGGCGACCATTTAAACAAAGAAGAATCAAACTCCCTAAATAAAATCGTAATTGAATATTCTGACATATTTTATACAGAAGGTGACAAACTGACATTTACAAACCATACTAAGGGCTGATTTCACCAATGTCGTAGTTATCCGAGAATAGCTATACCAAGGATAAACATATTCGCTTGAATTTAATCCCAGACTACTCACTTTACATTTCACCATGTAAAACATCCGATAAACTAGTCTCAGATTAGCTATTCTTTGGAATAGCCGTTATGCTTATCTGTGGAAGTGTATATTGAGTGAACGAACGAATGAGTGTATAATGAAAACAAATTAAATGTGCAATTTCTTTAAAGAACATGAAGGTTAAATGGAACTTTTTACTTTAGTTGGATTATACGTCAGTTTGAAGCTGTCATGGAACCTACTTTGTAATCTGTGGTCAGGTCATAGAAGCTTTGTTTTGCCTGAGTGTTTATTTTGGTTTTGATTTGAAAGAAGAAAATAAATAACAGAAACAATATCGTTCATGATAATGACCGCTAGAAAAAGAAGTCCTAACTGGCAAATGTACCAGTAATCCTACCTGATAACTGACCATTTTAAGATAGTGGAAAACAAGCGTACCGACGCAGTAACCATGAAAGAAAAAAATGCTGAGTGGAGTAAAATATCCAATGAATTCAATTCGCAAACCAGTTTCAGCCACAGAACCGCGGAAAATTTAAAGGCACAATGGGAAAGCTTAAAAAAATTCACCAAAAAAGAATCTGCTGCTGCTAGGCAGTACATGATTCAAACAGGTAAAATCATTTTATCATTTTACATGCTTATTTTCGCAGCTAAAAGCATCTTCATGATAAACCTATGGTGGTACTGTGACATTCTTAACTATATTTGATTTTTTGTTTAGGTGGGGGACCTGCAAAGCCTAAATCTGACGACCCGTTATTTACCCGGATCTTGGGTCTTATTTCAACAGTTGCTGTTGGACTCGAAAATCCATATGATTGCGATAATTTTATATTAAAAGAAAATGAAACATTGGCTACAGTTAAAATTCCAGATGTATCAGGCATATTTGTGCCGAACACCACTGTGACCAAGTCAACGCCTCTTGACTTGGATATTGATGCTGCAAATTTTACCTGCGATAATGATAAATCACAAGGTGACTGTGCTGCTGATTGGGGAGACTACACCCCAAAGATGCTGCAATCTCAGAAATCTGCTCCTCTGCGTGCACAGTCAGTTCAGCCTGTGGTTCAGCCAGCTAAATCGACGCCTATTGCCTTGGATATGGATATTGATGACTGTGCTTTAATATCTGTAGAGGATGCTGGAAATACCCCTCTCACTCAAAAGAAAAATTGGAGCAGCAGACGCAGACCTACTTCTTCAACTTTAGAAGAGTTACATAAAATTAAAATAAAAGCTATGAATTTTGCTGCTGAGGAGAGAGAGGACGGAAAAAAAAAATTTGAAGTTGAAATAAAAATAAAAAATGAAATATTAAAACGGGAGAAAATCAAAACACGAAATCTTTTTGCACAAATGAAACATCGAAGAATAAATAGAAAACAGCTGACATGACATGGCGGCCATTTTTATCCAAGGAATATCTCCGTATTCGTTCAAAATTGGGCGTATAAATCTTATCCTTGGAATAACGTTTTATTCTCAGGTTAAGTAGTTGGTGAAATGTAAAATTTGCTATTCCAGGGTTAATTCCTTGGAATAAAACTTATCTGAGTTTGGTGAAATTAGCCCTAAGCATACTATTCCTACCACATCAAATATTCCAATTAATACGAAAACATATAGGTTTCCACATATACATCAACAAGAAGTAAAAACCCAGGTCGATAAAATGTTAAATGAAAATATAATACGTCCGAGTACTTCACCATGGAGTAGTCCTATCTGGGTAGTCCCTAAAAAGTAGACGCCTCCGGCAAACAAAAATGGCGCGTCGTTATTGATTATCGTAAACTGAATGATATAACCATAGGTGATAGTTATCCTTTACCTAACATTACAGATATACTCGACAAGTTAGGACATTCTGTTTACTTCACTACTTTAGATCTCGCCTCTGGATTCCACCAAATCGAACTCGAATCAAACGATATTCCTAAAACTGCCTTTAATACTCCGTATGGACATTATGAATTTTTAAGAATGCCATTTGGATTAAAGAATGCTCCAGCAACTTTTCAACGTGCTATGGATAGCGTACTCTATGGATTACAAGGTGAACGTTGCTTTGTTTTTTTAGATGACATAGTAGTCTTCGCCTCTAGTTTACAAGAACACGAACAAAAGCTATACGAAGTCTTCAATCGACTTAGGAAAAATGGCTTAAAAGTTCAACCAGATAAGTGTGAATTCCTTAGGAAAGAAGTAGCCTATCTAGGGCATATAATTTCTAGCGAAGGTGTAAAACCTAATCCTGATAAAGTTCACGCAGTCGATAATTTTCCAGTTCCCAAATCATGCAAAGACATCAAGTCTTTCCTTGGCCTAACCGGCTATTATCGCCGTTTCATTTCTAATTTTAGTAGTCTAACAAAACCTTTAACTAGTCTCCTTAAGAAAGATGTTCCTTTTGTTTGGGGTGAAACTCAACAATCAGCCTTTGAAGAATGCAAACGTCTCCTTACCAATCCTCCTATTTTACAATATCCTGATTTTACTAAAGAATTTATTTTAACAACAGACGCTTCTCTTCATGCGATTGGCGCTGTTTTATCGCAAGGGCAAATAGGTAAAGATCTACCTATTGCGTATGCATCACGTACTCTCAACAAAGCAGAATCAAATTATTCCACCATTGAACGTGAATTATTAGCCATAGTTTGGGCTGTTAAGCATTTTCGTCCCTATTTATTTGGTAGAAAGTTCAAGATCGTTACCGATCATAAACCATTAACATGGCTTTTCTCTATAAAAGACCCTGGTAGTCGTCTCGTTCGCTGGCGTCTCAAACTCGAAGAATATGAATACGAAGTAATTTATAAAGCTGGTAAAAATAATACTAATGCCGACGCACTCTCTAGGCCCTCAATTCTTAACACAAATACTATTGACTTAACTTGTGACAAAAATACTGATAAGAACGAAATCGATTCTCACGACGACTATTTACAATTAAACTATCAACACTTTACAGAAATTTCAGATTATAGTTTCGACACTCCAAATCTACATATTTCACCAGATAAGCTGTTAGACGAACGACATAAAGACATATTTATTGCTATTTCTTGTGACATTTCCGATAAGAACAATCTTTACAACGAAGCTATTTCAATGTGTTCTCAAGTGGAACCATTTCTAAAAAAGTCTAAAGCACTCTACGAAACTGACTTATTGGTTTCCAACAAAAAACAAAACATTTACTTTAACTATTCTCGACCCTTATATTTCGATCCTTGGGATTCTGAAAGTTATTTTAAGTCACTTCTTAGCTGTTTACAGAATAACGATTTGAAATCACTTTACGTACCTGACTTAAAAGATGACGCAACTTGTAAATTAAAAGGCAATGAACAACTACATATTACATCTTATTTAGCAGACATTTATAATTGTAAGATTACTATCTGTGAAAACAAAGTGAAGACTCCTAATCCTGAAGATATTCCTTCCATTTTAAAATCTTTTCATGATGACCCTTTGTCTGGTCACCGTGGTATAGTTGAAACCACACGAAAAATAAGATCAGAGTATTTTTGGAAAGGTATGACCGACACTATTAAAAATTACATTGACAAATGTCAAATTTGCCAACGGAGTAAGATACAAAGAAAAACTTATAAAGCTCCAATGGTAATAACTTCATCATCCACTGAACCTTTTGAACGTGTCTCTATCGACTTAGTTTCTTATTCAGAAGTAACCCATGACTCTAATAAGTACATCTTAACCTTACAAGATGATTTAACAAGGTTTGTACAAGCTTATCCTATTGTAGATAAACAAGCAATTACCGTAGCAAAGACTCTATTAATCTTCTGTCAACATTACGGCGTTCCCAAACGATTTCACTCAGATCAAGGAACAGAATTTGTAAATAGCATCATAAAACAATTAATGAAATTGTTAGGTTCAAATCATACATTGAGCACAGCTTACCACCCTCAAAGTAATGGTTCTATAGAACGTTTCCATGCTACTCTTAGAGATCATATACGATCGTATCATAAGAGAAATAATTGCAATTGGGATCAAATAATTCCTTTCGCAGTTATATGTCATAACACAGCAGTTAATCAATCATTGGGTTTCACGCCTCATGAATTACTTTTTGGGTATAAACCTCGATCACTCTACTCTCTAAAAGAATTAAACGAATATACAACCTGTGATTATTTACATGA
Source organism: Pieris macdunnoughi (assembly GCA_905332375.1). NCBI lineage: Eukaryota > Metazoa > Arthropoda > Insecta > Lepidoptera > Pieridae > Pieris > Pieris macdunnoughi. Next base: position 2,394,627 of record CAJOBZ010000026.1, read on the forward strand.
TCTTAATGAACGACTCAAAGTTTCTCGTGACGTTGCTTTACGTAACTTACAAGCGATGAAGGAAAAAGCTAAAGAACGTTATGATAAAAATATTAGAAACATCGCTAAGTATAACGTAGGCGATTACGTAATGCTCAAGGTGCCTAACCCTAATAACTTAGATTCGAAATGGGAAGGTCCTTATCTTATTGTCAGAATAGGATTCAATGAAAATTACATCATCAGAAAGAATGGAAGAAACCAAATAGTGCATGCAAATCGTTTAAGACCATCGCACGATACATAAATTATTTAGAATAATTATCGTTACTAGATTTTTTTACAAACCAATTTTAATTCTATTTCAGTTTACCAATTGCTATGGCATTTCCCAATACTATATCCGACGGAGAGGAGAATCCTAATTATATACATTCGTTTTATACACACATGAATAATTCTTATTTTAGTTTTATCATATGTTCTATAATAAAAATTTTATTTTACATTATACTATACAAAATTTATATAATTATAAAGAAAATAGTTACAAATAGGTTTAATTCTAATTAGAATTCTGAAGAGGTCGTAGTCTAATTCTTGAATATTATTATATTTCTTTCAATATTATATTTTACAAAATAGTTATTTCCATATTTCAGGTACTCCACAACCTTTGTTGTCGGGGATACCCACATACAAAATATACCTTCAAACTCAGGACTATGAAGAAGTTGGTGAAATTCTAGTGTCGGAAAGTTCTTGGAAACTCATTATATATAGAGATATCGAACCATTATTCTTATCGAGGGATTCTGTAAAACGATTAGTAAATAGTTATAATTTTATAATCAAACGAAATTCTAGTTTACCTAACGTCGTTACTACCAGTTCTTTTATTAAATTAAGTATTATGAATATAGACTCAAGGTTGGATGAATTTCAATATTACACAAGCGACAAGCGTTTCAAGCGCGAACTTATAGACGGTCTAAGCTCAGTTCTAAAATGGCTCATTGGTACACCAGACGCAAAAGATGCCGAATACTATAATGAATGTATAGATCTCTTAGAAAAGCAACAAATTTCTACGAATGATATTTTAAAACAACAACTCCAAATTCTTTCTTCAACCATTACTAACTTTAACAATACCATTTTAAAAATTTCATACGATGAACACATGATCAATGAAAATTTAATGAAAATTAACTCCTATATTAACTCAACGAATACTTTACTTTTTAATCTCAGTGTATCTGAACAGATCTCAACTGTTTCTATACAAATTCTAGAACTCGTCACGTCTCTAGAAAAACAAATTGATGATATCGTTGCGAGCATTTTATTTATTAAATCGGGAGCAGTTCATCCTTCGGTCATATCGTCAGTAAGTCTTTACAAAGAATTATTAGCATCAAGTCATGCTAGAACATCAGGTAACCTAGTGGCAACCGTGAGTCTTCAAAACATTCATAAAATTTTAAACTCTGCCACAATTACATCATATATTTATATGAACAAAATTATATATATATTAAATTTTCCTTTAGTCAAAAATGACATATTTACCTTATACCATTTAATTTCAATTCCTATAAAACATCCTGAGTCCTCCTTATATTCCACAATCCTACCTGAGCACATGTATCTTGCTATGAGCAAAAACAGTCAACGCTACCTGACGACGAACTCCGTGGATAAGTGTCATGAATTCTCTCCAAACCTTCATGTATGCAGTAAGGTCACAATCTTCAACTCAAACGCACGACCAATCTGCGAAGTCTCCATCTTGCTGACGAATTCTAAAGACATACCTCAAAACTGCGAGGTATCCACATTCTCTGCGCATTTCAACACATTTCACCCATTAAAAAATAACAAATGGATTTTCATACTTTCGAAGAAAATTAAATATGCTATGGAATGCAACGGAAAAACTACACATGGCGAAATATTTGGACACGGAATAATTCTGCTACAACCTGCATGCAAATTTTATACACCAATGGTTACACTCATCGCTGAAGACTCGAAATCGAAAAACATAAGTCATCCCATTGTTACTGTCGACGTGGAAAATAACTGCATCGAAGGAACTCCAGATCTTTATAATCCAGGACTCGTACCTATCCAAATTAACGATGTTTCCTTAGACACTCTCAATACTATTAAAGACGAGATCAAACATCACTCTAAAATACTAAATCAAGATAAATATATCATTCAAGAACATCCATACAATTTCACTCTAATGAGTTTATCACTTGGATAAACTTGTCTTCTTTGATTGGAGTCCTTCTTATTTATACTCTTTACAAGTTTTGCAATTGTTGCAACCTCTTCAAATACTTTTACCCAAGAAGAAACTCTCACGAACAAGGATGCATTCAAATATTTAATAATTGCTTCGACCAATCCCGAAGACGACAACAAATAGAAATCCCAATGTCTACATACAATACGACGACGACGACGACGGCTTGCATCAGCTCGGACGACGAAGAAGAGGACGCCCAACAAACTTCTTCAAAAAGTTCACGCCAACAGGCGCAACCTTTATTTTAAGGGGGGAGGTGTTATGTGGTCCCCACTATACTATTAAACTTTCAACTGTTATTTACCTAATTATTATTTCTTTGCCTTGTATACGTTTAACCATTTGTTTATGTAGTGATAAGTTATAGTTAATAACCTAATGACATTGTTTGTTCCCCTAATGTATCCCTACTCCTACCCAAACCTTTAAGTACCAAATCCCGATCCTTTCAAAGGCACTTCTATTCCATATTCCAACTCCAACGTTAGTTTATTGTAAACATAATTTTAAATAAAGTTTGTTAGTTTTAAAAAACAAGTTTTAGTCACTGCCTCATAACGATTGCGCGCTCCGTGCGATGTTCGCTCAATAGCCTTTCTCGTCCAATACGAGTTGAGACGCGACATATCACATTTCGTCCGTTTGGCCAAACATAATCATCATTCACACTTCCGGTATCATTATTTCGTATCGACGTTGTCTGTTGTGATATTAGGTCCTTACATATGAAATTGGCGTTTTGTATGGGAGGAACAAAAAGTCGAATATTTTTAAATATAATATATTTAATTAATCAAAGTATGAACCATTGTTTTCTATGCACTTTTGCCATCTCATAGGTAGTTTATTGATCTCTTTACTAAAAAAAACAGTCGGACGGGAATCAATAAAATCTGTGAAGGCGATTTGGACTGCCCCATCAGAGTTAAATTTTTTCCCTTGCAAGAAGTTGTCCAAATTTCGAAAAAAATGGTAATCTGTTGGAGCAAGGTCCGGGGAGTACGGAGGATGTCTTAGACATTCCAATTAAAGCTCTTCTAATTTGGTAGCCGTCTGTTGTGCAGTGTGTGGTCTAGCGTTGTCGTGAAGTAGCAGTGGCGTGGAGCGATTGACCAGCCTAGCTTGTTTAGCCGCTAGCTTTTCCATCATGGTTTGCAATTGCTGACAATAGACATCAGCCGTAATAGTCTGGCCAGATTTGAGAAAACTGCAATGAACAATACCGGCACTAGTCCACCAAACGCTTACAAGTAACTTTTTTGGGGTTAATTTTCGCTTGGGGCAGGATTTGGCTGGCTGGCCAGGATCCAACCATTGCGCTGAGCGCTTTCGATTATCGTAAAGAATCCATTTTTCATCACAGGTAATGATTCGGTTTAAAATACCTTCATTATTGTGCTGGTTCAGTAATGTAACGCAGCAGTCGACGCGCGTTTGCCGGTTTGCTTCAGTCAATTCGTGAGGTACCCATCTTTCAAGCTTTTTAATCTTCCCAATTTGCTTCAAGTGAATTAAAACAGTTTTATCACTAACACCGCAGCCTGCTGTCCACGACAAAAGCAATACAAAAATCGTGGTTCACGGTTCACAGTTCACGCACTTACTGTATTTATCAACTTGCTATGGTAACCTAGAAAATTATCTTTTTTTTCATATATGCGTGACGTAACCTCCCGCGGCACGGCTGCCTTGTGGTGGAGGGTTGTGTGGTACTCGCTGCTGTGCGCCAATAACAATCGCCCAAGACAGGTCAACGGTAACAGCGTAGCCTCGTCCGCTTCCCGCTACGCGATTAGCCGTTGAAAATCACGGCCCCCTATGACCATGAAATGGACCTTGGCACAATAAGGGCCATACTCACATCGGCCAATACGCCCTGATTTGGAGAAATAGATCTGCTCCAATTCGATGTATCTTCTAATATATAGCGATTCCGACTTTAGTGTTGAGTTTAGTGCTAGGGATATGGAGAGTACTACGTCAAAACTGCTGTAGACATCATTGTGACATAAAGACCCTCGTAGCAGTTTCGTAGCCTAACGTAGCTGTCTTTCTATGTAACCGTAGATATTCTTATATTATACTTGAAACTTAATAAAATTAACTTGTATATAAAACTTGATGACCCGGTGATCTTCATCACCTACATAATATATATGTGTCAAAATTTAACACCAAATTGTAAAACAGACAAAAGAGGTTGGACCTCATACCACAGCTACCTAAATTTTTGAAGGTATAAATATAAAAATATATGACAACCAGGTGATTTTTTTCTTTTAAAAAGACGAAAGACACAAATATTTCCCAGCTAGGTTAAGTTTTATTGGGTAATACAATTATAGATTTTATTACTTTTGTTTTATTGTTATTTGTTTCCCACCGTTTTAACCTTCCCTGAACTTCCACAAATATTTCATGATAATTAGCCAAACCAGTCTAGCCATTCTGGAGTTTAAGCAGGACAAACGAACAGCAATTCATTTATTTATATGAGAATATTGGCCTAGCGGCTCTAGAGCTTCCTAACAACACCTCTAATGATATTATGTTCAAATCCTGGCTGAGTACCAATGGATTATTCTATTACACTTATTGCACCAATTAGGCGTTTGTGGAATAAAACACGTCTGTGAGGCACAGATTGCGCATAACATAGGATTGGACACTGTTTTTTTATTATTTCATCAAAATGTATGCTAAAGTTAGTGAAATACGGATGTATGCCTTACTGTCAAACTGTCAAAACGTAAAACGAAATATTGAGTCACGCGTTCAATGACATAGCTATTAGCCCGTCTTCCCAGTGGTTGAAGTTTTAATTTCCTATTCACGAGAATGCTCATTATTTCTGTAAACTATCTGGGTCAGGGCATACAATATTTCAAACAGTAAAAAGTTATAATGCCTACAAATCCAAAAACTTAAATAATATTTCATAATGTATTTGTCGTGCTGTTGGCAAGACTTGATACATTAATATAAGCCACTGATTTTAAATGTAACTATTAATATTAGAAATATAACGTGGTACAACCCTTGGTTCTAGCCTAATTCCCGTATCTGTATTCCTATTCCTTTCGTGATATTATTTTCTTAATAGGCAATATCAGCCTGTGTCTAGCATACGCCAATGTTTAAGATGTAAGGCATGCCAGTATTCTTGCGATGTTTTTCTTCATTTATCAAGTGTTAATCCACATAGAAAAGTCCATTGGTGCATAACCGGGGTGCGAACCTACGACCTCAGGAGGTCGCACATATAAACACGTTGCTCTACTGAAATAAATAATTGTATCAAAATAATCACGATTTAACGAAATTAATAGCTAAACGATATAGTCTAATGTTATATAAATAAATGAAGACGAAATAATAAAAATATAAACTATTTAAATTGTATTTTTATACGTAATTTAATACGTAAGTGACCTTCAAGAAAGGGTCTCGAAAGTAATAAAATAGACGCCCGTCTTAATAAGAAACACAATTCATGAACATGTATCGTATAAAATTCACGTTAGACGACGTAGAATTCAAATGTCTTTTACGAAATTTAAATAATAAGACTCTATTCTTACACGCCTCGAATGTTTTCATTTAATTAAAATTGTTTATGTTTTAGGAGTATCGTATGCCAAGAGTTATTTGTCTTATAACTATAAAGCCTTTATTGCTGGCACCCACCCTGACACTAAACAATTGTTTAAATATATTATACTGATGTGCCGTCATGTATGATAGAAGATAAAGATAAATGGACGATGCAAGTGACGGAATGGCTTCCTCGCTATGACAAAAGAAAACGAGGAAGATTAATAAACTTGACGGCTCATTTGTCTAGTGGTTAGTACCCCTGACTGCGAATCTATGGGTCCCGGGTTCGATCCCCGGCTGAGACAAAACATCGATGTGATGAGCAATTGGTGTTGTGCTTAGGTCTTGGGTGTTTAAAAATACGTATGTATTTATGTCTATCTGTCTATAATCTTATGTATGTATATCCGTTGCCTAGTACCCATAACACAAGCTTCACCAGCTTAGCATGGGACTAGGTCAATTGGTGTAAATTGTCAAATTAAAAAAAAAAAGATGGGAAGATGATGTGCAGAGAGCAGCTGGTGGCTGCGTAAAGCAAGATATAGATAAAGCTAGAAGAGTGGAAGCTCTTTAAGGAGGCCTATGTCCGAGGACAAGCTGTATAATAAACCGGCTAGCCGATTAATTATTAGTGTTTATTTTTTATTTTTAGTGTTAATTTATTAGTACTTCACCTTTTTATGTACTAGTATAAGTAATTACAGCAATAAAAGCTTTTGTTATTATTATTACTGATGTACCGGCTTTGGTGATCAGCGTGTCCTGTGAAACATAGGCCTCTTTCAGTTGCTTCCATTGTGTTATAATGTTTGCTAGTCTTGTCCAAGTTGTGCCTCCTATTCTTTTTATATCGTCTGCCCATCTTCCTCTGTCTTCCTCTTTTGCTTTTTCCATCTCGTGGTTGTCATTCTATAATAATTTTTGTCCATTTCAACCTGCTATCTCGCGTCATGTGCCAGATGCAGCGCCATTTCAATTGCCTTTTTTTCTTTATAATGTCCTCTACTTTGTATGATAATCCCACCATGCTTCTTTAGATTCTTCTTTGGCTTTCAACTTTAAAAGATGTTTCTAAGATAATGTCCAAATCTGGCAGCTGTATGTGACACATGGTAAGATACATAAGTTACCTTTTTTTTGGCTACCATTGAGAAGTTACTTTTAAATACTTCAAAGGGATCAAAATCTCTTTGAGGCGCATTTTTTGTCTTAAAAGCGTAATATTTGTGCTTTTATGCTTGATACGTACCACTGAAGAACAGTTTCTTATAACACATGTGAGGGTAGCTACAATAGAGTAGGTACAAATTGTATTTTTGTATTATAAAATAAAAATATTATTGTTATTAGTCCTATGCTGAAATGGAAAGTATTCTTATTGTGCAACAATGGGAATTTTGTAGAATTTCTTACGTCAAGTACGTAAGGAAGAAAGATTCAAATGGATGAGACTACGACACAGGGAATCCTAGTGTGTGGGTTTCGCTTTCTCTTTTAACTAAACATCCGGATGTATTATATGCAATAAAGTTTTTTATCACTTTCTTTATTAAATAGAATAATCATTTTACCCTGGTACAAATCCAATAAAAAAATCTAAAAGACTTTTTAAAACAGAAATGAGAATATAAAAAAGTATTTTTTTAATACAAATAAAAACTTTCGTTTGATTGTTTTTCCATATTTTTTTAAAGTCTTGCGCAGATAATATAAAACATATTATAACAAAAATTAAAACATTCCACGTGACACCAGTAATAAACAATGTGTTGTTGATTTATAATTAAGTCTCATTTATTCCTTGAAACCATACTATTCACAAAACATACACACATACGTACAATTATATCTTTTTTTAAGGATCTCTTAAACAGTAAAAGCCACCTTCAAATCGTACCAGCTCTCTCTATTTTAAGCATTTATTATCATAAAAATCTAAATAATCTGAAACTAGAATTTGCGATTTTCAATTGTTTTATGTCAATAATAATATTACACACTATATATGAAGGTTTTAAGGCAATTAAAATACGTCTGTAATAAACTTCACTTAACATACATCCCTAGGCAATTGGCCGTAATGAGACATTATTGTTTTGACACGGATGTATAGTATTAGAAATGATAAATGTTACATAATTTAAAAGACTTCTTAGGAAAAGTTTGCGACCTACCCTGGCTTGGGCCCTGGTGGTAACTCATATACCATATTAAAGAATGCTACATGTATTATAACGGTGGAATAATAATTGATGATTTATTTATTTATACAAAGTCAATTTATTGTTGTTGTATTCATTATTAAAAATAGAACTACTAGATAAAAAATATTACTACTATAAGTTGTATTTGCTTACTATATGTACTTAACTATGGTGTCAAGATCTGATCTTCTCTCTCTCTCTTCTTTTAACATTAAACTCAATCATAATAAAATAATAATAATCCAGAATCGCTACAACCTGGGGTCTTGAACTCAGATATATTTTATATAAATAAGTACAGATACCGGCAAACTTCTTGAGCATTAAACATTGGAGTGGGGGAATGTTTACGCATCGTACACACAAACGTCAACTGATTTACCAATCACGCGATCGACAAATCACTCTCCCGCCGCCCCCCTCTCAGTAATACCTAAAAATTGACAATACAAGGACACTTGTTTAAGATATTTGCCAGTATATATAACATGAACAATTCAAACAATTTCTATTAATGTTCTTTTCTTTCTTCAATTTAGTTTAGTTTGTTAGTTGCGTGTATGTGTATCAATAGAAACATATATTGGTACACAGCTGGGAATCGAACCCGCGACTTCAGAGTAGAGGGGCCACTAAGTCAACGCTACTTTAAGTGAGCAGTGCGCCGTCTGTCTATCTATCTAATCTAGAAGCGCTTCTAGATTTTTCATAGAAGTATTTTTACTGAAGTATATGGCTACAAGGTTTTCTAATTATTATACGAATGCGAGCATCATCTCAATTTTTGCAAATGATGATAAAAAGTTACTGAAGTTCTTTTCATCTTTATTATGTTTTATTATAATTTACAATAATTCTCCTTCCCGTTTTACATTTGTTTGTTATAGCGTTAAGTCATTTGAAGATGGTCCTTTTTCTCATTAAATCGATCATTCTTATAGGTTATTCAGATTCATTACACAAGAATTTAATTTTATTCAAAATTCTAAATTTGACCTTTTATGTTACTGCTTTTTATTAAGTAAATTCAGTTGTCAATAGTTTAGCAGGCACGCTGCGAGTGAGGTCGCACGCGACGTCACTACTCGCACTTCACTCGCAAAAAAAAAACACACACTTGTAATCACTTTACTACGCAGCCAACTAATCACCTGCACTAATCAGTCGCTGTCCACACTTGTTTTCTCCTAATCACTAATGCACCTGCACTAATCACTTACACTAATCACTAATCAAAGTGATTACAGACCTCTAGCCTTAATTAAGCTAATAATAAAATACTTGTCGCGAGGCCTTCAATCAGTCGCGCAACCCGGACATGCAACGACCAATATTTAAGCCTTGACTTCTTTAAGCTATCGCGGAATATGCTTATTCCCTGTATTAAGAATATCCATAGCGCAAAATTACCTGCATCATGAGTATAACCCATATATAGGTACAGCTTCAAGGACATACCCTCTCTTTTACACCATCACACAACACAGCCAAATTCGGTATTATTTAGGTAAATGTATTGAATATTTTTTATTGATTTTTCCCTTTGTAAATGTTTGAACCCTTTTGTAAATTATGTATTCCATCTTTGGCTATAGTGTAATTGTTTGTTTTTATATATAAATTTTGTCAGCTTACGAGTAGGATTACGAAATAAATAAGTACGACGATGTCATGTCCTTAAAATCCCTAACAAAGTTATCCCGGCATGATAGGATACATACCACTTACTCCACTTTAACCACTAGGACCTTCGGGTAGGCCAGTCAGTGGTTAAATTAGTGCAGAACCCTTTAGATCGGAGAAAGAACAGCATCTTCCTTACTCATTAATAAAAAATAAATCAGTGGCGTTACAACCTCTTTAGGCCTCAGATTTCTGAATCTGTTTCATGATCATTTTTCAATCTAATAGGCAATAGGTGTTCAACCAGTTACTGACATAAGCCCTCTACTTTTTGGGTCTAAGACATGTCGGTTTCCTCACGAATTTTTCCTTCACCGTTCGAGCGAATGTTAAATGCGCACATAGAAATAAAGTTGATGGTGCACAGCCGGGGATCGAACCTCAGGGATGATAGACACACGCTGAACCCACTAGGCCAACACTGCTCTACACTCCTCCTTACTCATTACCCATAAATGTGTTGTGTAAAATTTAAAGGGAATAGAACATCTAGAAATTTACAACAATGATTCAGAAGACTTTACGATGTGCCATAAAATAAGCTTACCGAGTAAAACTATGAGTAAAACCATAAAAGCTTATTCTTTTTAATTAAGCTTTTAATATATTGTTTTATTGAGCTTTATCAACGTAAGGATATTTGAAATCAACCTGTTGATATCGTTTAATACATACACTTATGTAGGTTAGTAATAATTGAAAATAAACAAAAAGAACACTAAAAAAAGTAAAAAAAAGGGTGCGTGTACTTATGTACGCGCGTAAGAAGTTATACTTCTTTGGCATTATTAATAATACATACGGATAGTTAACCTCAATTGTATTGAAGCACTTAGGAAGGTTGATGAGCACAGTTTTTTCACAAATATTTTCTAATATTAATTAGTATTGATTTAAATATTCAATTTAAATCACTTCTGATTATAAGTCAGACACACACATATAAAATTTGCACTTGTATAATGAAATAGTGACATAGTGAACAGAGGCGGCGTGCGTGCCAACATGCGCCATTAACAGAGGTTCCATTTCTGTTTTGTTGGTAGCATTTTTTCCTCAACTTAATGAGCGATTTCGTGGGCTACTACATTCTGTTAATTTTGGGTCACGGTGCGCGCGCATCGTAAAATTTCACTCTCATCAATATTTCATAACGCACCTAAAGAAGTATAACTTCAATTAGTGGGCAAATTCATTCTGTTAATTTTGTGTCACGGTGCGCGCGCATCGTAAAATTTCACTCTCATCAATTTTTCATAAGGCGCCTAAAGAAGTATAACTTCAAAAATTATTGTCCTGTCAATTGACTTTAAACAATGATAACAAATCTTATAAAAATGTATAAATCTGAAATATTTAATGGTTTAAAAAAAATACTAATAATTCGAAAAGTTAAGTCTAGTAATATATCGAAATTACAAAAAAAAAACATTTAATTACTAGCTCATTAGATTATATAGATTTAGATATATTTGGTTAACAAAAACAGTTCTGAATCCTGGTAAACATAAAAAAGACCTAAGAATTATACTTTAGACATAAATTAGTCTGAAGCCTGAAGACGTGCATTCGAACGCCGGCTGTTTTCGACAATTGAAATTTATATGCAGACAATACTTGCTAATATGGGGAAAGAATAATATCGTGAGGAAACTATAAATAAAACAGATTCACAACTGTAAGGTTTTAACTGTATGGTAAATAAATAATAGGCCCCTGGTAGATAGATCCGGTAACTCCAGTGCTGGTTCTTTTCTCGCTCAACGAATAAGTAAAGCAATTCAGCGAAGAGATGCTGCCGCCATTAGAGGTACACTGCGACAAGGACCAAACTTTTTAAATTTGTTTTAATTTATTTTTCAAATTAGGCACGGAGGCTGTTATACATACAGATGGTCTAAAACAGTAAACGATTGGACTTGTTTAAAAGGAAAAAGGAACAAGGGAAGAATAGAGCTATGGGCCGACGGGATCTAAAGGGTAGCTGGAAAAAATTGGATGACGATGGTGAAAAATAAAATAGGGTGGAAAATGTTGGAGGACACTCTCCGCATCTTAGAGTATTAAAATTTTAATTTTAATTTTTTTTGTTAAATTTGTCAATAAGATGTGGATGAACAAAGATTTCTAACTATTATTATTTATCCAAAAATTAGTATAAGTATATAGTTTAAGAATATTGTAAATACTGTATACTTGTGTATAAAAAATATATATATTTTAAATAAAATAGTAAAATTATGATACTTCAATGTAATTAAAGTAAAGTTCCATTTTCGTTTGCTTAAAATACAAAGCTCATTGAAGAAATTAATCTCAGGAGCTATGCGGTCTGTGTGGGCGTGCGAAGTCGTTAATTTAATGATATTGATGTTATTGAATTTAATTCTGAAAATAGATATTTTCTCAGACAACTTTTGTTTTGTAAAAGTTCAGTTCTGTTTCTTTACATTTCTTAAATAGCACTAGTGTGTTAAATTACGAATTAAATTAAATTTCACTTTGATCATTGGTGAAGGGGGCGCGGCATACTCGGATTCTGTCTGGGTTTACGCTAGCATAAAATGATAACGACAAATGCGCAGAAGCTTTTTCTGTCGGTTAACCTATTACCGGTATGATGTGTGCCGGACATGCCACCGACCGGATGGAACTCTTAGGCATATTGATGTTTTACAGTTTTTTTATTAACAATGAATAAAAGAGGAATATAGTAGAAGAACGTTAATCTATGGAGCATTTCTGCCCTTAGCGTGTACCTCTGATCTTTGTAATCGTAGGTTAGAGCCCCGTCTGTGCACCAATGGACTTTCTATGTATGCATTTAACACTCGCCCGTACGATGAAGGAAAGATTACCATTGCCTTAGACCCAAAAAGTCGACGGCGTGTAGCATATAACGCTTATCATCTACTTGCCTATTAGAAAAAACAAATGATCACTAAACAGTAACAGAAATCTGAGGCCCACATCTTTAAGCTAATGCATATGAGGTAATGGTGATGGAGATGTTAAAGAAGTATTCTTAAACCAACCCGAAATGCAGTATTATTTTAGTGACCCCGAACATAAATACGGCAAAACCCAACATGGCATACGACAAATATTGCGAACCTAGAACCAGGAATTAAATAATTTACCCAGAGTGCAACAATAGAGTAAAGGAAAATACATTTATATTAGTATTGTTATCTATTGAAACAAATACTGATTTATTATCTATGTATGTTATGGAATATTACAACTGTATGCTATCTTAATGTCAAATTAGATTTAACTCTCTTTAAATGATAGAGGATTTTATTTTCTACTCTTTTTTTTCGCAATGGAATATAAGCGAATGAAATGTTAATTGCTATGTAACGAATGAATGCAATGTAACTGTTGAAGAGACAGCCTGCGTCTGGCTATACTCTCGGGTCGTAACTCCCACAATTTAGTTATTTTTGCTATGAAACGAATGAATGCAATGTAACTGTTGAAGAGAGAGAGCCTGCGTTTGGCTATACTCTCGGGGCGTAACTCCCACAATTTAGTTAATTGATATTAAACGAATGAATGCAATGTAACTGTTGAAGAGAGAGAGCCTGCGTTTGGCTATACTCTCGGGGCATAACTCCCACAATTTAGTTAATTTCTATGAAACAAATGAATGCAATGTAACTGTTGAAGAGAGAGAGCCTGCGTCTGGCTATACTCTCAGGGCGTAACTCCAACGATTTACGAAATCGCTACGCTTAAAAAACTAAGAAAGCCTGTGTGAGCAAAATATAAAGCCTTAAATCGTATATATCTCGTATATAATCGTAAATATTTATACACTTGTCATGTATAAATTAATTCATTCTGTTTTCTGTCACAAGAATAAAATACGCCGTCAAAACTAAATTTCATTCCATTATAATTTCAACACGTTTTTAAGCTTTCGATTCAATTTAATGCCGAGTTTTATGTTTCTTTTTGTCACAGACCCCTAGGCAAAGCGGTACTTTCTTTAATATCGCGTTCTATCTCGAGTCACGCACTTAATTTCAGACCTCGTCAACCCAATCGTGCTTCAGCCACATCTGAGGCTTGTCGGCATTATTTATATACAGCTGCCTTCTACGTAGTGTAGTGTGGACTCAGTTTTCGAACTTGGACGCTCATTTGGTCGATTGTCCGTTAAGTCCTGGCTAATTCAGCCAGCCTACCTCCTTCCAGATGCTCATGCTTCACGTATAAAGACGTAATAATTAAATAGAGTGTAGAAAACAATCTATTATTTATTTAACCTCACAATGCAGTTGTTACTGTGAGAAAAATTTCTTACTGAGAGATAACAATTCCCTTGTTTAGATAAGAAATTGAAAGAAAACCTTAGAAAAGTAATATGCTGCTCTCAAATTAGTCTTACGAAAATACTGTAGTAATTTTTGTTCTAATTAATTCAGTCGAGGGATAATTTTTTTTTTAATTTTACGTCAATTAGGGACTTGTGGCATCTACGTTATCTAAATTATGCTATTCTTTGAGATAGATTCGAGACATGGTGATGGCAATTATATTATATGCTAAGCGGAGTTTTATCCTAATAGTACCGTTTTGTTTAGGAAGTGTTTATTATTCCACTATCATCTTATTATATTTTACATATATAGTCATTATCTCACAAATACAATTTTGTTTCAGGCTTGTTATAACGCTTGTGATAGCTTGGTATGTTAATTTTGATTTACTGGCAATACTAATATCCATGACATCGACGCTTTTACCGGCCAAGAAAAGTATGTGGCATATCTTAAAATCCGCATCATAGTCAACAATGATAACTACGTGCTTAAAAAACTCTTCGAATTTGTGACATGTAAGTATATTCTGTATTTTAGCTTAAAAAAATAACAAATTGTGTTATGATTATGCATTAGTTTATCGGAAAAACCAATTGCTGTCCATTTCAGAGATCTCGTCTAATGCTGAAAATTAGGGGAAAAGTTTGTTCTGCAATTTTCTCACTCTTTTGGATATTCACAAATTGTATTTAGTAAATATCGATAATAAAAAATGGGAAGCCATAAAAATAGTACATCACAGATTTGCCGACCTGTGGCACTAATTGATTTTATTTTATATGCTGCATGCTCGTACGGTGAAGGAAAACATTGCGAGTTTGAAACCAGGGTGATGACGATGATTACTCGCTGTGCATATCCACTAAAACCCCACAGCATCGCCGAGGCATGACCCGGTAACAGGGTAGCCATCACGAAGATTCCAAGAAGTCACGGCCCCCAACGGCCATTAATGATGTGAAATTGACCTTGGCACTGCATCCATACTCACATCGGCCTAATCGCCCAGGTTTGTACAGCGGTCAAACGTGTAATATCGCATGTTGTAGTGGGCTAGAGATGCTCTTGTCCAGTGAAAATTAAAAGGAAAGTAGGGCTGGAAATCGAAGCCGTATTAGTAATTTTATTGTTGTTATTGGCCTCAGTAAAGGATTTTTGTTTATAGTTTCATCTTGTAAACATTTTTATTATATATTAGTTAATTATGCTTATGATCTTATTTTATTTTCTTCTGAAAACTCCAATTGTACTCTCCTAAACAAATAAAAAAATAAAAAATAGCACTACACTAAGTCCATGTCAATTATGTTTTACATTAGTATCGACCTCCGACGGGGTGAATGCCTCCTCCAACTTCTTCCTTTTGTATATTCCATGGGATAATTTTCCAATTCTGCCCCGCTATCATTTTTATTCCATCTTCCCAAGTTTCTGGTGCCATCAAAAATGCGGGCAATGTGACCGGCCCGTAGCCACTTTACTGTACTCTCCTACATCACACTAAAACACCTTGCCTCAAGTAGTACATCTCTATTTTATACGAGACGCGAGAGGAAACAAAACATAATGTCTTTTGTATTTCGTTTTACTTTCTCATCCCTAGCATGTCTTATACACTGGAGATAGTCTGATGTTTGGGTCTATATTGGGTAACTTAAACGTTAATTTATATTTACCCACGACATGATTAACGGCGGGTCTAAATTAGTATTTTGTTTTGAAGCTTCATCTCAACCTGGGCCACACGTTTCAATTACAATGATTGATGAAGCCTCGTCATCAAGTTTTTCTATTTCCGTGTTGTTTTTCACCGGAAAAATGAATGATGGAACAAGTTTCGGATGATTAGCGTTGAAAATTTTACAAATTGTTTAAAAGTGAAAGATTTTCGTTAACGGATATGAGGGAAATCTATTTATTTATTTATTAAAGTTCACCACACCATATATAATGCTATATCTACAGTATATGTTACAAGCTATCTATTCTAAAATACATGACAATTATGGTGAACATAAATGTTATAAAAAAATTAAATCATAAAAATTCCATAAATTTTTTACACTTCCAATAAATAAAGAATATAAAAATTAATAAAACGAAAGAGTTGCAGAATGAGAATAGACAAACTTTATTGCTCTATAAATAGCTGTAGTACATTATTAGCCTAGTACACGGACTAGATGGCGTTGGTATGAAGTAGACTTTATTTTGATATTATTAAATATATTTAACAAAAACAAACACATGTTAGCCATTGGCTTCAGCGTGTGACTCTCACCCTGAGGTACCTCACATCCCACACACACCTCGATCCCTGGTTGTAGACTAATCGGCTTTCTATCTATGTCTGTTTATCTAGAAATGTTTTGAGGAAACCTGCATATCCCAAATCCAAAATCGACTATATGGATCAGATTGAAGGCTGATCTTCACTTGTTCGTGAAATAAAAATTATAAAATTTTAACGCTACTGGATTGTTATGTCTTAATACATAAGACGTCAAACGTTAAAATATCATATAGCAGAGGCTACAGCTAACTTGGGAGGAAATAATCCCTTAAAACTCTGGGGCAGAAGGCAACGGGAAACCACTGATCAATATTTTTCCCTAGAATTAAACATGAAAAAGTCTAATAAAACCACGGCCCCGAGTTTCTGGCGTCCCTGTGATGGGACGAGTGCGAAGAATCCCCAGGTGTAATAGAACTCTAAGCATAGGAACATGGAATGTGAGAAGTCTGTAGCAAGACGGTAAACTACCAAATTTAATAAAAGGGAATGTCATTTAATAGTCATTAGACGACTCGGCAGCTGGACTCAGTGATGGCTACCATTTCGTGACGGATATTTTCTTTCGGATAATTTAGATTTAAGATAACCCATAGGAGATATAAGAATATATATAGATATAAGAAAAAATCCATAGGGGTTAAATCAGGACTGCGTGGAGGCCAATTTATGTCACCTCTCCTAGAGATCAATTTGCCTGAGAAAATTTCACGAACTCGTGGTAGAGACGTATTGGACGTGTGAAGTTGCTCCGTCCTGCTGGAACCATGTTCTTTGGTTATAGCCAGGAAAGTTTTAAAGTTCAGGCTCCAAGAAGTTTTCTAACATTTTCACATAACGTTAAATAAATAAATGTAAACTTTCTTTTGAGACTCCTATTATTTAAGATCTCATAAATAATTCAAGTTAGTATTTTCTTACTCTAGCGTTGCACCCAGTTTCAAACAAAGAGTTTCATTTATTTGAAAATCCCTCCAACAACCACCACCGAATTTAGGTAACGTTAAATAAAATTCGGATTTGCACTAAGAATTTTCATGAAATATACTTTGTATTAAGGTAAAAACATATTATAACTTATAATAAAACATGTGAACATCGATTGCTGTATCAAACAGTTGCTAGTAATTATTATTCACCATGCCTTTGAGATGCATAGAAATGATTTTCATTCGAATTCATTGTAACAGAAATTCCATTTCACGTGACCGTGTTTTATTTTATTGAAAACTTCCATACTTAAGCAAGCTAACGAGCACGAGTGATTTTATAAGTGTCAACGAGTTTGGCGGCTTTTAGATTTATAGGAAATAACTTTGATGAATGTAATCTACGTACATATTGTGTGAATGAAATGTTTTCGTGGATATATTTAGTAAAAGTTATCTTTTGTAAAACTTTATGGCCAAGCGAAGTTTGTTGGCGAAAATCGAACGGGGAACTCGACGACGACACATTTATTTCAGCGGCTATTTTTATTTAAGATGTTATGTTTTCTATTTAATACCGATTAAACCTCAATGACTCAATCAATAAAGTATATTTTTAATTAATAATAATAAAAAAATATTAATTAAATTAAATTTGCAATAATATGGCACAAAAATTTTATGGTGGTACAATCTAAAGTTCGCATATTCTGCCACACACAATGGCAAATTAAAAGGAGTTTTACATGAAGTTACATACATTCTGAGTAATATCATTATAGTAAATTCTCATATAATTTTATCACTACATCATGACATTATTAATATATATTATTTTTATTTTTCACGCAAATAATCATTAATACAATTTTAAAATATCCAAAAGTAGTACATTAAGTCGATTATTAAAAACTATAGTAGGAAGATATTTTAATGTTTTTGTTAAATTATTATAAAATAAAATATGTTTATTATGGAACATAAGATATATGTATCACTTATTCCACGTCATTAAATTTGAATTTGTAGGCATCCCTACTCACGCAAAGAAGACAGAGGGTGTAGGCCGAGAGAAAAAGCCGGCGTAAAAAACTCTCGGTACTCTTTTAAAATAGCAAATCATCAAACAACACTTATTTTAAAACAAATATCGCAAATTAATTAGAAGTAACCTGTCTAGCACTAGTCCCAGGCCCTTTTACTAACTTGATAATCGTTAACTTTATAGTAAGCCTTTTTACACAGCTTGTCTTTAATACATTTCTTAAATTTATTAAAAGGCAGAGATAAAAGAGCCTCTGGGATTTTATTAAAGATGAGTATCCCTTTTCCCAAAAAAGCATTACTAACTTTAGATAGTCTAGTACGGGGAAATTGCAGCCTGCGTTTGTTCCGAGTATTAACATTGTGCGATTGTGCGTATAGACCTTGATTGTCATACAAAAGGTGTTCCTCAACAAAGGTGTTCCTCCCCTTGTCAACTTAGACAGATCTCTATTCTCGTTGACTTAAAAATATTTATGTTTTTGTGAACGATATAACATAATTATAATATAAATAATTCTGCCTCTTGTTCTGTAACATTCACAAATATCCGTAGACACCACTGTTGTACAGTTTGACAAGCATTTTCATTAAGTCGAAATCAAAATAATTAATTACCGCTTAATTTATCTGTCGATAACATGTTGGCTAGACCGTTTAGTCCCGACCCATGTCAATTGTTTTCTCATTAAAACAAGGTGTGGTCGAAAGATATATTTATTTCTATCCTTGAATTACTACTATGAACGTGTTTGATGCAATACGTTTCGGTGCAAGATACAATTTGTTGTTACAAAGTGTATGTAACAATTTTTTTGATGCAGATTTGTTTTTATTCATAAAAACTATGTGAACATCCAATACCGTTCGTGACTCGAGTCACTTTTAGCGTTTTATTTCGAAATAGCACTTTAAATATTACATCCAAACTCATAAAGATTGTGGAATTTGAAGTACGATTAATAAAAAAAAGGGTGCGTGTACTTATGTACGCGCGTAAGAAGTTATACTTCTTTGGCATTACATATTAGAAATAGTTTTTTATTGCATTCAAATAATTAATTACAATTAAATAATCAAAGACTGGAAAAGGAGTCAATCAAGTTCAGCTTACATTTGAACAATTAAATAAATAAATATTTATTATTATTCTCTTACATTAAGTGTAACATAAATTCTATTATTATTCGAATATTGTTTTTAAATTATGTCCAATGCCGTAGCATCTTCCGTGGGCAACTTCATTCTGTTAATTTTGTGTCACGGTGCGCGCGCATCGTAAAATTTCACTCTCATCAATTTTTCATAACGCATTTAAAGAAGAATAACTTCAAAAATACTTTAACTGGAAAAAAGTAAATTTAGGTGTCATTGACTCTTCTCCCATATATATTCATTCCTTCCTTTTGCATACCGAGTATATTAGATAGGCAAAGGTTAGCAATTTAGCAATACTAAGGCTATAACATCACTTCGTGTGCCCTCTCCCTCTGGCATCCCATTATTCCATTGGTCCCTCCTTTTCGTAGAACGCGTTTTGGTCAAAGCTCACCGATGTCCAAATTAAGCATTCTGATAAACGAGCTAGGTCTGGATGTCCATAGTTGCTCTCCTCACACTATAAAATCGATTTTTGTTTAGTTTTTTGTAATTTGAATTTTTTTGATTAGTAATTGTTTTTTTTGTAATGTTTGTTTTGTTTAATAATTGTTTTGATTGATATTTGTATGATCTCTACATGTTTCATGTTTGCCTTTAAATGCTTGTCACATTAAAAATTGTATTTTGTGTTTGTTTTTACCAATGTATCAGTGTGCCGAGCGTTGGCAAGCTTTTTATGTATAAAAAAAAATCCCGTAACGTAAGACCAAAATTCAGGGGTAAACTGAAGTTTCGGAAAGTACTAAAACTAGGCTTGTCTCTCTTCAGTCGGTAGCTCATGACTGAGCGTCGTGGTCAGCAAGGAAGCTTCTGGAGCGGACAATCTGTTTCCACCGATTTCTATCGAGCGCCTCTCTTATGACAGTGTACTGTTTTGAGGACGATGAGTCTTTCACATGATCTTTTGCCTTCTGCGTTACCAACACGATCAGCCCTGCGATTCTGTAACTCACTGATAAACAATAAACTACAAGCTCCCACCTTTTCAGAATGCCAAATCATAAAATGACTGCTTCACGACTGATTTGAGATCGACCGCCGATGCGAAAACCGCTGTGTGAGTTCGAAAAGTGAGTTACAGAATCGCAGGGCAGTTTCTCCACGTTCTTTTTGCCTCTGCGTATGGCCGAAATAAGATATAACTCGCTGTTGGCATATAGTACTAATTGCATAATTGGTAAAACTAGGCTTACTAATTCCATAATTGGCATATTTATTTTACTATAAAATATCTGGCTCTAAAAGTGACATTTTATACAATACCTACTAGCTGTGGCACATTGTGATTGAATGGTTGAGAAATGAGAAACAAAACAAAGAAAACATTTCATATAAGTTTAATTTTCCAATACTTGTGGAAAAAAAAATTAACATACAAAAAAAATTATAAAAACAATCCTTGATGCGGATTATAATTCACGCTATGCAGAACTTTTTGAGTTTTTGAAGCGTACACAAACCAACATAACGTTATTAAATATATAGATATATAATAGATAACAAAACTTCGCCGGTTTATACAATCGTAACTAAAATAAACATACTTTAAAAGTTTGTGAGCCTAAAATCATATTATATTATTAATGTTAATAGCTGTTTTGAAAATTAAGATACTTCCATAGTCTCGTTCATTGTTTATTTGAATGTAAATTTCAGATCATGTGAGAAAACAATATCACGGTACGATTTTCGTGTTTACTGAGAATTTCCATTTTAAGCCAAGAACTTTCATTTTGGTGCGAATCGGGTGAGACTTTATATATAACACACGTATTGTCATTCGAACTCCTTGGAACGTCTGGAAAATATTTGCTCGGAACCATTGATATACAAAAACCCAAGATGCACAATCAACGTCTAAAAAACGTCCTCAAAAAATGAGCGCAACATTCTAAATTGTGCGCTCATTTCAAATAGTCTCGCGTCTATAAGTGGAGTCGATGTTATTTATTTGTGTTTTTTTTATAAATAAATTTATGTACTCTTGAACTTTTTTGTGTGTAGTTTTTGACAAATATATTTACGCTATATAAAGTGTGGGTCAGGAGGTAGCCAATTTAACATTTTTTTTTAATTTAAAGAAAAAACTTTTTAACCGGATTAATGTTATGTATTATTATAAATTTACAACTATTTAACATCCAACACCTTTTGTCTTCAGTCACCGTGACCACTCACGCTGTAAAGCACCCGAAAAGTCGGATAAATTTAAAATTATGTTAAATAGTTGTAAATAAAAAAGTCATGTTCGACTCCACTCAATACCTTGTCCTACCGACCACGGTCGGTCGTAAAATTTTATTGTTTTAAGTACGTATACACTGCGTTGTAATAACAACTTTAAGCAATTCGCGTAAGGTTGATTTTGCAATAATATATGCTTGTAACATATACTGTTATGGACAGAAATAGTGTTTCGGGACACTTTCGAGCGTTACTTTTATTCGAGACTGTGCATCTTGGGTTTTTTTGTATATCAATGCTCGGAACTTAATTTCTTTAGGAAGGTCAATTGACGCATCTAAACATTTGTTTTGCCATAGATTTTTATAAGGAGGCAGATAAACCTTCTTTGCCATACATCATACATTTTTGGGTTTCCCCTCTATGTGTATCATCAGCGTACTAGCAAGTGTTAAAAGCGCACAAAGGGAAAAAATTATTGGAATATACGCGAATATATCTTATATATAAGTGGTTCCTATTTTGCCAACAAAATATAACTATCTATAAAAAATTTGGTACAACTCCAGGTCTTTCTGAACAGCTGCCTTCGTCAAATCCTCGGCCTGTATTGGCCTGAATCTAATCTATAATCTCCAATCATCAGCTATTGGAGCTATACAATGAGGTGCCAATTTACAGGTCTATACAACATCAAAAGTGGAAGTGGGTGGGCTATACGCTCCCGAGGGATTTACGTCACATTTCCAACGAAGTATCACTGCAGAGGCGAAGGAAGCCGTAAGACGTAGAGTGGAGATAAAGAGCTGCCCAGATCCAATCGTGCTGGTTTTCAACGCTTGTTGCCCTCTGCCCACTAGGGGCCATATGAATTTAGTAAGAATTCTATAAAAAAAATGCCAATAAAACGGATACCTATGTTTTCCATGCCCAAAGGGGACATAACATTAAACTATGTTTTGAATAAGTTCTCTCTATACTAAATAAGAATATAATATATAAGTATATTATATTATATGTTGAGCAGTGTTGGCGTCGCTTTTTTTTTTTTTTTTTTTTTTTTTCCGTGGGGAAATGCGTTAAGCATACCCTCCCGCGGCACGGTTGACCTTGGGGGAAGGGTTATGTGGGACTCGCACAACAGTGCATACCCACTAAAACCCCACGGCGCCACCAGCAATCGCCCGGGGCAGGACACGGTAACAGCGTGGCCTTGTCCGCATCCAGCCACGCGATCAGCCGTTAGTATCACGGTCCTCTACGGCCACGAATGATGTGGAATGGACCTTGGCACAGCAAGGGCCTTTCACATCGGCCAAGTCACCCTGTTTATAAAGCTGGGGGAGGTCGGGCACGATGCTTGCAGGGATGCGTCAGCATCCCTTCTTTTCGACGCATGGACCCCTGTTCCCCCCGCTGGAGCAACTGCGTGCCCAGGATTACACACGGGGTTGCACGGTGCAACGGCGGCGCTGTGGTCTCCTACGGCGACGCGGGTGGGCTGCAGGATCATCCTCCCTGGCCCTTTCCGCCTCTTCCTTTTTGTGCATGACGGCTTCACAGAATCTCTGGAAGATTTCCCACATGCCGTCACTGTCCGTGTTTGTAACTGCTACTCTCACAATGTTATCGAGGGTAGCGTCGCTACGCCAACACTGCTCAACATATTCAGCTTCAGCGTGCTTCAGCGTGCGACTCTCATACCTGAGGTCGTAGGTTCGATCCCCGGCTGTGCACCAATGGACTCTCTTTCTATGTGCGCATTTAACATTTGCTCGAACGGTGAAGGAAAACATCGTAAGGAAACCGACATGTCTTAGACCCAAAAAGTCGCCAGCGTGTCAGGCACTGGAGGCTGATCACCTACTTGCCTATTAGATTTAAAAATGATCATGAAACAGATTCAGAAATCTGAGGTCAAGAGCTAAAGAGGTTGTAGCGCCACTGATTTTTTTTTATTATTTATATTATATTATATATAATATACTTATTTAGTATGTATATTAATTAACGGGATTCAATAGTTTTTTTAACAATAAACTTAACTATTTACTAACTTGTACTTACTAAGTTTTAGCTTAGATTACTCTAATAAAAAATTCTATCAATAGCGCGTTTTAAAGCAATACACACTCTTTTTTATTACAGATTCTATTCAAAATTAAGAATAACAAAGATATTCAGTGATAAACCGCGCAAAAAGGTTCTGAGTCAACACAGATAACACTGAGTACGTGGACAGCTTTAGAAATTTCTGAGTTAATATGAAAGTTTTCGTGTGGCTTTAGGATTTAATTAAATGCATGTGTATGGATCCCCTATAAAGCTTTAAACTCGAAAATATAAATACAGGGAAGAGATAAAATTTTAAGCTTCTTAAATAAAGGTACGCAACTTTCAAGACGTTGCTCCACAAATTGCTCTAATACATTTCTTTTGAGCCTTAAATACTCTATTTACTTCGACTGAATTTCCCCAAACTATAATTATTCCATATCTAAGTTTAGATGAAACATATGCATGATAAGCAGCTTATTCCGTATCATGGTTAACAGTTTCCCTTAGTCGTTTTAACACAAAAACGAAGCTGTCTGCTTTTCACCAACAATTTCATCCTTCGGGTTTTTCAAGAGTTTTTCATTTAATCCTTAGCTTATTGTTTGAAATCCCGTAGTCAGTGGGGCAAAGTCTTTTGTTAATTATTATCTAGTAAATAAAGTAGAAATATTGTTTTGCAGGGAATTAACAGGTCTCCTAATGTGCGTTACTAAGCTATATATATATATTTAGATTTTGAAATGAGCGCATATAATAGTAACGGTTTAAAAAACCTTTAAAGAACACTTATCTAACGTCTCGCGTCATTCGTTTAATATCCATTAAATACATTTCATTTAAATGTACCTTAACTTTCTTACGTGCAAAAATACAGACAATTAATAGATACGCTCATTTTTCTAAAAACAAAATGCATTCGCCAAATAAATGATGCATGAAGTGTTATTATATCAAACGTCGATATATCCTTTGACTGAATATCACAATTAAGAGATGTGACTGAGACGCAGAGTCGCTCGGCTCAATGAACCGAACACCAATTATTGCAGGCCACAAATACTTAGTGATGTGCTATTTTGTATTAACCGATATTTGTAGATTTAAGTCTAGGTTTAGGTAAGAATAGGTAGTAGACATCGACGTGAACAACTCGTTTTATTTCTCTCAACTCAACTCACCTCAATCAACTCAACTCACCTCAATCAACTCAACTGTTTATATTCCTTAAAACGGAACGCCACAACCGAGCGTTTTAAGGAATAACCGAAACGTAACCTGCAGAAAGTTCAAATGGCTCTTCATCAAATAAATGAGGTAGGCCTCGAGTCTCTATTTCACATTAGCCTGTAAGATCTCTTATAGTGCCAAGTCTGAACATTTTACTCACTCTAAGCTTTCTTAATATTATAAGCGTGTTGGTGTGTTTAACAACAGTCTGCCAAGTTTCCGTAACTTTGTTTATCTCTCTCTTAATGAGGCTTAAGTTTTCATTTAGTTTTGGTTAATATTGTTATTTTATTTTTTATCTTTTTAGTTTTTACTGATTTTTAATTTTTAGTTTTTAATTGGTGGTTGTTTGTTTATTTTTTTACATTGAGTAGTGCCTATGTTCTAATATAATTGATGTGTATGTGTGTTAAATTTGTGATATCATATTTTCTTATATTTTTTAGGCATACACATTGTTTTTGAACGTATAAATAAATAAATAAGCGTGGCGATTACCTAAATAAACCTACCTAAAAGTATACACGTACGCAGGGGCTCTCTTAAGCATTAATTAATAAGATAAGACATGTCTTTACAAAGAAACGGAATTTACAAAAACTAATATATAGTATATTTAACTTTATTTATAAAAATATTATTTTCATTAACTATTTAAATAAAAAGCATTAAATAATCTGTTGTATGTGTACACTCGTCTTAAAGCCGCAACCAACGTAGGGTTACTGGGCGTTGACATATCGAACGACGTTCAGTTTCACGGTCATATGGAAGGAGAGCTTTAGTTAGCCTCCAAGAAGCTTGGTGTGCTCACCAAGCTCAGACGGTACATCACTCCGGGCCACCGCTTGCAACTGTATAAAGCTAAATTCGGCACTCATGTGCTGTTCTCACCTCTGGGTGGAATATCCCCAGTACCAGCCCCTTTCACTTGATCGAAATCAACGAAGAGCGGTTAGAATTGTCGACGACCAGTCACTTTCCGAGCGGCTTGATTCCTACGCCTCGCGTAGAGATGTGGGGTCTCTCTGCATCTACTACCGCATTTCCCACGGAGAGGGATTAGGAGGTCTTCAGAGGAATCATCTTAGCATCCGTCTCCCTCTCTTCTCCGCCTCCGTCCCAGGAGCCGTGGACGTAAGCACTATGAATTGAAGTATATTAGTATTACTTTGGGACCATGGTGTATTTCGAGGTAGAAGATGGTAATAAACGTGAATTCCGGGAACTATTTTAATACTTCCTTTTAGAAGCCAGACCCAGTGAACCCAATAAAAATACCGCAATGTAGCCATGACTGTTGACCGTGGCAGCGGCCATTTTGTGAGCTCGTTGGCAAAATAAATAATTTACCCATTGCTGCATATGATATATTATGAGAGATGAAACCCGGACCAGCAAGACATTCTTAATATCTAATATATAAAATTCTCGTTTCACAATGTTCGTTCCCATACTCCTCCGAAACGGGTCAACCGATTCTTATGAAAGTTTTTATAAGTCTGAGAATCGGCTACGATCTATCTTTCAAATTCCTAAATGTGGGTGGATACAATTTTTTGTTTTTATTGTTTTATGATACAGCCTAGAAAAATACGTATAACTCTCAATTTTCCCCTCTAAGATCAACCCCTATTTTTTATTATAGTAGATAGTTATTTTTATTGAACTAAAAAAATGATTCCTAGAAATAATACGTATATACATGGCAAAACGACGTTTGCCGGGTCAGCTAGTTAAAATATAATATAGGTTACACTTACGTAAAATCACATTTAATTAAAAATACCCTTGATTAGTTTTGACGTGACTTTTCTTTATTTATTAAAAGTTTTCGCATCAGTAAACTAATGTCTCTTGAAGGATATCTCGAAGTACAACTTGAAAGTACCTAGTAAAGTTCCAGTAATAGAAGCAACTTGGTTAATTAGCTTCGCCTGACCGTGCTTGGAATTCAATAAGTCTTATATAAGATTGAATAAAAATCTGAGAAAACGTGAATTTGGGGATAGGTAAATTGCAGTAAATCTGCTTACGGAATACTTGAACGGCCCCAAAGGTCTAATTAGATACAAAAATTATGTTGAAGCAAGGTGCTGTCGTCCTCCGACTAAAGGACTCGGGTATCAGTCTTGTAACTGACTGGCCCGAAGGCCCTAGTGGTTAAAGTCGAGTAGTTGATGAATGTAAGTAGTTTTTATTTTTTTAGGAGAAATAGAATTTGTTTAATGTGGTATGTAAGTTTTTCTATATATTATTCCTTTCCGTAATAATAAATATATCCTTAAGGCTCTGAATAACTTTGTTAGCGCGTTTCAGGGTATCTCATTATCGCCGTGATTGCATCCGTAGATTGTACGTGTTGCTACATTTCAGGCCACTCTGATAATCTGAAGACAGTCAATAAAGAAAACAAACTAAAACGATGGCTAAAAATCTACTATTCAGTTGACTGAGAACCATAGAAATACATCTTATAAATGATCGAACATAATATGATAAACAAGTCGTCAAAAAAAGTCGCGGAATATGCTTAAAAATTTCATCATGAGCACACCCCACATACGCACGTTCGTCGTTCACGTACATACCATGACTTTCACACCACACAACACAGCCGAATTACTTAATTGAATTTCATATTTTTTATTGATTTTTCCTTTCGTAGATTCATCTTTGGCTATATGCTTAGTATCATTGTTTTTTGTTGTATATCATTTATGTTAACTATAGGATTACGAAATAAATAAAACTTAGATTACAAACACTTTTTCTTCTTGAAAAAAACATACCTTAACTAGGTTAAGTACAGACGATAAAAAAACAATATCTCGAAGCCTCTCATCTAGCTGATATTAGAAGAATTATATTTCGCCGTAGTTAATAAAGCTCAGATGAAAGCCTACGTGCTAAGAATCCGTTATTAGACGGAAGACTCCATTTTGAATAATACAGTCAATTGTCTATTATAAGGGACCAGAATTATTTAAATATTTGGCATTGTATTTAGGTCGTCTGACACCGCTAAACTATTTCAAAACGTACTAAGGGCGTATAATAATGACAAACTAAATAACAACTTAATCAATGAAAATTAATTTCAGTCAGTGGCGCTACAACCCCTGTCTCGGCCTTCAATAACAGTATTTGTTTCGTAATCCTTTGTTTTTTTTATTGGACTTCTGTGCCTGACATACGCCGTCGACTTTTTGAATCCAAGGTCTTACGATGTTTTTCTTTACCGTTTCAGTGCGGCACATAGGCGGAAGCTCCTTGGATGAACAACCGGGATTCGTACGTACGGCTTCAGTAATGAGAGTCGCACGTTCAACCCGCTTATTGCACAAAAATAAACATACTTTTGTTCAACATACTTTGGCTGGTAGGTGATTTCTTTATTAAGGAAGGCACCGTTCACAATTCTTTTTGATAAGATAGTCAGAACGGAATCAATACCGGAACAATGGGCAAACTCGACGATATCACTCATACATAAAAAAGGAGATAAGAGTGACATGAACAATTAATAATAATAATCTTTATTTCTTCTCTCACATATACATTATACATACAAGGTTATTATGATTAAACTAAGATGATAACATTAAGAAGTGTATGTGAGAGACTGGTCTCTGTAACAGGAGACCTGGTCTAAGATCCCGATATACAACGACCTTCACCGAGATGCTTATTTAATGAAACGTATTTTATATTTAATTTAATATGTCAATAAATATAATCCATATGGGTTGCCTAGCAAATATCAGTCCAGAGTGTTTTAATTAATATTAAAAAAAATTTAAATTAAAGCATCTCGGTGAAGGTCGTTGTATATCGGGATCTTATACTAACCTGAGTGACAGATAGCCAGCCTCTCCACCACCGGACCGGAACACGTACAATCAGGTCATTGTCATAAGATACAATAGAAGAAAATAAGTAAGTGCTAAAAGAAAATATTGCAAACGGAGTCGTAAAAATAAATTTGGTGTGTGTTTGTGTGTGTGTGTGTGCGCGCGCGCGTGTGTGTCTCTCTCTCTGGGTGCGTGTGTGCGTGCGTGGGTGTGTGTATATGTGTGGGGGAGTGGGTGTGTTACAGAGTAACAGTTATTAAATCTTCTGTTTCATCATAACTCAACGTCTTCAGCCAAGTAGTAACCATTTTTTTACATTCATATTTAGATAGTGGGTAAATGTTAATTTTTTCATTTAATTTATTATACAAGTAACAGCCTAGGAAACCAAAGAATCTTTGCAAGAAAGAAGTTGTCCATTGTGTAATACAACAGCAAACTTTATGTTTAATCCGCTTGTTTATATTTAATTCTGGGTCGTAACTAGTTATTAAATATAAACAAGCGGATTTAACATAATTAGTAATTACAGGCCCATAAGCTCTATAACAAATGTATACAAAGTATTCACTAAAATAATTCTACAAAGACTTAGTAAAATCCTAGATGCCAACCAACCTATAGGAGCAGGCAGGTTTCTGGAACGAATATTTGACAACAGGCCATATCTTCCTAGTAAGGCAAATTTTAGAAGATAGCAAAGAATATAATTTCTCAATTTGATACACAGATACCTGAAAGAAGATTGAAATATAAATGTGTTTAAATGTACCTAAAAGTATGTGAATTAAAAGGCAGGAATGTTAGTAAGATCTTATGTCTTGCAACAATACTAACACAAAAATATAAATGAAACCATTAATAATAGGCAATATTATTATATTTAAAACTCACAATTAATAATCAATAATGCTTTTAATATATTTATTCTTCATGAAATATACAACCATAATCTTATTGCAAGCTGGAGGCTGAAGAATTCTAAGCTATGACAGTCTGCACTTCTCTAGTTCTAACTATATAGCATAGAAAATCATTTAAAAGGCTATAGAATACTACTGAATTGTTAATTATATTGATTCCAATGCCTTCAATTGCCATGAAAGTTGGTTCAGCAGATTGTGAACACACTTTGATATAAATTGACATTTCAATCACTGAGCACAGCCATAGCCATCTCCTTAGATATACTTTCAGACATACTATTTGTTTTATTAGCTTCTTGTTCATCACTAGACCACCAACTTTCATCATCATCATGAATAAAACATAGGAACAAATCATCTTCATATGTCGGAAAGTAGTATTCTGGCTGATCCCACTTTTCCTTTTTTAGAACCCAATGATTTGTCTCTTTAATATGCTTTTCAAAGTTCTTTTGATCATCAAATTTAGTATCACATGATAAACATTGCTTTAAAAGTATTTGGCGTCTGATATAATTAACTATTTTCACTTTGTGATAGAAATCCATTCCATTTGTGGTTTCTGTAAAAGAAAACTCGTGTAGGCATTTCATATGTTCCAATATGTTTTCATATTCATTTTCTGTATGTTCACATAGAAGGCAGGTTATTAATGGACAATCTTCTTCAGTCCATTCTGACCATTCAGGATCGCTATCAACATTTGAATCAATATCGTCTTGCTTCTGTACTTTTGATGTATATGGCTTACACAACTTTGGTTTGGTTTGCTTTTCACCAATATAATTAACAAGAAAGAATTTATCATAGTCTTTATTTGCTGCATTTATTCTCTTATGACCCTTCTTACGCATGTGTTCTTTAAGTATTGTCCTATCTTTAAATAAGCCTTCACAGTATATGCATTGCAATCCTTCTAATTTTGTTGATAAAAAGTCTACAAGATCATCAATAAATATGAGATTATCTGGCTTAGCAATGTGAAAATTGTGTTTTTCGTATAAATGGTTCAAATAGTTAGCTCTAGTGTCATTTGAGATATACCTACAAAATAAACACTCCTTTAGATAGTTTCTGTCCTCTCTCTCAAAAGCATGCCTTTCTAGAAGTTTTTCCAGTTTTGATTGTCTGAGATTTGACCTTATTTCCTTATCTTCAGGTAAAACATCACTTAGTAGAAAGTATTCTTCATTTTTGGACTTAGTACCATCAGGTTTGTTATCCAAAAGCATAGTTGTACAGAAAAATGGCAGGTTTTGATCTGAAAAATATGTACATTAAAAAGTAATTTTAATAAGTTAAAAGGTGTTGAGAATGTTTCATAACTTGCAGTGTTCGAGCTAATTATAAATGTAAGTGAAAGCTTTCAGCTTTTATAAATATATAGAAAAATAAATATACTGTGAGCAAATGTTACCTAGACCTAAGGTCAACTTTAAGAAGCACAATGTAGCATACATTAAGTAATTTTAACCTTTGTATGTAATTTAGAACTAATACGTTATTTGAATAAAGTTAAAAAAAGTACCTTTAAATCTTGACTTCCAAAAATGTATGTAGTTTGGAAGATCGGCTATTTGGTTGACATCTGCAATAACGAGACGGTGCTTCATGAACAAATGTGTAAGCAAATCTTTCTCAGAAGTAGGTAAGATGTATTTTTCATCACAAAGAAGACAGGCACATTCCTCTGGATCGTCGTTCTTAAAAACACTTGGTTTATCCACCTTTTGATGCAGTGTTAGGGGCCCGAAAAACTGTTTGTCGGATGAAGACATTATTACATAACTTATGAGTGATATATTGCTTTTCCGCGTAATGAAGAATTGTATACTAAATACTAAGGTAGCTTCAATTATTATTCCAGTTTAAATTAAACAAAATTCTGAACTTCACACTTGTGACTTTATTCCTTGATTCCAAACAACAGTCGTCAATGTTACTGTCAGTCAGCTGACAGTTACAGCTGTCCGGGTCCTCAAAAGTAAAATGCCAATGCTAACATCATAATATTGTCATGACTAAAATTGTAATATGTTATGAAAAAAAATACAATAACTGCCCTGCGATTCTGTAACTCACTGTTAATCCGTGAGTCCACTACGCACTAACAGCGCTCCCTTCGTCACTCACGTAATTTTTGGAATCTCATGGTATTCTGTTAAGAAATTTTACATTACGTCTTAATAAGTGGAGGGAGTGAACCTAGTGAGTTGTTGTCTATTAATATCGTGACAATTGACTCATTATATTTATAAAAAGAGTTAATTGTCAAAAATTTTATCATATATAAACAAAATATTTTTAATAAAACAAAATGGTCGACGTTTGAAATAAAATGAAGAATATTAAAAAAAAGATAAACTGTGAAAATATCTCAAAAATGATTTATCGGATGGAAAATAATTAGCAAGATTAATATAGAAATATGCTTAACCAAAGCATAGCGAGGAAAATTATAAAAAACCCATCTGGCAATGGGGCCGCTTAAAGGTGAGTAGTAAGTTTATTTATTAGTAAATCGTAAGTTACGTATTTTGTTTATAACTTCCAATTAAGAGTTTATACTTCGACCAGCCGTGGTGTATATGAGCGACAGAAACTTAAAAATATTAATTATGTTTCAGCACGAAACAAGGGATACCTAACATCTGGATATATTGTACAAAATTTAAGAATATTATCTTAACAAAAAGATGGTAGAATGGTCTAAGGATTCAAACTAAACAGGATGGATAGGTATCTTAAATTTTCAAAATATTACTAAAGGTAATACCAATGTTTTCATATAATATTTTGTTGAGTAATTATAAATTAAAAGTAAAAATTTGTGTTTATATATTTATTCATTTGTGTAAGTGCAAGTGTTGGTACTTTTTAGATGCCACGAAACTACTATTGCAACCTTTTTAAGTGATTCAGAGGTCAAACACACAACAACAATATTACCTATGTTTTTACTAACACTCTTAAAAACTGAATTCTATTAAAACTATTTTAGAAATATAATAACTATCATAGTAAATAAATAGGAATAAGCAGTGTCTAGAAAAATAGTTAACAAAGTTTGTTTGTTTGATGGCAAATTTGAAGTCAAATGTAATAGGTTAAATCAAAGTGACATTGTAAAGAATAATTAAATTATTGGTTAAAAATGTTAAATATAAAAAATATTTTTAGGTTTTCTAACTTCAAATTCCATTCATGAAATATAAGAAGTATTAATTTTAATTGATCAAGTTGAATTTAATTTAATTGTTCAGATTTCAGAACACAAGTATAAATAATCATGTTAGGTATGTTTGATCAAATATATAAGCTTTCAATTGCTCAAATTTATACCATTTTAAGTGATCAACGTTAATTTTAAATGTTGGAAATGACATTGCCATAACTTATTTAATATACATAGAAGCAATCTAAAGATAGTTATTCTATTTTAGTTGTTATTATATTGTAGTCAGCACTACACTTTAGCACTAAACATACCCTTCATAGGTCTTGGATTTGTTTCATTAATAAATAATTGTTTTTAAAGTAGGAACATACTTAGATTTGTATTTCTGAGTCTAAATATAGGTTTGCTCAAGATTTTTTTATTCATAGTACTGAATCAAATACTGTGTGCGAAATTACAAGCCTTGTTACCATAAAACTTTAAATAATTTTGGCTTAGTTATAATATTATCAAACATGTTTTTAAGATACTTTACTTAGAAATACAAAGATATCCCATAAAGTTTTTGTGTGTTTTATGCAAGTTTTTTTTATTATTTTCCTTAATTTTACTATAATTAAATTGTTACGCAATATTATTGTGTCAGTACAGTGACCTACCATATCTCCCTATTTACAATTTTAACAGATAACTATTGTATTACAGCCATCAGCGGTAGTTGTCAAGAATGAGGAAGAAAATGACCAATTATTGAAATGTTAAGAAGAGATTAACCCGAGACCACAAATCTATTTTAAAAATTGTATTACCGTGTTTAAGATAATTGTGTACTTCATAATAATTTTTTTGTATCTAATAATATTGTTATATTAATAAAATGATTAATTAAATCTACCATTATTTAATGACTGCCTACAGAAAACGTAGTAACCGAAATGAAAAATATATAAGCCATGTTACTTTGTAGGTTAATAAAAGAACAATATAATAACTAACACATTTAATTTAATGATTATAGTAAACTTTTAACACACTACAAAATAACTTTCAGTTATACAAACTCAAACTTAAGTATAATAAAAACTAATTCTAACCCAGCCTCACATAGAGCTAATCAATAACATCTACTTTATTTTGTAGACAAATATATTTATTTTAATATTATATTTTCTAATTAGTTTGTAAAAAGTAATAGTTATGAACTATAAATTTAAAAAAGCTTAAGTACTTACTACTAATGTTTTTATCCAAAACCTTAATGTTATATCAATATTTATAAAAACTGTGTTATCATTTATTATAAATTGAAGGATAGTCGAAATTCAATAATTTGAAAATGTCTGCACTATTGTGTCTTTCTATATCCAGGGGCCTTGTCTTCTTCAAAGGCAGAATGTAATTTTTCTACCAGGAATTTTGAACATTTGGATCTCTGAAATTATTAGATTTATAATTTTAGTATAGTAGAAAAATACAAATATTTTACAAAATTTACCTATCTTAACTTATTTATCGTTTTCTGTTCGACTTATCTCTGCTGGAGACAAGACATGATCAAGACTGCATCAAAAAATTGGTTCTAGGATAAAAATGATATTTTTAATGCTAAAATAATCAAAATGTTTACCTTAGTATATCTATTTACTAGTCTCTTCGTTCATCTCAGCAGCATATGTTCAAGGTTTCGTCAATACCATATAATTTCTTGGGTATTGGAAAAAAGCGATAGTAACCAACGCCGAGAAACCAATTGGTCGTTTCGTGCCTACAATTTCTTCGCCATCTATAGATATTATATTAAGTATTTTTAATGGTTTACATCATTTATTTCATGAAATAGAGGTTTAAGCTTTTAAAGTGGAAACGGGCCTTCTGTAACAATAACAAAGTTCTATTTCACGAAGCCTAATGCTTATATATATAATTTTTTTCGTAAAATATAGCTGCATTGATAAATATTCAATTCAATTTCAAAAATTCTTTATTTTGTTTTACAAAAATTTATAGTGCTACATATCCAGTGTACATTATTTATAAATATTATTTTATAAACTTACCCCAACAATCAACATACATATAGATTGTCCTATGTTAGAATATTTTCACATAAAACAAGTTTTAACTTCGCTAAAAATGGCTACCTCACTGGTAAATCACGATTTCAGCGAGGGAAGAGCAACTTTTAATTTGACGTAAAGAATCTACATTTAAATGAGATGAGATGTCAAATGGTATGTATCAGAATACCAAATACCAACAATTATGGAGCGTAAGTGTAGCAGTGCCAAATTTTAGTTCCAAATATGAACAATCTCATTTGAGCGGCGCTTTTGTCGCGGTTATTGTTTATCAGAATACCAAATTGTAACATGACACCGAAACGAACGATTTGACAGCAAAAATCAGCGCTGAGAGTGTGTGAAGCGAGTTACAGAATCGCAGGGCTGGTAGTTATATAGAGAATGTATTTAGAGAGAACAGGCGTCAGGACATAATGTCTGATGAGTCATGGGTATTACGAATATTTTTGTCTTTTGCTTTTAGTAACTGTAGCCATATAAATTCAAAATTGTTGTTTTGAAAAAAAAACTAAATAAACATTATATTATATAAAATTGAACTAAGAAATAGTTTAATTTTATATTAATTGAGCAGTGTTTATCGGATGTCATTATATAACTGAATAAGTTTAGTAGTATAGTATGAGCCTCAATAAATCAAACATTTGTTGGGATATAAAAATCATTTTATTGTTCTAAATACTAATAGATATTAAAATATTAAATTTTCACGTAAATATAGTAGGAACTTACAGTTTGTTCAAACATATAATCAATAAATGCCACAATTTACATAAATACTTAGATTATTATCATGTTACGTTAAAAAATGTAATATTAATTATATAAAAGGTGTAGGCGGGATAATAGATGACAATAAATTATTGTAAAGTTATTTTTAAAAGAATACAATATTACTAAAATAAAAACACATTAATTTAAATGAAAAACTCAATACATTATATCATGCCTACCAATAAAGCATTTTATTTTTATAGGAGGTACTTTGTAGTATTTAACTATTTAAGTACATTTAATTCTTTTTAATTACAAAAGCGGTTTTATAGACACCTTTCATGGCACAGTAAAAAATATTAAAGCATTCTTTATTTCAAAATATGAAATAAATTTTGATTTGAGTTATCTGATATGGGGCCCGTGACAAATGCAATAGGCGTGAACTACCAACGCCAAAGAAATTCGTATGAAAATGGTCACGTGACCAAGTTAATGTAATTGTGTCACGCATGTCGTAATGTTTTTGGCTAGGGCCCTTGCTAGCATTAGTGTATGTAGAAAGTCGAAAACTTAATTTGTATGAAAATGACAGTTCGTGTCGACAAATTTTCATACAAATTTAGTTTTCCACTACATACAGTTCAGTTAAGGCATCTTGAATAAACCCCCTAGTTTGTTCTTTAAAATTTGACTTCTTTGAAGACTTGAGGCGTCTCCATTTTCGTTGCGTTTCATAGTCTGTTGACGTGTTATGGTGTTGCCATCTCATGATTTCGTTAAAAACACAAAACAGCGACAAAAAGCTTAATTAATTAACTAATACTGATTCACTATTTATGACACACTATTATTAAACATTAATCTTTACACGACGCGTTTGTGTCTGCATATAACACCTTGTATGGTACCGGACTGCCCTTCGTAGATGCGACCACTTGAATGGCATATTTGCGACCGGACTTTAAACCGAAGACTTTTTGTACTATTGCTCTGGTTCTGAAAATAACACATAAAAATAATCATTTTCTATAGATAAAACACATCTGTAGGAGCATTGTTTGCCCTCATTTAGGGCAGTAACACATATGCCCGGGGTCTCATTTATGCACGGGAACTAAGGATCGGGTGATATGCCATTAGCGCTAATTACAAAGCCACGAAGGCGGTATTACCTATATACACGGGTTCAATGCTGCTTATAAAAATAAATCAGTGGCGCTACAATCTTTTTAGGTCTGGGTCTCAGATTTCTGTAAACATTTCATGATCATTTGTAAATCTAATAGACTACTTGGTGATCAGCCTCCTGTGCCTGGGTCCAAGGTTTCGGTTTCCTCAGGATGTTTTCCTTCACAGTTCGAACGAGTGTTAAATAATAGAAATAAAGTCCATTGGTGCACAGCCGGGGATCGAACCTACGACCTCAGGGATGAGAGTAGCACGCTGAAGCCACTAGGCCAACACTGCTCTCAAAGCTGGAGCTTAGTCAAGATTTTAAACTAACTTACGGCGTTCGTTGCATGTGGCTAATACACTGTGCTTTGGTTGCGAATCTCTTTGACAGTGCGCAGATAAATCCGTCGTTTTGCGATGTTTCACGCGCTATTATGCAATATCTGAAAAAGTGTTAATAAGATAATATAATAAAGCAGCAGGGGAGTGTCAAATCACCCCTTTACTAAAAAAGGGACTTTTTTTACTTAAACTAGGTGGGCTTGGCGTCCCCGGGACACCCTCAAGCCAGTCTCGAGCTCCAGATTGTACCTGGCTGTTTGAATGAAATGAACCCCTATGGTCGGTTATGGGTAAGCTTGCTATCGTAAAAATTATGCACTACAGTGAATATTAAAATGAATTATAATTTTATACCTTATAACATCAGTGGCATTATGAATCGCTGGGAGAAAGGCCACGTCCACAGACTTGCAAGATCGCCTCGGTCGTAGCTCCCTCACGCCATCTTCCAGCAATTCCGGTGTACTAGCGCCCCATCTTGTAGTGGAAGCTGTCAACTAATTACATATTCTTGTTAGTCATTATTTTGATAGTGCTTGATTGTTTCATGCGCTAAAGTAATGCGTGTAGACAGTGATGCCAACTTGGCGGTTTTCCCCCCCCAAATTAAGTGGGAATCAACATGTTCTGGGGGATTTTTACGGTATTATATGATATATATTTGCGTGTTGATCCCACGAGAATGTAAGTGCGTGCTCCTATTTCACTATGCCTCCTGCTCATAGAGAGATAAATCTTTGTTTTAAATTTATTTTATTATTACTTAAGATGTCATGTGGAACATGGTGTAATGGTTGCAGCTTCTTACAAACGTTGTGTAAAACAAAAAAACTTGGCGATTAACTCTTCCGTTCTATGCCCTTGATTTGAGAACTGGCAGTAAATATAAAATTAGAAGCATTTAATGTACTTATATTTATTTTTTTGATGTT
The DNA here is from genome assembly GCA_905332375.1 of Pieris macdunnoughi. NCBI lineage: Eukaryota > Metazoa > Arthropoda > Insecta > Lepidoptera > Pieridae > Pieris > Pieris macdunnoughi. The sequence goes on from CAJOBZ010000026.1 coordinate 2,432,843, forward strand.
CATAAGTGTACATTGTGTTACTTTGACTATATATTATTTAGGAGGAAAATGCTCTAGGAGTTGGCGCTGATCATTGCGTGTAGATCGCAGGAGACGCCTGATTCAATTTCTATAATATTGCCGGCCCCAAGCTTCTTAAAAAAACTCCCCCTCGGTATTTGTGGAGGAAGTTCTGGTTAGCGCTGATTCGTACGAGTAAGTCACGTCATTCTTACACGTGTCTTATTTCTTAAATATTTCCTACGACGTTAGACGTTAGGCCACAATTGCACCTGATGTTAAGTCAGATGTGGCCTATTGGACTGCCTGTCCAGTAGTAGACTATTTGATCGCCGCTTAAATGCACCCATATTCTACTGTCAAGGGAAGATGGAAGGAAAGTTTCACTCCTCTTTACGACCGATATGCAAAGCCACGGCTAGCTTTTTATTGATAAATTCTAGGCATAGATAAAAGAATATGCTTACCTCTACAGTAACTGAACCATCTCTATACAACCTATTTGGTATCACGCGCACAACATATCGAATTTTAGCTTCTTCAGAACTGGAGTCGAATTGAACAGATCCTTCATCGCTCGTCTCTTGTATTGAGGATCCCAAGATAGGAGCCGGTATGAAGAACTTCGAATGGCTAACTGTCAAAAAAGGTTAACGTTTCATGATCTGTGCTCGAATGTGTGATAGTAAGGGTGATTCAGAAACGAGACTTCCGAAGACTATAAATCAAAATTCAATACAATTTTGACGGAAGTTAGGAGCGTTAATGAATCTTATCCTTAGTTATATTGAGATGATACATTAATCAGATTTATTCCATCTTAGGAACTGTCCAAGTTTCTTCGAGCGTACCAATTCTCAAAAAGCCGGCAACGCACTTGCGAGCCTTCTGGCAATGTGCCTTCTTCCACCGTCCATGGACACTTCCATGGGCGGTGGAATCACTAAACATCAGGTTAGCCTGTTGGCCTCCTGCTACATAAAAAAACAGTTTCATCAAAATTTGAAGTTTTTGATAGGTATACCATTTCTAGAGGGTCATCATATAGGTACTTAGGAAAAGACACAGGTTACAGGATTTTTTATTGGTTTTTTTTTAAATAACTTTTTGTCTCTACAACATACGGGCAGCGAAACAAGTAAATACAAAAACAGTGATAATACAAACAATAAAATAAAAAGAATTAAACTATTTGAATCAAGAATTGAATTGTCGGTAAAGTCCTAATTCTACTCTTATTATTGGCCTAACGTTTAAATATTTTCACTTTAGATTATTATTATTATTATTTTTAAAGACAATTCACACCAATTGGCCTAATCCCATGCTAAGCTGGTAAAGCTTGTGTTATGGGTACTAGGCAACGGATATACATACATATTATAGATAGATAGACATATAAATACATATTTAAACACCCAAGACCTAAGCACAACACCAAATGCTCATCACATCGATGTTCGTCTCAGCCGGGGATCGAACCCGAGACCCATGGATTCGCAGTCAGGGGTACTAACCACTAGACCAATGAGTCGTCAGTCGTCACTTTAGATTATATTATGTACTATATCATATTATGTAATGGTTTAAAACAGATAACGGAACCATTATTAATTTCACAGTTTTAATTAATTGCCTGTGATTAAAATATGCAATAATGCGACGAAATTTGTATTTCGTTTCATTATGGCTCAGCGCTGGTAAAATTTGTCCATACACTAAATATTTATTAAAAATAGTTATTGGGAAGGGAACATACAAGAAATGATTGAATAACAAAGTGATTGTTACATTTCATACGTCATCGCTGCCTATTTCATAAGTCAGTCGAGTAACAGGTAAAAATAATAAATTTACTTTTTTTCAGTAAAGAGGTTTTAGTTAAAAAGTATTTGTATAAACCAACCTACCTATATCTTTGATTGCATACAGGCGTTTCCCTTTAACAATTACTTCAACGTCAACGGATCCTCCACACGTTGTCATTGATAACCACATGCCACTTCCAAAGCCCACTCCAGTCTGAAATTATGTTCACATTTATTAATTGTAAATTTTATTATTATAAATATACTAGCTGACCCGGCAAACGTTTGTTTTGCAATAAAAAATAGGGGTTGACCGTAGAGGGGTGAAAATTAAGGGTTGTATGTATTTTTGTATGCTGTAATGATACATTTTTAAAAAAATTATCTAAAAAATAAAAATTTAGGGGTTTAAAAGATACATAGTAGCCGATTCTCAGACTTACTGAATATGCATAAAAAATGTCTTAAGAATCGGTCGAGCCGTTTCGAAGGAGTATGGGAACGAACATTGTGACACGAGAATTTTATATATTAGACTAGCTGACCGGGCAAAAGTCGTTTTGCCATATATATCATTTATAATAAAAAAATAGGGGTTGATCGTAGAGGGGTGAAAGTTAGGGGTTTGTATGTATTTTTTAATGCTGTATCATAAAAAAATAAAAACAGAAAAAACTATCTAAAAATAAAAAAAATATTTAGGGGGTGGACTACCCTTAACATTCAGAGGGATGAAAAATAGATGTTGTCTGATTCTCAGACATACCCAATATGCACACAAAATTTCATGAGAATCGGTCGAGCCGTTTTGGAGGAGTATGGCAACGAAAACTGTGACACGAGAATTTTATATATTTGATATAAAGATCATAAGTTCAACAGATTTTATTTATTGCTCTAGTTTTATATAATAGTATCTTACTTTAAAATAATATACAGTTTTCCCCCGGATATTTGTTTTGAGCGGAACATTTTCTTTCAACCGCTTCGCTGTGGATGTCCTCGGTCGCACACTGCCTGTTGCTAGAAGAGATCCAGCTCTCCGGTCTCTTGCTATGCCAAATATGCTTACATAGTAGGTCTGAAATAAGGCTATAATTCAATTTAGGTAAAGGACACCGAAGAACCAAAAAGCTGTAAAGAAAAAGTATAAATACATAAATGTTATTTTTTTTCTTCCTATCTCCCTAAGGTATTTATAGATTATCTAAAGGTGGGGATTTGTAATTAGTACTGATTTTATTTTATTGTAATCATAATTTACCTTCTGTTAAAGAACTGTAAATCTTCCTAAAATGCAATAAATAAATAAATAAAAATAAATAAATAATTTAATATTTAAGCTTGCAAATACAGGGTCCGCCAGTCCACGGATTCTGGCCAAGGATGTTGAAGCGAGTCTGTACCCTGCTCATTCAAGGTTCCGGGCTCCGCGGAAATGCTTAGTGTGTGCTTAAGCTCACACTAAGGGTCACACAACATATAAGCTGCACCTTATATGTTGGCTGGTATCTAGTCATTAAAATAGTTAAAATGTTTCGTTCAAACATATAAGCTCTTATAGGTATACCGTGCTGGGGTCCAAGTTTTCTATGAGATGATGAGTTCTGTCGCCGACGCAGGCGATCATGGGATCATCACTGGACACTCTTGTGCTGCGACCTGCGAATGTATTTATTATAAGCCAACATTATTCCGAAGCGAACACCACGAACGCAGAAGATAAGTTTGCAAATAGAATCATTGTACCAACATATAATGTACGTTGCTGATGATGCCTTTATTAACTGTATTATACAAAAAGGTTTAACCATTATATTTAGTTTAAACATATTATTGTGTCAATAAAAGAACCATCTGTATATATGTATGTCTGTATCAATTGGTCGTGTATGCCTAACAAAATCCATCCTCTGCACCTCGACGGCTGGCATTCCACAACACAGCGCCTTTTAAAGCACTTTCTGCCGACCACCTCTTTGTGGATCCAGCTGTAGAGGCATTTCCAAACCAATACAACTTAAGGGCCTTCAAGGGAGAGTAGCATTACCTGAAAGGTCGGTAACACACACGCTTGCACCCGGCCTTGCAGGTTATCGCTTTATTTAAGGCTCGATTGTTTCCCCCCTCTACCAATGTGAAATTCCCTCACAATGGTTTGGATTACTGTACGGGTCGGAATCCATGGACCTGCATCCTACATCAGAGTCATACGCTGAAGCCAACACCGCTGGTGTGTATTATGATGAATTTTTTTTTACTTACCAAACTTCTTCCTCCGAAATACATTCTTGAAATTCCCCTCAAATATGTCAAATCTGTCGAGCTCTATAGAGTTTTCGGAGTCTCGCGACGTATTGTATCGGGTTTTGCGAGTTTCGTTTGGTTCTTGATACCGTCTGCTACAGACACTGGTGTCGTACTGGGCTGCGCACAGTGAAGTGTAGTTCTTCCTGTGGGATGCCACTACGCAGTATGACGTCACATGCGGATCTATTGGACTGAAAAAAGTTTTTTTTTTATTTATTAAGTTTCACGTGTAAGTAGTGAAATTAAGTAGAGCCCGACGGGAGTCGCCAATCCCATCAGGCATAAGTTCAGGCAAATTAAGTTCCTTTTTATGAAAGGGGAGGTTTGACACTAGCCTGCTGCCTGATCTACCTAAACGCGTGCCCGATATGCTACCGTGTCCCCTACATACATCCCCTTAAAAGTAGTGTTATTGGACCATTTCTTATGATAAATATGCTTTTTAGTAAATTAGGTTAGACTTAAATTACTTATTAGTCTTAAGTTAGGCTAGATCGTGGTTTATGTCTTTGTGGAGAGACAATTAAAAAAAATCTTTTTCATACACTTTTCATCATATAACGCGGGGATGGCACACGTTATATTTCTGTACTATGACATTTATAATGATTTTTTTAATTTTTGATTTAAAATACCCTTTAACGAGAAAAGTTGTGAATCATTTGTAGATAAAGCGGTATATCATACAAGTGCGTTATGCGAGAATACACCTCCAACGCATTTCCTATAACGCGGTATGAATCTTGCGTGTTATAGAAAGGTTTACTGTATAAACAGTAAAGGTTTTTATTCAATAACTTTATTCATATAGGTAACCAAGTACACTTATGAACGTCAACAGAAAAGATTCTCAATTAACATTTACTACCAGCACGCAAGTCAAGGGCGTAGAGCGGGCAAGGAGAACTGACAAGAAACCTTCCGCCACTCTTTTTAATCGCCATGTTTTGAGTCATACAACCTGTTTGTAAGGCATAGCAGTTATAAATATTAGAACTGGAGCAAACCAATCCCAAGGATATATTAATATATATATAACTAGCAGACCGGCCAAGCGTTGCTGTGGCCAAGGTTTTAGTTATATTACATAGTAGTAAGTAGTAACCTATTCAAGGGAAACGGTAGGAGAACACCAGTCATGGGGACCACCATGCTTTTTTGGTGGTTATGCCATTAAATTGTAGCTTGTGTGGTACTTTCAACACAGCGCCATCTGTTAGAATTGTGACTTTCAAATAATAAACAAATATTTTGCAATAAAATAATATTGCGGGTATTAATTGAGATGTAAGCTATCCTATCTTTTAAGTTGGATCAAACTACACACGGTGTGCAAATTTGATTGAAATCGGTTCCGTAGTTTAGGAGTCCATAGCGGACAAACAACGTGACACGTAATTTATATATATTAAGATTATAATCGTCAAATTTATAAAAAGGTTTATTGAATAATTTAGGTTTTATGAGAGCTTTGAATTAATTCAGTGATAATTCTCTAACTTCGCTTGGGAGTTTGTTGTAAGAACGAATACATTTTCCATATAAGGAGTGGTTTCTTCTGGAGCCTGGTTGGTCGTACGTTTATTACTAACTGTGTTTAAAAAGCTATCAAATTAACTGTATCGGATAAAGAATTTTGTCAATCCTATTGAATTACATTAATGGTAAGATGATTCCCGTTTATAGACTTTACTATTTAGTTAAAAAAGTTGCAAAAACTTGCTTCAGCTATGAGCGAGGGACATATTCTCAAGTATAGATAACGATCATACATATCTAGCAACACTTTTCTATCGTAAGATTGTCACTTATTGATATTTCTATTTAGTAGTTAACTTAAATTTAGTAAGTAGTTAAGTTTATAAAACTTGAATAAACCAGTAGCACCACAACCATTTTAGGTCTGGGCCTCGGATTTATATATCTGTTTCATGATCATCTGTTAATCTAATGGGCAAGTAGGTGGTCAGCCTCCTGTGCCTGACACATGCTATCGACTTTTTGGGTCTTAGGCAAGCCAGTTTCCTCGCGATGGTTTCCTTCACCGTTCGAGCGAATGTAAAATGCGCACATAGAAAGATAGTTTATTGATGCACAGAGATGAGAGTTTTTTTTATTTATTTATTTTACTAAAAAACTTAAGTTTAATCAACATGCTTATATCTAACAAAGTGTTCATAAATAAATGATAAACTACATAATTTATTCAAGTTAAATAAAATGGAGCTATACACAACTTTTGTTTTATAAGTCGGTCAAAATAGATGTCAAAAGTAGCCTTCCGTAATCTCATCACTTAAAGTTTATATTTATGACAAACTGTGAAAATTATGTCATATGTTATTAGATTTTAAATTAATGAATAGAAATCCTCTTTTTTATCCTACTCTTACTTCCACTAACAAAACTATACATTGACACAAAATTAACTAAGAAAATGCATTTCAGTAAAAATAAATTACACCAATTAACTTCAATCCCAAGCGTAGTGGCATAACTCTATTCATATACATTAACTTAAAATCTGCCCTGCGATTCTGTAACTCGCTTCACACACTCTCAGCGCTGATTTTTGCTGTCAAATCGTTCGTTTCGGTGTCATGTTACAATTTGGTATTCTGATAAACAATAACCGCGACAAAAGCGCCGCTCAAATGAGATTGTTCACATTTGGAACTAAATTTTGGCACTGCTACACTTACGCTCCATAATTGTTGGTATTTGGTATTCTGATACATACCATTTGACATCTCATCTCATTTAAATGTAGATTCTTTACGTCAAATTAAAAGTTGCTCTTCCCTCGCTGAAATCGTGATTTACCAGTGAGGTAGCCATTTTTAGCGAAGTTAAAACTTGTTTTATGTGAAAATATTCTAACATAGGACAATCTATATGTATGTTGATTGTTGGGGTAAGTTTATAAAATAATATTTATAAATAATGTACACTGGATATGTAGCACGATAAATTTTTGTAAAACAAAATAAAGAATTTTTGAAATTGAATTGAATATTTATCAATGCAGCTATATTTTACGAAAAAAATTATATATATAAGCATTAGGCTTCGTGAAATAGAACTTTGTTATTGTTACAGAAGGCCCGTTTCCACTTTAAAAGCTTAAACCTCTATTTCATGAAATAAATGATGTAAACCATTAAAAATACTTAATATAATATCTATAGATGGCGAAGAAATTGTAGCCACGAAACGACCAATTGGTTTCTCGGCGTTGGTTACTATCGCTTTTTTCCAATACCCAAGAAATTATATGGTATTGACGAAACCTTGAACATATGCTGCTGAGATGAACGAAGAGACTAGTAAATAGATATACTAAGGTAAGCATTTTGATTATTTTAGCATTAAAAATATCATTTTTATCCTAGAACCAATTTTTTGATGCAGTCTTGATCATGTCTTGTCTCCAGCAGAGATAAGTCGAACAGAAAACGATAAATAAGTTAAGATAGGTAAATTTTGTAAAATATTTGTATTTTTCTACTATACTAAAATTATAAATCTAATAATTTCAGAGATCCAAATGTTCAAAATTCCTGGTAGAAAAATTACATTCTGCCTTTGAAGAAGACAAGGCCCCTGGATATAGAAAGACACAATAGTGCAGACATTTTCAAATTATTGAATTTCGACTATCCTTCAATTTATAATAAATGATAACACAGTTTTTATAAATATTGATATAACATTAAGGTTTTGGATAAAAACATTAGTAGTAAGTACTTAAGCTTTTTTAAATTTATAGTTCATAACTATTACTTTTTACAAACTAATTAGAAAATATAATATTAAAATAAATATATTTGTCTACAAAATAAAGTAGATGTTATTGATTAGCTCTATGTGAGGCTGGGTTAGAATTAGTTTTTATTATACTTAAGTTTGAGTTTGTATAACTGAAAGTTATTTTGTAGTGTGTTAAAAGTTTACTATAATCATTAAATTAAATGTGTTAGTTATTATATTGTTCTTTTATTAACCTACAAAGTAACATGGCTTATATATTTTTCATTTCGGTTACTACGTTTTCTGTAGGCAGTCATTAAATAATGGTAGATTTAATTAATCATTTTATTAATATAACAATATTATTAGATACAAAAAAATTATTATGAAGTACACAATTATCTTAAACACGGTAATACAATTTTTAAAATAGATTTGTGGTCTCGGGTTAATCTCTTCTTAACATTTCAATAATTGGTCATTTTCTTCCTCATTCTTGACAACTACCGCTGATGGCTGTAATACAATAGTTATCTGTTAAAATTGTAAATAGGGAGATATGGTAGGTCACTGTACTGACACAATAATATTGCATAACAATTTAATTATAGTAAAATTAAGGAAAATAATAAAAAAACTTGCATAAAACACACAAAAACTTTATGGGATATCTTTGTATTTCTAAGTAAAGTATCTTAAAAACATGTTTGATAATATTATAACTAAGCCAAAAATTATTTAAAGTTTTATGGTAACAAGGCTTAGTAATTTCGCACACAGTATTTGATTCAGTACTATGAATAAAAAAATCTTGAGCAAACCTATATTTAGACTCAGAAATACAAATCTAAGTATGTTCCTACTTTAAAAACAATTATTTATTAATGAAACAAATCCAAGACCTATGAAGGGTATGTTTAGTGCTAAAGTGTAGTGCTGACTACAATATAATAACAACTAAAATAGAATAACTATCTTTAGATTGCTTCTATGTATATTAAATAAGTTATGGCAATGTCATTTCCAACATTTAAAATTAACGTTGATCACTTAAAATGGTATAAATTTGAGCAATTGAAAGCTTATATATTTGATCAAACATACCTAACATGATTATTTATACTTGTGTTCTGAAATCTGAACAATTAAATTAAATTCAACTTGATCAATTAAAATTAATACTTCTTATATTTCATGAATGGAATTTGAAGTTAGAAAACCTAAAAATATTTTTTATATTTAACATTTTTAACCAATAATTTAATTATTCTTTACAATGTCGCTTTGATTTAACCTATTACATTTGACTTCAAATTTGCCATCAAACAAACAAACTTTGTTAACTATTTTTCTAGACACTGCTTATTCCTATTTATTTACTATGATAGTTATTATATTTCTAAAATAGTTTTAATAGAGTTCAGTTTTTAAGAGTGTTAGTAAAAACATAGGTAATATTGTTGTTGTGTGTTTGACCTCTGAATCACTTAAAAAGGTTGCAATAGTAGTTTCGTGGCATCTAAAAAGTACCAACACTTGCACTTACACAAATGAATAAATATATAAACACAAATTTTTACTTTTAATTTATAATTACTCAACAAAATATTATATGAAAACATTGGTATTCACCTTTAGTAATATTTTGAAAATTTAAGATACCTATCCATCCTGTTTAGTTTGAATCCTTAGACCATTCTACCATCTTTTTGTTAAGATAATATTCTTAAATTTTGTACAATATATCCAGATGTTAGGTATCTCTTGTTTCGTGCTGAAACATAATTAATATTTTTAAGTTTCTGTCGCTCATATACACCACGGCTGGTCGAAGTATAAACTCTTAATTGGAAGTTATAAACAAAATACGTAACTTACGATTTACTAATAAATAAACTTACTACTCACCTTTAAGCGGCCCCATTGCCAGATGGGTTTTTTATAATTTTCCTCGCTATGCTTTGGTTAAGCATATTTCTATATTAATCTTGCTAATTATTTTCCATCCGATAAATCATTTTTGAGATATTTTCACAGTTTATCTTTTTTTTAATATTCTTCATTTTATTTCAAACGTCGACCATTTTGTTTTATTAAAAATATTTTGTTTATATATGATAAAATTTTTGACAATTAACTCTTTTTTATAAATATAATGAGTCAATTGTCACGATATTAATAGACAACAACTCACTAGGTTCACTCCCTCCACTTATTAAGACGTAATGTAAAATTTCTTAACAGAATACCATGAGATTCCAAAAATTACGTGAGTGACGAAGGGAGCGCTGTTAGTGCGTAGTGGACTCACGGATTAACAGTGAGTTACAGAATCGCAGGGCAGAACCGAATACGGTCGCAAAAATACAACGGATATAAAAATACGGAGATAAAAATATTTCGGAGCGAGTCTACCACCTCATGAGGTACGGGAAATAGTTGCAGCAACCGTTTCGAATATGCCTGCAAAGTTTGTTGTTATGCGTCGTATATTTTACTGTTTATGTTTTTTTTTCGTGTAACAAACATGGATAATGAGAATAAACTTCTTTAAACCTAAGTATAAAGTTTCATATAAGTGCACTAACTTTATGTAACGCGTTTAAGTATTAACACAAATCGTCTGCCCTAGGCAGTAATTGCTAGAATTAAAACAGAGGATACATACACTTTTATGAGCAATTCAAAAGATTAATTAACGAATAAACGGTACAAATGCATTCCTATTAACCAGTTAAAGTGAGAGAATCGAGGCAATTTATTAAATTGTAATTATTATAATAGCAGACATACACCAGGTAATCATTACAATTAATAACGACTAATTAGAGAGCGAATCAGAAAAACACATCCTCAAAAGGCGTTATTGGTCTAGGCGATTATCGAACAGTTAGTGGAAAAAAGTCGCACGCGCACAGAATAGTCACCCATCAAGTCCAGTTAAGTTATATGGTTAAGTTATCAAGAAAGCGGCATCCTATAAGAACTTGCTATTAAATTAATTAATATCACTACTTTTTAAATTCCACAAGCGAACAGTGTTGTTAGACAAAGCAGATGTTTTAATAGCTTTTTAATAGTTTGAGCAGTGTTGGCCTAGTGGCTTCAGCGTGCGACTCTCATCCCTGAGGTCGTAGATTCGATCTCCGTCTGTGCACCAATAGACTTTGTTTCTATGTGCTCATTTAACATTCGCTCTAACGGTGAAGGAAAACATCGTGAGGAAAAAGGCTTGCCTTAGGCCCAAGTCGAGGGCGTGTGTCAGGCACAAAAGGCTGTTCACCTAGTTGCCTATTAGATTGAGATGAGATACAGAAATCTGAGCCCCAGACCTAAAAAGTTTGTAGCGTCACTGATTTATATATTTTATTTTTAATAGTTCATACAAAACAAAAAGGAGGAAAAAAAGGGTGCGTGTACTTATACGTACGCGCGTAAGAAGTTATACTTCTTTGGCATTATTAAAAATAGTTTTTGATTGCATGCAAATAATTAATTACAGTTACATAATCAAAAAAAGTTCAGTTAACATTTGAAAAATTAAATAAATAAATATTTATTATTATTCTCTTACATTAAGTGTAACATAAATTCTATTATTATTCGAATGTTGTTTTTAAATTATGTCCAATGCCGTAGCATCTTCCGTGGGCAACTTCATTCTGTTAATTTTGTGTCACGGTGCGCGCGCATCGTAAAATTTCACTCTCATCAATTTTTCATAACGCGCCTAAAGAAGTATAACTTCAAAAATCTAATTCAAAAAATCTTTACGTATTATAGCGTCGTATACTTCGATGTTTATAAATCAGTTATATGGTCCCCCGGCCATGTATAAACGTGATATACACAAAAACTACCGAACGGATTTTAATACGGTTTCAATAATAGATGTGTGTCATATCTAAGGAAGGTATAGGTGTATAATTTAATATCTGTTTATGTAAAATATGAATATAACAATTAATGTCAAACAGAAAACCACGCGGAAAAGCGGAACACGCTGGAAGTGGAACACACTCTACACTGTAAAGTAGAGTGTAGAGTCTACAGTATCAACCTCCTTTATAAGAAGAATATTTGACAGATTGACAATACTTTTTAATATGACATTGGTAATAAACTAAAAAGTATTGAAATAATGTAATAAATAAAAATATTATTTTCGAATTAATACTAATAAAGCTCTTTCTTTATATCCTTAAGTTCCATTCCAAATGTTCTTAGTATTTACTTTCAGCTATATGTTAGTCGCTTATGGATGTAGAACCCTCTTGGATAACGGCCACACAAACTCCACATGCCTCTATCATTGCCAATAGTTTGCCAGTCTATTCCTGCTATTTCAGTCAAGTCATCAGCCTACCTTCTTTCTGGCCTGCCCGCTCTTCTTTTCCCGGGTGGGATTTCCCTTTTTTATCGAAGGGAATGCAGTTCCGCACAGAGAGAGAAACCCCTCCAACTGTCAGAAGATGAGGCAACTTGGGTCCGCGTTAGCATTCTACTGAGAGTCGACTCGTGACCAGGTGCCTTCACGCACATCCTGTCGCATTCGGGTTTAGTGACTTGCAACATTTTTGGAGTTTACTCCTTAAGAAACGATTTGAGTTATAAGGCCCGGTACGGAAATTTTATGAGGAGTAAAATCAAGTGTAACACAAAAAGTTGAGGCGTTATGTAGAAAGAGACAAACATATAGAGTTTACTCCTTAAGAAACGATTTGAGTTATAAGGCCCGGTACGGAAATTTTATGAGGAGTTAAATCAAGTGTAACACGAAAAGTTGAGGCGTTATGTAGAAAGAGACAAACATATAGAGTTTACTCCTTAAGAAACGATTTGAGTTATAAGGCCCGGTACGGAAATTTTATGAGGAGTAAAATCAAGTGTACCACGAAAAGTTGAGGCGTTATGTAGAAAGAGACAAACATATAGAGTTTACTCCTTAAGAAACGATTTGAGTTATAAGGCCCGGTACGGAAATTTTATGAGGAGTAAAATCAAGTGTAACACGAAAAGTTGAGGCGTTATGTAGAAAGAGACAAACATATAGAGTTTACTCCTTAAGAAACGATTTGAGTTATAAGGCCCGGTACGGAAATTTTATGAGGAGTAAAATCAAGTGTAACACGAAAAGTTGAGGCGTTATGTAGAAAGAGACAAACATATATATCTGTAGGATTGAACGTGTAAAAGAATGAGATGGAATACATTACACAGACTTTTCTATTTTGAATTCACGTTTTGACAGCCACGTTACAACATTGTCAGTGTTGACAGGTGTAAAAAATAAAAGTAGATTGTCTAGCGTGCCATAGAGTTTTGTCAATAGTAATGGTCAGTGAAATTAAAACTAAAAAGATTGTTCATTCTTATTCTTCTCTTACTATAAAGGTAACTTTGGTCACAGAAAGAAAATCCTATTTGGGCATAGATGATGTAGGTACGTTTTATTACTACTACAAAGATTTATATTATAAAAACATATATTCTTACCACCTTTAGTATGAAAATATGGTCGACAGCCACAGAACATTATCGCCATTTTATCGTTCGTAAGGAGTAAACTCCAATCGTGCGTCGTAGCTGACACACACACACTTTTATTTTTTGAACAACAGGAAACGGACAGGAGACTCACGTGATGTTAAGTGATACCGCCGCCCATTGACATTGCCAGAGGTCTCGCGAGTGCGTTGCTGTCCTTTTCAGAATAGGAACGCTCTTTTCTTGAAGTTGAATTGGATCGTGAAAACCCTAAAAAACGTTCAGTTGTCGGACAGACGTCGAAGTGATGTGGGTAGAATTTCGTATTTTACCTCGACGTCCGATGATGAAACTCAGCTGCAGTTTTAATGCTAACCACTCTCCGTGGTAAATGCGGTAGAAGATGCAGAGATACCCCACATCTCTTCGCAACGCCAAGGGATCAAACCGCTCGGAAAGTGACCGTTAGAATTGTTCTTCTTTACGGTCAAATGGAAGGAGCTGGTACTGAGAAGCTCACGTCCATAAGAACAGTACTCCATGTGGGGCCGTCTATTAAACTTAATAAAAACGTTAGTTACTGTTAAACTATACATTTATAAAATTAATTGAAATCTTTTACAACTGTGCCATGTTATTATTTTTCAAATTAAATCCCATTCGCAATTATTGTATCAGTGTACAGCGCGTGCATAAATCCTTTTCTATTTTCGTACTAAAAAATAATTAACATAAGACATTAAATCCCTTATCAACAATCGAACAGAAACTTGTATTATATTTAGTTTAGCAACGCGGTTGCGCGCGCATTCATTTTTATCTAATGAATGACAATGACAGTTTATTATTTGACGGCCAATTATCTCATAGATTACATGTCTAATTTAAGCAAAGAAAGATATTATTTGAGTCTATGGTTCACATTTTTGGTTAACCATAGACTAAGTTACTAATTAAGTTTTGGTGTTAACTTTGATATTTAGTATTTTTTCTTTTTTTTATATTACATAATATACCCCTACATAGCAGTCTATCAGGCAGGTCTGTGGCCGAGAAGCTAGTCAGCAGGTACTGTCAAAGTCAAAAATCATTTATTCATGTAGGTAACACAATGTACACTTATGAAGGTCAAAAAAGAAATTTACATTAAATTCTTCTAATTTTACATTTACTGCCAGTTCTCAAATCAATTTCTCAACTGTCAAATCCCTTTCCAAAAAAAACCTAGGGGTTTAGCAAATAAAGTCCCTTTTTCTGGTGGGCTTGGCGCAGCTGCGACGAATAACCTTAATTTAATAAAGATTAATAAGAAGGAAATGCATAAAAACATAATTTAATTATATGTCCTAACGCATTTTAAAAAAAAAGGTTGCCGGAAAGAGGTCGCTAATAAACTTGCACTTTTGCAAATCTTATAAATTAACCACAGACAAACAAACCGTGGCACCATAGATATATACGAGAAGCGTAAAATCGATTAATTCCCAACATGCTCAGGCAAAAAGTTGAAAGAATCATCCTTGCCTCTTCATTCTATCTGGGTAAGTTCCTACCTTGATACGGATTACAATATACACGTCATGAATTTAAATGTTGTTAATTATTGTTTCTTTTTTATTTGTACCAAAAATCTTGACATAGCAATGTTCCATAACACAAATCATAGCGCGATTTAGGCTGTGACGTCATTATTAATGCATTCTTCATAAAAACTTTTTTGATAAAAAAACGTAACGTTAACTTTTTATTCAAAGTTTAACGGCCAGTATTAATACGCATTTTATAGAAACATTTTTTTAAACAACGTTAAATGTTAAATGTATTTTCTGTAGGTCGTAAATTCTTAATACCAATAAAAATAATCAATAAAAAGTAATAATCAAAACGTTTGCTGGCTCTGCAAGTAATTAAAATAATAATAGTTCAAAACGTTCATTCATTCACCAGCTCAGCGCGAGTTTAGTGCGGTGGCGGTTGATGTATATATGTATATGTTCAGATATATGTTAAATGAAACACTTTGTTTCAAGCTGGGTAACAACTAAGATAGCATTAGGGGTAGTGGGGTTGCGACGCTGGATTAACAAATAACTAGCTTGACTTATTGAAGAGTTCGTAAATCTAAAGCGCAATACATATTGAGCCCGCCGGGCCGCCGACATATTATGTTGGCAACTTTAAGTCGGCGGTCTAGTTGGCGGCTTCACTTATTACAAGTCGGAAAATTTGGTCGGCGGCTTGATATGAGTATGATGTTGGCGTACCCAAGCCGCCAACATGTCGGCTGGTAACACGCGCAGGCGCATGTTGCCGACATGATTCAGGACATTTCATACAGGCCGCCGGGTTGTGTCGCCGGACTTCGTCGGCGGCCCGGCGGGCTCAGTGTGTATTTCGCTTATGTGATACACATGTTATTGGACATTATCGGAAAAGAGAATGTTAAATTTATGAGTGTGGAACAAAACTAAAGGGCCCATTTTGGCTTCAAATGTGCTTACATTTACGCATCTAAAACTTAATATATATGTAACTTAATGTAATAACTCGTGTTAGAGTTTAATTCTCATACAACTTTGTGAGTCACTGTTGACTGTTTTCCAAATCAAAAAAGGTATTCGATCTGGGGCTATGGTTTTAGCAGGTTTTCCAAGATCTTCCAAAACCTACTAAAGGTATTTATATATTAATTGTGAGTCAATTAACCTTAAGCTGAGCTTTTACATGTCTGGTTATACATACAGTGAGCTGTTGGTGTATCGCGCAACCTCAACTATTAAAATATGGAACACATATGATCTGAGTCAACAGCTGATTAAAATTTAAATAAAATATAATTAAAATTGCTCTTCAGCTGTTAATATTTAGCACACATCGAATCCATGTCAGCAGTTCGTTCATGTTCAAATGATGAAATCTGAACATTATTATTTATACCTTTTCTTTAGATTTTATTTTATTTAATTTTAGTTATATGTAGTTGCATGTTATTTTTAGTATATTTTTGTTAATTACTTATGCATCTCTTGTACTTTATCCTCTGTAGGTGTTCCTTTTTTTTTCTATTGATCCATTTTAAGGAAACCCTCCTGGAAGAAATCGCTTGTTAGCGATAAGGCCGCCCGTTGCCTAATAACTTATGTAACCTACTTACTTTTTTTTAATATGTATAATTATGTGTTTTATGGCAATGAAGTGTAAATAAATAAATAAATAAAGGCTGCCATAAACAATCACATTCTAATGACCTTCTTTAATTTTTATTTACTTGTCATAAACAACTCGAAACGTGGTGTAGAATTCCGATTAACTCTCAAAGTAATTTTATCGTTTATAAAATCTACGCGTGGCTATGATACAGGTTAATACAGCACAAATATGTTAGGAATGCAGATAATCTTCACGTTACAATGTAATTGAAATGAGGAGACAATCAATAGTTATTACAGGGCAATTACTATTTTTATTTTTTAATCTCGTATACCAAGAGGGTTCTACTATGGTTAATTATCTTAAGGGCTGGTTACTCACGATAATTAATTTAAAGGAATTTATCCATGTGCTTCATTTAAGGCTTATCTTAGTCGGTTTAGGGAATAATCGTGTTGTAGTGAGTGTGTCCAATACTTTTTGAAGTGAAACTTCTTTTGGGTAAATGGTAAATTTTTTACGGAAGGTCACGAAGATATATTGATATGTGTTTTTAATAAAAAATAAAAATGTTTATTATGGAACATAAGATACAGGTATCACTCATCGGCAAAGAAGACAGAGGAGGCCGAGAGAAAAAGCCGGCGTAAAAAACTCTCGGTACTCTTTTAAAATAGCAAATCATCAAACAACACTACTAATACATATTAATATCATTATTATTTTATTAACTAACTAAATTAAAAAAAATTGGTTTTGTATTTTTCTAAGGGCACAGAACCAAGACCTTTTTTGCTAAGCCCAGTTGGCTATTTTAGAAAACGTGGACACAAGTTAGCAATTATGATAATAATGAATTTGTTATATTACTTGGTAATTGTTACTATATTAATTACTTAAGATGTCATGTGGAACATGGTGTAATGGTTGCAGCTCCTTACAAACGTTGTGTAAAAAAAACATGGCGATTAAAAAGAGTGGCGGAGAGTTTATTGCCAGTTCCTCTCTTCCGTTCTACGCCCTTGATTTGAGAACTGGCAGTAAATGTAAAATTAGAAGCATTAATATGTATTTCTTTAATGACGAATCACAAGTGTACATTGTGTTACCTACGTGAATAAATGATTTTTGAATTTTGAATTTTATATTTATATGGTATTATATTACGGTTATACATAACAACAACTAATTTAAGATCTGGTTTTTAATTAGCCTTAGTATCATTCATTAATATAAAAAGACTGGCAAAATTTAATTATGGGATTTGGCCAGCTTAATTACTCAATAATTAATTTACAAAGAAGTTTCACTTCTGACATGTGTACTTTGTACGTACGCACTTTTTTTTATGTAATAGGAGCCAAACAGCAGCAGGCTCATCTGACGTTAAAACCGCCACTGGACACACATGGAAACGAAGGCTCGCGAGTGCGTTGCCGGCCTTTTAAGAATTGGTACGCTCTTTTCTTGAAGGACCCTAAGTCGAATTGGTACTGTAATACTGTCAGAAAGGTCACAAGTGCGTGCTTATAATTGCTTCTACATAGTGGCCCTTAAACGGTCAGTTACGAGGGAGTTAGTTTGGAACCGTTTTAATTTGTTAAGAATGTTATTTATTAATTCATTAACACTTCGTTGCATTCAGAAATATAATGCGATTGACATAATTAAATAAAAAAGGAGAGCAACTGGCGGCCTTATCGATTTCGAGCGATCACTTCCAAGCAACCACTGTGAGAAAAAGAGAAGGTAAGCAAGAAGTGCTTCAATATATAAGACACAGTTATTAAGACAAAACTAATGGAACAAAACAAAGCAATTAAGTGATATCTATAGATACTCTGACTGACAGAAGGCTCGCAAGTGCGTTACCAGCCTTTTAGGAATTCGTACGCTCTTATCTTGAAGGACCCTAAGTCGAATTGGTTTGGAAAGACTTCAGTGGAATGTGACTCGAGAGGGACTAGAGAGGGTAGATAAATATTTGTGAAAAAAAACGTGAGTTTACTTATGAACATAAATTAGAAGGAAGTTATACTTTAAAAAAAAAGATAAAAATCTTTTCAAATATTCTATTCTACTTTTGTAGAAAAAACGACACTAACAATACAAAAAAGTTATTTAATATATTGAAAGTTTTATTATAACGCATTATCTAGTTAAATAAAGTTTATTTAAAAATCACAAAAAAACTAAAATGTTGACTATATCTAACTTCAGGGTGTCGGTTTTTTGTGACGGTGTGCGCGCATCGTAAAAATTTACTCTCATCATTTTTCCCTAACACGCCAAAAGAAGTATAGTTAAAAAAACACTTCATAGCTCATACTAATTGACAGTTGTATTTATATACACCCAGTTACGTACTTATTAATATCATCTGAAAAGCAAATTTTCTGCTAATAACGCAATGTTAACACGTCTTAAGCAATTATTACCAAAAAGGGTGTGTAGCGAACACAGCTTGATCGGCTAAAACATCGCGCGTAGATTTTATAAGCCTAAGTTCACAATAATTGTATTAATTGTAGTTTCAATTGTGACTTCATGTTGATTGGGTCATTACTATTTGAAAGCGCGAACTATGACAAGAAACATTTTTGACATATGGATGTCAGACTTAGCCTCAGTCTCGTTTCTGAACTTTTCCGAAAACAATATATGGATTGCTTGTCAATGATAGGTTAGTAATATGGCGTATATTTTTATTATTTGATGTGACACGGAGATTGTTGTTGACTTAAATGTCAATGAAGTGTCAACCATGAATGTTGCTGGCGCCATCTGTTTCCCTTTAGTAATACCTAAAATGGCGCGATGCACAAAAATTTGCCAAATATGCCAATCCTTTTCTAACATTTCCTGTTTCATTTCAGAATAAACAAATGTACGTAAAACTCTAATCTTTTAATAAGAATTAATCCGGTAATGACTTCTATTAAATTATTAAACTAATCTAAAAAATGTAAAACAACCCACAGAATATATTAGCCATCTACCACAGATTATAAACGCAATAGATAGTTTCTAGTGTAAACGGCGCCTTGTTAAGTCATATCGTGCCCATGTATGGCGTATCATAAATTCATCTATACATGTGACGAACTCCCGACAGCATGGATTTATGGTTTGTGAGAGTATAACGGTGCTAACTTGACAGGTTTTTACGTCGTCGTCCAGTTATGATATGAATTAAATACGGAATTTAGAGAAAATGCTGCTTGATTTTCTTACGAGATTTAAGCTTTGTACTTTAAAAGAATTAAAAGATCTTTGATAATGGTATTATAGTATAATTGAAATCCTGAAGAGAGCTACTAACTATAATTTTGGGGCGATATTCCAATTATATACCGAGCTCAGCCTTGCGATTCTGTAACTCACTTTTCGAACTCTCGCAGCGGCGGTCGCGAACAATAAACTACAAGCTTCCTTATCAGAATGCCAAATCGTAAAATGACTGCTTTACGACTGATTTGAGAGCGACCGCCGATGCGAAAACCGCTGTGTGAGTTCGAAAAGTGAGTTACAGAATCGCAATGCTTTGCTTTTGTATTAGACATGCTGCGTTAACTTGTGTAATTCTGTAGGAGATATATAAAGTACAATAAACACATTTGCCTCAAATTTCAAAAGGTCTCATGTTTTATATAAGTGGCTATTTTTTTGCTTCATCTTGAATTTTTGGTTTTAGGTCGGCTTGCTTCCTTAACTTAACGGCCGAGTATTTGCTTTAGGAGACAACTGTATTGGTGTATCAGAGTTTAAAGGCCAGACCTCAGTCTTTAAACACACGTTTGATGGTCACAATAATATGGTAGTTTTTTTTAATATATCAAACCAGCCAAAACCTGCCCAGGGGGCTCATCTGACGTTAAGTGATACCGCCTATGAAGACTCACATTGCCAGAAAGCTTTCAAGTGAATTGCCGGCCGATTTTTGTCTGCATCGATATCCTAAACTGTTACAATCAAAATTTTCTTCTTCTATTGTTGACACAACAGGAATAAGACGCCTAAAACCAAAGTTCGGTTTAAGCTATTCGTTAGTATTGTAAAAAATTAGGTCAAAATAATATTCCTTATTAGCCATAGTCATTGTATAGGCTAGATTGTAATTCATGTAAAGTCGCACTCGTTTTTGTGAACTTTATTGTAAGAAAAAAATTTTTTTTGGTACCTTGGGTCCCAGTTAGCTGAAAGCCTTCGCCGCGATCGCGTGCGTAACCGCATACGAACGAGTCGCGGAGCCTCTCCCCTTACGCTGACCGCTGCAGCGCCCCCTTTTGATGAGAATAGCTGAAAAATAAATAACGCCACTAAATTTTAGCCTAAGTAATTAGTAATTTACATCAGATTTTTTATTTATTAAAAAATAGTCTCCATTTAATAATCTGAATTGTAAACGAGAACGGCGAATTCTTCACTTTGTCTAATAATTATATGATTTCGCTTTGTGGGACTGTAGGAAAGTAGGTTTAAGCCTATTT
Organism: Pieris macdunnoughi; assembly: GCA_905332375.1. Taxonomy (NCBI): domain Eukaryota; kingdom Metazoa; phylum Arthropoda; class Insecta; order Lepidoptera; family Pieridae; genus Pieris; species Pieris macdunnoughi. The sequence continues at coordinate 2,453,838 of CAJOBZ010000026.1, forward strand.
TAAGAATTATAGTAATAGTACATAACCCGATTCCGTTAATATGTTTATTGTTTAGCCTGGAGTCGAATTCAGAAATTTCTGGTTAATTTAGTAACGTGGTTATTTTGTTTTGTACCACCTTAATTTACCAAAACTTTAAACTCATTCCAGACATAGCCGTCAAAAAAGCTATAATATGTCTCTTCATCGTAGCGTAAATATCTTGTGACGGACTAAGACTGTGTTGTTCGAACTAATGTAGTCTTTCAATTAGTTCGAACAACTTAAGGCTTGGTGCCTTAAGTTGTTTAAACATGAAATACTTATATTGTTTGACTTTATTTATCGTGTTATCAATCAATATATAAAAATGTTTATTTAATTTTTAAGATGATTTTAATACATAATTATATACTTTAATTATATATATTAGTATTTAATTATATAATTACCTGTAATATATACCGATCTTCATTTTTTATAACCGCAGACAATGTACTGGTTTCACTTCCGCTAGTTTCTTGTAGAAGATTCAATTGATCTGTTGAGAACACCTTTAGTTAAACACCCGTTGAATATGTGAATGAAAATTGTCAATAGTGCGTTTAAAAGATAAATAAATAAATTTCTTGAATAAATTATCTTATTGTAGTAATAAACTGTGTTCTACTTAAATTTTGTTAAATACAATGTGAAATAACATTAAAATTTGTATTTCATTTTGCGGCGATTATTTTCTCATGTAAATATTTTTTTTAAATAAATTAAATTTTCTTAATCCAAAAATGTATTCAGCTTACCGTCTGAACCTTGGAAATGTCCTCTATAGAGAGCCCAATGAAAATCTCTGGAGCAGGGGCTCACTGTGATGTACACCGTTGATTGTAATAATTGTGTTGTGTTTAGCTCCAAACTGAAAGAAGGAAGATATTATATATACATGTCTTGTATCGTATTTTTATGGGATAAAATAATGTTATATTATAATAATATCTAAATCTTCTAACGGCAAACGGTTGGACCGTTTGCGCGAAGTAGTTGGAGACAGGGAAACTGAATTTGATTCCCAAGTTAAAGAAGCTAAAACTAGTTAAGTTTGTGAATAGGAAGGAAGGTGAAACGAGAGCGCTGGGTAGCCGGGCTTGCCCGTAAATATTAAAATAATTTTTGTGTAAGTGGCGCGGCCGGCTTTCCGTGTATACCGCAGCACTATTTTTGAGTTTGATTTGAGTTTTTTAACATATTTTAAGTATATATTTGCCTCGTGTACTGAGGAAAGTAAATAGGAGAAGAATAACGCTAATTAAAACTTGAATCTATTTTCAAGAGCTGTCAAAACATTGGACGAAGTTTTACATATTTGACAGTGACGTGATTCCATTACGACGAATTTAACGATGACTTTTTATTGATTAAAAAAAATATTCAAACATTTTTGTGATATGGGTCACAATTTCTCCGTCCACAGTACGAGTAAAACGAGGTAGTTTTTAACTGAGGCATGTTTTTCTAGACTTTGGCTAGAGACTGGCTACTCTATGGTGCTTAAATTCAAACAGTAGAAAACTAAATTGATTTTGTTTTAACAAAGTCTTTACAAACAGTTTTAAAAAGGATAAGGCACATACACTAATGAAGTTGCAGTGACGCTGCTAAGACTTCAACTAACGCGCCTAAATTCTTTCTTAACGCACTTTTAAATAACAATAATTTCGTGAGCTTATTATCGATCGCTTGCAGTGGCGAATTTACAAGTTAGGTAGGTAGAAGAAGTTTATGCCGCCCACGCCTCTTCGATTGTCATGTCCCACATTATTTTTACAATCCAACAACTTGAGATTGCACGTAAAATATTTTTTTGGTTTGATTTTTTAGCACATAATTACACAAACCATCCAGTTCGCAGCCTCCAACCAGTAGTAGGACTGACATGTAAGAGGGAAGAGTGAAGAGGGGAATACATTTTCAGCAATTTCGCTCTTTTCACTTATACAAAGTGTGAGGTGAGTGCGCGGAGGCGGATTACTGGTTGGGGGGCGGCAAGTTGTTTTTCTCAAGAATATGGAAATTTTCTACACCAAATGTACATAGATAAGTGAGAGGGAAAAGTCATCGGCAAAATTGTCGCACGTTTCTATAAAGGTCAGTACTCACATACGGTATTACTCGATCGAGCTAAACTGTCGAGTAAAACCCATGGCATGGGTTTTCGTCCACACATTGAGCATTGATCTATCGAGTGAGGCGCGCCGTTCAGTATTCGCCGAACCGTTCGCCAAAGGATGTATGTGCAACAAAGGAGACGGTGGCTGCATTTAGCAAGTCTCACAGTGCTTTATAAGAAAATCAAAGAAAATGAAAAGAAAAAACGCTAGTAATTTATCATAACATTCATTTCTATTATTTTTGTTTGACATTCCATAAACACTCACACTCTCTATATGTGTTAATAAACTCGCAAATAAATTTCTCTTAAAAAACACGTGTTTCAATCACGATAAACAATACCAGACAGACGCTCGCCTCGCGCCACTCGCAGTCACGTACACACGTTCGAGTCAAGATTGACGGCTCGCTTCGAGTAGGTTCGAAGGAAATTACTTTCATTTAATTCCATCGAGCCGGCTCGGTGCGAGCCTTCGACCTGTGAGTTTTGCGGTCCACACGTTGATTTTTACTCTACTTCGAGTAATACCGTATGTGAGTACTGACCTTTAAACATCAGAAAACGTCAAAATATTTTTCTATTAGGCGGCACCGCAATCGTGTTATGTCGTTCTTTTTGTTACGTACTTTCTGGTCTCCCCTTCATCTAATCTGTAGACAGTTTGATTGTCCATCGGCAGCCACTCTACCGCTCTGGATTCATGCCTGGTAACCAACACACTTGGAGCTGCAAAGCCGGCACCAGCAGCTTGGAGTATAATTAGCATGAATACACGAACTGCTAGCCGCTTGATAGTTCTGCAAAGAAATAACAAACATGTAAGTTGCGATCATATAAATAAATATGTATTGGCGCCCAATCGCACAGAACAGCGTCTTCAGTGTGCTCATCCCTGAGTTCGTAGTTACGAACCCCACCTGTGCACATAAGGACTTTCTATCTATGTACGCATTCGCTCGAACAGTGAAGGAAACCATCGTAAGGAAACCAGCATGCCTTAGAACCAAAAAGTCGACGGCGTGTGTGATCAGGAGGCTGATCACCTACTTGCCTTTTAGATTGACAAATGATCATGAAACAAATACAGTAATTTGAGGCCCAGACCAAAAAGGTTCTAGCGCCTCTGATTTATTTTTTTATTGGTACCCAGCCGGCTTTTAAACACATCCTAAGAACGCTTTACCGCATTACCGCTTAATTCTGCTGACTATGCTCAAAAAACATAAGTCTCCTATACTGCATACATATTATATATTCAGTATGACTGGAATAATATCGAATTGGATTCTAAAATAATATTGTGCGGAAAACCGCAAGTTTCCAATCATTGTTTGTGATAATAATGATTGCATTTATAGATAAATGATATATATGATATAGGTAACCCTGATTTCTATTCTATGAAAGCATTTGTTCCGATTTTCAACACAGATTATAAGGTTTTAGATAATTTGACACAGTGCAAGTGGTTTAAAATTACATTGATAGAAACTTGCCATGCGACCTAAGGCCCATAGCCAGTTATTTTTTTCTATTTCAAATTTGACATACTAGCCTAGTCCTTAAGTGTTTTTTTTAGAAAAGCTGGCAAACGGGCAGGAGGCTCACCCGATTTTAAGTGCTACCGCCCCGTACATGGAGACTCAAAGCTCGCGAGTGTGTTGCCGGCCTTTTCAAACCTGCGTGACTCAACCCTGGGTCCTGAGATTTCGTATCTTTGATGAATAGGAATTTGAATCGTTAAGCCGTTATTAATCCGACGAGTTCGACTAACGCCCACGCGTTAGCCGCCGCCGCCGGTACCAGCTCTATGCTCATCATTTTTCGTCTTTTCATTTCGTAATAAGACCCCTGAAGAACCGCCATACTGGTACAAATAACCCACTATTTTGTGTCACTATCTCCCGGCCTATATAGAAATTATGTTAACTACTTTAATTTAAAAAACAAAATTTCAAGAACCCGCCAAAACGCTTCTCTAGGCAAGATGGCGTCGCACCAGTCCTTATGAGGTGCCATTCCAGTAAACACGTAATTAAACGTCAAGATGAAGTCATGTACACCCACGTCACCAGTTTTATACTATTTTATACTAATCTGTGACTATTTTGTGACACGTGACTCATATAAAAATAATATTTTTAATTATAACATTTTGGTTACTTAATGTTTATTTACAAGTTATCATATTCAGTAGCGCCTTGAAGCAATAAAGCATTTATACAGAGGCCCAACAATATTTATGTTTTATACTGTGTGATTGTATATGGATATAATCTTCAGTATTATTCTCTAGTAAATACTATAACTCCTCAATATGCACCCAATATTGGTCACAGATTTAACGTAGGGTTTTCAGTACAATTTGTACTACTACATACAAACTATTCGAACGGGAAAGTTATATTTTCGTACATAAAATTCACACCTTCCATTTTTAAATTCCAAGCATGTCGCACTGCGCCAACACCAATAAAAAATAAATTAATAATTTTCTAATAATGTTAAAAGCGCAGACTACTAAATGGAACATGCTGATACTTATGCGCGTTTTAATCTGGTAAGGCTGTTTTTTCTTTTACGAGCCATGGCTGTTTATTTCTCTCAGGCTCTCTCTTAAGAAATTTATTTATCTTTTATTTAAAGTATCCTTGGACCCAGAACTGTACTAGCGATTTTTTTCATTCAATCTTTGTTTTTATTAAAAATGTTTTTTAATGTCTTTAGCGGAAGTTAGAAGTCAAGCCATAGCCACAGATAGCAAACTAATTCATAAAAAAGAATGGCATTTTTTTAATCGGTGGTTATTTTAAAATATTTCTCTTTGTTATATAATTTATTAATATACCGTCTCAAAGGTAAAAGCTGTGTTTATCCAGTCAGTTATTCGGGCTATATTTTTTCAATAACAAGCAAAAACAATTTTAAAAGTTCACACAACGCGTACTCGAATGAGCGTATTGCGAAATAAACTTAAATCTACCTTCATACCACAAGAACTCATTGTTCTTAAGGTTCTACAGGTCAAATATATGCACACGAAAACAACCTTCATATTGTTTATAATAAGTGACAGAAACGCGTGTAACATGCAAAATTATTACGTATTCTTTCGTTGCCGGACGATAAATCTCTGCGTAGTTATATGTAGTAAATTCCATAATGATTTAGTGTTTCCATTATTTCTTTAGTGTGAAGTATTGCCGCGTAATTTTAAACCACAGGGATAAAGCTATTGAATACTTTTTCTAGAAGGGAAGTGACCTTATAAATAACCAATTAAACCTTTTTATATCCTTTTTGAGGTTAATAACTTGCCGCCTCTATATATAAACGTTTTTCATCTATATTAATTTGATTTGTTACACGTTTTGTCTTTGAAAGACTAAGTACTTTTAAAGACTGCTATAATTTGACGTGTTGTCTGAAGTTATACTTCTTTAGGCGCGTTATGAAAAATTGATGAGAGTGAAATTTTACGATGCGCGCGCACCGTGACACAAAATTAACAGAATGAAGTTGCCCATGGAAGATGCTACGGCATTGGACATAATTTAAAAACAACATTCGAATAATAATAGAATTTATGTTACACTTAATGTAAGAGAATAATAATAAATATTTAATTTTTCAAATGTAAGCTGAACTTTATTGACTATAATGTCTCCTTTTCCAGTCTTTGATTATTTAATTGTAATTAATTATTTGCATGCAATCAAAAACTATTTTAATAATGCCAAAGAAGTATAACTTCTTACTCGCGTACAGTAAGTACACGCACCCTTTTTTTTTGTTAAAATTGTACTCGTATGTCAATAATATTATGAACGTATGCAGTTCCATAATGTCCGAATGGAGAAAAAGCAGACATACTTCTGTTTTATTTATATTTTTTCTTAGTCAAGTAGAAATTAGGCCGGTAACGCACTTGCAAGCCTTCTGGTAGTGTGAGTGTCTATGGGCATATATCAATTAACATCAGATGAGTCTCCTGTCATCATTGTCATATATAAAAAAAAGAATTGGTGGGGATTCGAACGCGCAACCACAGGGGCTTGTACGCTTGACCACTAATCACACTTTATAATAATAATTATAAGAAAATCAAATAATTGGCAACATTTCAATCTCATAATTAGAACGCATTCAATTAAATGACAGATACACGGTTGCCAGTTACGAAAAATTTCTACAAGTCTGCTCTTTTCAATCGTGACAATGTTGACATTTAAACGTCTTTTATCACTGGCAATAGTGCTAGTAAAATAAATCTGGATCTAGATTTAATCGAATCCCAGTTATCTTCGTTTTATTGGTACGGATAAGACAAAGGGCGGACATTATTTTTGTTCAAAATAGGTAGTTAACATTTTATTGACATTACTTTATAATATTAATAGATACATATTATATTTTTAGACTCCCATATTTTAGAATTAATATAAGTATTTAATAAAATTGTTATGTATTACTATTGAAGCTTTATTTATTAATCGATACAACAATTGGTTAGTTTACATTCCTTAATATTAGAAATAGTTGAGTTAGTATAAGTTTTAAGAATTTAAGGTTAGATTTATTTTTCTTTTTTAGTGGTCTACTTTTTGTACGGCCCCTTTTAGGGCAAAAGCCTCCTCCATATTTTTCCATTTCTCTTTGTCTTGAGCAACATTTATCCATTATTTCCCGGCTAGTTCTATAATGTCATCTGTTCATCTTTTCTTTTGTCGTCCTATACATCTCTTAACTCTCTCGAGTAGGTCCAGTCCATTTTGTTATTTAAATAACAAATACAATTGTTACTATATCTTTAAATATATAGATCTATATTTAAAGATATAGTAACAATTGTATTGGTGTTTGTAATTAAACTTCCGGTTCTTCCGACCGGTTTTGGTGAAATTTTTTGTGTGTTCAAGAGGATTCGACAAAGTTCTAGATTTATATATAGACATATATATACACAAATACATGATTTTTGTTTAAGTTTGAAATGCTTTGCATATATTTATTGCTAATGTTTAATATTTTACACTATTAATTATGTGTTAAAAAGTAAAATATTAATGATTATTATATAAGTTTTTTTTTCTATTAAATAAAACCAGTGGCCTTTTAAGGTTAGAGTTCAGATTTCTGCATCTGTTTCGTCATCATTTGTAAGAGTCTGTTTCTAAGAGGCTGATCACCCAGCCGTAGGTGCCTGATATTATAGACTTTCTGAGTCTTAATCATACCGGTTCGACCGAGTGTTAAATCCGCACAACGACAGATAGTCCACAGCTGGGGTACGAACCCACGACCTCAGGACCTCGTTTTTAATATTACAAAGGATTTATATATTTAATAAAACACTATTTTGACCGGATTGAAGTTATGTATTATTATAAATTTACAACTATTTAACATAATTTTAAATTTATCCGACGTATGGTCACCGTGACCACGCACGCTGTAAAGCACGCGAAACGTCGGATAAATAAATTAAAATTATGTTAAATAGTTGTAAATTTATAATAATACATAACTTCAATCCGGTCAAAATAGTGTTTTATTAAATGAATAAAAGTTATGTTAATCAAAGACAATACTATTTATATATTATTTAATTTATTAAATAAATTATGTTTAGGAAAGTGTATTAATATTGCAATTAACGGCACTATTGACAACTTTGTTTTACAGGAATGTGTATCTTTATTTCTCCGGAAACTAACCACATTCTTACTGCATGAGACATGAGGCGACTAAACCCTTAGTGCACTTCACGTTAGTTTCAAGTATTCATATACGACGTTACTTCATTATTTGAGAGCTTCAGTTTTTTACCAAGAGTTTTTATTAAGAAAGTTTCATGATAATTTGTCAATATAATATGTGATCAGCCTCCTCTACCTGACACACGCCGTCAACTTTTTGAGTCTAAGGCACGATTCCTCACGATTTTTACTTCACCGTTCGAGCAAATGTTAAATGCGTACATAGAAAGAAAATTCATTAATGCACAGCTGGGGTCGAACCCACGGCCTTAGGTATGGTCGCACGCTGAAGCCACTAGGCCAACAGGCCAACACTGCTCTACACGTTGTAACAATTATTTAAAATATATCTATTCGACGTTGGCGCCAATCTCGCCACAAATTACATTCCTTAGAACTTGTAATGACAACTTCGATATTCAGCCTATTTAGCTACTTTTATATTATTCATCGATTTTAAGTAATATATAATTGATAAATATGTATAACTTATTTTAAATCTCAAAATTAGAGTGGGTACATAATAAATTGTGTCATTTCTTAACGTGTTTAAAATGTTGTATCGCACTTAATTTAAAGTAACTACGTATATATTATTATGAATTGATTCGTCGCTTTCGTTTCAGTGTTGGTAATAAACTTAAAAGTCACAGACTCAGCCTAAAGGATTGGGATTATCAGTTCCCTATAGATAATAATAAATAATTTTAAATATAATTTATTTTACCATTTATTTAACCATAATTTTGGTTAAATAAATAGTAAAATAACCACACCACAATTTCGGGACACTCTCATTCCCGAAGTACCTACATACCTATAAGGAGTTTCTATTGAAAGAAAACCGCCTACAATTGTATCTTTAAGTCACACGCTCAAAGTTAATTGTCACTGTCAAACTACGTTTATTTCTACCTCACTTCATTTATTTATGATAAATAAATAAGTAAATAAAACGGCACGTATTTCAAAACGAATCTCAAGCACTGTGAAAAACAGTGCAATGACACTAGTAAAACTAGATTTGAGTAGATATCAATCATGTGTCAAAATATCTGCCAAAACCATTAAATGAATATTTAAAATAATTTTCAACATGTACTTTTCGTGACATTTTTCTAATAAATTAAATGAGAAGTTGTGGAATCCTTAACAAAATTTATTGCATGACACTCGTGTGACGTGTCGGACATAAATATGCCAATTTTCAGTCGTTCTTAAATGTCGCGTTAGGTGAAACATCTATTGGCTATGGAATATTTAACTGCAGTGAGAATTAATTTAAAAAAATTGAATCGTACCATTAGATCGAGTGTTAGCTTGAGACAGTGCATTCAATCCCCCGCGAAAGTCTACGTTTGAAATATTTACGATATGATTGAGCTAATAATGATGGCTATTAGACAATTTAATAAAAATATAGTGTTATTCAGAATAGTCCGTATAAAATGGCTGTAAAATGGTTATGGAGTAAAATAACTTGTAAATGATCATTAATTTATCAAAAAATCCATAATTAAAAAAAATATATTTCTATACGTCAGTCATGTGACACAAAACAGTCACAGATTAGTCAAAACAGCGATGACTTATGACATAATATGTATTAGCCTGTCTAATCCTGATACTATATACTAGTTTAATTTCATTAAATATATGTAATTCAAGAATCATAATTAACACATTAAAAAACTTGACGTTTGTCTACGAGTTTAATTGCGTGATGTGTCATAGACACTGTTGCGACGCCATCTTGCTTATGAAGCATTTTGGCGGGTTCTTGAAATTTGGAATTGTTTAAATTGATTTTTTAGTCTTACTTATCATAATTAAATATATATAATTGGTTCAATACACTAATGAATAATCTGAAATGATTTTTAAACACTCTTCATACATATTTTAATCAAATCGTAAAGCCAACATTTAAAAAAAAATTCATGAGAATAAATTTCAGCCTAAGTATTGAAATATATTTATATTTTAAATTATGAAAGTTAAGATTTATCACATCTTAGCCAAATAATACATAAAATATTAGCAATAGAAATTTATGTATAAACATAATTTAACACGTTGCGTCATATGGTTTTTGGAGCCGTTAAAAACATATCACGGAAATATATATACAATATATTTATACTGTATATTATATTTCCTTACCGTTCGTATGTTAGACTGTGTCTCAAACATTGAATCGACTGTTACTATAAAACAACAAAAATATAACTATAAATAAACAGTCTGCCGGTCCGTCTGGCGATGTTTTGTGTTTGTCTGTTTTGATGTATTTCTTGATGTTTTCGGATTTGGACATTTGTATAAATAACTCAGGGTTCGCGCTGCTCAGTGCAATTCAAAGATTTATGTTCGTAACACGAAATATTGTCTATGGTTTACGGTTTCTCTGTTTCTTCTCTCTGGTGAAACGATTTTTGGTTGATAGGCATGGAAGAATTTGCATCTACTTTTCTGTGGTCCTCTCAATTCTGTATCTGTGGATAGGTTACCACGAGTGTTGAGTGAACATAAAATTATGGTTTCTCTTTCTCTTCTCTCTGGTGATACGATTTTTGGTCGATAGCGCACGGAAGAATTACCATCTATATTTTTGTGGTAAATATCCACAATACTACAGATACACAATTGAAAGATTACCATACTATGATTTTTGTATGGACAAAAGATAAGTATAGCAAGAGAAACTTGTGCATAACAAAAATAGCTTCTTAGAAGTAAACTCTGTTTCACAATAATACAAAAATATCTATAGTATTAAAAAACAGACAAAAAAAACTTCTTCGGGATTTATTGTATTTTAAATAGTTTTGGATTGCTTTATGTAGGTACGCCTATTATAACTGCTATTTATAAATATGCAACTTTATTAGTTTGACAAAACACATACGTATAGAAAAAAAGGATGCGTGTATTTATGTACGCGCGTAAGAAGTTATACTTCTTTAGCATTATTAAAAATAGTTTTTGATTGCATGCAAATAATTAATTACAATTAAATAATCAAAGACTGGAAAAGAAGTCATTATAGTCAATAAGTTCAGTTTACATTTGAAAAATTAAATAAATATTTATTATTATTCTCTTACATTAAGTGTAACATAAATTCTATTTTTATTCGAATGTTGTTTTTAAATTATGTCCAATGCCTTAGCTTCTTCCGTGGGCAACTTCATTCTGTTAATTTTGTGTAACGCGTGCGCGCGCGCATCGTAAAATTTCACCCTCATCAATTTTTCATAACGCGCCTAAAGAAGTATAACTTCAAAAATGAATCAAATCTAGCGCGAATAACCTTTTGAGGTTGCATTTGTGACTTCCACGCCGCTGTATGATTTGAAATACAAATTTAGCATACTAAATCATTAGTAGGAATTTTCGTACCTATAGGTATGTTATACAGTAACTTAATTAAATAATTTGTTATGGTGTACCGGAAATTTCTGTTAATGAGAAAAAAGAAAAAAAAAATTAAATAATTTCTAATGGTGTTATATGGCATTAAAAAAAATCACAATTTCTTAAATTTTCGGCTTTATTACAAACGCTTTACATGCGCTTTACTCCTCGTATTGAAATTAATTAATAATTTCACTGTTTAAGTTACTCCTCTGTCTCTTTTTATCACTATATAACAGAAAGAGATGGCTGTATGAAAATGGAGATATATAGCCTGTATTGCTATTTACGTCAAACAAACGTGACAAAACCATAGTTTGTAAAATGAACACTTTGGAAATATTAGTTCACGCATTTTGACTCGTTAGTGATGTAGGGTTGTCAAATATCACGCTGATTTTGTATCTGTCAAATTAGAGGTATATTTAATAAAAGCAACCAATTTTTATTTGCATTTTGGCATGACTCTGAGATTCCAAAAACTAACACAGACACAGCGCGTGCTTATCAACAACAGCCACACCCTCAAATACGCACACACCCTCAAATACGCACACACCCTCAAATACGCACACACAACCATTCACATACTCCCGCATTCACGCATACTTAAGTTTATTACAAGACTTTTGGTTGATTTTCAGTCTAAGACTACGTTTTCTTTAAAAAAATGCACCATTTACCTACCAAGGAATAATTGTAATCTAGTTACCTCACATCACAGAGGGTTAGATCAATTTTGTCACAACCATATTTCTGTCATTAATAGTTTTATTATTATTGCTGTTTTTGAGGGACGGGAGGGGTTTTATCAAAATATTCAAGCGCAGAGACTGCCCAAGGTTCTAAGATATGTTCAGATAATACAAAAAGGGTGCGTGTACTTATGTACGCGCGTAAGAAGTTATACTTTGGCATTATTAAAAATTGTTTTTGATTGCATTGAAATAATTAATTACAATTAAATAATCAAAGACTGGAAAAGGAGTCATTATAGTCAATAAAGTTCAGTTTACATTTGAAAAATTAAATAAACACTTATTTATTATTATTCTCTTACATTAAGTGTAACATTAATTCTATTATTATTCGAATGTTGTTCTTAAATTATGTCCAATGCCGTAGCATCTTCCGTGGGCAACTTCATTCTGTTAATTTTGTGTAACGGTGCGCGCGCATCGTAAAATTTCACTCTCATCAATTTTTCATAACGCGCCTAAAGAAGTATAACTTCAATAACTATAGTTGAATTCTTTTATAGAACGTCGAGGTAGAATCTCCTTCCTCGCCTTCAAGGAGCGGCTAGTAACGCGCTAACAATAATATATACATATATAGTATATATTTAATCAAGTTAAACACATTACTCATAACAGCTACTAAATCTAAGTTATTAGTTACAAACTCTTTTATTTAGTTAAACATAAATGTTACAAAAATATACAATTAAAATATAAATGTACACGATAAAATAAAAATACCGGATATTTCATAAAAAGTTCATATTTTTTAATGTGTTAAATTTTATTAAAAAAAACCTAATTAAAAATAAAGTCCAGCTACCATAGCCGGAAAGATTTCAAATATTTTATAATCAATTTTGGATATATCACACAAACGCTCCGACGACAAAACAGTCGTGGAATTTTCCAAAGAAATTATAATTAAAAAAATGTATCAAACTTACTTCCACTTATAATTTTTAATCTGTAAAATTTAAGGAAAAGAAACGAAATCTGGTACCATCCCAGACTTAATGCTATTTATTTTAAATAATATTAATAATTTTTAATTACCAGTGCGTAACATAAACGAAAGCAATTAACGTGTAATTAAACTTGCGTGTGCGCAACCCTATAGGTGTTAATACAGGATGTTATGACTTTTGAATCCTTTAATCGTTAAATCCCGTTTATTTTCGCAATTACTTGGAAATCGCTTAATGTTGTTTCAATTGTGTGTATGATTTAGTAGTTCAGGAATATTGTCTCGGGTTCGGATTGTATATGTGAAAATAAACTATATACTTGTGTGGACACGTTAGCCCCGTCTCACCTCCCTTGGATATGCAAAAAAGCTGCGCCAGCTTTTGCCACAGAGCATGCTTAAAACAAATAAACGGCTCAGATATAAGAGTCCTCCAACTTTGATTTTATTTCCTTTGGAGTAGAGACTCTTGGGCCGTGGGGTTCAAGTGCATAGGCGCTAATTAAAGATTTTAGTTGTAAATAGTACCGGTGACCCCAGAGTTGGTGCTAGCATTAAAGCAACACTGCCACAGGGACCAAGCTTTTTATTTTTCTATTTATTAATGATTATTATTAATCATACTATGTAGGTTAAGAATATTGTTTCGTTAGTTATTTTAATTGTCGAAAGACGCTATGCCAAGTATCCGCGAGTATACACTGTAATAACATAATTATGTAGAAATAAAGAAATTAATACCAAATAACACAGCTAGGTAAAAGGAATCGGCAAAATATCTTCATGGAGTTTCTTTAAATGTTCATTTTTCATCACAGTTTTAGTTCTTAATAGTAAGGAATAATTCCAAATTCAATTGTTTAACAAACAAATGCACTCAAATGACCGTACGTGCCTTGCTCAGCCAATGTAATGCGATATGTTTTACTTTCAATTATTTCTCGAGAACGTTTTGTATTGTTTTAACAACTAATTTAAGTTTTGTTTTTGTTAAGGCTTGTTCGCCGGAGCTTATCTATAACTTAACCTCAACAAAACGTCGTAAGAGACATTGCGTTTCTATGCCTATTCTGCAAAGTTTACTATGAAAAGTGTTTTGAAGAGTTGTCTGGATTGATCCCTGCCTCGTTTCGACACCGTACGAGCCGTATTAATTCAAAATTTCATCCGTATCACCTTGATGGCTGAAAGTCTTCCACTGTGGAATCGACTCCTGGTGGGGGTCTTCCTCCTTCAAATGCCGGCCACTCACTCAATTGGATGTCAGTGGTCTGCGATAACTGTCTTTTTTGGGTGTCCCGTAGGCAGATTTACCCCGAACATATCAAAAAAATTTAACTCAAAATTGACTCAAGCACAGCTGATGACCACGATGATCACCAGGATTTACAGAAGTATATCAAACGATGGCTCTTGAAGTATAATAACCTAAAATATTAATCATAAAACTGTCCGGTGTTTTGCGAGCTTTCCAATCATGATCGATGGGTTTACTAAAGTACGCAGTGCCAGCCGAAGTCGCTCGCGCCAAATATATCCTTGGATGTTAGCTAACTAGACTTAAAATATTTCTTTTAATTTAGGAAATTGTAGAGCAGTGTTGGCCCAGTGGTTTCAACGTGCGACTCATCTCCTTGAGGTCGTAGGTCCGATCCCGGCTGTGCACCAACTTTTATATGCGCTATATGCGCCTTGAATATTCGCTCAAACGATGAAGGAAAATATTGTGACGGAACCGGCTTCCCTTAGACCAAAAAATCGCCGGCGTGTGTCAGGCACAGTAGGCATTACCTACTTACAGATACAGAAATCTGAATCCCAGTCCTACAAAGTAGCGGCACTGATATATTCTTTATCTTCACTGATTTATTTTTATTGTTGAATATGTCCTAGATACTCAGAAGTTTTATGTAACCCCTTGGTAGATTATATGCGTGTACGCAGCCTCCAAACTTTTTTCTTCCGGCCGATTTACCGTCACACGTAGAATTATATTTTTTTTATACGCTAGGTTGGGGCCTACGGAGCAGCCATAAAGGGCAGATACTACAGTCCATGGAGATCCATGTTTGAGGATGCACTGCCGGTCTTTTAGAGAGGATTTAGACTCTTTATAAAATCCTATGTTAGGTTATTAAAGTAAATTAAAGAGATATTTTTTTCCAATGTTGGAACCCGTCAGAAACTACTGACTAACTATTGGTCTTACTCGATTAGACCTAGGCCAAATATGATATACATATTATATATTATTCCTTAACAAGTTATTTTATAATAATGTCTATATACACAACACATAAAAGCCAGCACAAACATGAAACATGTCTAACAGTTATTATGAAAAACAATTATTTATGTTAAATGAAAAGATTAGTATGAAAAACGGATTACTAAAATTGAAACTGCTATTTTAAAGCTAATTACACTCTGACCCTTCACAATAATAATAATAAAATTGCACAAAAAGAATCCTAACAATTTTTGAAAGTTTGGTCCCTTCACTCAAAAGTATTTAAAATTAAGGTATAATTTTTGGTATTCAAACCTCACCAAATTTATATTAGTTTAGCCTCTTTTTAAACTGATTTAAATAAATACTTATTCATTTGTATACTATTCAAAATCCCTTTTTTATATACATATATCAACATGTATGTAAATAGTAAGTATTATATTTATTTCCTGTCAGTTTCCGTATCATAAATTTGTATGCTGCTTCTATTACCATAGCATTAGACTATGTTTATATAACTGTGAACATTCTTATGCCTTTTATGACGTCAATTTTGGGCTTCAACGTTTGTATGATTTTTGAAAAGCAGGATGTTTATTTTCGTATGGTCCTTGAAAAGGTTATGATCCTCTTCTATTGACTATATTTATGTACCAACATTAGCCCTGATATATTAGTTAGAGATTGTGCGGAAAAAGTAACGCCGTAGGACTAAACTTTTTTGTTATGTTGGCAACACTGTTATGTCATTCGAGTTCGACAGTAAATTGATAGTAAATATAAAAAAAAGTATAATTTTTGTGAATAAATGAAAAGGTAGTAAACAACAATTTTTGTTGATTTTGACTTAATAGACATAGCGCTTCGCTTGATCGTGATTGGTTAAACGGAACAAAGGTAACGTGTATCTGTTATTAGACTAGTTGTTGACCAACCATAGTCAGTATAAACGCGCCTACCTTGCGTCTTTTGTTTCACGTATTCACCCGCCGGAACAGATTTCAATGATCATGCACTTTTCGAACGCCACTAGTTAAAAAAAATCTATAAAAATTTACAGCAGTTGTATCGTTATGCTCTCTCATGTGAATTTGTATCCTACTCGATAATAATATAACTTTATTTCTGGACATCAAAATATAAGCTTTGTTATGGAATTAACTATTAAGCTGGGAACGCAGATATTTTTTACTTAAAACGGTTCCCAAATCTTACACATTGGAATGCATTGTATTATTTATAATGAAGAAATATATTTTTTATAACTTAATTGTCTTTAAAACGCACAGATATATTGATTTATATTTTAAATGCCCTAACCCCTTTTATCATATAACCGCATACACTAACAATCGTTCTTCTTCCGCCAGTTCAACATCAAACTTGACAGTCTTCCTAGAATTGACAGCTGACATTTGACTTAGTGATGAGTGAAATCACTCATCACTAAGCGATCCACTAATTCGCTGTAAACAAATCGATTGTAACTCGATCCTTGCATGTCGCACGTTTAAGTAATAAATTGATGTATTATGTATCGTGGTAAGTGGGACGGTAGGGCTTCGTTATTATGTTACAAGGGGTTAAATGTATCGATTGATGCCCTTTGCATCATAAAATGTACAGTCTATATATGGGCTTAGGCTTCTATCCACGTAAAGGAATGCAGTTTTTGTTTTTGTTTTGAAGAAAAGGTTTTATAGATTTTTAATAGATATATATTGTGGAATATATCACGTATAATTTGATAAATATAATATTTTCGTAAACCAAAATTATATGTTTTTACTTTAATTGCCTGTTGGTTAGCATTTTCAACCTAGTAAGTGCAAGGTGCATATGGAAATCGAGGCTTCGATTCCCGACGATACACTACCTGTTTCAAGTACCTTACTACATTAGATGGAAATTACTTCTATTTCTTATATTTTTTTTAGTTTTGAAATAAATGAATAATGAACATACCCTGATTAACTAAAAATAAGCTAATATTTTGAGTACAATTTCGTTTAATAAGATTTCTTTGTGCATACACTCTCACTATTGATCTAATATCTAATTTTCGATGCAAATCCTTTAAGTTTTTTCATTGACAACTTATTGTTACTCTGATATCGATTAATTAACACGTAGATAATATATGTATATTGTATATAACATATGATTAATCCTGGCTATGATTTTAAATATGAGTATATATTAAAAGCTTTCTCTCCGCATCACCAATTTAAATGATTTTGAACGGGGCAAAAATCTAAATAGTTCATTGTATGATATTAATTAGTATACTTCTTTAAACTCACGAAAGGTATTTCTTTATACACACACATTTAAATCGAATAAAAAACTTACCCCATATTGGCTTTTCACAATTTGACACAAAACCACTTCGTACAACATTCAACGGAAAATAGTCCACAAATATAATATCAACGACGTTTATAAAGACATATTTGAAATTCAATGTGATCATGAAAAATTGCTTTGAATTTGGAACCGATTTAAATGCGGCAAGTGGAAGGCTCCCGCTGATTGCGAGTTTACATTTTTATGACAATTCGAAATTTGAATTCGCGTAAGTGTTTTCGGTAGCAAGTACTGTGCGTGACGCACGCGCCGAGCCAACTGCAACGATCATGCGTGTGCAGCGGGCGCCTAGCGATGCATCGCTATCAAATAAACAAAAACTACGCGAGGGGTGCTCAATCTTAGGCCGAGCTTTAAGCTTAGTCATTCTAGGGAAAGTTTTGTATTTATATGCATTAATAAAGTGATATGATGACAATACAAAGTTGATAATGGGGAATTAAATTGTTTGAAAGGTTTTTCGTTAATTGAATTATGGAAGCTTTTACATCGAAAATAAATACGATTTATTAAAATTATGTTACATTTTAAACGTTTGTTATATGGTTATTGAAACAGTTATCATGTCATGTCACATCAAATCATGAGAAGATTCTTTAAATTAAAGCTTTATTGTACAATAAGGTAACGTAACTTTAAGGTACCTACTTAAGCTTTTTTTCTCAATTTATTT
Source organism: Pieris macdunnoughi (assembly GCA_905332375.1). NCBI lineage: Eukaryota > Metazoa > Arthropoda > Insecta > Lepidoptera > Pieridae > Pieris > Pieris macdunnoughi. Next base: position 2,472,140 of record CAJOBZ010000026.1, read on the forward strand.
AAACGATAAAAGATTGTTATATTCACAATTAATAGCAATTTTTCTTAATTATTGTCCGATACTTGATAAAGACTTTAAAACTGTACCCAAAATGGGTTCATACAGAAACCGAGACAACAATAACTAACGTAGACTAAGAGCTTAATAACGAAACTAACATCCAATTGATATGTATTTTTTTAACAGTATGGATTTAAAGGGCCTTTATATTTAATATTACTTGATAAAGATATGCATTCGCTATATATATCGCAGACCAGCCTTGCGATTCTGTAACTCACTTTTCGAACTCTCACTGCGGTTTTCGCAGCGGCGGTCGCGCTCAAATCAGTCGTGAAGCAGTCATTTTACGATTTGGCATTTTGATAAGGAGGGAGCTTGTAGTTTATTGTTTCGAAAAGTGAGTTACAGAATCGCAAGGCTGTTAGCCTAAAATAATTCTAACTACTTGTCATGTGTTCCAATTTTAAATAATTCGAATATTTTTGGGCTTTAAACAGTTGTTTCTATTACTTATTTCACCAGTATACATTAGAAAATAACATTCAGATTTTTTTAATGTTTTGATAAAAATATTGACAGATTGAGAGTAAGTCATCTATTTCATCTGGCCTTCCGATGCGGAAGCATACAAATGATTTATGCTTTATTACACTAATATGTGCCACATGACGTCTTTTCACACTGTTAAATTTATTTCTATGACGTTATCATAATATAGTTTTTATGAAAAATATGTTTATTTAAATGACGATGTTTATGTGTGTGTCAAGTGTCAAAACGATCTAATATGAACAGAAACGTGCACAATCTTAGCCGACAGGCAAAGGAGTGATGATTTTGAAATGTGGTGCTGGATGTTAAGAATACCGCTTAACTCACCAATGCCTCACCAGCTCCATTTATCAACCATATGTCGACAACTCATCATTTCGAGCTTTGTTCACACAATGCGTTGAGGCTTTGAGAACCTCGTTGGCAAGACCGAAGGCAAAAGGTCGCGTGGACGTTCACCAACGCGATGAACTGATCAAGCCGAAGCTTCTTCGTCCTCAAAATTATACACAGTGCAGCCTTGCGATTCTGTAACTCACTTTTCGAACTCACACAGCGGTTTTCGCAGCGGCGGTCGCGCTCAAATCAGTCGTGAAGCAGTCATTTTATGATTTGGAATTCTGATAAGGAGGGAGCTTGTAGTTTATTGTTTATGTGAGTTCGAAAAGTGAGTTACAGAATCGCAAGGCAGGACCGAAATTGGTAGAGGAAAATTATTCGCGCCAGATCTTACTATACAGCTGACTACGATAAGTGAACCAGAAGGAGAGGAAATACCTAAGTTACTCAGGATGGCAGAAACAGGCTGATAAGAGAAGCATTCAGCTAAGTAAGAGAAATTGCAGAAATATATCTAATTGCCAATGTAACCGCGCTATTACCTCTTCGTCTTCCGATTTCTGTATATGTTCCATTTTCAATTTTTCACTAAAAAGGCGAGTAAGTGATCAGTCTGTGTCTGACACACGCCGTCCATTTGGGTCTATGTCAGATTTCCTATAATTTTTCATCATATTACAAGCGAGTAAATGCATATAGAAAGGTCAATTGGAGCACGAACTCACTACCTCGAGTTGAGAGTTCCACGCTCAACTACTAGGCACTACTACTTCCCGAATAGGCGAACACGGCTCAACTTGAAAAAAAAAAACTCTTAAATACATCTCTCAATATTTTTGTTATTATATCAATTTATATTACCAGGAAATATTTTATGTCGCGTTAAGATTTAGATTGAATAATCAATAATTGTACTTTTATTATAAATGATAATACATTTATACGTAATAAATTATTTGTAATTGTATTTGTATATAAATATTATTTGGTTTATCAAAGTAAACATATAAAAAAACGCAAAAAAAACATACTTAAAAAAACAAAAATATTTTTTATTAAATAACGTTAATACATTGGCATTACAATCAAAGAAGTTTTAATTAAATGACACATTATAAACATTATCACTATCTCATGACTCAAGGTTTATAACAATCTGACATAAAAACGTGAAAAAAAAGAAAAGAGTTTAATAATCTATACATTGCAGCATTCTAAAAATATCCAGGAATGTGAGAGTCTTTTAATAGACGATAAATTAACCTTTAAGGATAGTTTCACTTATCACCGCATTTTATGGCTTATATTGTAAACCTTACATTGTTAAAACAATATAAACATAGTGTTACATGCTATGTCTCTCTCTCTATTTACAATTAATAAATATAGTTTAAAAAAACTAAAAAATACTGGTATTATTGTGAAAAAGCGTGGCGCGCTCTGTGCCTAATTTTTCGTCTATCAACCCACGCTTTTTCACAATAATACCAGTATTTTTTGTTCATTACCATTTTCAGCCTAAATTAGGAATTATTTTTTACTCAATTTAATCGTATTGCTTTGTGGACTTAAAAAAAATTGTTTTTTCGAGATAAACCTATGAAATTATTATATTGTCGCTGATTCTTTATAAGTGTACAAAGTTTGAATTAAATCTGTCCGTTTAATGTGGGTCAAAATCGAGTCCGAAGGAGTCGGTTACATACATACATACATACAGGTGAAGCTAATATAAAGCGTGTAAAAAAACAACAATAGATTGGTATTGCTTTAAATTTCGAATAAATACAAAAAAAACATCTTTAATGTTAAAAATGTATTTAAATATCGTTGTAATGTTAAAGTTTCTTTTAAAAGCACATTTTTGTTTGCTATATATACCTACTCTACAACTCGTAGCAATTACGACTATCTGGAATAGGAATCTATCTGGACTATCTGGACTATCTGGTGGTAGCTAAAACCTGCTAAGGAAGGTTTTACATTTGCACTCTTCTTTGATCCATTTACATTATTTCTCAACATCTATTTTTGCGGTTAATTTGATTGGTACATTTGTATGGAGAATTCTGAAATAATTTTTGAAGCTAAGCATATTTTCATTTACAGATTGAATATTTTGCCAAATAATACTGGAATTGTGTCGAGTTGATTTTATTATGAAATCTAAATATATATATAGATAATAAAATGTTGACGTCCACAGCCAAGAAGTATGCGCTGCTTTTATATTTAGCACGTGACAATGGACAATCTGTCACGCAACGAGGATGTTCAATAATAAATACGAATTAATTATAACTACACGAGATACAGCAGTACTATGTTTAAAGAACTTTATTATATGTATAACGTGTATCTTCGTATATACATAATATATACGAACGAGATACACGTCGCCATCAGCCGTCCCAATTTTAGTCTACTAGGTTCATTCTGATGTTTCTTTAATGCTCTTTTGAATTGGTTAAACGCGCTAATATTACGAATTTTACTATCATACGCGTTAACTGCGGGAAAATACACTCATCACTTACGCGTAATTTTTATTCTAGTTTTAAAATTAAATTTGAATTTAGAATGTTGTTTAGAAAGTTTTTGTCTATGATCATATCTATATCTATGGTTTTGCTTAGGCATGGTATAAAATTTAGTAATATTGGATTGAATTGTCGGTTAATATGTGTTCCCGGATGACTCAGAATTAAATAATGTTCAATGTTTATACCCACTGTCAAGAAAAAATACAAAATTCCCAATTAAATTAAATGTTTTTGTATGTACGCGAATTTTGGTCACGTGTATCATTCGAACAATTCTATAAAATAAGGAAATTATTACTTTAGAGTAATAATTATAAAGCTATTTAAGTGTGTGCATTAGTAAAGTAATAAAAAGACTTTACTACTCAAAAAGGAATAATAAAATCCTTGCTTTATTAACATGCAATTTGTAATTAAATGCTTTTGAATTAAGGTGAATTACTTAAAGTATCCTAAGCGCCAACTTCTGTTTGTCAAAATCCAATGCTAATTTGACATTGACAATAATTAGCGCTAAGCTTTAGACGCTTTAGTGCAGTGTTCTCCAACGCCCTACATGAGGGCAATTTCATTGTTAAGGGGGCAATCCAAGTCATCTGGATATAACACAACTTGGAGACTTGAGACTGGAGCTAACCAAATTGGAACCCAATATAAAATCTCTGTGCAGCAAGCATCAAGCGCAAGAATCTCACTAAAGTAATATGGAAAAATCTTTATTATAATTATTTGGAATATGAATTCCAGTTTTTCATTATGTTCACTTAAGAACATACTTTTTAGACGGGAAATTCAAGGTTGGGAACGACTGCTCTAGTGTCTCTGGCTGACCATGAAAAGCGAAACCACGAGTTATATAACGGAATAAAGTTATGTAATGAAGTCCCAGTTGAATGAATATACACATCAAGTTTTTCCATTATTTAAGATTATTTTGTACATAATCTCCTTTGGCTACCAAACAAAACAAAATCGCAAATTGTATGCAATCAATCATCCAATCGTCACTGCCTCAAAATTCATTTACCAGAACCTTTCAGAGAAACGATTAATTTATTATGGGGCACCCTTTTCGCGCATCCAATTTAAAATTTGACATCTTAAACAGTCCTAAATTACGTGTGGAAATTATTTTATTAGCGCCGCGCTTCGCCCCGGGCGCAAGTGGCCGGTAATGTAATCGAGACAGAGTATTTCGGCGCCAAAAAGTGTAATCAACACGTCAGCGCGACTCCGCCCTTAACCCTTTGATAATCGCCCGACGCGTTGACTGTAAATTGTTACAAATACCTGGAGTTTTGGGCGAGCGACCATGTATTGAACATCAGAAATCTTAGTACCAAAAAAAGATAAACAGATAGATCTGAAACAAGCAATGGCTTAGTGGCTTCAGCGTGCGACTCTCATCCCTGAGATCGTAGGTTGGACTGTCTTTCTATGTGCGCATTCAACATTCCCTCTAACAGTGAAGGAACACATCGTGACGAAACCGGTTTGCCTTAGACCCAAAAGTCGACGGCGTGTGTCAGGCACAGGAGGCTGATCACCTACTTGACTATAAGATTGACAAATGATCATGAAACAGTTATAGAAATCTCAGGCCCAGATCTAAAAAGGTTGTATCGCTACACAACTATATGAAGGGGGAAGAAATAGAAGCGGTAGCAGGAAGCGAATGGAGAAAGTAACCCATAGACAGAGTCAGTTGGAAAAAGCTGGAGGAGGCCTTTACCCGTGAAGTGGTTCCGATCGACGGTACTGGACATAAATAATGCATAAAATCTAAGTTGTATATTATTGTTTTTTGTCATGATTGGATATTAAACGTTTATTTATTATTAGAAAAAAAATAACAATTAATATACTCTGTCAAGATTACCCCTGTAAAGAATGAATTTAGTTTTAAACGTATATAACATAACCAATATACCCGTTCATTCTGGATCACGAGCCTCCACTAAACAAAATAGCTATAGTATTTTGCCCTTAACAGCGTACCTGTGTTAATTTGATCGCTGTATATTAGGATCGCCACGATACAAGTAAAAAACGAGGTCGTCTATCTATTTTTAGAAAAAAGCGAGCTATAATGTCTAGATTATTCTGGAAAGAGTGTCTTAAGAAATTTACTAAAACGTGTTTTAATTTACAAAGGGTTATGTTAATCATGTTTTCGATAAAAACACATTTTTAGTTAGATTAATGATAAAAAACTATATTATGAATATTACTACAATTAATAACACAAGTGTGCGAAATTAGGTTTTATGTAAGTTTATTTCAAAAACTATTATTATTTCATATAAATGTTATGAAAGAAATTTATGACATATTATAAATGCCATGCATTTAGAATGTATGGATAAAATTAATAATCTTTGTTTATTTATTCTGGTTGGTCACAGTCACAGGCTATAAAATAGACAATAGAAGGTTCAGCCACAGACACACACTATATATAGGATGGTGGAACAAAGAATAAAAATTATAAAATATTATATACTAAATTAAAAATATTTGATCAAGTTAAGTGCAAGAATATGTGACGTAATACAATTTAAAAAAATAGAATCTTTATTCTCTGTGAAACCATTCTATACTCTGTGGCTTTTATAGTCTGTGACTGATACAGACCAACGCGTTTATCATAGTAATTATTAAAAATCATCGCAGACCGCTGTAATCATCGAAACAGCACTCACCCGTTGGTGGAGTGTCATAGTAAAAGTATTATCAAATACATTTAACATAATGCTTCTAGAGACATCATTATCCAAAAACAGGCAGTCACACCTCAACCATAACCAATAATGTTGGAGATACTGTATTTGTATATTCAACCACTTTAATAATACAGAGGACACACAGACATTACAATTTGGAAAATATATGAGAACCTGAGCCTTTCTTCTTGAAAGTTTCAAGATGGGGATTGACGTTACACAAGCTATCCACCGTGCAGGTTTTTGAAGTGAAACTTCTTTATCGAGGTTGGAAAAAAATTTAGTGTAACATTTTTTCGTTACGCGTCACATTTTTCGGTTACGCGCCATGTTGCTTTTTGAAGTCAAACTTCTTTATCGGCGTTGGAATGAAACTTCTTTATCGACGTATGGGAGAAATTTTGTAGCAAATCGTCACGTTTTTCAATGATAGTAATAATTCTATTACAATTAATGAAATTCTATAATAATCTTCGTAGTAATAAGGTAAAATGAAATATTTGTATTCATGTCTATGATAATAAAAGCCTTTTGTTAAACTTTATCAAATTTAACGAATTTCTGTAAAGTTGCATATAGTAGATCATTTTTCGAAAAATAAGATCATAAAGAAGTTTCACTTCTTACGTGTGTACACCTAGTACACGCACAATTTATTATTTATATATTAAAGTTTACCACAGCATACATAATTAGAAACTCTTTTATCTGAAATGTATGACAATTTAGGTAAACATAAAAATACCAGAAACTTATTAAGCAGAATTTTTTTTACCAGTTATCAAACTGTATGAGTTATGCACTTAACTATGCTTTATCCAGCTTCGGATAAGTACTGTTTAATCCCTTATAGTCGCAAAGAATTCGAAAGAGGTGCCTGAACTCCTAGGTTGGTTTTTGCAGACGCAGTTTGGAAAATTGTTTTTTATATATAATAACAATTAATAAGTTGTATGAAACACTTTATTTCATACAAAAATTTAATTTTTTTGCTTTTAAAGTCTATTCAAAGTAGGAATATATTATAGAAGTGAAACTTCTTTATGACCTTATTAGAAACTATTTCTTTAAACACAGTAAATTTTGATACACTGCCTAGCATACAATTTACAAATTAATTGCTGCAAATTGCGATTAGCAAATTTCAAGTCGAAAATGTAATCTTTTGTCAAACTTCAAAGTCAAAAACATACTATATGTCATATTTTAACGCCGATAAAGAAGTTTGACTTCAAAAAGCAACATGGCGCGTAACGGAAAAATGTGACGCGTAACGCAAAAATGTTACACTAAATTTTTTTCCAACCCCGATAAAGAAGTTTCACTTCAAAAATAATTTATACTGCACGAACGCGAAAATAAAACATTTTAAAACAACATCAAAATTATTACACGTTATCTGTACAAATCTCTGTCATACGAAAAATCGAGATTAACTCCGAGGACATAAAAAGGAAATATGAAATCCATAATTCATTTGGGAAATATATTTACTTATCATTTCTTAGTAATTTATAAGGTAGCAGTCATACGGATTATACAATTATATAAGTGTTTTTTTTTAATAGAATGGGGGGCAACGGGCAGGAGGCTCATCTGATGTTAAGTGATACCGCCGCCCATGGACACTCCCAATGCCAGAGGGCTCGCGAGTGCGTTGCCGGCCTTTTAAGAATAAATAAAGTGTAGGTTGTAATTTTAATAATGTACAATATTCTTAACCTACATATTAATAATCTTAATTAAAAATTGATCAATACAAAATTAAAACAAATTTAAAAAGATTTGTCTCTGTGGCATTTACCTGGTAGCATTTCCTCTCTGTATTGCGATACTTATTGAGTAAGGAAAGCACCAGCTCTGGGGTCACCGGTACTATCAACCAGGCGCTAACTTATCTTTAATTAGCGCGTGTGCACTTGATGGGTTCAAGTATACTAATAATAGGGCAATACGGCCCAAGATACCTTTACTCCAAGGGACACAATATTAAAGTTGGAGGGAAGACTGTATTACTTTACGACTGAATTAACAAATACAGTACTGTTTTAATCTTATTATTCACATAAAATCACTGCTCTGTTTTTAACTAATACTTTTCGTCTTTTTCTGATAAATTATGTGTACGCGAGTTGAAAAGAGACGGGTAAATACTTCAGTAAACTATCTTGGCAGTGTTGGCCTAGTGGCTACAGCGTGCGACTCTCATATCTGAGGTCGTAGGTTCGATCCCCGGCTGTGCACCAAGGGACTTTCTTTCTATGTGCGCATGTAACATTTGCTCGAACGGTGAAGGAAAACATCGTGCGAAAACCGACATGTCTTAGACCCAAAAAATCGACGGCGTGTGTCAGGCACTGCAGGCTGATCACCTACTTACGTATGAGATTTAAAAATGATCATGAAACTGATTCAGAAAACTGAGGCCAAGACCTAAAGAGGTTGTAGCGCCACTGATTTATATTTATTAAACTATCTTGGCGATTAAAAAGGGTGGCGGAGAGTTTATTGCTAGTTCTTCTTTTACGTTCTATGCCCTTGATTTGAGAACTGGCAGTAAATGTAAAATTAGAAGCATTTCATATATATATTTATTTTTTGACGTTCATAAGTGTACATTTTGTTACCTATATGAATAAATGATTTTGAATTGAATTTTATTTATGTAACTTTAATTAAAATGCATACATAATATTAACTTAAAAGAAATGTTGCGGAAATAATCGGCCACTGTGCATTCGTCTTAATATAAAATGAAAATAAATCGAATATTAACAAGCCTGGAGGCTTCCATATCACAGCGCGTGTACTAACATAGATAAGGTTGCTTGCTAAAAGGAATAATTCGTGCGCGGGCACTGATATATTTCTCTGATTTACATTCTTACATGAAACGTGAATAAAAGTTACAAGCTTGCTCTTGTAATAAAATAAAACGAAAAAAATTAAAACAAGAGGAACGAAGCGAATGGGCGCTCTTACAAAAAAAAAGTAGTTGCTTTTAAACGAAATCGTAGATAAAAATAATAATATAAAAAAATAAATAAATAATACAATTTTTGTAATCCATGACGGAAAACGATAGATATTTATCTATGCCTCTAAAGAAACACAAACATTATCCTTTTACAAAAAATATGATTGACGCCAAAATGCAAGAACAATTTAATACAAATGTAATATAAAAAATTCTCGTGTTTGTCCCATACTCCTCCGAAACGGCTCGACCATATCTTATGAATTTTTTTATGCATATTCAGTAATTCTGAGAATCGAAAAACATCTATTTTTCATCCCCTTAAATGTTGGGTCCCACCCCTAAAATTTTTTTTTTTTTACAAAACTTTTTGTTTTTATATTTTTATGATACAGCATATAAAATACATACAAACCTTAATTATTTTAGCTTTCTACGATCAACTCCTATTTTTATTATAGTATAAAGTTATTTTTATTGAACTAAAAAAATGTTTCCTAGAAATAATTTACATGGCAAAACGACGTTAGGCGGGTCAGCTGATACAAATATAAAATATTGTTGTAATGAAACATGTATATATATGTATATATATTTAATCTGTTGTTAAAATAGATTAGAGATGTGGGGTATCTCATCTCCTCCTCGTTCAAAAGACAACCGCCTCGTTTTTTTATCTACCCTTAAGAATCATTACTATCAGAGTAAGAGAGTGTTCACAGAAGTTGTTCGGACTAATGCCTGCAGCTGAGTTTCATCATCGGACAACATACGAGTTTTTGCCTCGCGCCACCACTATGTGTAACCAGCTACCCCCTGAAGTATTTCCGTACCAATTCTTAAAATACCGGCAACGCACCTGCGAGCCTACTGGCAATGTAAGTGTCCATAGGCGTCCTTATCACATAACATAAATAATTAAATATGTGAGGAACATGTATACTAACTTTTTTAGTAGGTATAGTAGTTTTATTCTAAGAGTACATTGTCTTCACATATAATTATTTAACTAATGTAAATAAAAAAAAAATTGTAAACCTATTTTAAAAGAGTAAGTGTGGAGTTTCTTGCCCATTCTTCTCCACACGAAACTACCTTTTGGAAGAAGCAACTAGAATCTTCTTTGTATTGTGCCATTTTAGGTGGTCTAATTAAAATAAATGATTTGACTTTGACTTTTGACTAACCGTTTTTATATAACATAAAAAAACTCTATAATTGTGAAGAAAGGATCAATACCTAGGTACGAATAAAGAGCTTTTTCTAGCGGTGGTATTTTAATAAAAAAAATTTAATAAAAGGACGCTTATTGTGACGTAACTATAAAAGATAGAGACATGCTGTCGCGACATTTTTTATAGATAGTGATGTGTCCTGAAAAATTGAAATACATCATTTTGTTCTATCATTAATAGTTTTCGCAGCGCACGCGATTGAAGGAAGTTTTTTGTTTATTTTTTTTACACCTTGGATTACATTATATTTTTGAAAATGAAACATAGCCTATGTCACTCGGGAATAGTGTACCTTGCCAACGGTGAAAGAATGTTTGAAATCGGTCCAGTAGTTTCGGAGCCTATTCATTTCAAACAAACAAAAAATCAAACCTTTCCTCTTTATAATATAGATATGAGCCATCTCATATCGCTACTACAATTCCAATTAGACACCGGTTTTATTTCATATTAATGCCAGCTATACTATGACTATATCAAGTCTACCACATCATTACAAGGTCGTAAAGCGCCCAACATTAATTCACTATTATTAAATGTACCGTAAAATCTCGCCTATCCAACTGTTATTCATAATTTCGAACGATAAAAACACTTTTCATTTGAAATATTGAGCTAAAACGTTTAAAATAATTATAGGATTATTTTGTTAGGACTCGTACATGAAGATATTATTTATGACATAAGTTTTGCCTTTTTAATTATATAAAATACTAGCGGACCCGACAGACGTTGTCCCGCATGATATTTCAAGCAAGTAGGATATTAAACAAAGTATGAAAGTACCGGTGAAAGTATGAAAGTAAAGCATCCCAAACACATGCAAAAAAAACATTCAAATCGGTCTAGCCCTTTAAGAGAAGTTCAGTGACATACACACGTACAGTATTTATTTGTTTATTTATTTATTTTATTTTTATTTAGTAGAATTATATACATATGTGTAAGCTTTCCTATCTTTTAAGTTAGATCAAACTGCACGTGGTGTGCAAATTTGATTGAAATCGGTTTATTAGTTTAGGAGTCCCTAGCGGACAAACGTGACGCGTATTTTATAATATATATTAAGTCTAGCTGTTCCCTGCCACGCTTCGCTGTGGCACATTGAGATTGAATGGTTGAGAAGTGAGAAACAAAACAAAGAAAACATTTCATATAAGTTTAATTTTGCAATACTTGTGGAAAAAAATAATGAAATAATAAAAAAAAATACATAAAAACAAACCTTGATGCGGGTCATATATCATGCTCAAATTTTCAGTGCAGAACCTTTTTGAGTTTCTTAAATCTCTTTTGAGTCAATAATCTCCAAAAATTGCGTTACGTAATACTTGAACGCTCCCTTAGCTGTCGTTTGAACAGCTGGTCTAACATGAAATTTAACTTCTATCTAAGAGGTTATAAGTTTGATCCGTATGTTTTCGTTGTGCTTATTTTCCTATCCATGTTTGTCCACAAATTTCTCTGAAACGAAATATTTTATCTAGACAAACTATGATTTGATCAGATTTATTCTTTACTTATGTCTTTCTGTACTAAATGGTTTAGAAATCTGAGACTCAATCGTAATATTGTTGAAGACAGGCTAAAAAAACAAATTTAAATCTCTAAACTTCTTGCCTTTTACGCTGCTTGGAACTACACCAGTACTCTGTAACAGCGATTCCAACGGTTTCAATAAAGTAATAGTTGTTAACAAAGGATGTGATTGTACGGCCCTGTACTTTCTTCTAAACATACTTGTATTATCAGTTTCACTCACATTTGTGTATCTCTTTTAATCAGTATCACAATTTGACAGAAAGAGACGAAAGTACTCTTTCGGCTCTTTCTGTCAAAACGATGAAAGCTAAGCTGATTTAATTATTGGGCTACCTGTCCTGCTCCGGGAGTTAAAGAGTGGTCCAAAACTTCCGTCCATAGTCACTTCCCGTAGCGTTTAAAAGTTTTTGTATGCAAGTTCGAAGTAGTTCTCTCAGTATCTCACTAATGTCACAGGCTTAAAATTCGCGGAACAAAAACTCTTTGTGTTCTGTCTATTGGAAATTACAGAGTCAATGTCTGCTATAGGTATTTTCCATTAACAAAGGCGATAAAATAATATTATAGGTATAATATATTACAGTCGTAAGAACCGTGTCGTACCTTAAGTGTAGTTCACATTAAGGACTATTAAAAAATAAAGTGTCTTATATATTTGCTGTGCTAATTGCATGCACGCGTAGGCTATGTTTAAAATGCGATCACTCTCAGAGTTAAGTGATGGACAGGTCGAACTAATAAATTGCTGTATCAACATTATGTAGTTGCTAAATGGTAAGGCTGCGTTTATAATAGTTCCAATTTAAAAAGTGGAAATGCATTAAGAGTTTAACCAACCGCTAGAATTTATAGACTATACTAAAGCTTTTGACTGCATCACACATTAATTTATTTGTCAGTCTCTTTTATATCAGGGCATTCCAGTCATATATAAATAAACATTATTAAATATATATATGGGAAGAATACCAGTAGAGTAAAACTTGACAGACTTGGTCCAAACTGTATTAGCAGAGGTGTACGACAAGGGGATCCTTTATGTCCGAAATATTTATAGTTGTCCTAATATATTATGAAATACCTACAATGGGAAAGGAATTGAAATAGACTCGAGATACAACAACTTACGTATTGCAGACGATGTAGTGTTATTTTAAGGAACGCCAAATCAACTACTACAAATGATAGATCTAAATGCTGCCAGCAATAAAATAGGACTTCAAATGAATACCTCAAAAGCAAAAGTTGCAACAAATAATAACATTTATCCTATTATCTTAAACGGAACAACCATAGAATATGTAGACAACTATACTTAGGAAACAACTTCCTTTTAGGAAACAGGAACATAGGAACATGCACTACAACCCAAATAGCAGTGGCGTAACAATAGGGTGGCAGGGCTGGCAAAATGCCACGGGCCCCCGACCCAAGAGAGCCCAAGAGATATTATGTACTATGGATGAATGTGAAGTCACCAATACGTATTGGGCTAGCGTGGGGACTACAAAACATTCCCTGTCGCCTAAGAGAGGAGGCCTATGGCCATTACTGGGACTTATACAACATGTAATTGAGTAGAGATGGTATAGTTACGCCACTGCCAAATAGAGATAGATAGATATTAGATAGGGCAGGGCACGTAGCTTGTTTTACAAATGGTAGATTGTCAAAAAGGGCAGACCAAAATAGTGGTGCCCGAAGAATTTAAAAGAGTAGCTAGCGAAAATTGGATGCTGACAGCAAAATTATGAAATAGGATGGGTCTCGCTTTATGTGTATGCTTAATGTCGATATGTTTTTGTATTATAAAATGATTTATTTGCCTTCTTACGGCAAGGGAATCAAGTACTAGGTTTCGTTTCTTAAGGTACGGGCCTAATTGAATGAAACCAGCATGCCTTAAACGACGCATGTCAGGCACAGTAGGATGATCACCTACTTGCCTATTAGGAAAAATATTTCAGAAATCAGATACAGAAAACTGAGGACCAAGAGGTTTTGTAAATACAAAGAATGTATTTTCAGTTTTTTCTCATTTGACAATTCAATTTTTATCTCTCTCTTTCCCGTGTCTTGTTTAAATATTTATGTTTATTGGTTTTTCAATAAAAAAGTTGTCTAATGAATAAATACGATATACAATCTTTCGCTTATAAATTCATACGATAAGCTTCGAAAGGCATATTCAACGAATTAATACGAGAAAAAGTGACGCAGAGACCTCGGAACTAAATCACGTTTGTTTTTATCAAACTTAAGTGAATATATTCACGAAATAACTTCTTCGAAATTAGTATTGTAAATGTACATTGTTTTCTAAATAAATACTTTAATTTTCGACGAATACTTTTGTAATTGCCCTTCGAATTTTATGTCACTTTAAATTCTCTTTTCGCTGGAAGTCAATTCACAGCGCAGTGCAGCAATACATTCCACAGATTAGCGTGCTTAAGCAACCTAAAAAAAGAACACTTCAATTTTATAATACTAGATGTAGATTGTATTATAGCCTAGCGGTCTTATTAAGTGGCAGCTAGGTGAGGGGTACCGGGTTCGATTCCCGGTTCGAGGGCAAGTTTTAATTTAATTTAAATTTGTTCTCGGCCTTTGGGTGGGTTGTGCGGTACCGGGCGAGTGCTTAAAACCGTACATGGAGGACACGGTCGAATTTCTAAAGACAAGCACGAATTATAAAAAATCCTATACTTGACTCTGGCTAATGCACAAATCGTGCCAGAGCCATTAAAAAAAAAATTGTGCGTGTACTAGGTGTACACACGTAAGAAGTGAAACTTCTTTATGATCTTATTTTTCGAAAAATGATCTACTATATTATGCAACTATACAGAAATTCGTTAAATTAGATAAAGTTTAACAAAAGGCTTTTATTATCATAGACATGAATACAAATATTTCATTTTACCTTATTACTACGAAGATTATTATAGAATTTCATTAATTGTAATATAATTATTACTATCATTGAAAAACGTGACGATTTGCTACAAAATTTCTCCCATACGTCGATAAAGAAGTTTCATTCCAACGCCGATAAAGAAGTTTGACTTCAAAAAGCAACATGGCGCGTAACCGAAAAATGTGACGCGTAACGAAAAAATGTTACACTAAATTTTTTTCCAACCTCGATAAAGAAGTTTCACTTCAAAAAGGTATAGATATTTTACTCTCAGTCTATAGTTTTATTGTATTTATGGTATTCCTTAAAAAAATATTAAGTTTTTTGTTCTACGTAATTGAATGTTTTGGCACTATTGACCTTTACTTTAATTATTTTAGAATAAATTTGAAAAAAGCCAATGTTATGAAGATGAATTTAATATTTTCAAGCTTGCAACATCAGCGCTACGATTATTGAATTACATAGAACCGACCAAGTTGGAGACCGTCGGAGATGGATGCAGCTTTGTAATCTGCCACAACAGGGAAGTATTGTTTTTATTTGGAGCTTGACTGATGTTAAGTGATACCGCCGCCCATAGACACTTAGCTAGAGGGCTTGCAAGTGCGTTGCCGACCATTTAAGAATTGGCTCTTTTTTCGTCAGTGAGCAGCTGGTTCCACATAGTGGTAGTGCGCGGCAAAAACTTCCTTGAAAAATGATTAGTTTTGGATCGACGGACGTTGAAGTGATACGGGTGGAATTTCGTATTCTGCCATCACGACTCTCAGGCCTCAGCAATGGGCAACGCCGTCTTAAACTAGGCTGGGGCCATTGGGCACACAAGAATTTGGGGCCCTTATGGTAAGTAAAAAAAGCAATAATAATTTAAAAAAATTACTAAGTATGAACATTTAGGTCATCAAATACACTATTATTAATGATATTAGAATGCTGCTGGTTTTTTGGTTACGATTACGATAACGGTTTCTTTCGAGATTTCTGTTGAGTCTTCTATTATATCCTTATTAATTAGTACAGTAGGAATAGGCGCAGTTATACAGCAGCCTTGTAAATACCTTCTGATATTTTTGAAGTTGTACTTCTTTAGGCGCGTTATGAAAAATTGATGAGAGTGAAATTTTACGATTGCGCGCGCACCTATGACACAAAATTGGCAGTGTGATATAGCGTGCGCGAGCGAGATGGGAATAAGACAAACTACAAGTAAAAAGAAATAGAATATGCGTGAAGCTAACTTCACGCATATTCTAGCTTAGCAGCTTAACAAGAATTTTGAATGACCATGACAATTGACATCTGACAATGACATTTACCTTTTAAACAAATATAGGAGTTTTAATTATTGTTTAAAATTAATAATTATATACCTAGTTATTTTCATTATACAAAATATTTGTGAAATAATATAAAATATTTGTGAAAAAACTGTGCTAACCTTCCTGAGTGCTTCAATACAATTGAGGTTAACTATCCGTATGTATTATCGAGTATTATTGTTGATTAAAACTGAAACATGAACCATTATTCATTGCTTTTGTTTATTGCGTTTGTTACAGCAACTTTTTAGAAATATTCTACGACCCTATATATCAATAATTGAGAACAAAGATTTAAGCACGAATACTAATAAGGAGAAAATGAAGGCTTGGAGCGATATAACAGAGAAGTAAACATTTTAATAAGTACCTGCATCTCAAAAAAATGACCACATTATTTAATCAAAACATCAGATTTAATCTAGCAAATATAAGGACAAGAGACAAAAAACAATTGCTGAATCAGTGGAAGTGCACTAAATTGAATACAAAAAAAGAGTTGTCATCTTATCGCCGTGAAACATCAAAAACTGGAGGTGGAACAAAGCCACCATCACCTTCTCGAGACACAATGGTTTGAAGTAGATTTCAATGAATTTGATTGTGATGGTGTCGAGGTAGGAATGTTAATTATAAATATGATGTATGGTGATGTTCAAGGTTCAACCTTTCAAGCATAGGCATATGCTTACAACATTACTTTATTCCCCTACAGGGTAGTTAGAGATATTGTAATACCTCAAAACATCCATGTTGCACTTGTAGTACCGAAACTCTGTCCTGCCAGAAGTGAGCCCATTCCCACTTATAATGGACAGTGGGTATAATACACCTTAATACCTGAGTGCGAACCACTCACCATGATACTTAAATTAATAGATGTTATTTATATATTTCAGGTTATTACAAATAAAATCATTTTGGAAACAATTGATATCCCAAAAGCAAATAAAGCCAACAATGACAAGGTAATAAATCAGTTTTGACATAACTTGAATACTAAAAAAGCCAAACAAAGGTGTGCACAACAGTGACAACATAACTTAACAATTTCATTATTTTGTAGGATTAAAAAAGGTTAAAGAAAATCATGTCGAACTGAACAACAAGAATCCCCAAACAACTCCAAAGAAACCTACAAGGAAGACACCGGTATTATATTTAAATTATCTCTATCTCTAAATAGAATAAAAGAAAGTTGCTATCCAGGTCTGTAGCATGTGCTACAAATTATATTATTAACACATTTATATAATTATATTTATATAAATGTGTTAAAAATTTATAATATGAATTATAAAATTTTTTAAGTTTTGCATGGACAGAGCTTAAATTAATATTCTCTTATTTGTTGCAGAAAGCAAGTAGTTTTGGAGAAGCCTCGTAGATGCACAACCAAGTAATGATTAATTTAAAATTACAAACCGAAATTCTGATGAAGACATTAGAGTCACTTAAAAATAAATAGTATAATGAAATAAAAATGTTTTAAAGATAAATAGTGTTTTATTTGTTTAATGTAAGAGAATAATAATAAATATTTATTTAATTAATTTTTCAAATGTAAACTGAACTTTATTGACTTTAATGACTCCTTTTCCAGTCTTTGATTATTTAATTGTAATTAATTATTTGCATGCAATCAAAAACTATTTTTAATAATGCCAAAGAAGTATAACTTCTTACGCGCGTACATAAGTACACGCACCCTTTTTTTTGTGAATAAATGTGGGAGAGAAATTGTCGGTCCATCGGGGCCCCCTGAGAATGGGGGCCCTGGGCATGGGCCCCGTGTATCCTTATGGTAAAGATGGTATTGGCAGTGGGAAACCATCGGAGGAGGAAATCCGTTGGTAAGCTTACTCAAGAGTTACAACGTTATGAGGAAACGCCTTTATTCACTTACAGTTTCTAGATCAAGAGAATAAAAAATTGAACGCATATATCAACGTTGACGTCATTCGCCTTATCAATAATATAAATCCATCGTCACTTTACCATATAAAAATGCAAGATTCACCTGCCAACAGTATCTCTTTTGATGAGCACATTGACAGTTTGGTCTAATACTGAATTAATCGTGCCCGTGTAACACCATTACAACCAAAAACGACTTTATACCATGGTCTTAAAGTCCTCTTTTCAATAGACAAATTTTCGAACATTGATAAATAACTCCCTCTTACGGGACATAAAAATGGGCATATTTTAAATTTTAAGAGCCTCGGCGCTTGTCAACTGAAAAACAACCTGTTATTTCGGATTCCATATAAATATGATAGGACAAAGTTTTTATTGAACGTACAAGATTATGCGTTGTTTGACATGACAGCTGAGTTTTTGCAGCGCCTCCCGTCTTGGATTTAACCGATTTCATTATATATTTTTTGCTTGTATTGCATAATATTTTGGCAATGTCAATTTTACTTCAAATCTACATCGACGGAGTTAGACATTAAATTGAACTCAATAATCATTTCCCAACCAAATCTTCCTAAAGGGACTCCTTTTAATAATATATTTTAGTTATTAAGTAGTAAGTAAAAATCATTTAATCATGTAAGTAACATAATGAACACTTATGACTCGTCATTTAAGGTTAAAAATAAATCAGTGGCACTACAACCTCTATAGGTCTTGGCCTGAGATTTCTGAATCTGTTTCATCATCATTTTTAAATCTAATAGACAAGTAGGTGATCAGCCTCCAGTGCCTGACACACGCCGTCGAATTTTTGGGTCTAAGACATGTCGGTTTCCTCACGATGTTTTCCTTCACCGTTCGAGCAAATGTTAATTGCGCACATAGAAAGAAAGGCCATTGGTGCACAGCCGGGGATCGAACCTACGACCTCAGGTATGAGAGTCGCACGCTGAAGCCATTAGGCCAACACTGCTCTATATTTTAAGGTTAGTTATTGTTTTTTTGTTGTAGATTGTAGATTAGTTTTAATTGCAGATATAATATTTTTTTGTATTGAACTTTTATTTTTTATTTATTTACCAATGTTTAAATCATACACATTGGTATATAAAGAGAAAAAAGACTTGGGACGGCCACGCTTACGCTTTAATTAAAATCAAAATCATTTATTCATACAGGTCTAATTTTACATTTACTGCCAGTTCTCAAATTAAGGGCGTAGAACGGACGAGAAGAACTGGCAATCAACTCTCCGCCAACTCTTAAATCGCCAAGTTTTTTGTTTTACACAATGTTTGTAAGGAGTTGCAATCATTACACCATAATGGTAGTGGCAACCCCAAAGCAACGTGAACTGATCTGAACGTGTTATTATTTAAAAGCCTTCTGGGTACAACACACCCATAGGCTGCAGGAGTAAATATCTATAATGTACAAAGACTAAAAATTTTAATAAATTGTTTTTTTTATTGCATATATATAACATTTGTACATTGAATCTGTTATAAGAAACTTTTACATTACAATTACATTGGCGCTAATTTAAGATTTAAGTTGGCGCCTGGTGCTTTCCTCGCTCAACGAATAAGTATCGCAATACAGCGAGGAAATGCTGGCAGCCATAAGGGTACCATAGAGACAAAACTTAAAAAAAAAAAAAAAATCTTTTTATTAATTTTAATTAGCTTAAGAAAATTGTTAATACTTAATATTTGATTGTTATGTTTGGGTTTTAATAAACGAGTACATTACACTGTAGTAACTGGACATTGTTGGTGTTAAAAGAACTTAAAAAAGCAGGCTCCAAGTAGTCTAAATGTTTAATATTCGATTACCCAATATCACGGGTGAAGCAGAAAATTTGCATTTTTCCACGGATAAAATCTGGGTCAAGCGTTATTATGTTAATTCTTATCGAGTCACGGCTTTAAACAAAATATGCTTGTATCTTTAAATATTAGTGATTTTGAAAAATTTAATCTACTTTAAATAGGTATATGCCTCCAAAAAGGTATGTGTAGGGGATGAAGGGCAAGAAGTATAGTCCATAAATCTATAATAGATGGCGCTTTGACAATTTTTTTGTCGTTTCACGTGCGACCAGCGATGCCATGACAGTTCAACCAAACCAATACGCAAATGCATTTGTTGTTAAAAGAAAAAAAGGAATATCGTGGTTTTTTACGCTTTTTGTCAAGGTTTGTACATTAAGTTTCATTTATCAATGTTTCGATAGTTATGCAGATTCTTGCAAATATTTAAATTGCATTAGAATGTCGACGGAGTCAGCAAGACATTATTTTTTGCACGATTTTCTTAATGAGCGGATAGCTGCCTCCCCTATTTGCTGTCGTTAATTGTCAAAGAATCCCTCCCCTCATGCCTGCATAATTTGCCAATATTCGGGTTTTATCTAACTATGAAACTAATTATAGATGATATTGATATTTTCCATGTCACCAAAGAGGAAATATTTGAAGAGGCGGGAAGATTTTGACTTTGTTCAGCAGTAACAATTTAGTTTTCTTTGAAATATTAAATATTAATTGTCGTTTGTTTAATGTTAAATTTCAGTTTTCTTTATTTTTTTTGTATGTTTTTGTGTCCTTGTGGTTTCTGTTTCATATATATTGTTTATCTATGTAATCTGTTTTGTATATTGTCTAAGTGTTTTGTTCATATTATAGTCACTGTAGAATGATAACCTCGTAACTCAAAAAACAATTTATTTTTTATTATAGACTCTAATGTCATTTAACTGGTATAATCATGAAGTAAGGACTTATTTATGTTATTAATAAATAAGGCCTTTTTACCATCTAAAAATATGGACAAAACCACATTTGGATAAAACCATATTTTAACGAACATTGACGTAATGAAACATTTATTTCGTTTCCGTTTTGTAATGTTTGGTTCTCTGGACATCGGTTATCATTCTACAGCGACGAATTATGTATGTTGGCTGTAAGATTACTAATAAATAAATAAAGTTTTCATATTAGTCATTAGTTATGTATGAAGTGTTTTATTTAGCCAATTTGCACGTTTATTTAAGTATTATTTGTGATCGTTATTTATACCAACTAAAATTATTTCAAGTCATGACTTGTTTCTAATATTCTATATCAAAAAACTTAGCTGATTTGCATTTTGTAAGGACTTACTTCGACTTGGATTAAAAACCAAGACTAACCAACCTCAATGGCTTTGGGAGCGTTCAAGTATTACGTAACGAATTTTGGAAGGGGGGGTCCTTTTGTAAAACGTTACGATGCGGGGCGGGGATTGAATTACGCGTTATTGTTAATATTATTTTCTACTTATTAGTAACTAAAGAGTCACTAGGTGATCACGAAACGTTTTACTAGACTTGGATAAAGTACTGTACTTGGGTACTGAAAAACGTTACGGCGAGTTCATGGGGGTCAATAATCTCCAAAAATTGCGTTACGTTTAGTACTTGAACGGTCCCTTTAATGGAAAGCTGATAACTAACAAAGTTTGAGATACAATTCTTTTTAATCTACTTATTGGTATATTATACTTGCCTATAAAACAACCGATAGAACTAAAATATGTTTTCTACTTTAAAAAAATGTGAAACAAAATACTTGGCGGTTACAAAGAGTCGCTTAGGCCGTTTCTCCACTGCTCCGGTCCGGCAAACGCTAATTACCGATCCGATTTAGAAACTCACAACAGTACTTACGTACTTCTCCACTACTCCGGCATCCGGTTTTTAAGGATCCGATAACTTGCTAAATCGGAACGCGGTGTTTTATCGGTCCAAGTATATCCAAGTATCCAAGAGGTTATAAATTATTATTCACAGGTTTATTTATAGTTTGTTTAAAAGAATCTGGATAACCTGGACCAAACCAAATTATGTTGCTATTTATTTATATTTTTATACCATAGTATTAGTGAACTATTTATTAAGTAGATTATAATAAACTTGCCAGGGCAATAAAATATTCAGAATTTAGAACGTTTTATTAATAAAATAAAGTATATGGGTTTTAGTTAATATAAGTGTTGCATGATAAATATACAAGTATCGATTATTGTCGGATCGGATATAGTGGAGAAGCGCAATCCGGCCTTCCGAAATTTTTCTCATGACTCATTCCGGTATCCGACGCCGGACCGGAGCAGTGGAGAAAGGGCCTAACTAACACGACTTTGTTTTATATATTTAGATTTTTTTATTAACGTTTTTAATGACAGTGTACCTGTATAAATATTTTGATGTCAACACCCTCTATAGCCCAGTATGTAGATATATCGTTAAGTAAAAATAAAATCAGTGGGGCTACAACCTATTTATTTCTCGGATTTCTGTATCTGTTTCATGATCATTTTTTAATCTAATATGCAAGGTGGTGATCAACCACATGTGCCCGACCCACGCCGTCGAATTTTCGGGTCTAAAGCAAACCGATTTTTTCATATTGTTTTCCTTCACCATCCGAGCGAATGTTAAATACGCACAAGACTGAAAATCCATTGGTGCACAGCCGGGAATCTAACCTGCGACCTCAGAGATGAACTGACTCTGAAGCCACTAGGCCAACACTCTTTACATAGCTTAATTATATAGTTAATTTTCCAAAGAATAGTGTTTTACTACTTTACTTTTATTAAAAAGTAATGTTTTATCACCTTTTTTTTGTTTGCAAAGTGATAAGGATATTATGGGTTATTTGTGAAAAGATTTGGCATTGGTAATAGTTAAACAATTATCAAAGATAAGATATATGTTCTAGGCTACTTCTAGGACATCTATTTTCTAATGAATATTTCCTTATGGGTTTAGATTTTACCTCAATCAAGTTTTATGAGTAAAAAAATGTGTGCGTGTACTAGGTGTACACACATAAGAAGTGAAACTTCTTTATGACCTTATTAGAAACTATTTCTTTAAACACAGTAAATTTTGATACGATTAGCAAATTTCAAGTCGAAAATGTAATCCGTTGTCAAACTTCAAAGTCAAAAACGTACAATATGTCATATTTTAACGCCGATAAAGAAGTTTGACTTCGAAAATGTAATCCGTTGTCAAACTTCAAAGTCAAAAACATACTATATGTCATATTTTAACGCCGATAAAGAAGTTTGACTTCAAAAAGCAACATGGCGCGTAACGGAAAAATGTGACGCGTAACGCAAAAATTTTACACTAAATTTTTTTCCAACCCCGATAAAGAAGTTTCACTTCAATAATTTAATAAAAACTAAATCTTTAATTCACACCACAAATATTCTTATGTATTTTGTTTAGACAATACCATATGTCTCGCCATATGCCTGGTAAATGGGTATAGCTATCAAGGTATATAATAATTTACCAAAAATGTTAAATAATCTTACTACGGTTTTTATAAATTTACTTAATGTACTACTTTAGATAAAATTGTATTATTTTATTAATAATTATTTGCGTAAACATTATAATTAATATTAATTTGTTAAAGTTATAATATATTTTAATAATTGTACATAGAAGTTATATTAGTGATAAAATAATATAACTTCTATATACAATTCCTTGTGTGGCAGAATATGCGAACTTTAGACTGTACCAACATTTTTGCAAATAAATTATTATTATTATAAAACATTGTTAGCTGATAGAGTCAGGCTGCTAACTCTAAACGCCCTAACTTTACAAAACAGCACCTATGCAATCAAAAGGGCTAAAAAGCCCGGCAACGCACTTGCGAGCCTTCTAGCAATGTGAGTGTCCATGGGGGCGGTATCACTTAAGATCACGTGAGCCTCCTGCCCGTTGGCCTCATATTACAATTTTAAAAAATGCGTTGCGCTCGTCTTTTCGTCTACCATACCCCTAGAATTGTTTTACTATTTCTTTAGGCGTCTAATTTATTATTTTTATTAATTATCTCTGCGGAGGTTAAAACAATAAAACATACAAGCGCTAAATCCCAACTCAAAATCTGAATATTAAGTACCGGAGACAGTTACCGTCTTTGATATCAGATAACTTAAATAATATTTACCTAATTTGCTACTTTGCTAAAGCAAGTAATAGAATCTTTATTTTTGTTCCAACTTTTAAAAAAATACATGAAACTGTACGGTTCCAGGGTCATCGGGGTGCTTTAAATAATAATGTTAAAAAATAGTTTTTGTCTATATTCACCACTTGCGAAATCGAAATAATGAAATGTTAATTGCTATGTAACGAATAAATGCAATGTAACAGTTGAAGAGAGTGCCTACGTCTGGCTATACTCTCGGGGCGTTACTCTGACGATTTAGGAAATCGCCACGCTTATAAAACTAATAAAGCCTGAGTGAGCAAAATGTACAGCCTTGTCTCGTACATAAACATTTATATATCGATAATTAATCTCTTTTTTGTGTTGTTAATAGTCGCTATTAACAACACAAAAAAGAGGTCCCTTTTAGATAAATAGTCGTTTAGATAGTCGCAGTAAGCGTAGTAGGTACCCATTAAACCAATTTACATCCATGCGCTGACATTGTCCCAATTCTCTGCCCTTAGCCATGACAATGTAACAGATTCGTAACTCATTATTCACAGCGCATCGATGGACATTATATAATGTGTACCACTGACCTTTACGCTTGAACATGGAACAATTGACAGTTGCAACGCTTTTCATAAACAATGATTCCATTTTTAAATTCAATGACATATTACCGTGAAAATACAGCAGTAGTCTGTGTTACGTTGCTATGGCAACAGTACGCAATGAAAACGATTGGCGGTTGTTTTTATGTCTTACACATTTTGCTTCTATCGGCATGTCCTTTTACGATCAGGTGAACTGCGGAATCAGCTTCCAGTGGAGGTCTTTGGGACCTTCAAACTTAAAAAAAGTGCATATTGCACTGGTTAAACCCGGCAAAACACACACTAACGTATATTTTTCCACCCATTATATAGTAAACATCTTATCAGTCTAATTTAACTTAAATATAACTAACGGCCGCTTTCTATATTCGATCCTAAAATTATTTCCAATCCAGATTTTCCCAAATTTAGACAAATAAATTAAGATTGTTATCTTGCTACGCCAAAGAAGTATAACTTCTAACGCGTGTACATAAGTACACAGTACACACACATGTTTTTTTGTTCACCATCTGTTTATGTAACTTTGTTCAATTGTCAATAGTTTCACCTTGGGTTTCACTATCGTAATAAGATAAAGAATCCTAGCTTTTAAAAAATATTCTATAGATTATGTTCATCTGGGATAAAGTTGTCTAATGTTGAAATAATTATTCAAATCAGTCCTGTAATGGAGCCTATACTCGTACAATGCAAGCAAACACTTAAATCTTTCCTCTTTATAATATTAGGGTAGAAAATCAGTATTGTTGATAGGCTTATCCTTTGTCCGAGTAATAAACAGACCAGTGGCACTACAACCTTTTTCGGTCTGGGTTTAAAAATTTTGTGTATGTGTAGGCAAGTAGGTGATCAGAATCCTGTACCTAAGACACGCCCTCGACTTTTTGGGTCTAAGGCAAGCTGGTTTCCTCGAGGATCGAAACTATCGAAAGATCGAAACTACGCCTCAAGGATGAGAGTCGCACGCTGAAGCCACTAGGCCAACACTGCTCTCTCCCCTAGTGCGATCTCTAGTAATACTTAGATGTATATTTCCGTTCGTGAATTCGTAAAAAATTGTTGATACGTCATGTGGGCGCACCCGCATCGCTACGGCTTCAGACTTCAAAGCAGACACCTTCGAGTGACCTTTGCCGTCTTATCGCTTCCATACGAAATCCTTTCCGCTATTCATTTCCGTGTGTTTATCTTAAGGACGATAATGTTGAAATGATAATCTATAAATAGGCAAATAGGATGACAATAAGTAAATCGTTGCTGGAATTCGTTATTTACTTTTAAAAGTGTAGAAGTTTTTTAATACTTGCAAAGGACGTTAACTTTATAACGGTTTTATTTGGTTATGTATTAATGTTATATACTTTATATGTATATATATTAATGTTAGATGAGAGTATATTTAGATATTTAAAATGTGATAATGTCGGCATAAACATTTCAGATAACTCAAAGACGCTTCAAACTATGATGCAACAGCTTACCGAAGCAAGCAAGATAGTTGGGATTTTCATGAACAAACCTAAAACGAACATAATGACGAATAGAGAAACTATTACCAAACAAATAGACGGAGAAGCTATCGAATATGTAGTTCACTACGTATAATTAGGGCAAATAATATCATTAAATGACCAAATAGATCTTGATAATAGAAAGAAGAGTGTCTTGCGCCTGCAAGAGATTTTGGTGCCTTAAGGAAGTACTTAAAAGTAAGAACTTCCCAATGGTAGCTAAGGAAAAGAAGAAGAGCTAACATCAGAAAATAATGGAAGCAGCTGGAAGAGGCCTACGCGTCACAGGACACGCTGATTACCAAAAACGGGTCATAAGATGTATTAGGTTAAGCTTTATTATGTAACTTAAATAAGTGTTAATATATTACACTGGGAGTCAGCAATAAACGCTTAATAATAAGATGAGCAGTGTTGGGTGCAGCTTGAACGTCTCTCACCCCTGAGGACGTAGGTGCGAACGCCGGCGGTGCATTGGACTTTTCTGAGTGTCATTTAACACTCGCACGCGCAGTGATGTTTCCTTCATAACATTGCGGGGAAACTGTCTTGTCTTCTACAGTGTGTATCAAGCTGATCGCCTACTTGCCTATTAGGATGATCTTGAGGTAACTCTAAGGCTACTCAGCGTAGTTTTTTTTAATTTCAGTTGCAGATCTAACGTATAAGACAACAGCCTTTATGAAGAAAACTCAATGATTTATAACATTTATTAGTAATCATAACAATCAAATAGGTATAGAGTATTTAAAATTTTCTTAACCCATATTAATAATAAAAATAATTTAAAATTAAAACAAATTATATTTATATTTCGTATGCTATATAGATAAAATATTTAACTTATGTGCAGCTTGCCAATGTTTATCACACTCATTCGTTATTAAGTACATAAAAGAAATACTGATTTTAATAGGCATGTGTACTGTGTAGGCAATCATAAAACTATAACTATAAACATTTTTTAAATAAAAGTATTTTTTTTAAACTAGCGTTTTTGTCTACTTGTATTTCCTATAATTCCTTATATTTTTTAATTTAAATTGCACCCGATTCTTTAACATTGAGCCTGGGAACGGTAGCTGAGTGGATCTCCCTCTCCAATGGACAGCTAAAATTTTTTTCATACGTTTAAGGTTCTATACTTCTGTCCTTTTGGAATAAATGTTTTTGAAATGAAAATCCTGACTTAACTAGTTAATGCTTTATCTGGACGAGACCAAAACGCACTCTTAGTGTGTTCTTGAACTTGTTTAACCGACTTCAAAAAACGAAGAAAATTTTAAGTTCGACGTTTTTATTTTAAATTTTATTCCTATTGAGTAATCTCAATGATGTCTTTAAACGTATCTAATACATCTTCGTTCTAACTAGGCCAAGATGCTTCTGTTCCACTTTGCTGTGCACTTGGCCGAGTAATGTGTTGTGGAAGTAATCGGTGTTAGGGTAACCAACCTTTATTTTAGGATAAATCAATTAAATGTGAACAAAAATATTTTTTTAACACACGCGAATAATTTCGTCATAATCTCAATTAGTTACACTGTTCAGGTAAAGTACGCCTCCATCAAATTGTTCTGCTTTAGATTCTGCCAATAACATCGACCCTTTCTCGCACTTCTCTACTGCTTCATTTAAAATAATTTAAAACAACTATTAATGTCCCAATCATTGTATCTTTCTTTATTATAGCTACTAGTATGTTTGTTGTTCTCCGGATTTATAAATTTTGTACTGTCGTGTTTTGTTTTGCTTTGCTCTGTATCATATTTTTATTAGTGAAACATTTTGTGGATACATCCAATGTGTTTATTTTAGGTTTTAACTATTTTTATGGTATGGAGATGTATCTGTTTTGTTTCCCAAATAAATAAATTGTATTTACGTTATAATAGAAATCTTCTTCTTCGCAAACTTTATTACTGAAGGTCGTGCAGTGCTGAAGGCCCAAAAATCATCGACTTGCAGCCTCCACACCACTCTCTCCTGGTCTCAGTGCATTAGGGATGTTGAGACCCATAATTGTCTTTACCTGGTCAGACCAACGGGTAGGCGATCAACCCCGACTTCTCATGCCATCCTCTCTTCAATTACCAACTTGTCGAGACTATTTGGTTCTCTTCTGTAAAAAAAAAGTAAAATATAATTTGTTAAAACGGTGTAATTTAAAATACTAAGGTTTTATGAATAAATCGGAATCATTTTGACTTTATAGCAATGTAACAATAATGATAATATATTTCGCTTGCCCCGGGGAACAAAGTTGTAAAAGCAAAATCTATTTTTTTTCAGGAAAAATAAATGACGGTAATGCTATTATTACTAGGATTCTAAGTACATTACACATACTAATATATATACTAATATATATGAAAGTTTCATGATCAAATCGAAGAGTTAAAAAAAAATACTATTTCACGATTTAAACATTATTCAAGCAAAAGCGTTTACGATTGTTTAACTGTTTAAACATAATTACGGATAACACAGTAACTGCACATTACGACGGCCCCATTTTATGAATGTCTTGAATGTAATAATGTATTACCACTCTTTTTGCGGAAATATTATGACGTAGGTGAATCAAACCACTCTTTATTTATTTTAAAACTGTCGCAATATTATGACTATTTGATAGAATATTTACAATCTAAACTAAAAATCTTTATGGTTGCTCTCTATTTCAGGAAAGTAAAATTAGGTAATTTAAAATGTTTTCCAAAAATTTTGAAAAAGTTCGTGGTGATGTTTAAATCTATGTCCGAAATCTAATCAAAACATATTCACCCTAGTCCAGTGCAGTATTTGACATTGTAGAGAAATATTTCGATAATGTATTGTCATTTATGTGTAATGAGTGGTTCCGCGACTCTTATCAGCTTATCAACCGAGGCTGCGTCGAACCTGACAATGAATTTTAATAGAGATGGCTGTTTTCATCTATCGATATCGATAGATTTGAGTACTTTTATTTGGATTTTTTTCAATTGATTTCGATACAGTAATAGCTCCCAAATACTAGAACTTTAAATTAGAATAAATTTTGTACTTAGTGAAATAAATGTTTTCTTAGGCACACTGCCACAGGGCCCAAAGTTTATCTTTTTTATAATAAAAAAAACAAAATATTTATTTAAGCAGACAATCATAAAGCCATATGGTTTTTATATGTTAGTAACGATATTGTCCTAAATATTATATTAGTAGGTTATCTTTAAGGTATATTACATCATAAAATTAAAAATTATATAAAATTACCACGCACTCAACACCGCCGCAACAAAACCACACTCATATTTTTGAAGGTATACTTTTTTAGGCGCGTTATGAAAAATTGATGAGAGTGAAATTTTACGATGCGCGCGCACCGTGACACAAAATTAACAGAATGAAGTTGCCCACGGAAGATGCTACGGCATTGGACATAATTTAAAAACAACATTCGAATAATAATAGAATTTATGTTACACTTAATGTAAGAAATTATAATAAATATTTATTTATTTAATTTTTCAAATGTAAACTGAACTTTATTGACTATAATGACTCCTTTTCCAGTCTTTGATTATTTAATTGTAATTAATTATTTGCATGCAATCAAAAACTATTTTTAATAACGCCAAAGAAGTATAAAATCTTACGCGCGTACATTACCGCACGTACACGCACCCTTTTTTTTACTATGTACCATGCAGTCCATTGGAATGTAAATCCTTAAAGCATTCCCGCTATACCCGCCAGCATTTTTGTCAGTTTTAAATTATTTTTATTTTTATTACTATATGGGTTAAGAGTGTACATATACTGTTTAATTATTTATATATTTAAAATTTAATAAAATATTAATTAAAATGTAATGTGTTTGTTTTTAGTGGTGTTTTTATTAAAATTTTAATAATCTGTATACAATTGCTAAGACATACCGTGTTTAAGGATTTTGTTTTCTGGGAATAGTCATTTGTTTAATTTTACAGTTTTCACTATATTATTCTGTCTTCATCTGCATTATGTTTATATACAATTGTCGTCCATTCAACTTCATCAAATATTAATCATTCTTAACTCTTAATGATTTCGGATATACCACTAGAACCTGGTCCCAAGTACTCCAAGCAAGATTATTTTAAAAACGTAATAAATATTAGTATTTATATTTAGATATAATATATTTGCTCAGTACGCCATCACGTTTATTTCGTTTTAAAAAACCTACTGCATTTACTGAAAAAAAATAGTGGTTTTTTGATCGGTATTTGTAGAAGTCTGAAAACGTGTCTGACTAATGTTCCATCATCCTCCCCTTTATGCGTGTTCAAGACTAAAATGCAAGTATAAATTGCTGCACTTATTTTTATAAATTTCAGTAGACTAAACATCCTTAAATAACATACCTAACTTCTTAGGTTAAGATACTTAGATAATTTCGTTCTTTTTTTTTATTGAACAGAGGCCAAACGCTCCTGCGTTAAGTTATATCGCCACCCATGGACACTCTCAATGCGAGAGGGCTCGCGAGTGCGTTGCCGGCCTTATAAGAATTGGTACCTTTTTCTTAAAGGAAGCTAGTCTTCGGAAAAGCTCTTAGTAGCTCCTAAGTCGGAATTAGTTCGAAAATACTTCAGTTTACACATACAGCTGGTAAGCATACAGGTGGTCGGCAGCTGGTTACACATAGTGGTGGTGCGTGAAAAAGGCTCAGTTGAACGTTGCAATAATAGTCACACATCTCCAAAGTTTTGACGTGAGAGCTGTTGCAATTTACGTTTTTCAAACTATCGATAACTATGCGCTCGCGCAACTCACTAGCACCTGATAGGGGTAAGGCCTTCATACTTCAGAAGGATTATTTCAAATCATAGAATCCTTTAAATATTAAACGTTTGACAATCGGACGTATAGTATCATTGTATGTCTGTAACATATGCCACCCTAAAAGGAAGGAAATATAAAGGCATACACTGCAGTAGCATAATCAGATAATAGGAAAAACTTGTGAACATGGGTCGTGCTATTTTGTGTGTTTTGTTTGTGATTTTCGATTATGGATTGTGTTATATTAACCGTAAGTATGAAAATTATTTTACATCCACGAGACTTAAGACATTCTGATAATACATTCCATTGATTTACTATATATAAATCTTAATTCCTATACACAAATATACAGTATTTACAATTTTATTAGCCTACATAATAATAATAATAATTATTAAAAATTAATAAATAGAAAATAGAAAATTTAATAAGTTTAGTCCCCGAGTGTACCTTTAACGCTGGCAGCATTTCCTCGCTATTAATAAATTATATAATATTAATTTAATTGATTCATTAATTTAATTGTTTGTTAATTATAATCTTAATGTTCTTGTATATTTGATTGTTATGTTTAGATACATACATAAAATGTTACTAAGGATTATGTTTATATTATACTTTCTTTTTATTAAATTGTGGATATGAAGTCTTGACGCTTTTCGTACTTTATCATTAGGGTCTGTTATCGTTCACTTACATTTTGAAATACAGGTCTTCAATTTAGTATGTATATAGCTAAGTTTATGCCTAGATGAATATAATACCTACAAACTACATGGCTATATAAGTACAAAAATTAGGTAAATCTTCGACATAATTTGGGACTAATAGACTTTAAAGACTTATTGTCAGCTTAAGGTTAATGGACAATGTTTTAAATAATGAAACAAGGTGTTGTATAATTATGTATATAATTAAAAGAAACTATTGAAACTATTTATTTCATTAAAAACTAAATAATAACTAATTCATAATTGTTTATTTCAAAATATTAACGGGTCGATATGGCAAATGCAGAGTTTTCGTTAAAAAAACTTATTAGACACAATTCTCTGTCATAAAAATAATATGTTCTTACTATTACACGATATATTGCATAATTGTGCTTATAATTATAAGAATTTATTAAAAAAATATATAATTACAATAATGCGTATCGCGTTATAATTATAATTACCTGCAAGAGTAACAAGTAACACGTGTGTTATCTAAATCACTGTTTTTCCATTGATTTAAATAAATATTTCTATTTTCATCACATCGTTAATACAATTTGACAGTCAAGGTGGCAGAAGTTAGATATGGCTATGACTTCCGGCTCAATCAATATCTTATTAAACAAGTGTAATTTTATTATGTAACAGGGGCAAACGAGCAGGAGGCTCACCTGATGTTAGTGATAGCCGCCCATTCACATTGCCAGAAGGCTCACAAGTGCGTTACCGGCATAGAATTAGTACGCTCTTTTCTTGAAGGACCCTAAGTCGAATTGGTTCGGAAATACTTCAGTGAGCAGCTGGTTCCACATAGCGGTGGTGCGCGGCAAAAACTGCCTTAGAAAACGCTCAGTTGTGGAACGACTATGTCCAACTTTTAAGTCACAAGAAGTGGCCCAACGAAGTGGGCACAGCTAGTATGAAAATCTCTATGTAGCATGCGCCAAATGACTTTGTTTTATACTGCCGAAGTCCTGAATAATTGGTGTATATAAAATTCTCGTGTCGCGGTGTTTGTGGTTAAACTCCTCCGAAACGTCTTGACCAATTTTCATGAAATTTTGTGTGCATATTGGGTATAACTGAGAATCGGACAACATCTATTTTTAATCCCTCTAAATGTTAAGGGTAGTCCACCCCTAATTTTTTTTTTTTAATTTTTAGATAAATTTTTGTTTTTTTATGATACAGCATTAACAAATACAAACAACCCCTAATGTTCACCCCTCTACGATCAACCCCTATTTTTTATTATAAATGATAAACATGACAAAACGACGTTTGCCGGATCAGCTAGTTGTTGTATATTATTTTACTTATGAATAGATTTTTGTTATTTACAGTGGCAGATATAGAATGCGGTGCCCAATCCTTTAGGAATGCACGTATTGTGGGTGGAACGAGCAGTCAGCCAGCTGAGTTTCCATGGGCTGCTAGCATCTGGAGACAAGGCACCCATCAGTGTGGTGCCACAGTCATCAGTGATCGTTGGTTGATCACAGCTGGGCATTGTGTTTGCAAGTAAGATCGTTTATATACAAAATAAAAGGGAATAAAAACGTTGTTTGCGTACAATTTTGATTATGTATGTTAAAAAAGTTATGTACTATAATATACATATATTATAATAGCTTCGAGTCCCTGCCTGCATATCTGGACTACAATAATTGGAAAACATAAACATAAACATAATACATAAAAATGTATATATTATATAATCATTTTGGTGGCATATAAATCTTTGTTGTGAGTTTGTGTTTCAAGTGTTATAAGTGTCGACAAAACACAGAAAACTCATCTCTCCGCACATGTCCATAGATAATTCCTCAATGAAACAATTACAAAAATACTATTAATGTTTTTCACTTGTTTTTATTTAATTTTTGTATAATTTAATTAAACTAAACGTTCATTGATGTAGTGTAATATTGCTAACAAAAACCATGATGACAATTAAAATACATCATCGAGGATTTAACACGATGTAATAATGTACGATGAGCAGTGTTGGCCTAGTGGCTTCAGCGTGCGACTCTCATACCTGAGGTTGTAAGTTCGATCCCCGGCTGTGCACCAATGGACTTTCTATGTGCGCATTTAACATTCGCTCGAACGGTGAAGGAAAACATCGTGAGGAAACCGACATGTCTTAGACACAAAAAGTCGACGGCGTGTGTCAGGCACTGGAGGCTGATCACCTACTTGCCTATTAGATTTAAAAATAATCATGAAACAGATTCAGAAATCTGAGGCCAAGACCTAAAGAGGTTGTAGCGCCACTGCTTTATTTTAATATATGTACGATGATTCGTATCTTTAAATACGACAATTGTAATATTTGACAACTCGAAACAAACGCCTATCCACACAATTCATTTATTTCATAATATGTGTAGTATACAATCACATCGTGCTTCCGTTTAGTTCCAAAGATTTTGAAAGCGATTTTAAAATTTCTCATTACTTTTCTATTACAAATACTAATCACACTCTGACCAATTCTCATATTTCAGTGTATTCGATACCTTTTATAAGGCGAAACAGCTGACAGCTGTCGTTGGCTTCACGGATATATCAACTTCGGATAGAAATGAAGCGTTATCAAGCATAGTACCACATCCCGACTACAGGTAAGTATTGCAGCGCGGTTCTGGATAGATATTGACTGCTGATTTTATTTATAGGCTCCCAGTGTTACTAGACATCTTAATATAAATAAAATTTGCTCACCGTGTGCACGTTGATCTAACTCAAAAGATAGAATAGCTTACATCTCAATTTATACCCGCAAAATATTTTTTTATTATTTGATAGTCACAATTCTAACAGTTGTGTAACATGGCGCTGTGTTGAAAGTACCAACCAACTACAATTTAATGGCATAACCACTAAAAAACATGGTGGTCTCCATGACTGGTGTTCTCCTACCGATTCCCTTAAATAGTTTACTACATGTAATAGAACAAAAACCTTAGCCACAGCAACGCTTGGCCGGTCTGATAGTTTTAATATATGTATGTTCGACTAAATATAGTCCAAAAGACCGTTTTCTTCTAATAAAATTTACTAAAAAAAAAGCACCCTTTGTCGCTCTTGGAAGACACTGCCCTTAAAGCTCCTTTGTCGCGCACCTCGACAATGTGGAACCAGCTGCCCACCGAAGTATTTCCGAACCAATTCGACTTAGGGTCCTAAGACATTAGCGTACCAATTCTTAAAAGGCTGGCAATGCACTCGCGATCCCTGTGGCAATGTGAGTGTCTATGGGCAGTATCACTTAACATCAGCTGAGCCTCCTGCCCGTTTGCCCCTGATGTATAAATTGGCATCCCGTTCGAATCTTCTTTCATCACATCGTAAGAAAACCATGTCTAAGGATAAATTAACGCCAATTATGGCCCCCGTACATCATATATTTTGAGATAATATGGAAGCCACACTTTGTACAAGTCTCGATTTTGAATCTTGAGACTCAAAATATTATATACCTACAGACAGGCTGATATCTACTTCAAGTCAATGAAACAGACGCAAAAATATTGTCTAGAAACTTTAATAGGTTAGAAATTTAAGATTTTTCGATATTTTTTTAGATGCAAAAAGAAGACCAACGATGTTGCCTTACTGAAAACAATTCGTCAGCTAATATGGAGTAGTTCTATTCGACCTGCATGTCTACCGCAACCTTTAGATTCAGACTACAGTGGACAGTTGGCTACGGTAGCTGGTTGGGGCTTCACTCACGAAGATAGGGGTATCGGTAAGTTCGAAACCACGATTTTTAAACTTACTTCAGAAAATGAGGCTTTTCGTTTGATCTGACGTGACCTATTTAGACTTCAAAGCATGTGTGTTAAATTGCAGGTTTGAATGTTTGTATCAATATTTCTCGATCCTTTTTTTTTAAATCAGGTATATTCTAAGTTCTAACTTAGGGAACAGTTTTAAGTTGCATCTATCGTTTCAGTACCTTTTGACACATGGTATATCTTTTTGATATACATATATCACTTGATATTTTGGTTTAAAAATCCTCCTGTTAGGTTACACTATTCTTTCTCCACAAAACTTAAAATAAGACAAGATTAATCGAATTTATATTTAACTATTAATTTTGTTTAACTAATTTTGTTCTAGGCGAGAGGCCCAACGTTCTTCAGAAGACTGACGTTCTAGTTGTTGACAACGATGTCTGCAACGATTGGTATAAATCCCAAGGTAGCAAAGTTCGGATAATTGGTACTCAGATGTGCGCAGGACACGAGAGTGGTGGTAGAGATTCTTGTTGGGTAAGATATAGAATTTTTAATAATCCTACACATGAGCATGTTTATTCTGTAATAAGTAATAGTTAAGCAGGGGTGGTACATACCTGCAATCTGAGTTCATGCGATAGCCCTGGGCTAAGCCAGTGTTCTTGGTCTACGCCCTTGACTTGCGAACTGCTAGTAAATGTAAATCTACAATTAATCTAACTTCTTTCTGACGATTTATAAGTGTACTTCTTTACCTATATGAATAAAGATATTTTGAGTTTGACTTTGAGATTGCTTACTTCCTTCCAAGTTCCAAGACAAGTTGGTTGGTTGGACAAGCGACACATGACGTAATTTTTTGGGTTTAAGGCATGGTTTCCTGGCAATGTTGCCTTCACCGTTGGTGCAAATCTTAATCGCGCATAGAAACTTGGTTCACCAACGTCATTCGAACTTACGATCTTTGAGAGTCGCACGTTTAACCCATTAAGCCGCTACTCGCTCAAAACAACAATAAAAAAAACCAAAAAGCGTTGTTTGGCTATGGCTCATGCCGCATGGATGGTCACAGGACCACACTTTCTACCCAACTCTTCTTTGAATCAGATGTATTTTTCGTTAAAAGAGTGATTTATTTTTATTAAAAGCCTAAAGCTTATTAAACAACAATGGTGATGCCACAAGTCTGGGCTTCAGATTTATGTTCGTGACAAATTTGGTTTTTCTGATCATCAGCCTCCTGTACTTGTCAGAAAAAAACAATAAAAAGCTTGCAGTGGTAAATTTGGTTCTAAAAGCAAAGTACTTATAAGTGACCTATAATTATTTCAGGCTGACAGCGGCGGCCCTCTAATGACTAAAAATGAAAATGGTCACACTACGCTCATAGGAGTTGTTTCAACTGGTAGTGGATGTGCAAGAGCAAAGATGCCTGGTATCTACACAAGAGTATCTCGATACACAGAATGGATACAGGCAAGTGTTAGTGAAGACACATCACGATCTAGTTTAAGATGGTTTTCGGGAGCACGTTAGACCTATATATCTGGTAGTTCCAACCAATAGATATTGTATGGTCTACAGCAAGCTTACCACTCAAAAAAGATAGATCCTCTTTTCCTCACCCTCCTCTACCGTCAAACCGGCAACGCACCCACTAACATGGGTATCCATGGGCTGCGGTATGGCCGGCCCTAGGCTCGTCTCCCCAAGCCGGTGTCATTATTTCAATAGCGATTTCGATTCCAATTAAGTCCCTCCATCTTCGTGGTGCTTTTGTTTTTTGGTCGAAAAGGTTAAATATGAAAAGAAATCGCTCTTGTAGTAATGCATCTTTGTAAATAAGTTTGTGATATTTTAGTCTAATTTATTATTCACACCTTGTTGATCATTTAAGTGTTAGAACACTGTTATACATAAGTTGTAATTTTTATTTTAAATAGTAAAACTGTGATATTAATTTTAAGTATATTTATTGATGAAAATAAATTGTTTAAAAAGTAACATTATTTTGCTTACAAAACACCTTAAATTCCCTTTCACTCCTTTCAATTACCGAAAACAGTTTTCTACCGGACGACTCTCCGAGATCGTCACTTAGTGAGCTTAAAGCTATTTCTATTGCATCTTTAGCTTCTTTTAAAAGCTCTTCATGTGTTTTTAAACAACTTTTAACCTTTTTAGATTTTAGAACCAAAGCTGCGTGTAATTCATGATGTAAAACTGAGTTGTATAAACTCAGTCTAGCGTTTCCTGGGTCCAAAGTTTTAGTGATAAAAATAAGATCTTTACACATTTTGATTTTCTTGTCCAAAATATCTTCCGTTGAATAGCTAGGTTGTCTACCATATAACTGAACGAGTGAGTGTTTTATTGAGTATATATGATAATGGTTCGGATGCAGGAACATTGTTAATCTGCATATAATGTTTTCTAATATTGGTACAGCACCTCCCATCATTAAGACTCCATCAACCTCTTCCCCCATTTGAGAAATTATCGCGTTGACTTGTGAATTACCAACTTTAACTTTACATTTACTGCAAGCCCAGTCTGTTTCATCATCTAAAGG
Organism: Pieris macdunnoughi; assembly: GCA_905332375.1. Taxonomy (NCBI): domain Eukaryota; kingdom Metazoa; phylum Arthropoda; class Insecta; order Lepidoptera; family Pieridae; genus Pieris; species Pieris macdunnoughi. Next base: position 2,510,219 of record CAJOBZ010000026.1, read on the forward strand.
GTCTTCTGGTAGATGTATCCCGTCGCATGTTTCCTTTCCATCGCCCATGCACTTCATAGCACTTAGATATGTCCCTAACTCTGTGGGGTCAGTACATCTAAGGCATTTGCATGAAAAATATTTCGTTTCCTTTAAATGTTGCCGTCTTGCCTGAGTTCCCCATAAAGCGTGACTATACATTGTGGCTATATGTTGACCCATTAATATTGGCACGACTACTTTGACACAAATATTTAGGTTATTTTCAATATTGAAAGTATGTTTCGTGTTCGGTACACAGCTATGTTCCATGACACTTGTTTTTGCGTATAATCCATTTAACTCCGATCCTTCAGGTAGACGTATTTCTAGTGCGTTCGTATCAATTATACCACAAATTGTATGTAATAGGTACTTTGAGGTATTGGGAAGGTATTTCGTCTTGACTTCACCGTCCAATCTTGAGATGAAATTGGTTATAAGATACTCGATTATAAATTCGTCCGCTTCGCTGTAACAAAAGCAAAATGTTAGGAAATATATGTTATAGTACTTTTTATTTTAGCTGAAACAAATTTGAGTTAAATAGATTTTGAGTTATTTAACTTTCGTTGTAAATGTTTTTTAGAGTATTTATAAAAAAAAAATATATAATCCGGAAATAAGAATGAAACAGTTTAGCAGCCAGCGACACCAGGTAATTCGGCATCCCTTAGAATATACTCCCATCAAAGTACTAACATGTCTATAATAAAGTCTATTCCATGTTAAGGACCTCTTCCTTTGAAGGATTGATATGTAGGTTGAAAAAAAATATATAATATTCTGGACGATAATGCGAGCGGGGCGTGCGGTACGTGTGCATTATCTATCTATCTATTAACTTAGAAGTTATGTTTGTTATACATCTATTGACAAACGTAACTGGCAGGCTGTCCAATATTGCTGTTGGATGGCAGGTTAGCCATCCAACAGCAATATCCAGAAATTTCCAAGAACACTGTGTCTAATGTAAGCAAGCAAGTTGTGCGTAGACAATGATTAGTATTAAAAACTAGGTCAGAAAACCACTTGTATAGGATCGGGAATTCCTGGTCGGAGATCTGAGAGAAATTTCTAATATTATTTTCACCTCAAGTAAAGTGGGTTGTTTTGACCTTAAATTGTCCATTATCTCGGATAAAATAAAATCTCAGTGTGATCAAATTGTGATTACTAAATATGCAAATTTTTCCCAATTCCCTTGGGCATGCCTCGGATTATTGCGTAATTCCAATTTTCGGTTCCACCTGGGGTGTAAGTACAAGTACGGCGGAGTTCATTATGATAGTGGAAAAAAGTGGTTGCCCTACGAACATTTAGGTGTAGGCCTCAGATTTCTGTATCTGTGATTTTTTTCTAATATGCAAAATTTATCAGCCTTCTGTGCCTGACAAACGCCGTCGACTTTTTGGCTCTGAGATATGCCTCATTGTTGTCGTTCACCGTATGAGCTAGTGTTAAATGTGCCCATAGACAGAAACTTACAGGCGGGCTTCGAACGCACGACGTCAGAGTTGTGAGACGAACGCTCAAGCCACTACGCCATCACATCACGAACACAAAAATAATGACTATAATTATAGCATATTAATACTTATAATCTTGTAAGCTGACATGGCAAACCTTCTTGCCATATAAATAAAGTGTTATAAGTATTTTTTTTTTGTTAGTGTTAGTGCACGTTAGTCTTAAGTGCTAAACAGTGGTAAGTGACAAAATGGAATACAAGAACAAAGTGTCTTTCCCTTAATAGAGACTGTAACGCTGGCCATAGACGGACCGCATGTTGCAGTCGATACCGACTGCTCTAAGCGGTCGCCGCACGGCGTACTGCAGTTTCCATACTAAATTCATATCCGCCATACACGGACTGCACGACCAATTTCTGAGCGGTCGGAGCAGTCGCTCTGCGGTCGAGTTTCGCCGTGCGGTCGACTGCTTAGAGCTGCCGGACCCACCATACACGGACCGCTACAAGCGGTTGCTGCCGACCGCGCGCCACTCCCTCAAATAAAATAAAATACTAACTAATTCATCAAATGAAACCACGGACGTTCTAAAGTAGTTGAAAAACTTTTTAGTGTCTTCTCTCAGCTGGTGATACAAAGTATTAAATATTCCATGCTGTTCTCTTGATTCTAGTATTGGACGCACCCACATACTACGGTGTCTTTAACGCCTACGCTTGCGTAATAGTAGTACAAGTAGCAGTGTTTCTTCATCGAAATCCATCTTGTAAATGAACTCGCATCAGTATTATT